>CM044309.1:62647500-63847500 GCA_024291935.2 Okapia johnstoni
AGCATGCATCTCGTGCAATGGCAGGCAGATGTCACTGAACCATCTGGGAAGCCCAGTAGTGTTCATTGTTACATTAAAAAAGTAATGCTAGTTACAAATAGAAAAGCCCAGTTTACTTTAAATGCACTCAGGATGCGTTACTGCCCTGTGAATCTGAGAAGGTGTTTAAGGAGACAGTGTTGGGAAAATTTACTTATTATACAGAGCTCCTTTTATCCAGTTATATCAGAAAAAATCCATAGGGTATCTTTCAGAGACCTAAGGAAAGCAGGAACATTTATCCTCTCCTTTGAATTTAACTTAAACATAAAGGCACTGGGGTCGTCTTCCTGAGGCTGAGCTCCAGGTGACAGATTCCAGACAGAAGGAAAGGAACTTGAAGGAGCCTATTTTTACACAGGCCACTGGAATGCTTACTTTGGTTCTGAGCCTCATAAATGGACACAGATACACAGAAATATACAGCTACCTCTTGAGAGAAATGGACCATAAAGAAAGTTGAAAGCCAAAGAATTGATGCTTTTGAACTGTGGTGTTGAAGAAGACTCTTGAGAGTCCCTTGGACTGCAGAAGATCAAACCAGTCAGTCCTAAAGGAGATCAGTCCTGAATATTCATTGGAAAGACTGATGCTGAAGCTGAAGCTCCAATACTTTGGCCACCCAATGCGAAGAACTGACTCATTGGAAAAGACCTTGATGCTGGGAAAGATTGAAGGCGGGAGGAGAAGGGGATGACAGAGGATGAGATGGTTGGATGGCATCACTGGTTGATGGAGATGAGTTTGAGCAAGCTCCAGGAAATGCTGATGGACAGGGAAGCCTGGCATGCTGCAGTCCATGGGGTCGCAAAGAGTTGGACATGACTGAGTGCCTGAACTGAACTGAACTGAGTGAAATGATTGAATAAATGCTAAAGTTCTGTCCTTATAGTGAAGAAACTCAATTCAGTTCCCAGACTCTCAGAGCTTCTCATGACCCTGGTTTGAGAACCATCACTCTGGTCAGAGCAATGGTAGTTGTGGCAGTTTTAAGACCTGACTATATCTTCTTTCACATACTATCAAGAGGGAAAGTCTAGTTCTCTTTCTGGCTTGAAGTGGGGCAAGAATTTGCCACTGCTCTGACACAGACAATGTGGGAGAAGTGACCCTAAGTCATTTATAAGACTAGGTTAGAAACAGTCATGGCAGCTTCAGCCTGGTTCTCTCTTAGGACATGAGCTTTTGGATGGAGACCCTGATCATGCTGTAGAGGCCACATGGAGGAAGTGAAGCCTGAGGACCCTTGATGATGCCACATAGTACAGAGATATACGAGGCTTCTCTGTTGAGTTTGGCCCAAATTGTTCATTCATGAACTATGTAGATGGTTGTTTCATTTACATGTCACATTTAAGCAGTTTGCTTCCCAGGTGGTGCTAGTGGTAAAGAACCTGCCAATGCAGGAGACACAAGAGATGCAGGTTCAATTCCTGGGTCAGGAAGATGTCCTGGAGTAGGAAATAGCAACCCACTCCAGTATTCTTGCCTGGAGAATCCCATGCACAGAGAGCCTGATGGGCTACAGTCCATGAGGTCACAAAGAGTTGGACATGACTGAGGCAACTTATCACATTGCAGAATAACAGATAATCTTAACAATAGCCAATGCCATAGATGACATGCTGGAATGTGAGTTATCATTCACAGAATTGAATGGGTGTGAAGGTAGCATCTTACGTTTGGATTCAAACAACCATTTATACAATGCATTGAACACAGAGTTACTTCACAGATGTTTGTTGAATGAACTGATGAACAAATGAGCAAAGAATCTCTGGGAGAGATCTTTCTTAGCAGAATCACACTTGGGGTTGCAACTGACAACATTTCTAACTGAAGTCACTCATAGGATGAGGTTGTTAGAAATCTGTGCAGTCTAAGTTAAAGGAATAAATGTTTTTCTTATCTCCTGTAATGATTTCATCATAAGGAAGGCTGACTGCTTTGGGGAGGCAATTTAAGGGGAATTGACAAGCTGAAGGGAGGCAAAGATCCTGTTGATGCTTGAAAACCCATTTCAGGAAAAGGTGAGCGATATTTATTTAGTCTGAAGAACAGAAGGGGAAACAGAGTTGTTTCAAATTCTTCAAAGAAGTGACAGATTTCTTTTCTGTTATCCAACAGCTGGATGAGAACAAATAGGCTAATGCTATAAAATACAAGCTGGTCAACTCCTTTAGTAAAGGAACTGATGTAAATACTTTAGACTTTAAAGCCCTGTGGTCTCTGTTGCAACTACCCAACCTGCCTTTGCAGAACAAAAAGCAGACAATATGTAGACAAATGAGTATAGCTGTATTCCAATAAAACAAAAACAAGCTTTGACTGGGCCAGGTTTGACTCTTGCCAATAGTCTTCCAATCCTTGCTATTAAGAAATGATCTTTTTTTTTTTCCTAGATAAGTCCAAGCTACTCAATACACAGAGCCATCATAAGCTTCAGAACTAATTGTCTTGGAGGAGAATGATGTTTCCTTAGTATGTTTGAAATAGGCTGGATGTACAGATTGGACAAAAATACTCTCTCTCAATGGTATGTGCATATATATATATATATATATATATATATATATCTCAAAGGGCTTATATTGAGAAAATATAAAGAACTCCTACAACAACAACAACATAATAATAAAAAAATGCCCTTCACTCTCCATGGGTAGAAGTTATGAACAGACACTTCACAAAAGATATATGATGGCAAATAAATATCAGAAAAGATACAGTATCTAATTTGTCTTCAGAGAAATGCAAACTTAACCATATAAATTACCAATGTGCTCATTAAAGTGGCTGAAATTAAAAAGACTGACAATGTGTGTGTGCTTAGTCACACAGTCGTGTCCAAATCTTCGCTATACCATGGACTGTAACCTGTCAGGCTCCTCTGTCCTTGGAATTTTTCAGGCAAGAAGATTGGAGTGGGTTGCCATTTCCTCCTCCAGGGGATCTTCCCATTGTAGGGATTGAACCCAGGTGTCCTGCATTGCAGGCAGATTCTTTACCGTCTGAGCCCTATCAAGTGTAAATAAGAATGTGAGCAAGCAGAGCTCTTGGGCTTTGGTGGTCAAAGTATGAAATGTTATTGTCACTTTGAAGTTGTTTTTTGGCAATTTCTTATAAAATCAAATGTTCACGTGTCATCAACCAATAGATCCTATTCCTAGGTATTTATCCAAGAGAAATTAAAACATGTGTCCACAAAATGTTGTTGCTGTTCAGTCACTAAGTCATGTCCAACTTTTTGTGACCCCGTGGACTGCAGCATGACAAGCTTCCCTGTCCTTCAATATCTTTCAGAGTTTGCTCAGCTTCAAGTCCAGTAAGTCAGTGATGCTATCTAACCATCTTATCCTCTGCCGCCTGCTTTTCCTTCTGCCTTCAATCTTTCCCACAAAAAGACTTGTACACAAATGTTCAGAGCAGCTTTATGCATAATAGCCCTCAAATGGAGCAATCCAAATTCATGTTAACAAATGAATGGATGAAGAAATTGTAATATAGCCATGCAATGGTGAATATTATTCACAACGAAAAAGAATAAACTATTGATATTCTCTACAGTATGAAAGAATCTCAGAATAAGTTGAGGAAGGGAATTCAGACACAAAACACTTAGAGCTCTAGAGCAGGAAACAATTATTTATAAAGACATCTCACGTTAGTGGAAAGCAGATGAGTGGTTGCCTGGGGCTGGGGCTGGGACTGATGGACTTTAAATGGTTATGAGGGAACTTTCTAGTATCATGGACACGTTTTATAACGTGATTGTGGTGGTGCTTTCATGACTGTATAAATTTGCCGAAGCTCACCAAACTGTGCCATGTTTTTAACAGGTTCTCAGTTACTCAGTAGGGTCTGACTCTTTGCGGCTCCAGGGACTATAGTCTGCCAGGCTCCCCTGTTCATGAGATTTTCCTGGGAAGAATACTGGAATGGGTTGCCACGTCCTCCTCCAGGGGATCTTCCCAATCCAGGGATCAAACCTTCTTCTCTTGTGTTTCCTGCATTGGCAGGTGGATTCTTTACCACCAATGCCACCTGGGAAGTCCTATTATATGCACAGTTTTCCTCAACAAATTAATTTTCAAAAGGTAGGGCAAATGGCCATCCTTCGAGGATCTAGTAATAATAATAATGATACTGAAAGTGAAAGTCTCTCAGTCGTATCCAACTCTTTGCGACCCCATGGACTATACAGTCCATGGAATTCTCCAGGCCAGAATACTGTAGTGGGTAGTCTTTCCTTCTCCAGGGGATCTTCCCAACCGAGGTCTCCCAAACCCACATCTCCTGCATTGCAGGTGGATTCTTTACCATCTGAGACACTAGGGAAGCCCAAGAATACTGGAGCAACTAGCCTATCCCTTCTCCAGCGGATCTTCCCGACCCAGGAATTGAACTGGGGTCTCCTGCATTGCTGCTGCTAAGTCGCTTCAGTCGTGTCCGACTCTGTGCGACCCCATAGACAGCAGCCCACCAGGCTCCGCCATCCCTGGGATTCTCCAGGCAAGAATACTGGAGTGGGTTGCCGTGTCCTGGATTCTTTACCAACTGAGCTATCAGGGAAGCCCAACAAAGATATTAATAGCTAATATTTATTGAATGCTCACACTGTCCCCAATATTGTGCCAGGTGCTTTGATTATATGTGCTAATTCTAGAACTATCTTTTTAAGTAGCAGTAGTGTTGTCTCCAGAGAAGGCAATGGCACCCCACTCCAGTACTCTTGCCTGGAAAATCCCATGGACGGAGGAGCCTGGTAGGCTGCAGTCCATGGGGTCGCTAAGAGTCGGACACGACTGAGCAACTTCACTTTCACTTTTCACTTTCATGCATTGGAGAAAGAAATGGCAACCCACTCCAGTATTCTTGGCTGGAGAATCCCAGGGCTGGGGGAGCCTGGTGGGCTGCCATCTATGGGGTTGCACAGAGTCGGACACGACTGAAGTGACTTAGTGGCAGCAATGTTGTCTCCATATTCCAGAAGGAAAACCCAAGCCTTAGAGCGATTTAATGACTTTCTCAAGGGTATGCACTAGTTGTTTGCAGAGGTGGGGTCTTACACCAGATCTTTCAGATCCTCAAACTTCAGCTTTATTTGTTAGAACATAGAACCATGTTTTAAAAAAGTTTCTCCTAGTTTGAAGTTCTAGGAATATAGGGAAAATCAGCTGTCTGAAGTTGAGTTAGCAGATAAGAATAAGATATCTGTTGCCTCATGAGCATATGTCTGAGCTATTTGGGGAGTAGCACCACTGCTGACCATCTAGATTACTTGGAAAGATAATCTGGAACATTATTTGAAGCATATGAATGTCAACTCTTGGGTTGAAAAATAAAATGTGGTTGTATTTAGTGTTAAGACTCATCTGGCCATGATCTCATGGAGCATTGCTGAGGAGATCTGGTGCACTGTTGATATACTGGTTCCTATTTTTATCCAAAAATAATTTGGCTGTTTTTTTTCCCTGCTAACAATTTCTGGACTTTTTCATAGCGTGGAGTGTTTATTAGATTACAATGCTTAAGTTCACAGTTGGTTAAGAAGACATGGTGATGAATCAAGCCAATCAGGGTAAGAATTATGGCTTACAAGGCAGGAATCCTCTTCTCTTTGCTCTGCCATGGACTCTGGCAACTCACTCTCTGATCTCAGCTTCTTTATGTGAAAAATGAAGTAATGGACATTTAATTACTTTTCAAGCTTTCATAAGGATTTAATTTATGAATCTGTTAATAAACATACCATTTCCACAGGCTCATTGGCAAAGATGGAACTGTATTATTCAGATTTATGGTAGCATCAAATTACCCCCAATATCAGTGGCCTCAGTACGAATTTTATTTCTTGTGTATGGGGCTATGGGTCAGGTTTGATCTATGGATTGGGTCTTGTCTGCATGTAAGGTTCAGAAGCCCTCCGTGTGTCTCTCATTCCCAGACCCAGGCTGAAGCAGCAGCAGACACTTTGACATCCACTTCTCATGGTGAATACAGGAATGGGAGAGACAGATGGGAAATACACAAAGCTCAAATCTGTCCTCCTATCACTTCCAACCTGTAGCTCACTGGGCAAAGCAAGTCATGTGGCCAAGCTCAGAGTCATGGAGGCCCTGACGTGGTGTTGAGAGCGTGAAGGTCTCCTGACTAATAATGCAATCTGCAGTGAGTGAAACCTCAGAGACTTTAAGAAAACTTTAGGTAGCTGGATCTAAGAGTCAAAGAGTCTTCTCTCTCATTTACTCCGAGACCAATTTACTAACATGCAGTTTCCTTATCTTCTCATCCTCTCCCTGGGTTTACTGGCTATTAAGGGTAGATTTAATGCCTCTTTCAGACTCGAAAGTCAAACTGTAGGTCCTCTGAGGGGTTTTGGCATTACTAATCATTCACACAATTTAATGATTCAAATATTTTTAATAACACTGACTTGAAGCATTAGTAATCTATTGTCATCTTGATGGTGTTAGGAAAACATTTACACAGGAGGATGTATTTTCTGAGTGGGGTCAGTCCGATGATATATCTTGCTCCCATACCAGCTGTGACATTCTTTTTGACCACATTGGCTCATGACTGTCAAAGAGGTAAAATGAGGAGTCCTGCACTGAATAAATTATTCCATCCTCACTGACCCTTTAGCTTTCCTCTATGTAGGAGGAATTCACAGGCTGGAGATGACTGAATCCTGCCTTGGGAGAGCCGGTTATGTTGTCTGTTGTATTCGTTGAGTCAGGCTTCAGTCATCGTAGCATGAAAGCGTCCACAGACAATAAGTAACTGAACAAATTTGACTGTGTTCCAACAGCAATTTGTTTACAAAAACAGGTGGTTGGCCAGATGTGCCCCATGGGCCGTCATTTACAGATCTCTGCTCTAAATGGCAGCTCCTTGATAAAAACAGACCTTGTTCTGATGGAGACTGATGTTACAACAGAGGTTGCTGGGTTTCCAACAAATTCCTCTTTTCTGGAAACTTGATGATGTGTTTTTCTTGGAAAATCAAGTCTTTCATTTGGTCATGTAACCCCTTACTATGTGATGTGTGTGAGTGTGTGTATGTACTTTTAAGAAAAGTTTTTCAGCTGTACTGAAATAAAGTTGAAATACAACATTGCATAATTTTAAGGTGTTATGCAACTTAAGGTATAATGGCTTGATGTGTGTGTATATTACAAAACGATTACTGAAATAAGTAAGTTAATACATTTTTCAAACAGAGAGTAGGAGGGTAGGGTAAAACTTAAAGAATAAGGATGCTTTTCATGAGTGGAATGAGGGAGAGAGAAGGTTTCTCCCACCATGTAGCATTTTCCCCACTGTCATTGACTGGAAAAACCTGTGAACTGAGATGTAATATGGTATGCTCACATTTTCACAGAAAAATCACTAAAGCTAGAACTGGAGCCCAGATACCTTGTCTTTGTTTCAGAGTTTCTGTACACACCCATGGCTTCTCAAAAATAAATTATCATTGGAGAACCAGAGTTTTGACTCAGTTGGATACCACTTGTTTTACTGTCCATCTTATATTTTCTTTAGAGTAACTTTTCAAAAAGCTTAAATAGAAACATAACAGAAGAAAAATCGATCTTACTATTTTAAATGGAAGACGAGTATCAATACTTTTCCATAATTATTTAAAATACACTTCAAAACTTTACAGGAGAAGAATAACATTGATCTAGGCACCACTTAGAATCACCTTCCGAGTGTGGTCATACTTGAGCAAACTGAGCAGGACTTTCTGCAGACCTCACCTGCCTGAAGCAGTCTTTGGATAGATGCTGCAGGTCCCATGGTTCACCTTCCTCCATCTCAGGTTAACTAACAAAGTTATGGCCTCCAAAAACTGAATGTAAATTACATACAAATGAACCAAGCCTTGACTCTGATGAAAAAACCAACAAAACAATCAACAGCAAAAAAACAACCCTTATGAAGCATTTTCTCTTATTTCTTCTCTCCATAAACATAAATGGCACAAAAAAGCAGCCTTGAGGAAAGAAAAGGATCAATGAATCCTTTTATTCCTGACTCTGGTGTTTGCAGCATATTTTGATCACCTGCAAGTGTGCAAGCCCCTATAGTAAGTGACAAGTGCAGCAGGTCCTTGTCCTTGAGGATTATGTTTGAGGCTGGATTTGGGGGTTATAAACCAGCTGGACTCATGGTGACTTGCCGACAACAAACCACTAAGCTCTGAGTGACCAGCTTGCTGCTGAACCTCACACTGGCCATAAGGGCACCTCTGCAGGTGGACAGCCTTTAAAAAATAATTTACTTTCTCTAACATTTCGCTTGTCATAGTAGTCTCTAAGGTCACCCATGTTCAATGACAAATGTTCCTTCTTCTTATGGCTGAGTAGTATTCATTATATATATATATATATACACCACATTTTCTTTATCCATTTGTATGTGAATGGACACATAGATTGCTTCCGTATTTGGCAATTGTAAATAATACTGCTACAAACACTGGGGTGCACATATCTTTGCAATTGGTGCTTTTTTCTGGATACATACCCAGGAATGGAATTGCTGGGTGGTTCCGCTTTCGTTTTTTTGAGAAACCTCCATAATGTTTTCCACAGTGGCAGCACCAATTTACATTCCCACCAACAGTGTACACGGCTTCCCTTTTCTCCACATGCTCACCGATATCTGTTATTTGTGTTCATTTTGAGGACAGCCATTCTGACAGGCGTGAGGTGACATCCCCTTGTGGCTTTGATTTGCATTTCCCTGATGATTAGCAATGATGAGCATCTTCTTATGTACCTCTTGCAGAAAAGATTTCTTTTATAATTCTCATTTCACCAATGAGGGTCAAAGAACTTGAGCCATTTTCCTGGGGTCACACGTTTAGAAAGGAGAGGGAAGAGGGGAAATCGGTGAGAATGTAGGCGTGAAGGGCATGGTTTTCTTTTGCTCGAGAGAGACAGGTGGAGAGGGTCTAAGGAGGCAGGAGTGGTAGTAGCTGGTCAAACCCAGCCTCCTCTTGTGTCTTGTGTCTGAAAATTGGGAGGGTGTGTTTCTCAGCTGATGCTGATTTCTGTGTAACTAATAGAGTGAGGGAGGGAAAAAGGAAGCCCGGTTTCTAATTTTGTCTTTGTGGCATTTTACTAAAAAGCCCCTCAAGGTGGCCGGAAGTTGGAAGCTCTCAAGGCTTGAAGCTCTGGAGTAGCATGCAAAGAGGGGCGCTGGGCTGGGGGTGGGGCACCGCGCGGCTTCTCATCTGCGTTTTGGCTCTCAGTTGCTATTAAGGTGTTTACTCTCCGGCTCCTCATTTGCATCCTGTCATACCCATATGGCGTGATTTTATTTATCCCTTGAAGGGGAATGACTGATGTAGAATGAGGGGAAGCCAGAAGCTTGGACTTTCTGAACCTTCCTTCTTTCCTTCCCATCCTCCCAGCCTTAATCTTTCCTCCCTCTCGTCTTTGCCTCCCTCCCTCTTGCCATCTTGACTTTTGTAAGTGAGGACCTTGCATGAGTGACAGGATTCATTTTTTTTCCGGTGAGCGGTTGCCAGGGGGCGTTTGTCTTGTTGAGGGGTTTATTCTGGCAACATTCACAGCCAGGGTGAGTTGAAGCGTGACCTGCTGCCATTTCTTCACCATGCAGGAGGAGCATCTGGAATTGACATATATACACTGCGGATATTATGTATAAAACAGATCACTAATACTACTTTACTCTAAAACTCAGGGAACAACACTCAGTGCTCTGTGGTGACCTCAATGACAAAGAAATACAAAAAAGAGGGGCCAGAGGTATACATATAGCTGATTCATTTTGCTGTACAGTGGAAACTGACACAACGTAGTAAAAAAACTGTACTCCAATAATTAAATTAATTTTAAAAATGCATACTGAGAATGATTCTGCTCAGATAGACCAGGGGCTTGGCTTTCGTGTTGGTTTGCTGGGATTTTTCTTGGATTTACAAAGAGAAAGTGATAAAAGTGAAAGTGTTAGTCACTCGGTCGTGTCCTACTCTTTGCGACCCCACGGACTGTATAGTCCACCAGGCTCCTCTGTCCATGGAATTTTCCAGGCAAGAAAACTGGAGCGGGTTGCCATTTCCTACTCCAGGGGATCTTTACAACCCAGGGATTGAACCTGAGTTCTCTCTTGGGTCTCTTGCACTGGCAAGAACATCCTTTACCACTAGCGCCACCTGGGAAGCTCTAACCTCATTGACTTTGCCATCTTACGTGTGAATTTTGCAATTCATACATAGTTTCTTAGAGCTCTTCAAGACAGAGTTTGCATCCTATGTTGGGGTTAAGATAACAAATGTTTCAATCTTCCTTTGTTCTTGAAAAGATAATGGGTGACTCACTTTTGCATTTATTTATTCTTGGCTTGCCAGCCTACGGGGATCAAGTGCCTGAGAAGTATGAAGTATTAAACAACAACCCCCAAATCAAACAAATAGAAAAGACCTTTAGAAATACAGCTAAAGTAGGATTCATTGTTCTTTTAAATACTTTAATTTTGTGTTTACCTATTTAGCAAGCACATATTTTAGGTGTATGATATGCTGGGCACTTGCCTAGATGCCCAGAACCCAGAGTTGGAGATCTGTTCTCTGCTTTGAATCTGTTCAGAGTTAGTTCATTTCACAACTTAGGGGCTACAGCTACACAAGAGCTATGGAAAAGGGCCCAGGAGAATAAAGCTTTAGGAAATTTGGGGATTTCACGAGATATATCATGCAAGATTATATTTGCATGTGCATATTTTTGGGAAGAGGGGTTCATAACTTTAATGGGATTCAAGTATTCATGAACAAATTTAGAAACATGGCTTCTGTAATTGCAGCAAAAATTTTAGATGACCTACCCATTGTGTTCTACAAGTAAGATCTTCTCTTCTTGCTCAGCGTTGCATTTGGAGCCTGGTCTACTGGCTTTTTTGGGCTTCTGTGGTAGCTCCAGTGGTAAAGAATCCTTCTGCCAATGCAGGAGATGCAGGTTCCATCCCTGGATCAGGAAGATCCCTTGGAGAAGGAAATGGAAATCCTCTCCAGTACTTCTGCTTGCTAAAGCCCACGTCCAGAGGAGCCTGGTGAGCTACAGTCCATGGGGTCGCAAAGAGTCAAACCCAACTTGTCAACTTAAATAACAACTACCAGCCTCTAAGTCTATCTTCTGAGGGTAAACGTCAGAAGATACTGGGTCAGCATTTTGTCTTTTTTGTCCTTTGGTGCAGGGCCTTGTATCATGATGTTTTTACATTTTCCATGGTGCTTAGCTCGTATCTTATAGCAAATAGGAGAAATAAAAACTTCATTGATTAATTATGTTCCAACCTTGTTGCTCTATTCTCTCAAGCCTTGCTTGTCCCTGATTCTGCTCCATCTCTGGCCTCTGAGAAGTATCCTGCCTTTCCCAAGGCAGGATGAGAATAAAGAACATTCCTTAATTGGGGTATGTGCACCACACAAGCGTAGTCTCACCCCTAATGCTTTGTTCCTTGACTATCATATGGAGAGAGGTGTTTGAACACCATATTAATAATAGCTCTTAGTATGTATGTGGCACATTCCATTTTCAAAGGCATTTATAAACATTGAAAGATGAAAGCGTGCACCACCCATCTTGGGAAAAAGGGAATGTTAATCACCACCATGTCTGTTCCTTGGAGAGGGTCACAGAATCTGAGAGCTGGAAGGGATGTCAGAGGTCACTTTTCAACCTCTGGTCCCTAGAGGAATTCTCTTTCCTTGGAGCCCACCAAGGTTGGGGTATTACTCAGAATTTCTTCTTGAGTTCAAGCCAACTCTGCCCTTCTGTAACTTTTCAATTACCTATCTATATATTTTATTAATTCCTCAATAACCCAAGGTAGTTGATTTTTTTAAATTATTTTTTGATTGGCAGATCATTGCTTTACAATAATGTGTTGGTTTCTGCCTATATATATGTGTGTGTGTATACTGTATATATATATACAGTAACATGAATCAGGCATAGGTATACACATGTCCCCTCCCTCTTGAATCTCTGTCCTACTTCCCACCCCACCCCATTCCCCTAGTTTGTCACAGAGCAAGGGATTTGAGCTCTTTGTGTCCTAGACCTAGAGCAGATTCCCACTGGCTATTTTACATATGGTAATGTATATGTTTCAATGCTAATCTCTCAATTTGTCCCAACCTCTCCTTCCCCAATGTGTCCACAAGGCATCTCCATTGCTGCTGCTGCTGCTAAGTCGCTTCAGTCGTGTCTGACTCTGTGCGACCCCATAGATGGCAGCCCACCAGGCTCTGCCATCCCTGGGATTCTCCAGGCAAGAATACTCCATTGCTGCCCTGCGAATAGGTTCATCAGTACCATCTTTCCAGATTTCATATATATGCATTAATATACGATATTTGTTTTTCTCTTTCTGACTTATTTCACTCTGTATAACAGGCTCTAGGTTCATTCACCTCATTAGAATTGACTCAAATGTGTTCCTTTTTATGGCTGAGTAAACTTACAGAAGCGAGGCGGCTGTGACGGCTCCGCGCAGAAGCGTGGCCGAGAGGAGCTAGGCCAGGCTGGGGGCCGGGGACGGCAGCGAGGGGAGTTATCCCGGGCCCAAGGAGCAGCGGCTGCGTGGGCACAGGAGGGCCAAGAGAAGTTACTCCACATTCAAGGTCAGGAGGGGCCGTCATGAGTAGATACCCCTTGTCCAAGGTAAGGAGCAACGGCTGCACTTTGCTGGAGCATCTGTGAAGAAATACCCCACGTCCAAGGTAAGAGAAACCCAAGTAAGACGATAGGTGTTGCGAGAGGGCATCAGAGGGCAGACACACTGAAACTAAAATTACAGAAAACTAGCTAATCTGATCACATGGACCACAGCCTTGTCTATCTCAATGAAACTAAGCCATGCCGTGTGGGGCCACCCAAGATGAATGGGTCATGGTGGAGAGGTCTGACAGAATGTGGTCCACTGGAGAAGGGCATGGCAAACCACTTCAGTATTCTTGCCTTGAGAACCCCGTGAACAGTATGAAAAGGCAAAAAGATAGGACACTGAAAGATGAACTCCCCAGGTCAGTAAGTGCCCAATATACTACTGGAGATCAGTGGAGAAATAATTCCAGAAAGAATTATGAGATGGAGCCAAAGCAAAAATGATACCCAGCTGTGGATGTGACTGGTGATAGAAGCAAAGTCCGATGCTGTAAAGAGCAATATTGCATAGGAACCTGGAATGTTAGGTCCATGAATCAAGGCAAATTGGAAGTGGTCAAACAGGAGATGGCAAGAGTGAACGTCGACATTCTGGGAATCAGCGAACTAAGATGGACTGGAATGGGTGAATTTAACTCAGATGACCATTATATCTACTACTGTGGACAAGAATCCCTTAGAAGAAATGGAGTAGCCATCATGGTCAACAAAAGAGTCCGAAAGGCAGTACTTGGATGCAATCTCAAAAATGATAGAATGATCTCTGTTCGTTTCCAAGGCAAACCATTCAATATCACGGTAATCCAAGTCTATACCCTGACCAGTAATGCCGAAGAAGCTGAAGTTGAACGGTTCTATGAAGACCTAGGAGACCTTTTAGAACTAACTCCCAAAAAAGATGTCCTTTTCATTATAGGGGACTGGAATGCAAAAGTAGGAAGTCAAGAAACACCTAGCGTAACAGGCAAATTTGGCCTTGGAGTACAGAATGAAGCAGGGCAAAGGCTGTAGAGTTTTGCCAAGAGAATGCACTGGTCACAGCAAACACCCTCTTGCAACAACACAAGAGAAGACTCTACATGTGGACATCACCAGATGGTCAACACCGAAATCAGACTGATTATATTATTTGCAGCCAAAGATGGAGAAGCTCTATACAGTCAGCACAAACAAGACCAGGAGCTGACTGTGGCTCAGATCATGAACTGCTTATTGCCAAATTCAGACTTAAATTGAAGAAAGTAGGGAAAACCACTAGTCCGTTCAGGTATGACCTAGATCAAATCCCTTATGAGTATACAGTAGAAGTGACAAATAGATTTAAGGGACTAGATCTGATAGACAGAGTGCCTGATGAACTATGGACAGAGGTTCATGACATTGTACAGGAGACAGTGATCAAGACCATCCCCATGGAAAAGAAATGCAAAAAAGCAAAATGGCTGTCTGAGGAGGCCTTACATATAGCTGGGAAGAGAAGAGAAGCGAAAAGCAAAGGAGAAAAGGAAAGATACTCCCATCTCAATGCAGAGTTCCAAAGAATAGCAAGGAGAGATAAGAAAGCCTTACTCAGCGATCAATGCAAAGAAATAGAGGAAAACAACAGAATGGGAAAGACTAGAGATCTCTTCAAGAAAATTAGAGATACCAAAGGAACATTTCATGCAAAGATAGGCTTGATAAAGGACAGAAATGGTATGGACCTAAGAGAAGCAGAAGATATTAAGAAGACATGGCAAAAATACACAGAAGAACTGTACAAAAAAGATCTTCACGACCCAGATAATCACGATGGTGTGATCATTCACCTAGAGCCAGACATCCTGGAATGTGAAGTCAAGTGGGCCTTAGAAAGTATCACTATGAACAAAGCTAGTGGAGTTGATGGAATTCCAGTTGAGCTATTTCAAATCCTGAAAGATGATGCTGTGAAAGTGCTGCACTTGATATGCCAGCAAATCTGGAAAACTCAGCAGTGGCCACAGGCCTGGAAAAGGTCAGTTCTCATTCCAATCCCAAAGAAAGGCAATGCCAAAGACTGCTCAAACTACCACACAATTGCACTCATCTCATATGCTAGTAAAGTAATGCTCAAAATTCTCCAAGCCAGGCTTCAGCAATACATGAACCGTGAACTTCCAGATGTTCAAGCTGGTTTTAGAAAAGGCAGAGGAACCAGGGATCAAATTGCCAATATCCGCTGGATCATCGAAAAAGCAAGAGAGTTGCAGAAAAACATCTATTTCTGCTTTATTGACTATGCCAAAGCCTTTGACTGTGTGGATCACAATAAGCTGTGGAAAATTCTGAAAGAGATGGGAATACCAGACCATCTGACCTGTCTCTTGAGAAACCTGTATGCAGGTCAGGAAGTAACAGTTAGAACTGGACATGGAACAACAGACTGGTTCCAAATAGGAAAAGGAATACCTCAAGGCTGTATATTGTCACCCTGCTTGTTTAACTTATATGCAGAGTACATCATGAGAAACCCTGGGCTGGAAGAAACACAAGCTGGAATCAAGATTGCCAGGAGAAATATCAATAACCTCAGATATGCAGATGACACCACCCTTATGGCAGAAAGTGAAGAAGAACTAAAGGGCCTCTTGATGAAAGTGAAAGAGGAGAGTGAAAAAGTTGGCTTAAAGCTCAATGTTCAGAAAACTAAGATCATGGCATCTGGTCCCATCACTTCATGGGAAATAGATGGGGAAACAGTGGAAACAGTGTCAGACTTTATTTTTTGGGGCTCCAGAATCACTGCAGGTGGTGATTGCAGCCATGAAATTAAAAGACGCTTACTCCTTGGAAGGAAGGTTATGGCCAACCTAGATAGCATATTTAAAAGCAGAGACATTACTTTTGCCAACAAAAGTCCGTCTAGTCAAGGCTATGGTTTTTCCATTAGTCATGTATGTATGTGAGAGATGGACGGTGAAGAAAGCTGAGTGCTGAAGAATAGATGCTTTTGAACTGTGGTGTTGGAGAAGACTCTTGAGAGTCCCTTGGACTGCAAGGAGATCCAATCAATCCATCCTAAAAGAGATCAGTCCTGGGTGTTCATTGGAAGGACTGATGTTGAAGCTGAAACTCCAATACTTTGGCCACCTCATGTGAAGAGTTGACTCATTGGAAAAGACCCTAATGCTGGGTAGGTTTGGGGGCAAAAGGAGAAGGGGACGACAGAGGATGAGATGGTTGGATGGCATCACCGACTCGATGGACATGGGTTTGGGTAGACTCCGGGATTTGGTGATGGACAGAGAGGCCTGGCGTGCTGCAATTCATGGGGTCGCAAAGAGTCGGACACGACTGAGCGACTGAACTGAACTGAAGTGAACTGAACTGAACTGAACTGTAACTTCCATTGTATATATGTACCACAGCTTCTTAAGGAAGTTGATCTTATTGTCTCCATTTTATAAATGAGGCAACGGAGTCTTTGAAGAGCTGAGTTCCCCACAATCTCACAGTTAGTGAGGAATAGAGCTGGGCTTTACACTCTCTCTGACTCTAACATCTCCATTCCTTTGAGTTGATTTCTTATTTCTGAGCTTTGCAATTACTGCCAAAAAACACAAAGAATTTAAAAAATTAATCTCTGCAACTAGATCATGGGTGTTGTATTATTCTTAAGGACTGCATTTTCTTTTTTTCCACCATAGATAACCAGTGAGTTTGCCCTAAGATTATCTATAGGAGAGGTATTAGCAGCATCATAGCTGAACTTTGCATTCAGATTTAATACAATTTTTGTGCAAATAATATTGAGGTATAATAACACTGACAATAGTATAATAAAGTAATCATAATAATAGCTGCTATCTGTGGAAAGCTACCATGTAAACTACACAGTTTTGTGCTAAGCACTTTGTTACATTTTCTCCTTCAAATCCTACCCCCACTATATTTAATCTCTATTTTAGAGGAAGCCTAGTGTCTGAGAATTTAACTAAGATGTACAGGTAGTGCTAATACGGATCTTAGGATCTGGGTCCAGAAGCAAACTCTGGGAGATAGTGGGAACAGAGGAGCCTGGCGTGCTGCAGTCCATGGGGTCACAGAGTCAGACATGATTTAGTGATTGAACAACTGCAACCATCTGGCCCTAGAGCCTGGACACTTAATCAACGCCATACACTAGAAAGCATCATCCACTCTGAAATAAGCACATGGGACCTCCAAGTACCTTGACAGGAGAAAGTTACACTTGGAGACAAGTGAGGATTGTCTGGTGCAGTTGTCAGGTGCTGTTTCTAAAGCATCAGGCCCTTGGTGACACAAGAATGGGGTGAAGGTGGGGGTGGCTGATATTTCTGAGATCCAGAATTCCAGCAATAGCCATTCTGAAAGGTCCTTTCTGAATCTTGGTTGTTCATCTTTTGCACTGGACATGAAGCTCCTTGAAGGACAAGGTCCTTGAAGATCTGTTCCATAGTCCATGGTTGGCACATAATAGAGGCTCAATAAATGTCTTGAGTTGCGGTGGAGTTTTAGGAGCGGAGATAAGAGACACCATTCTTTGCCTGGAATGGTAGGGGGAGAGGGATTATGAATGAAGCAGGGGTGACGTAAGGACAACCTCTGGGTCCTCCCTGCTCTGCCAGGGACCAGTTGTGTGGCTTCAGATGAGTCCATTTGCTCTCTCTGAGCCCACATTTCCACAGAGGGTAATGTTACCTGCTTATCTTTTACAAGAGGACTGTTATGGACTTGTAATATGGAGCATATGAGAAATACATGAAAAACAGTAAAGTCACATAAATAGGGCAGTGGCATCAACCACAGCAAGGCTAAGGCAAGCTTTCTTGTGTTGATTGCCATCCTGACATTCTTCATGCTGTGTGCTCATGAGAACCCTGCGGTCCATTATCTCTAGTTTGCAGATGAGGAAACTTTGAGATATTATCGTTATTATCATCACTATATAATTACCAAACACATGCAAAAAAATCCCGACTTTTACTCAGTTTTCTGGGAGATGGCAGAGTAGGAGAGTTGGGGATTCAGCGATACCACTTCTTTGGCTAAGAAAACCAACCTTCCAATTAAGTCTAATCCACCTTGTGCTGGGAACTTCTGCACAAAATTAGATTCACAAGGAACTCTTTTTTTTTTTTAACATTTTAATTGAAGTATAATGGCTTTACAATGTTGTCTTAGTTTCTGGTGTACAATGAAGTGAATCATCTATCTGTATATATATATGTATATATATATACATATACATATATATATATATATGCCCTCCCTCTTGAGCCTTCCTCCCACCCGCCCCCAACCCACCCATCTGGGTCACCGAGCACCGAGCTGAGTTCCTTGTGCTATACAGCAGCTTCCTGCTAGCTACTTATTTAATATATGGTATTTATATACGTCAATGCTACTCTCAATTCCATCTAGCCCTCCCCTTCCTCTGCCATGTCAAGTCTGTTCTCTGTCTACATCTCTACCCCTACCCTGCAAATAGCTTCATCAATACCATTATATATATATATATAATACCATTATATATATATATATATATATATACACACACACACACACATATATACACCCCCTATCCCAACCCTCTAGGCCATGACAGAGGGCCAAGCTGGCCTCCCTGTGTTATATAGCAACTTCTCAACAGCTATACATTTTACATATGGTAGCCTATATATGTCGCTGCTACTTTATCCATTTGTCCCACTCTTTCCTTCCCTCACTGTGTCCACAAATCTCTCCATCTTTTTTATTATTATTTTAAAGGAGTCTTGTAAAGTGGAACTTGCTCTTCTCATCAAACATTCTGCACTAGTTACATTCTGTAACTAGTTAAAGATATGATCCAAGAAAATATCCAGATTCTTCTAGAATGGACCCTCTAGGGATGCCTGGATTGAATTAAAGCAGCTGATTTTGAAACCATGTGACCAGAATTTGGGCAACTCTATTGTCTCATCTTCCATGCTGTGTTGAAGAAACCAAGATAATGACATTTTCCCAAGGCTGGGGCTGGGTGAGTCTTAATTTGTGAGTGCTTATAAGTGGTTTTGAAGCTGGTGGAGGTTACTTAAGTGCTAAATATTATTATTATTTATTGTGGTTTTAAGCACTGTTTCCCCTTCCCATTGTCAGGCTACAAAACAATATGGGGCCTGATAAAAGAGCCTCTGAAGTATCCAAATGTCAATAAATTAGGTAACTTTGGCCTGAGTTCTGTGATGGTATCTGAAAACCTAGCATTAGTTTTGCAGCATTTTTGTGTGGGTTGGTGGTTGCCTCATTTGTCTTTAAACTTGCCAGCAGCAGGCCCTGACATACGTTTGGCACACACAGGTGATGCAAGCACTCTTTGGACAGACCTGGGCTGCTGACATCATGCTTTGCTGAGTGCTCTTTGAGATGCAAATTAGGTCCTGGAGGGGCCCCTGGTCCTTTCATCATGATGCTTAATAGAAGAGAATTAACATTCGTTGAGCCACATACCTCCTGTGTGCCAGACACTTTTATGAATGTGATCTCACTTATTCTCACAACAATCTAGTGGAGCAGGTCCGAATGGTCTCATTTTACAGATGAGGAAACGGAGGTTCATAGAAACTGAAATAATTTGCCCTTGATCGTGTAACTAGTTAAAGAGGCTTAACTAGAATTGAAATTCAGGACTGTTTGGCTCCAAAGGCCATGTTCTTTTACTGAACTACAAGCAACAAGTTCTACTTTACCCTCAACTGCCTGGTCGAGGTTCCCCATTCCCTGATAAAAGTCTCTTCAGCGTCTTTCCAAAGCTTTCAATGGAATGAAAGCCACACTTCTACAATGTGTGCTCAGTCGCTCAGTCATGTCTAACTCTTTGTGACCCTGTGGACTGTAGCCTGCCAGGATCCTCTGTCCATGGAATTTTCCAGGGGATCTTGCTGACCCAGATTTCGAACCCACTTCTCCTGTGTCTCCTGCATTGGCAGGCGAGTTCTTTTACCACCGAGTCACCTAAGAAGTCCTATACTTCTACTATA
Organism: Okapia johnstoni; assembly: GCA_024291935.2. Taxonomy (NCBI): domain Eukaryota; kingdom Metazoa; phylum Chordata; class Mammalia; order Artiodactyla; family Giraffidae; genus Okapia; species Okapia johnstoni. The sequence continues at coordinate 62,667,248 of CM044309.1, forward strand.
GCCCAGCACAATCTGTCTCTGGCTTCCTCTCCAGTTTCATTCAACTCTTTGCTTGATAGTTTCATTACTTAAACATGCCAAAACTTCCCATCTCTGTGTTTTTGCACATACTGCCCGCAAAAGCTTATCTTTCCCTTTTTCTCCAGCTAACTCTTGCTAAGCCTTTATATATTATTTTCCTGGGGATATCATCTCTGAAAATGCTGACCAACAGTTCTCCAAGTGTTGTCATTAGTCCAGGAAAGAGTAGCATCATCTAAGAACTTATGATAAATGCAAATTTCAGGGCTCACCCTACACACCCTGAATCAAAAAGGCTTGTCTGAAAACTACCAGGATTTCTTGACCTGGACACTATTGACATTGTAGGGTGTTTAGCAGCATGCTAGCTTTTGCCTATTCAAGGTCAATACTCTTGATCATGTCCTCACCTCCCTCCAAGTTGCAACAACCAAAAATGCCTTCAGATATTGTCTGATGTCCCCTTGGGGGAAGGGGGGCAAAATTGCCCCTGGTTGAAAAATCACTGCCTTAGACTGAAGTGTGCCTCCCTGTGAGACACTCCTATGGCATCCTGGACAGTTGAGGTTAATTAGTTAGTAACTTACTGGAATCGTTTGTTTAAGGCATGTCTCTGCTGTCATAATCCAGCAGGTAACATGTGACAGTATACTCAGCTGGTCCTCAGGAAATACAGCTGTACTGATGAAGTGATGTGGTGAATTTGGACCATAACCTCCTCAAGTGCAACTCTTGAACTGAGGAGGAGACAAGACTTGGAGGCTAAAGTGGGATCACAGGCAAGTAGGATCCTTGAGTTTCTTCACAATGTAAAGGTTAAGTCTCCTCCATCAGAACCCTGGAGCAAAGGGAATCTTTCATGCCCAGTTCAACAGGATCTAAGCACTGTTTTTTTAAATTTCAGTGGCAGACATATGACCCAGCAATCCCACTGCTGGGCATAAACACTGAGGAAACCAGAATTGAGAGAGACACGTGTACCCCAATGTTCATCGCAGCACTGTTTATAATAGCCGGGACATGGAAGCAGCCTAGATGCCCATCAGCAGACGAATGGATAAGGAAGCTGTGGTACATATACACAATGGAATATTACTCAGCCATTAAAAAGAATACATTCGAATCAGTTCTAATGAGGTGGATGAAACTGGAGCCTATTATACAGAGTGAAGTAAGCCAGAAAGTAAAACAGCAATACACTATACTAACACATATATATGGTATTTAGTTAATTGGTAAAGATAACCCTGTATGTGAGACATCAACAGAGACACAGATAAATAGAACAGTATTATGGACTCTATGGGAGAGGGCGAGGGCAGGATGCTATGGAAGAATGGCATTGAAGCATGTAAATTACCATATGTGAAATGAATCGCGCCAGTCCAGGTTTGATGCATGATACAGGGCGCTCGGGGCTGGTGCACCAGGATGACCCGGAGGGATGGGATGGGGAGGGAGGTGGGAGAGGGGTTCTGGAAGGGGAAAACATGTACACCCATGGTGGATTCATGTCAATGTATGGCAAAACAAATACAATATTGTAAAGTTAAAAGATAGATAAATAAACTAATTTAAATAAATAAATAAATAGATAGCTACAGCTTAAAAAAAAAATTCAGTGGCAGAGCATCTGAATAAATGCAGGAGAACTAAAACGCAGTCATTTTAGGATGATGCAATCGGTCCTGACCAAGATAGGCTCAGATAGGCCACTGTCACCGAAAGAGAAACAAAACCTCACTCTGCCTGCAGGAGCACTAAGGAGGTTGACGGCTCGGAGACCTGACTCAGCTCGCCTTCTAGGAGCTGGCCTCTGTGTTGATGGTACAGTCACATCAAAGAGGAGCGGCGAGGGAGGTTCTGGCGCTTCTGCTGCCTTATACTTCATCAGCCTGAGAAGTCATTTCTAGATCCAGGGTAAAGGACTGCGGCAGAACTGAGTAGGATTCTTGCTTGAATTCCTTTCCTAAACGGATGCTCAGAGACTTTCCTGGTGGTCCAGTGGTTTAGACTTTGCCATTCAGTGTAGGGGGTATCCCTGGTCGGGGAGATAAGATTACACATGTTTTATGACCAAAAATCCGAAACATAAAAACAGAAGCAGGAATTCACTGGTGGTCTAGTGGTTAAGAATCTGCCTTGAAATGCAGGGGACACTGATTCGATCCCTGGTCTGGGAAAATCCCACAGGCCACAGGGCAACCAAACCCGTGTACCACAACTACTCAGGTCTGAGAGACCTAGAGCCAGTTCTCCTCAACAAGAGAAGCCGTTGCAACTAGAGAAACTCCGTGCTCAGCAACGAAGACCCAGCACAACCATAGAAAATAAAAATGTTAAAAAAAATCTTAAAATTAAAAAAAAAATCACTAATAAATAAAACCAGAAGCAATATTGTAACACATTTAGTGAAGACTTTAAAAATGGTCCACATAAAAAAGTCATAGAAAGAATGTAAATAGATGCTCATTGTCATCATCCTTGCTCCATATGAAGTCGTTGTGGACCTGGGACACTTGATTAGCCACATAAACATCTGTCCTTCCAAGGGCTCACATTGCTTCTGGGAATGAAGCCCACCCAGCTGCATAGAAGGTATTGCAATCACCTGACTAATATCAGGCTTCATGTAATCTACATGAGTGTTACAACCTGAGAGTTACAGTCAAGGTATGGGAAGGTGTAGATGGAAGACGCAATTCTTTTCAAGTTTATATATATATATATATATATATTTTTTTTTTTTCTCAAAGAAAACTTTAATTTTTTTATTGAAGACTTTTTTTCCCCCCAGCAATTCAGCCTTTATTAAGGTCAGGTCCCAGGTCACTTAGAGCTGGTATACTTGGTCATGGCCTTGGTGGCCTCAGACACAGTGTCCGTGGCCACCTCCCTAGGCAGCCACACACACACAGCCATCTGGACCTCCCGAATGTCAGGATGGTTCAGCCTGAGTACTAGGCCAGCCGCTCAAACACTAGGCCAGCCGCTCAAACGCTCATGTTTCTAGGCCCGTGGCCTTGGAAGAGATGCCGATGACGGGGTGCACCTGGTTCAGCACCTTGTAGATGTACACTGAGTAGGTTTCTTTATGCCAGCTGTGCCTTTTGGACTTCTTGTCCCCAGGACTCCAACCCTTCTGGCCCCTAGATTGCTGCGGCTGTCTAGGCTTGGCACTCATCCTCCTGCTCCTCCTTCTTGAAGAACTTTGAAAAGAGGAAGGAAACTGGAAAAAAGTAGGACTTTTTTCTCTTCAAAGTGTTAATTTCTCCTTCACTTTTTGTTACCAGACTCTACCAAAAAGTTTCTTTCATGCTTTTTCACTTAATGCTATTTTGTAAGCCTGTTTCCAAGCTTCGCAAAATTGCATCCACTTCAAAGTGACCCCAGTATTCAATTTCAATTCATTCCCAAATGTGAAGTCATCAAAATGCCCTAAACTTAGAAAGAGAAATACAATATTCTAGCCTCTCAGAAAGCACAAACTAAAGTATTCATTTAAATCTAAAGACTGAGGTTACAACTTCTTTGACACCAGATCTCTAAAAATTCAATAATTACGAGTTTACTGATCTGCAATGTGTAATAAGGGCTTCCCAGGTGGTTCAGTGGTAAAGAATCTGCCTGCAGTGCAGGATGGAGAAGGGAATGCAACCCATTCTAGTATTCTTGCCTGGGGAACCCTATGGACAGAGGGGCCGGTGGGCTACAGTCCATGGGGTCGCAAAAGAGTTGGACACGGCTTAGCCACTACACAACAACAGCAAATATGTAATAACCTGCATAAAACCAAAGCTACAGCATAATTTTGCACGCCTTTATTAGAGTCTATATGCCAAATTGATCGAAACAACCCCACTGTTAGCATTTGCTGTCATAACTAACTTTGCAATTCACATCTTATATTTAAGAATTTTTGTTTCCCTGAAATTAAGAGCATTGCAGTTTAGAAATTCAATGATTGGCTCAAAAAATATGAGCGTATCTAACTTGATACAATTTCCAAAGAAACTACCTTCCAAACTGTACTTCCATTTGTGATGTTTGAGTGCATTTATTTTGTTTACTTTCATTAATATCAGGCAAACCTGCACCTCAGTGTGTGCATTTCTCGGATGATGGATCAGATTCAAGGGGACAAGTCAGTATGAGTATTTGGTTTGAGGTAGATACTTGTGAATAGGCACAACCTGTTCGTCTTTCATCCTGCACACCCCCAACATCAAGAACATCAGTTTGCTTTGATTAGAGTTAAGGTGTTTTTCTGCCAGAGACTCTTCAGGCTTCCAGTCATGAAATCTGTTTTAATAACTGGTGTCATGAATGCTTTCCTTCCCATCCTTCCCTTGAAATAAATTCAAATTCCCATAAGAACCAGATCTCTTCTTGGAGGAGTTAAAGATAATTTGTCAGCATGTATGTTTCTTACGGAACCAAATTACCAAAGGGAGCTGTAACCTGGTTTCAAATACTTTTGGGTGTCTTTCCTCAGAGCTACTTTTCATCACTGCAGTTAGAGCAAGGGAGACTGGCTTTCAAACCCAAGTGTCGTTGTCCAGTCAGAAAACGGTGGAGAAAACACCCGCCCCCCCCCCCCCCCACACACAGAGGAATCGCTTCCTTCCCTTCCTTGTCTTTTCTCCCGCCTCCATCCTTCACTCCTCACTTCCTCCCTTTCTTCTTTTTTTTCCTCTGTCCCCCTTTTTCTCCTCCCTCCCTCCCTCTTTCTTTCCCATGGCTTCTGTTTAATCTCTGGTGAATTATACATACATAGGAATTCATTAGGATAATTAATACTACAATATCACTGTTAAAAAAAGCCGTGGCTTATTAACTGGTTAGGGTAACCTCCCAATTAACTAGACTGAATAAGGAATGTAACTTTTGGTAAATTAAAATTTTGAACTAATTAGGGATATTTCGATTTTTTTTTCCTCCTTCAACTCTTGTTGAAACTCTTGTTTTGCCCTATAATATATCTCTTTGCTTTCATTTCTCAGGAGTTTTCCCATTATGGTGATATTTTCTTAGAGGAAAAAAAACCTTCCCAGATCTTTATTCTACACAGGGATCTCGTATAGGACTGAAGATGTGTTACTAGATTAGGTCTCACTTCTGCAGCCTCAAGGGCATACTCTGGAAACTGTTATTACTGTACTGATTTTATTTCCCTGTTGTCATGGAGACTGGCTAGCAACACAACACGTCTGTTTCTTTTTCTTTCTGGACACACAGCCTACATCTCCCAGCTTCCCTTGTATTAAGCGTGGTCATGTGACTGAACTCTAAGCAATGGAGTGATCAAAGTGAAATGTTTCACTTCCTGGTCCAGCACATAAGGATCTCTCACGGTCCCTTCCATGCTCTTTCCTGTTGACTTGCTTAGTGCAGACATAGACAAGCTGTTAACCTTCAACAGGGAGCCCCATGTTGAAGATGATAGAGCAATGAGATGGAAGAGCCTATTTGCTAGAATCAGGATGAGGACTATGGCTGATCAGTGCCATCCATTTTGGCCTTGACATGTGTGAAAGTTTCTACTGTTTGGGACAATATAAAATTTTGAAATTTGTTTATAAGAGCAGAGCATTGTTTATAAGAGCATTTGTTTATAAGAGCATTATAAGAGTATAATGGCACTTTTATTAATGTTATTAATAATCATTAGGTCAAAACCAAAATTTCAATTAGCTCATGTTTATATTGAGTTGATTCCCAGGGAATTAAAGTTTTCTGACAATCATTGCCTAGAGTTGTCTCCTGGATTGTAGAATCAGTCAGCGCCCATGCAGGGGAGGAGATGGAGATTCAGCAGGTGGGATTAAGTGATTCCAAAATTCTCATGGCATTTCCCAAGCCTTTCCCAGCCAGAGAACTGATGCCTGGGAAAGAAAGGAATGAATATGATCTCCGTTTTTGAACTTTATCTCTGTCAAAATATGAACTCTCAGTATCACATTTAAATTATTTAAACTGTTGTGTACAAGAAGTGTCTAAAGAACAGATAAAACTAATACTGGCTTTTAGATAACATCCATGAAGTACATTGAGATCCTGGCTAAAATGCAGTGTCCTTTGTCTGATTTAAAAATTAAAAAAAAACCAAAAAATGTGTTCTGGAAGAAGGGATAGGCTTTAAGTAGAGAATTTCAGTGTAAGAGGCTCAGTTTCCCTTCTCATGGACTGCACATGATGATCTCTAGGTATATCTGCAGTGTATGTATGAATCATCCCTTTGATATTTGGGGGTACAGTTTTGGAGTTGGGTTAATAATAGAGTCAGCTACCAATTTCTTTCTTTAATGTAAGGATTTTGTTGGGGTGGGTAGAAGGCAAGGATCCACGGATTTTGAAAAGACAAATAAACTTTGCCTTATTTCTTTGAACAAATAAAGCTTGACAGAGCAAGGAATGACTTCCTAAATGTACAAAGGAGATTTTCCCACAAATTGTTGCTGAATAGCTCTGTTTTTTTGTTTTTTGTTTTTTTTTTAATCAGTGCTGATGAGGTGTTCTCTACCCTGGGTGAGTTACTTCTTTTGTCTTTGTGGCTTGATTCTCTAGTAGCTCTGAGAATATTCATGCCTTTCATAAATACTATTGACTGAAGATTGTTTATATTTAACTGGAGCTCATCAATATGCCTTTTCCTTCAGTCTTCTCATTCTTCTTGATGTTTTTGATTTCCCATCACCCATCTGAGCCTCTACATTAAGATATATATATATATACATATATATATTTCATAGATGTATTTCTTTATCAAAGGAGCCCTGAACTGGGGTTAGGAGGCCTTGCTTCAAATCATTGCCACTAATTACACTTGTGATGGGTCAGAGTAATTCCTCATCCGTATGATGAGAGTTGGAAAAGAGTGGGAGACTGTGATCTCCTTGAGGTGCCTGAACAGTGCCCAGGAAATGGGGTTTCCATAGCATGTGTTCCAGGTGCAACATTCTATGATCAAGGGATATAATCTGTCATTTATTGCACCTTCATTTCTAAATCTTTGTTATCCATTTCTTTCTCCTTCCTCTTGCTTTTGTTATCTTGGAGAGATCATTTGGTGGTGGAGCCAGGATGATGGATATGCCAGAGAAGCTGAACTGTCAGCTCCTCAGGAATTGCCCAGATTGTGGACCATTCATCCCATCAGTAGACAACCACTGAGCATCTATGATTTGCCTGGTACTATGCTAAGCTGTTGTTGTTGTTTAGTCACTAAGTTGTGTCTGACTCTTTCATGACCCTGTGGACTATTGCCCACAAGGCTTCTCTGCCCATAGGATGGCATCCAGGTAACAATACTGGAGTGGGTTGTCATGCCCTTCTTCAGGGGATTTCCTGACCCAGGGATCAGATCCACGTCTCCTGCATTGGCAGGTGGATTCTTTACCACTGAGCCCCACTACACTAAGTAGAGTGCTTTTTCAATCTATTTTTTAACTGTGCTATTTTCCTAATTACACAAACAACACAAGTTCATCGAGTCCTTTCTGAAGATACCAAAAAAAACATAATAAGAGGAAATCACTTACAGTTTCACTTTCTAGAGTTTACCACTATTGGTAGTTGAATGTATATTTTTTCCAGGGTTTTTGCTATGTAAAAGCACACTTTGCAAAAGGGAGAGAATATGAAGTTACATTGTACATCTTGTTTTATAATTTCATTTTCCATCTTAAAAAAATCCATTGACTTCATTTCTCTTCCTCTTTGCTTCTGGCTGTTGAATTGGAAGAAGTGATCTTTTCTGTGTGTGATGTAAATTCATTTCAGGATGTATGCAGCAGAAAAACACTGTCAGAGTCTACTCCAATGGACTGTACTTCCAATTCGGCGAAAAGGAGATGAAGGCACAGATGATGTCCAAAAAGGTCTTTATTGTGAATGATTTACTGGAAACACTGAGGTTCAGGTAGAATCTTTTTTGTGAGTGAGAAGAAAATTACAAGGTTAAGTAGATTCTGAGTGAAACTCATCTGTGTCAATGTGTGTTGGTCTAAGTAGGACACGCATGCAAACATGCTACCATTTTGCTAACAGATCATTGTTTCAGATGCAAAATAAACAGCTGAAGGATTTCTCAAAAGTTTTCCTTAAATGAGATAGGAAACAGCCTGCTCATACAAAATAGTCTAGTCCTAATTAGCACAGATTATTATTATCATTATCATTATTTATAATTAATGTTCCAGGTACCATGTGAATTATCTGATCATGATTTTATTTTAAAAGTTCTATATCATAGAAGCTTTTGCTCCCATTTAATGTTGAGGAAAGTCAAGCTCATAAAGATTAGAGGATTTACACCCAAATCAAACAGCTAGCTGGTAAACAACCAGTCCCTGGGGCAAGTTAAAGCTGCCTGACTTTAAATCTGGAACTCGAAGACTACCACATGCTGCTGCCTCTCCCATGTGAAAAGGACACAAACTGTATTGAGTGAATAAATGAATCAACTTATCTTACAGATGGATCTTAATAAATGTTAATTGACTGGGAACCATGATTCTCTCACCAAATTTGATTCTCCACATCAAATGAGACAGTGAATTACATGTAATGAACTTGCTGGCCAAGCTACGTTTCCAAGGTTTTGAGACCGGCCAAGGTCTCCTGGGGATAACCCTGAGACTGAGGGGAAAAAACGCTAGAGGCAGTACACCCTCAGCACACTTCCTCTTTGAGTTAATATCGTGGCATCAAGCCATGGAGCCCTCCATCCTCATCATTGCTACCCAGCACTCGGTTGAAACTAAGACACCAGGATTTGGTGCAACCCTGCTGCTCAGGGCTTCTTGACTCTGCCTCTATCTCTGGACCCATATACTTAACTTGAAAATGAGACTTGGTTGGAAGATGGCAGAATAGGGGTTTTCTAGGATTCTTTGCCTTCTTTTGACTTCTAATAGAAACAACAAAGAAGCAGAGATTGTCATACTAAGTGAAGTAAGTCAGACAGAGAAAGGCAAATAACATATGTTATTACTCATACGTGGAATCAAACTTAAAAAAATGACATTTGGATTGACCAAATAGTTCATTTGGGTTTTTCTGTAACATGTTACGAAAAAACCTGAACAAACTTTTGGCCAACTCAATACAAATGAACTTATTTAGAAAACAGAAACAGACTTACAGATATTGAAAACAAGCTTACCCTTACCAAAGGAGAAATGTCGGGGGGAGGGATAAATGAAGAGCTTGGGGCTAACACACACACACACTGCTATATACAAGACAGATAACCAACAAGGACCTACTACTGTATAGCACAGGGAACTCTACTCAGTATTCTGTGATAACCAATATGAGAAAAGAATCTGAAAAAGAATGAATATATATGGATGTATACAACTGAGTCACTTTGCTGTACACCTGAAACCAACACAAAGTAGTACATCAACTATACTCCCCCCCCAAAAAAGAAGAATATAAGTAAAGATTTCAAAGAAACTAAGAGATTGCCAGAGATCTACCTTATAACAGTCAAACATGGCGATGTCTGGGTTAAGAAGGGGAAGGAACTCTATATTTTGACCTTGAACAGGATAACAATTACACAAAAAGCAACTGCCAGTTTTCCGAAAGTCCCGTTCCATGAGCTTTTCGATGAGTCACATTGAGAACAGGGTCATGGAAGTATCTTAGTAGAGAGGAGACATATCCCTCTGGAGGCCAATTCAACTAACTCTGCAGAAGAATATCAAAGAGAAACCAAACCAAAAAGCCATTTCCATCATCCACAAGCTTCCTGGTCAACTAAGACAGACGATGCATTTCTGTTTACTCAATAACTACCATAATGCCTTGCTCACGGTAGCTGTAATACTCTAAAGGAATAAAAGGCTTCAGTGTGATGGATACAGTTGAAGGACCCACAAGGACACTTAAAACTTTGTGCTGTGCTTGAACCTCTGGTTTTAACTTGTCAGGTAAAGCTGTGACGTTCGTTTGAGTCCCTTTCTAGGAAGCATTGTCAGGGACATGAAATGTGAAGAGTGTGAGGTCATTCCTTGGTTCTAACAGCCAGAAGCTGTGCTTTTTTTTAGAGGGTGTCTGAGGCAGCTGATCCAACCCCCAGTTATATCTGTAGGCTTTGTAGACAATGAACACATGGTAGTAGTCAGTCCACCACCTAATCAGCAGGAGGATTAGGCCTGGTGATGTCAGCCCCTCTCTAACTCCATGCTGTAACTGTCCTGAAGACTCCCAGTCCCTGGTGCAGGAAGCAAGCAACCCAGGCCTCCCCAGGCCTGAGTCTCACTGTCCCCTGAGATGACAGTCTCTGAGCCCAGGGATTCCTGGATCACATTGTCTTTAGCTCTAGTGAGACTTTCTGGAAAACCAATGACAAGACACTTTCAGGTATTGGCCATTGTGATGATTCTAGAGAACTGGACACATCTAGGAACACGAGGGCCCGCTTCTCCTCAATTTATTCTTTTTCTGCACAACCAGGTGGGAGGATACTCTACTTCAAGTTCATCTCTGGGTACCCTCCAGTCTGTATCTTGACCTCTCATGTTCATTCTTCTGAGGTTGGCTTAAATGGTCATCTTCTCTGGGGATCAAAACTTTACAGTAACAATAGCTAACTTTCCTTGACTATTTCTCCAGGAGCTCTCTGAAAGGCTTTACATGCTTTATCACATTTAACTCTACAAGGAAGATTTGTTTTTCTTTAGGACAAATGAGACACAAGGAGCCCAAATAACTTGCCAAGATCACAAAGCTTGTGAGTCCTAGAGCTAAGATATGAACCGAGATCAATCTGACTTCACAATCTTAACCTGTACTCTCTAGATGCTGAATAACTCTGATAGTGAATCTTCAGGAAGTTATGCAAGGGTTTAGGGCTTCATCTGTGTGTTCCCTTGAACAGCAAGGAGATCCAACCAGTCCATCCTGAAGGAAAACAGTCCTGAATATTCACTGGAAGGACCAATGCTGAAGCTGAAGCTCCAGCACTTTAGCCACCTGATGGGGCAGGAGGAGAAGGGGACGACAGAGGATGAGATGGTTGGATGGCATCACCGACTCAATGAACGTGGGTTTGAGCAGGCTCTGGGAGTTGGTGATGGACAGGGAAACCTGGCGTGCTGCAGTCCATGGGGTGGCAAAGAGTCAGACACGACTGAGTGACTGAGCTGAACTGTGCCTTCCCAACACCAATGGAGACAGGGAACCTTGAACTCTGTTCTCTTTGCAATAAATTAGGAAATATGTGATTTGGACATTTCCTTCCTTCCTTCCTCTCTCCCTTCCTCCCTCTCTTCCTTCCTTCCTCAAACCTTCCTGAAGTCCCAGAAGGGTACAACTGAATAAAGATATAGAATCCACCTTGAACTTCATGCTAAAACCAACTTTATATATTATATTCAAGTGATTCATTTCTGGACCCAAAAGTTTGAAGAGCATGGAATCTCTTGAATTCTCCTTTATTAACTCTCTCATTCCCCTTCACTACTTATTTACTTACTAATATTCATTGAAAACTATCTATGGATCAGGTTCTATCTAACTGTCTTAATAATTAGCAGTGACTTCTGAGATGTGTTCTTTCCTGTGTGTGTTCACCATTATCATCAGCAGCATCAGCACCAATATCAACACCATCACCAGGAGTTCTTCATAATCTTGTGTACAATCATCCAATGAGACTTTGCAAATGATTTTCATATCGCTTTTCACATTCTGTGCTCCCAGCCCTCCTGAGGAGGCAGAGATCACTCCCTCTGCCCTGAAGATAGGAGGACTAAGGCTTAGGGAAGGTAAGTAATTTACTCCAGGCCACATAATTCATCAATAACAGGCCTGAAACTATAACTCATCTGACTCCTCATCCAGGAAACTTCCCTTTGTATGCTTGGGAGGTCGATGTTGCTGACATAAACTGAAAGGGATAAACATGCTACACCGCAAAGAAATGATAGAGTGCTGTGGTCGAGAGAAAACCTGTGTTTAAATCTCCATCTCTACTTAGTTGTTTGACCTTGGACAGTGACCTCTCATCACCCCTGAGTCTCAGTTTTCTCATCCGTAACTTGGGAGTTATAGTAATATCCACCTTACAGGATCCTGGAAAGACTGAATAAGGTTATATGTGGAAAGTGGTTGCACAAGTGCCTGTTACATAATAAGTACTCAGCAAAAGTTAGCTAGTGTTGTTGTGGACTCTGACACTCTCTTTTGGACAATGGGATGTGGCAGAGAGGGCAGCTCAGGGAATAGGCATGGTGTTGTCCTTGAGTACCCCACTGACTGAAGACTCCTTTGCTGGCCACTCACCCTACTGGGCACCAACCCAGAGCTCTAAGGAAAGCCATGGCTTGTCCCAGCCAAGGGGAATTGGCTGCCACTTGACCTTGTGTAATGGGACTTGACCCATACCAGTTACAAACTCCCTAGGGTCGTGTACCATCGGGTCAGCCCTCCTAAAGATCTGTTCTTTCCTGGGATTCAGCTGCCCAGGGAAATGGCCCTAAAGTAGTGTGTGTGTGTATGTGTGTGTGTGTGTGCTGGGTGAAAATGTGTTGGAGATGCAGTTGGTCAAGGAGAAAGAAGAAAGAAGGCAGGGTGGGTGGGCACCATAGGCCCACAGAATCTTGGCTTTGCAAATCAGCTAATTACCCCTCTCTCTTGAGAAAGTCTAACTCTTATGGTATTGGCCTTTCTGGGACCTTAACAAAACATTGGACTGGATCAAGATTTGGGGTCATACAGATTAGGACCTTATATACAAGTAGAATTTAATTTGCAAAACTACATTTTGGGGGGTTGGTTATTACCTTTGTTTTATAAATAAGGAATAAAAAAAGACACAAGCTCACAGTGGTCATCTTAAGATGGTTCAAATATAGTTTCTCCTTCTCTCTCCCCAGGGTGATTATCCAATCACATGCTAAACTTACCATCTATAAGGTGAAAAAAGTCAACATGTTCATTTCCAGCCTTGTCTTCTCCTTTGAACTGTAGATTCCTGCATCTAAATGCCTACTTGACACTCATACTTGGCTATCTAATAACATCTCTAACCTATTATGTCCAAATTGAACCCTTGAATTCCCTTCCCAGTGGCACCAGAACTGGCTCTTCACCCAACTTCCAATTTTGTTGGTTGACACCAACACACCAGTTCCTCAGGCCCAAACCTAGGGATCTTCCTGGATTTCACAAATTCCTTTGTCCTCGCCACATCCACTCAGTCAATGAGACCTCTTACCTCTACCTTGAAAACATTTTTCAGATCTGTCTGTTTTGCTCTGAATAAATCCAAACCATTCTTGTCCATACCCCATCCTCACCCTCCTTAAACTCTGTAATACCTTCCTAACTGGTTTCTCACCTTCCTTTGCACCCTATAATCCATTCTCTACACAGTTATTATGTGGATGCTTTTCTCAATAAAAATAAGCTCCTTTCTGGCCTGCTTACTGTCCTCAAATAGTGTCTACATCTCTGCAAGTACGATTCAAGCTCCTCGTACCATGTTGACAAGCTTCTTCCTGATCTCATCCCTGGAGTTCATCTCCTACTACTCTCTCCCTGGCACACTGTGACCCAGCCAAACTGGCTTTCTTGGTGTTCCTCCAATACTCCAAACTTTCGTCAGTGCTAGCGTCTTTGCACTAGCTCTTCCCTCCCCCTGGCTCCCTTTGGCTTCAGACCATCACATAGAGGGTCCCTTCTCCCTATTTCTCCTCAGTTCAAACATTGCTTTCTCCCAACCGACCTTGACCACCCAACCTATTATATGTCTTCTATTCAAATAGCTTTCTTTCATGTCACTCTTGCTTGTCCAAGAGTGTGTCTCAATTTGGCATCATCTTAATCATTTGGTTTTGGATTTAACACCCATCTCTTTCCCAACTAGAATGTGAATTCCAGGGGAACAAGTGTTGTGTCTCTTCTGGTTCACTGTCATGCCTGCGTTGCTGAGTGGGTGGTCTGATACAGAGTAAATGCTCAATAAATGTTTGTTGACTGAATGAGTGGCTGCCATTCTGAAAATTCTGTGGTTGCTTCAGGTGAGTACTAATGGGGAGGGGAGTCAAAAGTGTGTATCAGCGTGGCTGCAAATATTATCTCAAACCCAAAGCAGCCTTTTAAAAAAGTTCTATTCATTTGGGTGCATTTTAGAAGAAACCAAATAAAACTCAAAAGCTCTCTCAGTATTCTGATTTTGGTCTTCTACACCTTGGCATAAATGACAAAACAAAATGCAACTTAAAAACAAGACATTTGAAAAAGAACCCAACAAGACGTTCTAAACAAGTGTGTCTTGCTGTGTGGTTTTTCTTGGGTGGGGAACTCAGAGAGGGCAGGGCTGGGTCCCTCCTGACAGCTGGTCCAGCTCACACCTCCTGCATCTCTATAGACTCACCTCCATCCAGCCTCCTGCCCCAGCACCCCATCTTCTCTGTGTGCCTTGGCTTGCCTTCTGCCCTTGTCCAGGTCTGAGCCATCTCCACTTGGGTGGCACCTTCCCCTCATCCCACTGGCCAGGTGAGCAGCGTTAATGGCTCTGGGAATTAATGTCATCTAGAGTCAGCAGTTTATCTTTGCTGAACCCCAGTGGTCTCATGTATGGAAAGGGGCTGATACAATATCTAACTTTCAGAACACTTGTGAGGAATAAATGACCTGGTCCTTGTCATGTGCTTGCTATATAGGGCTTTGGGCATGCTCACTGTCTCATAAGACTTAACTACAGTGCTTCTTCTGCAATAACCCTAAAAGATGACATTTTCATAAATAATTTTGTTCTTGGAAATGCAACTTTTTGATTTGAAACTTAAATCATTTTCATTCTAAATCTCCAGCTGTCCGATATGGATGTGTGTAAGTCCTTCTTCTGTACCAAGAAGTGAGATTCATGAGAACGGAACCATGAGATACAGAAGTAAAGAACACTTTTCACCTTCCTTCTTAGAATGCTTCTAAGCCCAAACTAATAACTACGGGCATTTATAGAGTGCTTTATATTTTGCTGTTGCTACTACTGTTATTACTACCACTACTACTGCCAGTACTACTAGTACTGCTATTAGTACTTCATTACCACTTTTGCTATTACTCTTGCTGCTTTTGCTACTACTGCTATTACTAACACTAGATACCATTTATTGAACATTTACTGTGTGACAGACAATATTTCTGTATACTTTATGCTTGTTACCTCATTTGATGGGTGCAGTAGCCAGTGAAGAAGGCAGTCACAGTGCTTAGAAATGCACATGGAAGTCAGACTTCCTGGCTTCAAATTCTTGGCTCCAATTATTACTAGCTGTGTGATTCCAATAAAGTTACCTAACCACTCAGTCACTCAATTATCTTAAAATAAAGATTAAGAATAGAATCGAATCAATGAAATAATGCAATGAAAAATTTTGATCACCATTTCTGAACAGGGTCTGGCATTTAATGAACACTCAAGTTGCTGTTGATATTAAAAGCACTTATCAGTGTATTTAGGGGTTATTTATTACCCCATTGCCCTGTCCTCACCTCTCCCCCATGACACTGTATTCTGCAGGTCTAATGCATAACTTATAAGATTGTGATAGTCTTTTTCTCTGTGAATTCGCCTACCAGCTAGATACATCTTTAGAGCAGAGGAATAAACCTTGTTCACTGTTGTATCCACATCTCCTGGTACATCTTGTTTTTAACAGACATTTGTTGAATGGATAAAGGATTGAAATTTTGACTGTGTATTGTGACTCCAATCTTCTGCTGACTTGCCATAATATTGAATGCACATAACAATCCCATAATGCGGAAAACATTTCTTTCCCTATTCTTTCCTTTTTTTCTTTCTTTTAGAGTGACAAAAGTCTTTATTTCCCCATTTTACCGGTGAGAATACTGAGACCTGTGATTAAGTAACCTGGCCGAAGTCAACAGTTTCTGTACAGAAGACCTTGAATCTACAACTTTGGACTCTGCATTCCTAGATCCATATAGACTGAACATACTGGATAGACTTGATTGCAATTTGGGAAATTCAATGAATATTCTTAAATAATGAGGCTTTACCTACGAATAACATCTTGGCATCACTGAAAATAAAAAGAATATAGAATCCCTCTGAGGACCTCTGAGTATATCCATCAGTTTGAATTAGTGAGTATGCTGACCTTGTCTGTGTAATGAGAAAATACCCAAGTCTGTGTTTTTGGGCTCTTGGCTGCCAACTGAGCTGACTGCATGGCTGATCCACATCAATGTAGGGAAATTGCCTGTTAATCTTTTATTACCGTGTTCTTGTTCAAAGAATACTGTTTCCAATTTGCCTGTAGTGTATGGACTCAGTAATTGGAAGAGTATATTATATTATTTCTGGCTGGAAAGCAATCTCCAGGTTTAAATGTTTGAAAGATTAAATACACATACACACTTATATATTCATTATTTACAATGGTGATAAAATAAACATAGAAACCATATGTAGAAAATTCAGAAAATTAAAAAAAAATCACTCTTATTTCCATGACTTCAGTACCATTACTCTTAGCATATTGATGATTTTTCTTCCACAAATCTTCCTTATTTTCACATTTTCATTATAACAGTATTTGTAAAAAATTTTTCCCTTCCTTCCCTTAGCATCTTAACAGAATAATTTTCCTTATTATTGTAATACAGTAAAAGTGTTAATCACTCAGTCATGTCCAGCTTTTTGCAATCCTTGAAATGTAGCATGCCAGGCTCCTTGAAGGCAGATTCTTTATGCTCTGAGCCACCAGGGAAGCCCCTATAATACAGTAATTATGGTTATAATATTTAATTGTTAAATATTATTTCCATAGACTATTGTTAAATTTTCACCCCTCACTGAAAAATAGCTTATATTAGACCTAATTTCAATCTGCAGGGCCAATGGTGAAGAGATATAGAAAGACAGATTTTTCTTTGCCATTGGTCAGAGCTCATAATATTGCTCTATTGTTAAATTTGGGGTCTCATGGTCTTCACTCTTGGCAGATGAAAACAGCTACAAAGCCATAACATCTTGGTGGAGAAACCTGAAAGATCATCTGATAAAATTACCTTGTTTTGTAGATAAGACCAGGTCAAGCAACCTATGTGATGGTGGACCCAGGTGAGAAGGTGTGCGTCATTTTTGGAGAAGCAAGGAGACCAGTGTAACCAGACTGTAGTTGTCAAAGGAGACATACATTGCAAGGATATAAGGACAGAGGGAAAACATGTGTGTGTGCTCATGCAGGGTCTCATGGTTACTAGTAAAGAAGTGAAAGTGAAAGTGTTAGTCACTCAGTCATGTCCGATTCTTCGTGACCCCATAGACTGTAGCCCACCAGGCTCCTCTGTCCATGGAGTTCTCCAGGCAAGAATACTGGAAGGGATAGTTATTTCCTTCTCTGTAGGATCTTCCTGACCCAGAGATGGAACCTGGGTCACCTGCATTGCAAGCTGATTCTTTACCATCTGAGCCACCAGGGAAGTGCCAGGGTTACTAGTTAGGACTTGGGCTTTTACTCTGATGAGATTGAGAGCCATCAGTACCACTCAGGCTGTTGTAAGAGTAGAATGTAGGGGGCTAGAGAGGGAGAAGGGAGATCATTGGAGGCAATGAAGAAATCTAGGCAAATCTAAGCGATGGTGGCTCAGGCCAGGGTGGTAGTAGAAAGGTAGCCAGAAGTGCTCCTTCCCTACATCTATTTTATAAATTGAGATGAGAGTACGGTATTGGATATTAGATCACAGTAAAGGTAGATGGATTGAATGTGCATGTGAGACAGAGTGAGCAGTCAAGGGTTGACTTCAAGTTCTTCAGGCTTTAGCAATGGAATATCTGATGTTTCCACAAACTGAGGCTGAAAAACATTGGGAAGAACAGATCAGGGATGCAAAGGGGAGGCAAGGAGAGGCCAAAATCAATACTTCTGATTGAATAATCATTGAATAATTATTGAATAATCACTCAATTGAGAATATGTTAGGTTTGAGATGTTTATCGGACTTTTGAGTGGAGATGTCAAAGTAAAAGCTGGAGGAGTAAGTCTAGTGTGCAGGAGAGAGGTATAGAGATATAAATTCAGAGGTTTTGAGCATCGAACTGTTTTAAAAACCATGCAATTAGATGGGTGAGAGTAGATTAGAAACGACCAAGGACTCCTCCTTGGAGAGATGAGGAGGAGCCTGTAGAGGAAAATTGCCTGGAAAATCCCATGGACGGAGGAGCCTGGTGGGCTGCAGTCCATGGGGTCGCTAAGAGATGGACACGACTGAGCGACTTCACTTTCACTTTTCACTTTCATGCATTGGAGAAGGAAATGGCAACCCACTCCAGTGTTCTTGCCTGGAGAATCCCAGGGGCAGGGGAGCCTGGTGGGCTGCCATCTATGGGGTTGCACAGAGTCAGACACGACTGAAGTGACTTAGCAGCAGCAGCAGCTGTAGAGGAGACTGAAAACTGGTATAAAGTGATGCATTTAATGGCTGCATGCCACCCCACAGTATGGGGGAAATGTGATTTCCTTAGCCATTCTGTGAGGGAAAGGCATGGAGCTGTTATTTCTATAAGCACTCTAAAATTTCTACTACCCCATTCTAACAATGCTTTCTTATATTTTCCCTGGTCTTTCACACAGACATCAGCTATGTGGTAGTACCTGGAGGCTTGATGCCCTAATCGAAGCCCTGGGAATACCTCATTAGACCTCTGACTAACTCTGTCTTCTGTGAAATGTATTATAATTAGCCTTGAACTGGGCTAAAGTTAACCTTTACTCTGTCTCTGAGGAGAGAGACATTCATTCAATTCACTCCAATCATCCTCATTCATTTTATAAATTAGCTGTAAGTTAGCTGTAAATTAGTTAATCTATACTGGGTAACGAATAGTATAAGCAGTATTGGCAATGAGCATAATCTACTTAAAGGAATGAACTGCTTACAAAGCTTTCACACATTCACTGTTTGCTTACAATGATGGAGATTCTGGTCCATTGGTTTCAGCCTTTGTCTTTCATGCAACTGACCTCATAATGGCTTGCAGAAGGCCAAAGAAAAGGTAAAAACAGAGACTCTGGGATGATCCAGGCCCATATTAGGATCCTGAGTCCTAATCTCTGGTGGTGTGGCCTTGGGAAAAGTACCTTCTTATAATCATTACAA
The DNA here is from genome assembly GCA_024291935.2 of Okapia johnstoni. NCBI lineage: Eukaryota > Metazoa > Chordata > Mammalia > Artiodactyla > Giraffidae > Okapia > Okapia johnstoni. The sequence continues at coordinate 62,686,421 of CM044309.1, forward strand.
TGAGAATATAATACTGGTAACTACTCTAGAGACCGGTCTTCCCTGGTGGCTCAGAGGGTAAGGAATCTGCCTGCAGTGCAGGAGACTTGGGTTCGATCTTTGGGTCAGGAAGATCCCCTGGAGAAGGGAATGGCAACCCACTCCAGTATTCTTGCCTGGAGAATTTCATGGACAGAGGAACCTGGCAGGCTCCATAGTGTCGCAAAGAGTCGGACATGACTGAGTGACTAACACACATCTTTGAGACCTGTAGGAATTAACTTAACCATGGCCTATAAAATACATGGCACAGAGTAAGTACTCAACAAAGATAAAGTCCTTAACTTTCCCTGTGAGTTTCACCTTCAAAGCCCAGCTATAATAGTATCTCCTCTATAAAAGGAAATTGGTTATTTGCAACCACAATAATGGCTCCAATCTGGAAGTTCATACAGCTTGCAAACTTTTCCTCCATTTTATGTCATTTCATGCTATCTTAAAATGAAGTTGGATATCTGAATGCCTCTCACCCAGGGAAAACTCTGGGTCTCTGGGTCTCTGGGTCTCTACCTACCCCTCAGAGTGGTATAGAACAGACTGTGTGCTCAGTTTTCTAATCTATTATATATCCTATTCAGAGAATTTCAGTGTGAATCTGTTTAATTAGTAGTGAGGTGACTGAGGTCCCCATGTGAACTTGAAGGTGTTACAATGGCATTTTTGAAAATCCTTCAAATTCATGATCTGTTCGTCCCTCTCTATTAGCCTGAGTTAAGGAGGTTAATTGGAGCGTATTTAATGAGATTTTCTTTCTTTGATGGGTGTTCCTGTATCTCGGGTAATTAAAAAACCCCACCATCTAAACTGAGAACAAACCACAATTGCTGCTTAGAAAGAGCTACATGATTTTAACTTTTCACTCAGCTTGGACTCTTTAATTTTTTTTCTTTTTCTTTCTTTGATTAAATGACTTTCCTAGCCCACACCGCCCCCTCTCCTGCCACACATACATGCACTTGACAACAATGAATCACTTACTAGGCTTACTTGTTTAGTAACTGATAAACTATGAAGGAGGTGGCAGATGATTAAGCTCTAGCTTTTTCAACCTTAAATGTTATTTCTTTATGAGCTTTGGGGTCAGGAAAAAAAAACTGCTTTGCAAAAGAAATATCTGTGATATAGTTTTAATTAATATGATCATGCTTATATGCGTCTATTTGAACTAGAAAGAGAGAGTTCAAGTTCGTGTGTGTTTACACGGAGCTATTCTTATGTACTGTGCTAAGAAGTATGTAAAATAACTAAATAATCACTGACTATGTATTTGAAATTCAAAGCTATCACTTGTTGAGATATTTTCATGTGCCACATGTGGGAACAAATGAAGTTTTACAGAGGTAATTTTTTTTTAATTAGTTTATTTTCTATTTTTTAACTTGACAATATTGTATTTGTTTTGCCATACATTGACATGAATCCACCATAGGTGTACATGTTTTCCCCTTCCAGAACCCCCCTTCCACCTCCCTCCCCATCCCATCCCTCCGGGTCATCCCGGTGCACCAACCCCGAGCACCCTGCATCATGCATTGAACCTGGACTGGCAATTCGTTTCACATATGACAATTTACATGCTTCCATGCCATTCTCCCATATCACCCCACCCTAGCCCTTTCCCATAGAGTCCATAATACTGTTCTATTTATATGAATCAGATATAAGGAACCTGAAATTCCAAGCCAAAGGATTTATAGTTTTTCTTCTCGGATAAACAGGGCTGATGAAAATATCACACTTTGCCAATAGGCACTGCAATGCAACACAGGAGCTATTTAATGCTGAGTTACCTTCAATTTCTTTAAAATGACCTGGTCTCCATTTGATTAAATTTTTGTGTTCTTAGCTTTGCAAAATAAACTTGCCTAAATTGTTGGATCTTTTTAAAAGTGGGATGACTATACTAAGGATATACTGAGGACAAAACTCTTTATTTTACTATGAAAGCTCCAGGCACCAGGAGTCAGGATGTCTCTGTAGACAAGGTTTACATCTCTGTCAACCATTTGCCAAGTACATATATAAATTCAATTTGGGGAAGAAGTGAAAATGGAGAGTTAAGTGTAAGGGAGAAGGTTCAGGGAAGGTGTTTCCCAGGAGACTTAATTTACCAGGCCCTATAAAAAGAAGGCGCCACCTTAAGATGCCAGAAATGACTGTGTCATTACCTACAAAGTACATTCAGCAGAAGCCCCATGGGTTGTGTGTGAGGATGTCTGCTAGGGGCTTGGAAAGTCCAGATTCATCCTGAAAGAAGACATATTTGTCTAACTATTTGCTTGCTGAGTAAAAATGACCTCCGGCGAACTCTTTTTAGCTGTGTCTTGGGGAGGGCCAGTCTAACTGGCTTGATGGCCCAAACATATTAGGCTAGGGGTAGGATTGATCTTCCCCAAATATCTTTTTTATTTTTTTGCTCCATAATTCAGCAGTCTTCAGAGGCTCCCTAAGGTCTATAGTCAAATTCTTTGCAGTGTTACCCCAGAGACCAAGATAATATGACCTTGGTCTGTTTTTCACACCACCCCTATCCTTTCCCATCATAGCTACAACTAGGCTTTTCATATATATCCACAAAACAGAATGTCATGCGCCTGCCTCTGGTTTTGGACCCCATAATCAACACACATGCTCTTGCTTCCATTTTCTTACTGCCTGAGCAGGAAAGTTCATTCTTCAAGGCACAGCTTAGGTCTCATCTTCAGAATGTCCTTTCTGAACTGCTGACACTGCATTGAACTCTCCTTCCCTTACATGACTAGATGTATTCAGGGTCCTTCTATTGATCCCAGTTTTACGGATTGTCATCTGTATCATTCCTTTGTCATTCATTTTTATCCTTCCAGACTGTCATCCTACAAGTATTTCTGTAGTATCAATTTTAGTTTTAGTTCATCTATATAACTAGGTCACAATCTCCTTTGTGGGCCAGACTCTGTGTTGACTTATTAAAGTTACTCAACTTCTCTGTTCTTTAGTTTCCTCATCTTTATAATGGGGATAACAATATAAACCACATTGTAGGATTTTTGTGAAGATTAAATGAAGAAACATGAAATAGAACTTAGAAGAGAGCGCTGATTAGGGAATGTGCTTAATTCACTATTATTAGTCATTTGTGCTCGTTTGTCTCTATGACCCTACCAGGAAAGTAACATCATAAATGCTCAACTTTTATTCAGAGTAGAGTTTTCTCCTATGTCTGTTTAACCCATGCAAATTCAACTATGTACTCTTTTGTATGTAATTATAATACTGTAAAATTTTATATCTGCATATATCTTGCATATATATTGACTACTGTATTGATCATATATTTATATGTTTATTTTACTGTGGCAAGTTATATATAGAAGAAAATATATATTGCCCTTTCTGGGCAATTTAAGGGATTCTCAATGGTAATTTGAACTATATGTAACTTCTATATGTTGTATGTTATTCAGCTCCATTACAATGCATTGGGTGCTTTACACACATTATCTCATGTAATCTTTGTGCCCATTCATTATACAGAAGAAGAATTGAAGGCTCAAGGAGGTTAATTAACTTGCCCAAGGTCACACAGCTAGCAGAATCAAGATTTGAAAATCACAACAGTCTGAAACCCAAGCCTTTGGCCATTCATTCGCATTTGTATTGACCTATGGGCAACAGGCATGAGGTGTGGTCAGTGGTCAACAGCAGGGATGAAAACTGGTCATCTCCGACAATGTGATCTTGTCTTTTGTCCTCATGGGAGTTTTGTCAGTGCTTCATGGCTGAGGGCAACTTCAGGAGGCTGGGGATAACTCTAGTCTGATCCTCTGGTTCTTTTAGGGACATCTTGTGTGTTCTGCATGCAAATGCAAGCTGTGGCTGGAAGCCAGACCTTGGTTTGGTACCCACTGGCTGATCTAGATGAGGCTCTGATGTCATCAGCCTGATGTCATTTAGTGCTTCTTTTATTACTCTTAAGGAGACATCTCCTGACAGCACCGGATAATGTTGCTAGGTGAAAGGTCACAAATGTTTCTTTTCAGGAATGTTTTCAGCCCAAATATGAGCTCTTGATTTGATTTGACTCGATAGAGTAATTAATTGGTAGAGAGTTGTCTCATAGCTCAGGACTCTCTCCAAACATGTTATTATCCAAATAGAATAGTAACATGTTAGTTACCGAATTCAACAAACATTCACTCTGCTGAGTTCTAGGCATAAACAGGTCCACAAGACATAGCCCTTGCATTCAAGGAGCTTCTAAACTATCCATGATAAAAATTCCATATGTACTTTGTACCATGACAGATGGCTAGCTACACTTCCGTAAGGTTTGCTCATTGTAAGTTCAGTTTGTCTATCCATGTTGGCTATGCTTGCCTTGGCTAGAAAGAAAGAATGACACAAAATATGGGGCAGGACATTGCTCATAGAGTGAAGAGTTAAGAGACACAGCTCAGATTCTCGTTCCGCTTCCTATTTGGTGGGTGACCTTGGAAACATAACTAAATCTCTCTAAGATTTTCTATGTATAATGCAGATAATTCTATTATTTCCCTCATGGCATTGGTGTATCCTATTTGATAGTATTCTTCAGAGTCATCTGTAAGCTGTAAAGTATTATTATTTCATATGAGGTTAAATGTACTGTATTCTACTGCAGTCTACAATCTGGAAATCTACAAATACATCTTTTGCTATCTCTAGTCTTTTTTAATTCACCAGACTATTAAATTAATGAGACTATCCCATCTCCTGGCTTTTAGGTAAATGAGAACTAATGGTCATATTTCCTGTCTTTGAAGAGCTGGCAATTAGTTAAGACTATAGTGATTACATTCCCTGGAAATCATCAGGCACCTAATATAATTATCCTTTCCAAAGAAAGGATTTGAAAAAGTTAAAGAAAGAATGTCAAGGGTACCTTTAGATAAAGAACAGGGAGCAGACCTGATGGGATCTATATGAAAATTCCGTTGTTCCTGGGTATTGTGATATGCCCTCTCTTAAGTCTGGATTAGTACCAGCACATCTGGTCTTACCTTCTATCTTCTGAAATCAGGTTTTAGATGCTGACTTCTATGTAACAGCAGTCTTTTATTTTGGAATATGCAGATGAAATCACTATTGAGTCAGTGTGGGTAGTCAGGAGTATTTTGACCTACTTCCAGGGAATAAGTTTGATATGAAGTTTATTTCTTCTTAACAATGACTCTATTATTCAGGATAGAAGGCATAATAGTATGAAGATGTCAAGAACCTAACTAAAAGAATATTAACCCAGAAGAGAAACATGGATGGCAGAACAGCCTTGTTTAGCTGAATGAGCTTTGGATTCAGACTCAGGTTTAACTTCTGGTTATCCTTCTTATGAACTGTGTGATCCTGAGCAATTATTTAACCTTTCTGAGTTCGATTTTCCTCATCTGAAGAGTAAGATAAGAACACTGCCCACCTCCTTGAGTTGTTGTGAGGGATAAACGAGATAATGAATGTAGAACATTTGCTCAAAATATTGATGACTCTCACCATCATTATAATTGTCATCATCAAGAACATCATCAATTGCCTCATCAGCACGATCTGCCTTGACTTCTCCACTTATTCTGGTGGCTCAATTGAGGTCCATCTCAATTCTCCCATTTATTTTATTCTAGCCTGCCATCTCCTGTGTTAAATAATGGCTTATCTTTTCTTAAAAAAATTCTTTCTTTCATGTTTTCTAAAACTCATTTGCCCCAGCCATCTGAAAATAACTGTTGAGGATAGGAATGAATTATACTTTTTTTGATCCTTGTAGAAAATGCCCAATAAAACCCCTCACCTGGATTTTCAAAATCCCAGCATTGGGGGATAAAATATGGTCTCAACAAGCTCTGTAATACAGTCCTTCTTTGACTGGGACATCCTCTGCTCCCCCTCACACTGGAATCCCAGGGTATCATTCATTCTCTGAGGAACTAGTCTTTTTGACCACTTTGTGCTAATTGCCATTTGCTGACCATCTTCCATGTGGTCGCAAAGAGTTGGACACGATTGAGTGACTGAACTGAACTGAACTGACCATTCTCCATTCTCTCATTTACTCATTCACTTATTCAAAGTCACCAGTTATTTTTTCCATGTTAGGTAACAGATTGAGGGGTAGAAAGGAGACATGATGGCTGTCCTAGTGAAACAAACAGTCTAATGAGAAATGCTACAAAGTTAATGGACAATTACAATTCAGTGGGATAAAAGCTATAATGAAAGAAGCATGGAGGGCTGGGAAGCATAGTACCTGACCCTAACCTGACCTGTCTCTGTGGATTGGGGAAGGGATGCAGAAAGAGTTGATGTGGAAGCTGTGTCTGGTCAGTAATAGAGGGAGATTGCAGGTGGTACCATCAGAGGAACCAATGTGAGGCTAAGGGAGAAGTCCATCTTCCAGCTTCTTCCCAAGCACCAGCAATCAGCTGTTCTCAGTTGTCTAGCCCCTTTTATTTTTACTTCCTATTTCCTTAAGAAATTGACCAGATACAAGAGACACAGTGCAGTGTGAATGACAGACACCAGCTAACCTTGGAATCCTTACTCTGTGGCCTTTGAATCAAATACAAGTGTTTTCAGACAGAGATGACTATACATTGTACTAAACCCAGGCAGGACCCTCTGTGACACATAATTCTGTATCCCTTCCTGCTTCAAACTGAGACAGGTCTCTGTCTCTCTCTTTCTTTGGCTTTTACAATGTATACAAATTACTCTCGGTACTGCAAATCAGAGTGATGAAATGAGATGTCTATTATTATATGGCAAGTTGAGAGCAGAGACAGGAATTGGAGACAGACTCCAACTCCATAAGCATCATCCCTGCATAAAAATGAATTTTCAAGCCTCCCAAAACTTGGTCCTGCTCTTTTCTCTACCTAGGGTGTCCTTCTCTACATCCTACCAGGCTCATCACCAGGCCACCTCTTCTAAAGACTTCTCACAATTCCTTCCCCTCCACTCCCAGTCCCACCTCTCCAGTCTTACAAAGGATTCACCACTTACTCCTCTGTGCTCTCTAGCTCTTGTAGAGGCATCTCTTTTTACAATTTATCTCTCAGTGTTATACATGTGTTATATTGAAACCATGAAAGACTTGTAAAGACTGGAACTATCTCTTAGTCATCTTGATATCCTTGGCACATAGTAGGTCCTCAGTGAACCTTGCTAAGTGACTCAACAAACAAATCCAAGATACTCCTTTTCATACTGGAGTCAAGGTGCCTTTTAGTTTAAAGCCCCCCTTTTTTAAGCCGCAGAGAAGGTCAGGTCCCTTCCAAGCCAGCCTTTATCTTGACACTGCTCATGGAGCTGGGGACTTGTGTAGACCCAGCTGTTGGGCAATGTGCAAACAGAACACTCTTGTGATGGATGGGTGTGAGATTGCCATCAAGTCACCATCAAGTCCATTGACTTGATAAACCAGTATTTTTACAGAAGCAAATACAAACTGTGGTTACCCAAGCACATAAAATGGGAATCCTTTCCCTATCTTGAATAGAATTTCCTGGGTGAATTCTTTTGTCTGCTTGCAAAGATCACTGTGTACTCTGAGGCTTTCAAATACAGTTTGCAAATCAAGGGGTCCAAGTCTGGGCCCATGGACCTCAAGGATGAGTGATTTCTGAGCCTTGGAAGGGATCTTTCCATAGCCCAGGGTAACATAAAATCAGGGTGGTAGAAATTGTGGTGTCAGACTTGGATTCTAATCATGGCTCCACTCTTGCAACTTTGGGCAAGTCACATTGCTCTTCTAAGCTTCAGTTTCCATGTCTGTAAAGGGGGATGTTCTCCTGGAAGGGTTTTAGAGACAATTAACTGTGCTATCCAAGAAGGGTCTTAAAATAAACTGGGTTTATACTTGGCACTTGATAAAGCTGACTTCCTTCTCCTTCCAGGGAAGTGAGGAAGCTGGGGCAGACAAGAGACGGTGAGATCTCTTTTTCTGAGAGTGCTAAGAACTGCTAAAGGAAGAAGTACTGTGTACTGAAGACCACTGGTTTGCACCTATTTTTTTTTTTTTTCCTTTTTTGGATCGAGGCAAGTGTCAGTGTTTCCCCCCCACCACCATAGGCTGTTTCATTTTCTGCCTACTCTCACCTCAGGTGCCTGAAAACACCAATTGTTCTTTTTCTGAATGGAGCCCCCAGGGGCCCCCCTTCCCACTGCAATGGTTCTTGGGTTCTCCTCTCAACTCTTGCACACCGCCAGTAGGCCAGTACGGTTCAGTGACCATTTCCCAAATACCAGGAACTCAGAGGGAGTACCGCGAACAGCAACTTGGCCCCAAGCAGCACATCCTGTTAGAAAAAAAAAAAAGGTACTGAAAGCAGTAATTATAACACCGAACACCCCTCCCTGTCACATCTCCCACCTGTGAAATTTCCCAGAAGGTATTAGAGAGGTGAGACTGATGGAGTGACCCTACTTGGAGGCCCTCAGAACAGACCAGAACCTTCCCCTGACTCCACTACTTGTTAGTGCCTGAGATGAGATGCCTTGCCCATTTTTTGAATTGGTAATCTATGCACACAGATCAAAAATGAAAAGATGCCAAGTTGTATCCAATGAAAATCTCCCTCCCATTCCTGTCCTGCACCCTGAATTCCCCACCAGAGAGCCAATTTCCTGGTTCTTGTGTCTGTCTGCAGTATTGCAAGCACGTACATAGTCATAGTTTTTCATGCAAAAGTAGCATGATTTACATGATATACCAATGGCTTCCCAGGTGTCCCAGTGGAAAAGAATCTGCCTGCCAATTCAGGAGGCTCAGGAGATGTGGGTTCAATCCCTGGAAGACCCCCTGGAGAAGGAAATGGCAACCCACTCCAGCATTCTTGCCTGGGAAATCCCATGGACAGAGGAGCCGGACTGGATTACAGTCCATGGGGTCACAGAGAGTCGGACACGACTGAGCAAATGAGCACACACACACACACACACACACACAGCATGACCTGTCTGTGACTTGCATCTTCCATTTGGTACTCAGTACTAGATTTTGAAGTTCAACCCCACACTAGCAGACACAGCCCTCTCTTTTTCTAAAGAGAGGGATAGAACTCATTTACATGTACGACTTGGAGTTTATTTAAGAAGTCATCTGCTGATGAACAATTTAAATTCTTTGCAACATGCAATGAATAACTGTGCCTAAGTCATTTGCCCAGAATTCATCCTAAATTCATTTAGGAAATATGACGGTGGTGGTACTGTAATCTGGCTCAGAAGTACAAACTCCTGAAATTCCTGGAATGTTCCTGGCGAGATTGGTATGTCCCCTGGAAAAACTCTCACTCTCCTTTGAAGACCTGGTTCAAAGGTCACTTCCTGTCTTAAGCCTTTATAGGAGGCATCAGACAAGCAAAGTTGCTCCTGTACCCTTTGGGTTTCTAGGCAGTAGTTCCCAGACTAGCTATGTAAGGATAGCCCCAAGGACTTGTTAAGGCCAGACTATGGGCTCTGCCTGGCTCCAGAGTTTCTCATTCATGAGGTCTGGGGCAGGATCTGAGGCTGTGCACTTCTAACAAATTCCCAGGTAATGCGCCTGCTGTGGGTCAGGACCACACTTAGAGAACCACAGAGTCAATGATTTTCCTCCTTCTGTAACCACTTGCTTAGTGAATCTCCTTACTGAAAAGCCCCCTCCCCACCCCATACCCCAGACTAGGTTAGCTGCTCTTGACATACCCACTTACCTTTCTTCTTTAGGCTGAAAATTTCATATGGGCAGAAACTGGCTACATGTTTACTCCACACTAGATTTGCATGGCTTGAGAGAACCCCCAGAGATATAGTAGGTGGGCAATACATGCGTGTTCAATAAATGAATGCTTTGAAATTATGATTGTGCTTCTTCCAGAGTACTAAATTTCTTAAGGCCAAGGCCTCTAGGTCCTTAAATATCTCGTCTCCATCTCCATTTTCACCAGTTTTTCTCTTAGCTGATCTATTGCTTTATAAAAAGTCTTCCCAGTTCTACCCTCACCCTTCTTTAACCCCTTCTCCTTAGGGCAGGCACATTGATATGCTAATAATATTGGTTGGAAAGCTTGGTAACTAAGCTTATTTTCAGTAGTAGGGGGCTGGTTAAATAAATTACTGTATATCCATGTCACTGCATAAAGAATTTCCCAATTTTTTATTGTAGTTGCATATTCTCTCTTACCATTGTCATTCAATTAGTTAAATGCTTTGACAATGGAGGGTAGGGTAGCTTGGTATGACTAAATGATGTGTTCCAAATGTCTATGTCACAGATCACCTTTCTATCAAACTTTTATAGAATTACTAGTTTTCATTTGAGACAAATTATGCCTGGATCTTCAGTGAAGTAACTGAGGATATCAAGGTGCTCATTGGTAGAGAATTTTATGTGGAAATTAATGAAGGGACTTCAGAGTCAGGTCAAAGAGGATCTTGATGGCCATGTCTATGAGCTTGAATTTTATTCTACAGACAATAGGAGATGTGGAAATGTGCAAAAGGGGAGAACCATGCTTGATTTCCATTTTAGAGATATACTTCTGGCTTTGATACGAGCTTGGGTTTAAAGGAAGGAGGGAGAACAGTCAGGAATTTCTCCCAATAGTCAGGTAAGCAATGATGAGGGTCTCAGCTCAAGGGCCATGATAGCAGGGTTGGAGAGGTGGAGAGGATAGAGAGGCAAAATTGATAGGACTTGGCCTTTGCTTATGGGGTTTATGTGTATGTGTGTGTGTACACGTGTGTACATGTGTATGTGTGTGTAGGAGAGAAAGCATGTGGGTACACATGTGTGTGCATGAATGAAGCATGTGTATGTAATACACATGTGTGCACATATGTGTAAGAGAGAAAGCATGTGTGTGGTTTGTGTGTGTATGTTTGGGTTGTGTATGTGTGTGTATGTTATGGAGGTGATGCTTGTGAGAATCAGTTAGGATTAACAATGACTCCGAGTTCCTGGCCTGAGTAACTGGATAGTTAGCAATGTGGTACATCTATTCTTGGGCTTCCCTGGGGGCTAAGAGGTAAATAATTCACCTACCAATGCAGAGAAGGATTCAAAAGTCAGTGAATGGTTTGGAGAGGCCAAGTGTTTGGAGATCACCAGTGTTGATCAATATGGATTCTGGAGGAGAAGAAACACCAGAGTGCAAGAGAAGGATTCAAAAGTCAGTGAATGGTTGGACTAGAAGACTGTTGATAATTGCTGGAGATAAACTGCAAGGGTGTAGAGCAGAAATTCAAAAAGTGTAGAGAGGAAGGTGGAGCTGGGGTGGGAAGGGGGTCGATTCTATCAGTAAATTCAGATGCAGAAGGACAGAGAGCAATGAGACTGCAAGTAGCTGTTTGCTCTCTAGATTAACTGAACATTGCTCAGATTTTGTTTGCTATGAAAATGAAAGAACTTTGTAAGTCCTCTTATAATACCACTTTATCTTACCACTAAAAAAATCTCGAAAACATTAAAAAAACAACAACCCAAAGCTTAAAAACAGGAGAAAAGCAAAACAAAACACCCCACTCCAATGTGGTCCTTTGATTTTTTTTTTTATGACATTTTCCTCCAAATTGTGTGACAGTCCTTGCGGGGAGGCAGAATGAGTGATGACTACAAACACTGTGTTGCAGCATCTGCTAAAACCACTTGGCAGTAAAGACTCATCTTGCTACATACTGGTGCTGAAAGTACTACATGGATTGCCTCACCAACCTCACTCTGCAGCTGGGTGACCTTGGACAAGTCATTTCACCTCTGGTGTGTTTTCTCAGCAGTATGAGGCTCTTGAAAGAGAACACATGGAAAAGCTTTTTATACCTTGACAGCTGGTATGGACTCCACTTTTTTCAGCCCCAGCAGAACACAGCTCAAGAAGGGATAAAAACTTGGGACAGCCTCCCCTAACCACATCTTTGTATTTAATGCAGCAAGATGCTCTTCTGTGCTGGTTGCCTAATGTGGATCACAAGTTGTGTGGTCAGGTGGCCAAAGTATTGGACCTTCAGCTTTAGCATCCATCCTTCTAATGAAGAGTCAGGGTTGAGTTCCTTTGTGACTGACTGGTTTGATCTCCTTGCTGTAAAGGGACTCTCTCAAGAGTCTTCTCCAACACCACAGTTCCAAAGTATCAGTTCTTCAGTGCTCAGCCTTCTTTATTGTCCATTAGCTTTCTGAAAGTTTGCTAGCATCTTATTTTGCAACTGATTGCTCCAAGGCCAAAATAAAATGGCATTCAGGTCTTTGATGATGGCCATTCTGACTGGTGTGATGTAATGCATATATATGGAATCTAGAAAAATGATAATGATGAACCTATTTTCAGGGAAGGAATGGAGATGCAGATGGAGCAAAAGACTTGTGGACACAGTGGGGGAGGGAGAGAGTGGGGTGAATGGAGAAAGTAGCATCAACATATATGCACTGTCATGTGTAAAATGGATGGCTGGTGAGAAGCGCTGTATAAGACAGGGAGCCAGTCTGGCGCTTCTGTGTTAACCTAGAGGGTTGGGATAGGGGGAGGGGAGGGAGGCTCAAGAGGGAGGGGATATACTTAGATTGTGGCTGACTTGAGTTGTTGTATGGTGGAAACTAACACAACATTGTAAAAATTTGAAAACAAAAAATAAAAAAAAAACTGCATTCAGAACATCTGTAGTTTAAAGCAATAACATTTTAAAATGGCAGATTTCACAACTCAATTTTGTTATTAGCTCTTAGTTACTAATCACTGTAAAGCAGTGCTTCTTAATCTTTAGCAGCAACAGAAACACCAGGAGGGCTTGTTAAAATCTGGAATGCTGGGCCTCAGCACCAGATTTTCTGATTCAGTGGTCCTGGTGTGGAGCTCAGAATTTGCACTTCCCACCAGTTCCTTGGTAAGTGGTGCTGATTCTGCTGGTTCCAGGACCACACTTTGAAAAACACTGGTCCAGAGGAAGGACCCCTGGCCCTCAGATCACAGGTGACTCTGTCTCTCTGAGTCTCAGTTTCCTCATCTGTGAAATGGGGTAGTACAGATCCAACAAACCCAGTTCTCAGATTAAAAAAAAAGAAGGGAAAAGGGAAACCAAAATGTTTTTTCTGGATTTGTGTTGTTGCTGCTGTTGTTTGTTCTTTTGTGGCATTTTCCAAGCTGTGCTCAGGAGGGTGAGGAGAACGATCATTTTAAGCACAATTTTAAGCATCTTCTAAGTGACCTGGTAGTCACAATTCCTTAAATCTCTGTGCTGGAAGGAACTCGATGATTTTCTTCCTCCATCCTCACTCTACACCCTTGTGACCTTGAGGAAGTCCTTCACTGCCTTGGAAATCTTTTCCGCTTGCATCTCATTGGGCAGAAATGGATCATGCTGCTGCCCCTAGAACCATCTTCACTTAAGGTATCTGCCCTTTTTTTTTCTTAAGACTTCAAGAACGTGGAGGGCTGAGACTGCCTTTTATCAATTTGGGAGTATGGGGACAGTCAGTTCAGTTGCTCAGCTGTGTCTGACTCTTTGGGACCCCATGGACTGCAGCACGCCAGGCTTCCCTGTCCATCTCTAAACTCCTGGAGCTACTCAAACTAATGCCCGTTGAGTCGGTGATGCCATCCAATCATCTCATCCTCTGTCGTCCCCTTCTCTTCCTGCCCTCAATCTTTCAGATACATGGTAATATAAAGGTCAGAATCAGACAGAACTAGGTTCAAATCTCTGCTATACCTCTTATTTGCTTGTGAACTTGGACAAGTGACTTGAAGTCCTGGAGACTCAACATCTCATCCCGAAATTGGAAATGAGAGTACAATCGATCTTCCAGGAGGTCTGTGGGGGTTAAAGGAAATCAGCGACATAGATGCTTGACAGGATTTTGAATACATAGTAAAGAATCAATAAATGAGATACTGTGTACATGGAAATTCCCAGAACAATGAGGTAGTTACACAATAATTCTGGACCCACGCCCCTCACCCCCCATTCCCCAAACTGAATCCTAGCCAAACAGACAGAGTGCTAAAGGAATAACCCAAACCATCAAGAAAAAGAACAAAAACAGAACAGCCCATCTTTCTCTAAACAGGACCTTCTAAAGCTTCCCTTGTGGGCAGCAAGGGGTGGGTGCCAGGCTGCTCCAGGAAGATGAGCAGAAGCAGCTGGTACATCACGGGGAAGCACCAGCCGAAGCTCTCTAGTCCACCTGCAGCAGCAGTTTCTGCAGCGTGTCCTTCACCAGATTCTAGAAGCAGAAGAAATTCAGAGAAGCCAAGGAGGGGGGTGGGGGGAGCAATGAGAGAGCTTAACAGACTTTGCAATTATCTCCCTGAGACTGTTTAGAATGTAATGTTCCTCTCCACCCTCTTTCCTTTTCACGTTGTAATTTTCTTCACAGAAAGAACACAATGGAGAACATATTCCAGACTTTCCAGAGCTTGCTACTAACCCCAGCAGCCAGACACAGGAACAGATAAGGGAGAAGAAAAAAAAAACACAGGCATTCCACCCCCTCTCTGCCCCCCACCCGCAGAGATTTCACAGAGATGGGAAGCTAAGAAATCCAGTTAGGTTTGGACATTGCATTACACACCCACCGCATGGTTTCAGTATGATCTGTTTTTGACGCTCGTACTCAGCAAGTTTCAATAGCTCTTTTCCTTGCCAGGAGGGTCAGGGCTGTCCCATGGAATTTGCCTTCTACCTCCATCCCCTGGAGATGACCAGGAGGCAGCCTGTGTTTGCTCCACCTGGATTCCTACATAAGTGTTTAATTGCCCACAATTTCTCTCCAGGAAGTGAGGGGAGACGTAGTGCTTGGGGTCAGGGCATCAGCTGTCTTCAGAAGAGCTCAGGACTGAGGGGTCAGAGGGCATGAGGATGCAGGATTCTTTCTCAGGTTTCTGCCTCCCCCCCACATCCTATCCAGCCCCTCATCTTTTCTCCTTTGCCTCTTCCCTGCCACTCTCTGTCTAGCCTTTCCCCAACCTTTCAGCCATAAGCACAAATGAGCAGCCAGGCTGCGTTTTGACACATATCACCAAGTTGCCCTCTAGAAAGGTTGCATATTTCCTCCAGTGGAACATAAAAGAATGTGGAAAGAGAACATCTGATTTCTTATCTCTTTCCTTTTTACTCTTGTGGACCTGTCTGATGGAGTCACTTTCCCAGGATAGCTCTTAATGCTATTGTGTGCTCAGTCACTCAGGCGTGTCTGACTCTTCGTGACCCCATGGACTGCAGCCTTCCAGGCTCCTCTATCCATGGGATTTTTCAGGCAAGAATACTGGAGGGGGTTGCCATTTCCTTCTCCTGGGGATCTTCCCTATCCAGGGATCAAACCGTTTCTCCTGCTTTAGAAGCTTAAAGCTGCCCTGCTAAGCCTTTGCTTTTCAGAAGATCCCCTCATCTCTGAGAGCAAAATGCAGTGATCACAACTGAGGGCTTGCTGGACCGGACAGGCTCCTGTTTCCCCACTAGCTGGTTAGTGATGCATGTGTGTGTCCAGTCAAGATGAACTGAGCCCAGATGACTTCAGAACAGCACATCCAAACCTGCCGGCTCAAGAGAAATAAGAAATGTTTGTTGCTTATGCCGTTGCCATGAACTGACTATGTACCATGTGTTAAAAACTGCTAAATACAGAAAACACAATGAATGAAATAAGATCCCTGCTTTTGAATGGGTCACAAACATTCACAATGTGATTAAGAGGGAAAAGTACTAAAATGTCAGTTTTATGAATGGGTAAAACAGCCCTGATACAGTGGTACGGTTTGCTTGAGTGGACAGTGTGATATTGTGGCTACACTCAAAGAAGAATCTCAGAACTTGGCCATCCTTAATTTAAGCATTTATTCACAAGAAAATTGATAATCAGAGGAAAAATGGAAAGAACATTTCCTTTTCAATCCCCACTTCTCAAATCACTTAAAAAATAGTTGCAATTATTTTACAATGTGGAAAGTATTAAAAAAATTTCCTTAGCTTAGCTTATGGTTTATTTGGAGGGATGGAATGAAAGGTCCAGAATTTCAATAACAATCAAGAGTTTAGGGGTAATGTTCATCAGCTAAAATGCAATTGTACTTTCAAATTAATGGTATTCCCTAACTTCCCTTGTGGCTCAGCTGGTAAAGAATCCACCTGCAATGCAGGAGACCTGGGTTTGATCCCTGGGTTGGGATGATCTCCTGGAGAACAGAAAGGCTAGTATTCAGTATTCTGGCCTGGAGAATTCCATGGACAGTCCATGGGGTCACCAAGAATCAGACACGCCTGAGTGACTTTCACTTACTTATTCCTTTTAGTGTTTCTTTTGAGTTTTTGGCTTGTTGGTTTTGTTTTAACTTTATTTGAGGGCAAAATCAGAACATTTCATATCTATAAAGAAGAGGACTGCCACTGATCAAACACTTGTCATGTTCCAGCACCATCCTAGGCCCACTGGATTCCTAATGACAGTGACCATAGGAGGCAGATTTTGTTATTGATATGGCTCAGAGAGTTTTAGTAACCTGCTAAAGATCACACAGTGAGTATGTGGAACAGAGTTAGTAGAGTTTTTCAATTTAAAACTTACTCTTTCCCCTCACCTCCCAATGCTAACATTCTTCCTTTTAAATCACCTAAGTCAGTCCCTTTCCCGATGACTCAGGAATCTTCTTGGTGATGATTTTGAAAGGCCCTCAATGAGGGGAGTGAGGAGGGAAGCTACAGTCTTCCAGAAAAAGACTCATGCATTTGCAGCTGGAGAGCAGTTAGAGTCACAGAGTTTATGGAGTCCTGGTGGGATAGATTAGCACGCAGGGTATGTAATGACAGGGTTCACCAACATTCCTAGATTGAAAAGTTTATGCATGCCTCCCAACTTTCACCAGCTGTACTTGCCTCTGACTTAATTATATGCTCAGGGCACAGATGCCTCTAGAATTGCAGGCCATATCTTGCTTCCCAGGAAGGGTTATTGGTTAGATGACATTCAGCTCTTGGAATGCAGGGGGAAAATTGTTGTTGGCTGGTCTCTGAGTAGTGGATCTATATTTGAATAATTATAAGCCAAGATTCATTCACCTGGATCGTGCCATGCTTGAATCCCTAGACGTTTGTAGCTTCATGGAGCAGACACCCTCTCTGCACTTAGCTCTTGAGTTGGGAGCTGGCAATTTGGGGAATATGAATTCCTTTCCTATCTCTGACTTTGACTTGTGTAGGGAAGACCCCTAGAAGTTTTGGGGAGGCATAGCTGATGTTATAAGGCAAGTGGAGGACTGGAAGTCAGAGCTGTGGGTTTGAAGCCTTGTCCTTGTATTGGTCCCTTTGCAATCTAATTATAGGATCTACTGCTCTGGTCCTAGGAATTGGGGCAACCATAGGCTGTCTTCTCATCCCATAGTGATGAGAAGTGGGGCATGCAAACTTACTAACTAGTTGAATCATTTTAGAAAATTAGTTGGCCTTTCTCACCCTCAATTTTCTTATTTGTAAATGGAAGCTAACAAGAATGCCTTTCTCCAGAAGTTTTGAGAATGTAATGAACTAGTGGCTATGAAAGCACTTTGTAAATTGTGAAGGGACCATACCCCAGATTTCTTCATGGGTGGGGCCTGTTTTGGTTATCACTGACCAAGTGCTTATACTAAGTACTAAGTGCCTACTAACCACATGGTTGATGGTCAACGTGCTTGATGAAAGAATAAAAAAGTTATGTTATTTAGCAAATCCTCTTCAGCTAGACAGGGTGTCCTGGTGACTCAGTGGTAAAGAATCTGCCTGTCCATGCAGGAGACTCGGGTTCGACCCCTGGGCGAAGATCCCCTAGAGTAGGAAATAGCAACCCACTCCGGTATTCTTGCCTGGGGAATCCCATGGACCAAGGGCTCTAGTCCATGGGATCCCAAAGAATCAGACATGACTTAGAGACTAAATAACAACTTCAGCTAGACCCTCAAAATTCTGCTTTTTCTTTCTATAACCTGATTTACAGTGTATCTCCGGAGAGGATCTGGTTTCCTTGATCATGAGAAACTCTCATTGAGAGGATCACTGTGTTAGTTAACTATTGTTTTGACGAACCACCACAACATTCACACTAAAAAAAATCCCAACCATTTATTATTATTGAGTCTATGGGTCAGCTGGATATTTATGCAAATCTAGGCTGGGCTTGGCTAGGCTTATCTGTTCTCATGCATCAGATGCCAGCTGCTGCATCAGCTGGGGAGGGGCTGGTATAAGATGCCATCTGATGGGAAGTCTCCAACTCTTCAACAGACTGCCCTGGGCTTCTATTCATGGAGGTGGAATGTTTCCAAAAGACATGAGCAAAAGAATTGCTCAAGGCCTCTTGAAGTCTAGGCTCAGAACTGGTACACTTCCTCCACATTCTATTTTCCAGAGCAAGGGTATAAGGCTAGCCTAAATTTTGAGCTTAGAAATATAGACTTCACATTTCAAAATGCTATAGACACAGGGAAGATAGAAATTAGAGTGTGTTTGCATTCAGTATTTCACATAACTTTTGGGCTAAGCTAGGGAAGTTACGCTGTAAACCAAGAAAAAGAAAAATGTGGATTCTCTCCTCTCTTCATCGAGGCTGCCCAAAGAAGGACTACTTTCATGATCTCTGCTGCCTAGACAATAAAGGTAGCTCCAACCACATCTGCCTGCCTTCAAACCAATTTGGCAAATATTTTTCTAGTGCCTTCTGTCTCCCTGGAGCTGTAAAACTCAGAAGAAGCAGACTAGAATGTCTGAATACAGACTAGAATACAGTCCTTCTCTACTTTACCCCATCCTAGGAGGTACAGACTTATTCGGCCTATAAGAAAGATTGACAAATGCCTCTCCATATTCTCATTGTAAATTACTCTCCATCTTGTCATCAAGGTTATTTAATTTTTTTTCAAGGTTTTTTAATAGGGTTTCTTGTGTTGCCTACAAATTAACGTTGCTATTTCTTCTCTGGAATTCAAAGCTTTCATGAATTGTCCTCAATCTCTCTTTCTAGGCACTTGCCTCATTATTTCTGGGAAAGAGAGCAACACCTCCATTATATCAGAATCTTCAGCACTTCATAGTTTCCAGACTATCTGTGCATGTAACCTTTTCTCTGCCTGTATATGCCCATTCTCGTCTCTCCCTGTTACAGTCCCAGTCATGCTATTGAGATCCTGCTCAATTATCAACCTCCTCCACAGAGCCTTTCTTTCCTAACCTATTTAAAATCAATTTCTTATTTTTCTCTTCCCCTAATCATTCTTCTTCTTCTTCTTTTTTACTATAATATCCTATTCTTGGGTTTTATACTACCCTGGATTGCAGTTCCCTGAGGCTGGGCCTTAGTGCTCTCACCTGAGTGTCCTCCAATTTACCTGGAATGTCTACCTCTTGCGAGGTGCTGAGTCAATGCTATTGACCTGACTGAATCTCTTCCCACTTCTTTCCTCCGGCTCTGTAGCCTCGCTTCACATCTCAGAGCTGGCGAGGGATGCGGTCACTTTCCAGGACTCTGTTTAGCCAGAAGTGTAAGCAGCACTTCAGTTGGGCCTAGTCCTAGGCCGCTGAATTGGCATGAGCTACAGATCTAAAAAAAGTCCTTCCCTGTAACAGGGGGTCAGCTACTAATTGTAATTCCTCCTCTGGCCACTTTTCTGAGGCTCACATTGCTTGCTAACTTTATTTTTAGGTGTCTGGCAGTTTAAAAGAGGGCTACAACTGTCTTTGGTTTATTATTATACTATGAATGGTCCTTGAAAACCCAGAGCCCTGATGATGATAAGATGACTCGCTCTGATGAGGACTCTTCTTTTAAGTTTAAAACCCCTTGTTTTAGATGAATGGCTTTCGGGCAGTGTGAATCAGAACCACTGAGGTATTTGAAAGGCTGTGAATTCCTGGGTGTTATCTCCAAGAGTGCCTGAATTCTTAAGTCTGGGCTGGTCCTAGGATCATGTAATTTTCTCAGGCTCCCGAAGGAATTCTGCTGCCAGCCAGCGTTACTTTGAGAAAAACTATTGTAATATTATAAGCATCAGACAATGACAATGCTTCAATACTGCAGCTGGGCAACTAAAGCGATGCCAAAATTATCATCACATCCCAGAGACCAGGGAGGTCTCCAAATACGTCTCCTTTCACCATGCTGCTCCTCTGCTCAAGAACTTGTGATGGTTCCATCTTTCCTTTCTTGGGTCTAGCCCAAATTCCTTCCCATGCCATTCCAGTCTCAGCTCAGCTGATTCTTGGGGTCTTAGCTTCTGCAGGTCAAGTACTATTTCATTTCCTTTGATTTGTATTCTGCTTATTTTGTATTCCATTTCTTCTTAGGAGTCACCAAATTTTTATTGAATGCCTTCAGTTTATCAAACACTGTCCCACATATTGGGCTTCCCTGGTGGCTCAAATGGTAAAGAATCTGCCTGCAATACAGGAAAGTGGGATTCAAATCAGTCTTTAGGGATAAAAGCAATATCGTGCCTGTTGCTTCTGTAAATGAGTTTCTTTGTCTTGCCTAAAGTCACACAGCTGGTAAGTGGACTTCACACCCAGAGTGACTGAGCTAAAAAGGGCCATGATCCTCTTACATGATGCCATGCTACTTATATGAAGCCAATTTCAATTGTCTTCTTCCTTCAGAGACTTACAGAATGAACTTATGGTTACCAGAAGAGAAGGGTAGGGGGAAGGGATAAGTAGGGAGGTAGGGATCAACATGAACACACTGCTTTGTTTACAATAGATAATCCACGATGTCCTACTGTATAAGCACAGAGAACTCTGCTCAGTGTTACGTGGCAGCCTAGATGGGAGGGGAGTTTGAGGAAGAAAGGATACATGTGTATGTGTATGGCTGAGTCACTTCACTGTGCTCCTGAAACTACCACAACATTGTTTACTGGCTGTACTCCAATATAAAACAAAAAGTTAAAAAAACAAGTTGCATTCTTCTTTCAAAATTACAGAGAAGTACTCTCTCCTAAACTCAGAGGTAAACCCCACTTCCCTCATCTGTAAATTGGGTGTGCATATGAAGCTCAAAGGTTGCTATGAGGTGCTGTTCTGCGTCCTCAGTCGCTCAATCATGTCTGATTTTGAGACTTCATGGACTGTAAGCCCGCAGGCTCCTCTGCCCATGGGATTTCCCAGGTAAGAATACGGGAGTGAGTAGCCATCTCCTTCTTCCAGGGATCTTCCTGACCCAGGGATTGAACCCAAATTTCCTGCATTGCAGTTGGATTCTTTACCACTGAGCCACCTGGGAAGCCCCATTAAACCCCACTTCTCTCATCTGTAAATTGGGTGTGCATACCTAGCTTGAAGGTCGCTCTGAGGAGAAAGGGCTAGAGGTACTGTGCACCGGGTCCGGCACAATCCAGATGATGAAGGGGTCCTACTGACTGGATACTGTTCGCCTAGAAACAAACAATGAGTCTCTTCAGGCTGGAGACATGACAATTGTGTGGCTTTTGTGGAATAATGGGATGTACTGATTGGAATAAACTTTCTGGTATCATTGAATGATTTGCCCTTTTTCTTGCAGGTCATGGGAATAATTCAAGGATAACAATATTAGGAATCATTCTTCCGGCTGGAAGTTTTTATCTCCTCTTCAAAGAGTAATCTCAGGGCAGCCACAGCCGTAGAGACAGAATGTGGCAGGTGTAGCCACGCTCTGGATTAGAACTCATTTTCTGTGTTGGGGAGGAGAAAGGTTGTGGTCAGGGAAGACGAATAGACATGACTATTTGGTCGTGGTCTGCAGCGCCTTCTCCCCATGCCTCGCTCAATCAGCCCCCTCATATTGAAGACCTTCTGCTTCCATTTTTGAGTGACTTGCAGCCTTTTTGTGTCACCTTGGAGGGACTTTTCATCACTTGGGTGATCCCAGACTGTGATGCAGTTTGCAGCAGGGCCACAACGAAGAGGAGATTTATTTGTTTCTTTGTTCTTTCTAGGCAGCTGAAAGCAAAGAGTGTTTGGAGTGTTCCCTAAGAAGAGCTCCCTCGCCTGCATTTGCCTGGTTTTTCTTGCTTTATCAAGTGTGGACAAAGCTGTTACTTACAGTCTCCCATGAGGAAAGAATGAAGTGTGGTGAGAATGAAGGGGTGGGCTTTAAAGTCAAGTCAGCGTGGGTTCCGGTCCTGGCTCAGTGACAAAGCTCTGTCTGCCTCAGTTTTCCTAAAATGTAAAATGAGGGTGATGGTGAGTGCCTCATAAGGGTGTGACAAGGATTAAAAGTAGTTACGGCAAACATCAGATGTGTAGTGAGACTACTAGCAGTGTGCATGCATGCTAAGTCCCTTCAGTTGTGTTAGACTGTAGCCTGGCAGGCTCCTCTGTCTATGGGGATTCTTCAGGCAAGAATACTGGAGTGGGTTGCCATGCCCTCTTCCAGGAGATCTTCCCAACCCAGGGATCAAACCCACGTCTTTTATGTCTCCTGCAATGGCAGGCAGGTTCTTTATCACTAGCACTACCTGGGAAGCAGGAAAGAACAAAAACCAGATTCAGAATCTCAGCATTCACAATAGTGGCTGGTTCTTCATTTCAGCTCAGTCAACATTTATTTTGTGTGAGCCTGGTGTGTTTGAGAGTACTAGGTTAGCATTTGAGAATATGAATATGATGGAGATCCAGTTCTCATGGAGAGTTCATGGTGAATCTATGACCAGTGTTTATAGAGTACCAGGGTGCCAAGAAGAAATCAGAGCCCAGGTGATTTAAAGGACTCACATGGGGTCAATAGCTGGTTGTATATATAAAACCAGCTATGATACGGTATTATATCCCCAGCTGTGTCCACAGACCAGCAGCTCTTGTTCTAAGAGAAGAGCAGGGACAGTTACATCATTGTGAACATAAGCTACCTAGAGATCAGACCAGAGGAGATTATTGAATATAACTAACCAAATAAAAGCTAACCAGAAGATAAAATCTGATCACATTGGAGGATGGAGTCATCGTTTGCCAAGACTGAGCTCCTCATCTGCTGGCCTGGAGAGCCCTTGGCTGACTGTTCCCTTCCAGGCCCAGCAAACAGGTCACTCTGATGATCTAAGAGATGAGCCTGTGGTGATGTCAGCCTCCTCCTGGGCACACAGGCCCATTATCACATGCACTTGACTTTCACTCCCTAATGCTGCAGTGTCACTGCTCGGGAGTGACTCAGTAAGGGTGTGACTTTGTTTCTACTTCTGAGAGGGGTCTGGTTTTCTCAGGACAAATGTCCCCTTGTCCACCCAGGTGTATGAAGTCACACCTTTCAGCCATTTCTGACCTAATTTAAGAGAATCAGGATGAGGATTTATCTTGGCATCTGTGGATTTGCTTTTTTCCCCCTCTAAATTTCATAATGAAAATGGTCACATGTACAAAAATGTTGAAAGCATTCCTACACCAATCACCGTGATTCTATCACAATCTTCTGATATTACTTACCTGTATTTTTACGTATTTATCCAAGGTGAGGAAAGCTTCCATCCTATTCTGGGGATTTGCAAACAGGTTTAATGATTTTAAAGTAAAAGCTTTCTAGGCTGTGCCCTTCCATTTTGTAGGAAGAACATGTCAATAGGAGATATTGGTAGGAAAATAAATTTAAAATAAGACTACGATTAATGGTTAATATTTCAAATGAGGTTGTCAAAATAACTTCAAAGTCAACATACTTTAAATTTAACATGTTACTGAGTGTTTTCTCAAGGAAAGAGCTCTTAATATTCCCATTTTGCTATGTGGTAGGTGACTTATGTTGGTTTGTCTGGGAATTCCACATGTTTCACATTGGAAGTTCCACACCTTCAAAACCTCTGTGTCTTGGACCAGCTGGGACATCTGGTCACCTGAGGTGGATCTGAGATTCTGCATCTACTGCAAAGAGCATCCTTATGAACTTTGCCTTCTCTTGCCTCTCCTCCATATTGTCGTCTCATCATTCAACCACCTTGTAATTTGGGGATGTTATACCCATTTTACTGATGGGAAATGGAAGTTTAGAGAGAAAGTGACTTGTCCAGGTCCAGTGACTAAGCAGTGACAAAGGGAGGTTTGGAATCCAGCTTTCTTGGGCTCTGGGCACCTCTATATCAGTCCAGTTGAAAGGTACAGACTGGCAGGTGTGAAGAAGAGGCAGTGGCTTCTCTGGAGACTCTATCACCTGCTCTCGAGTCTCCAATAATTCATCCACCTCAGTTCAACAGACTTAAATTTGTTCCTTTTCATGGATGAGTAACATGCTATTGTATATTGTGTGTGTGTGTATATATATATACCACAACTTCTTTATCCATTCTTCTGTCAGTGGATATCTAGATTGCTTCCATGCCCTGACCATTGTAAATTATACAGAGTGAAGTAAGTCAGAAAGGGAAAAGCAAATATTGCATAATAACACATATATATGGAATCTAGAAAAATGGTACTGATGAATCTATCTTCAGGACAGGAATGGAGACACAAATGTAGAGAATGGACTTGTGGGCACAGCAGTGGAAGGAGAGGTGGAATGAATTGGGAGAGTAGCATGGAAATATATACACTACCGTGTGTAAAGTAGATAGCTAGTGGGAAGCTGCTGTATAGCACAGGGAGCTCAGCCCAGGACTCTGTGATGACCTAGAGGGGTGGGCTGGGGGGTGGGGTGGAGGGAGGCTCAAGAGGGAGGGGATATATGTATACTTATGACTGATTCACGATATTGTATGGCAGGAACCAACACAACATTGTAAAGCAATCATCCTCCAATTAAAAGAAGGAAAGTGTCTCCAGAGAAATTTCATTTTCAGAAATTTAACTCTTTATTCCAAAGGGCTTCATGGATTTCTGACCCTGGGCATGATGCAAAACAGCAGGAAAGGGATATAGTAGAGGATGACAGTAAGGATAATTGGAATCCAGAGGATGCTGTGTAGAACAAACAGTGGTCCAGCCATCATCATCAGGAGCCCAGCACACAGCCTAGACTTGGTGTCAAGGCCTCGTGAGGGAAGGCTGGCTCAGAGAGGGCAGGAAACCCTGAGCGAGGAGCGGCCAGAGGGCAGGGCTGGACCCCTCTTCACGTAGCAGCCAATCTGTCTGAGGGAAGAGCCTTCCTTCACGTGAGTCTGATTTGACGTGACAGCCTGGACCAGCTGGCAGGAGCTGCACACACTAGGAGAGTCCTCTGTTCTAAGAACGCCCTTCACAAACATGTCTATCTTGTTCTTTTTCCTCCCAGTGCATTTAAACACATCATATTTAAAACAGGTTGCTGATGCCCTGTATTTTATTCATCCTCTCATGCAACATTTACTGTAAGCCCACTGTGTACCAGGGTCCTGTGTGAAGTGCTGGGGAGGGCGGGATCAATAAAACATGGCTTTTCTCTTAAAAAGTGATGATTCATTGAGAAGACCGGAGAAGGCAATGGCACCCCACTCCAGTACTCTTGCCTGGAAAATCCCATGAACAGAGGAGCCTGGTAGGCTGCAGTCCACGGGGTCGCGAAGAGTCGGACACGACTGAGCGACTTCACTTTCATGCATTGGAGAAGGAAATGGCAACCCGCTCCAGTGTTCTTGCCTGGAGAATCCCAGGGATGGCGGAGCCTGGTGGGCTGCTGTCTATGGGGTCACAGAGTCGGACACGACTGAAGACTTAGCAGCAGCAACAGCATTGAGAAGACAGTGATGGAAACAACTCATCATACTGTGTGAAAGTGCAAAGGGCTGGGAGTCTTCACATACCTGAGTTTCCATCCTGGATCTGTTACCCTGATGAAGCTACTTAAAACTTTCTCTGAGCCTCAGCCTTATCATCTATAGAATGGGGTTATTAATTACACAATTGCTGTCAGGATAATGTGCAAAGATACATGTTTAGTGTTAAGTCTAGTGCCTGTTACATAGTGATTACTCAATTCATGAGATTTTATTTTTCTAGTTTTACCACTCACCAGCTCTGCAAGCTAATTTATTTTTCTGTGCGTCAGTTTCCATTCTGTAAAATGGGTATCATAACAGTAGCTGTCTTTTAAGTATGTTGTGATAATTAAATAAGATAACACATGCAAAGCACTTAGGACAATGCCTGGTATACAATATAAATTGAATATACAATAGTGATTATTACTAATGCTAATAGTAACACATGTTACAACAGATGTGGACAGAAAGTAAGATATTTAGGAGAGAATTCTAGGAAAATGGATCGGAATTCATTCCAAGGAAAGGGACAGCATATGTAAGATATGAGAGGTGTGAAGAAGCACATTTCTAAAGAACTGGGTCAAATTGGGAGATTAGAGTCAGAGGGCAATGGCAGAGGGTGGATGGGCTCTAGAATGAGCCAGAATCCAGGTTCTGCCAGTTAGTAGCTAGTGACTTAACCTGTCCAAGTCAGTCTCCTCACCAGTCACAGATTGCTAATGGTTTCTGGTTTTTGATGTAAGTTTCAGGATGAAGTCACGTAACTTTTGTACTTGCTCAGCCAGAGCCTGGCACTAAGGAGGCCCTTAATAAGAAGCAACTAATTATTACTCTTTTCACTACAGAAGGTGACAAAGCGTGTAAGGGGACCAACAGAGAGAGACCATACTGTGGAGATAAATCATGATCAGATTGAAAGGAGCAGGTTATGACAATCTAAAAAATGGAGACTTTTTTTTCCCCCTGCAAGTCTTGGGGGAGCACAACCTTCATGACTCATTTTCGCGCTGTCTCTTTTTTAAAACTACTGTTTTAAATTGAAGTATAGTTGTCTTCCAGTATTATACTGTGTGCCAAGTCGCTTCAGTCATGTCCGACTCATTGCGACCCCACAGACTGTAGTCCACCAGGCTCCTCTGTCCATGGGATTCTCCAGGCAAGAATACTGGAGTGGGGTGCCATGCCCTCCTTCAGGGGATCTTCCCGACCTAGGGAATCCAAATCTCTTACATCTCCTGCATTAGCAGGCAGGTTCTTTGCCACCAGCCCTACCTGGGAAGACCCCCACAGTGTTATATTCATTTCAGGTATACAATATAGTGACTCCATACTTTTACAGGCAACATGTCATACTGATTTACTCTAATATTATTGACCGTATTCCTTATGCTGTACTTCACAGTCATGTAACTTGTTTATTTGACAACCGCTAGCTTGTACCTCCTGGGATCTTTCTAAATTCTGCGCTGGCTCCTCTTCGCCCCGAGCCCAGCTTCTGAGCTCACATTCTCTCAGTTCCATCAGAGTCTAAATTTACCCTCATTGTAATTATTCACACTGTGTCCCATCAGCTTGTGAGCAGCAGAGCTAACGGAGGCCAAAACTGGGAGCAGGGAGGGAGAGAGGGAGGGGGGACAGAAAAGAAGAGAAAAAAAGAAGGAAAACTTCACGGAGTAGGGCTGCCCAGTGTCAACTGCAAGTTGCGGGCATGGGCCAGTACCCCCTGAAATAACTCCTAAGGGCAGAGCTGGCTCACGTGTCTTCCAACATTAAAATTAGAGTGAGCCAAGATTAAATGCTCCTGAGAAACTGACCAGCCTAACATTTTTCTCCTCCCTCTCTCTTTTTATAACTATGACCACAGTAGTAATTCAATTGGAAACATATCCCATCCCTGATTGCTCCAACACTGGCACTAGATCATTCCCAGGGCTTGATATTTTTATTAAATGCACACTGCCGTTATTTTCTGCTGGGACTAAAAATACCTCTGACTGAGCAGCAAAGACTCAGTGGGGGCCTCCTCCCTGTTCTCTCAGAGGCCAGGACGGAGGGAGGACGAGCAGATTGATGGGCCTGTCGATTAATTTAGGCAGCAGCTCGTTTCCAAGGAAAACTGCCCCAGATACTAACAGAACTGTAAACGTAAAGATGGAGCTCCAGGCTGACAGGATGAATAACGGGAACCTACATCCCTAACCTCATTTACGACGAGCTTTTTCTCACTTCCGGCTACCCCACCACGTCAGCGTTTTGGGACGCTTGGTGTAGTTTCAAACCCCTAGTTTTGGTGCGTGCTGTTCCCTTGTCCCGAATGCTGTTCTCTCCTCCCTCTCTGTGCGTTTGTGATTGTCTCTTCGTCTGAGCTCATCACTGTCATATTTTCTGAGCCCCTAGTCCAACTGAGGTGCTTCTGTCTGATTCTCCTGCTCGTTTTGCTTACTCCTGCCAAAACTCATCTTCTGCATTATCGTTGATGGGTTTATGTCTGTCTGCCTGTTAGACCTTTACCTTCTTGAGAGAGGGATTGTGTCTTTTTTTTTTTTTCCAACATTTATTTATTTATTTATTTGCCTGCACTGGGTCTTAGTTGCGGCATGTGGAATCTTTAATTGCAACATGTGGGATCTAGTTCCTTGATCGAACTTGATCTGTTCTGGGAATGAACCTGGGCCCCTGCATTGGGAGCATGGAGTCTTAGCCACTGGACCACCAGGGAAGTCCTAGGCTTGTGTCTTAATGACTATTATCTTCCTGGCACAGGGCTGGGCCCCACAGGGCTGGGGTAGGGTGAGACAAGTGAAGCATCATGGACACAAAATTAAGGGAGTGTGGCTTTCAGGTGCTGACACTGAACTTGAACGATTCTGAGTGTAAGTGTCCCTTTAAAATTGGCACCCAAGGTTCCTAGCTTGTCTCATCCTAGTCCCTGCCCTGGGGCTCAAAGTGATCAAAATGACTCTTGGGTGCAGGCAAGTCAGTTAGCTTTTCCTTTGGGAAGCTCTGTCCTCTCTATTGGCTTTTATGACAGCGCACCCTTCTGGTTTTTCTTCTCCCAGATCCTTCTCTGTTCCTCCTTGAATTCTTCCTCCATCTGCTCCTGAGACGTTGCTAATGAGATGCTGCTCCTCCAAGCTCTCACAATATTGTCAATGTACTACCCATCTGTTCCTTCAATCACTCATTCATTTACTCTGGCACTAGCTGCAGAGTACTGACCTGGCACCAGGAACTGTTTGTAGGTGTTTCAAATATGGCAGAGAGAAAGCCAGAGAATAACTGTGCCTTCATGGAACTTACATTCTAATGGAACATGCAGAGATCAGAATAAAACATGTATAATAAAATGCTAGTTGTTTTATTGTTCTATAGTCTTCGAGAGCAAGGGCCTTGCTTTATTCAGTTCAGCTTCTCACAGTGTCTAGTAACCCATTATGATGCTCAACACATGGATAAATCAATGAACACTTGAATGAATGAATTGAATGGAGACCTGGTTTGTTTTATTAAATTTTTTTTCTTAACTTTGAAAAAATTATTTGGAGACTCAATCATTTATTTGTTTGATTTTCTTAATTTTTTTTATTTGAAGGATGATTGATTTACAATGTTGTGTTAATTTCTGCTGTACAAGAAAGTGAATCAGCTATATATATACATACATATATATAACCCCTCCCTCTTGGATCTCCCTCCCATGTCCAACCCATTTAGGTCATCATGGAGCACTGAGCTGAGCTCCCCGTGCTATAGAGCATCTCCCCACTGGCTGTCTATTTTACACATGGTGGTGTATATATGTCAATGGTACTCTCTCAATTCATCCCACGTTCTTCCCCTGCTGTGCACACAAGTCTGTTCTCTCCATGGAAACCCAATTTAAAAGCAAATCTACCCTAAATAAATGGAGATAACTTCCCTAAATTCCTTGGGCAAATTTTAATTAATTAACTAGTTATTAATTACTAGTTATTTCATTAGTTCATTCATTCATTCAACAAGTGCTTATTGAGTACCTCCTCTGTGCCTGGATATGTTTGAAACACCTTGAAAACACCTATCACGATACCCTGCACAGTTTTTCAATTATTTGTTTATTTGCCTGTCTCCAGCATTCCTCAAGGAATGCTCAGGGAACTCAAGGAATTCTCAAAGGAATTCCTCAAAGAGCTTGCCTAATTAATCTCTGGATCCTTTGACTTAACACAGTACCTGGAACCTCGTTGGTGCTGAACAAAAGTTCCTTGAATGAGAAATATAAGTTTAATAATTTACAGAGGAAAGATATAACTACAGCATACCAAAGAGGGTGGGTGGCCTCTACTTCTCTGAAAATTCCTGTGTTGATGTTTCGTTTATCTTAAAGTGGGCTTCCCATGTGGCGCTAGTGGTAAAGAACCCACCTACCAAGGCAGGAGACATCAGAGATGTGGGTTCAATCCCTAGGTTGGGAAGATTCCCTGAAGGAGATCATGGCAACCCACTCCAGTATTCTTGCCTGGAGAATCCCATGGACAGAGGAGCCTGGTGGGCTATAGTCCATAGTGTTGCAAAGAATTGGACATGACTGAAGCAACTTAGCACACATGCATAATAAAATGCAGAAAATACCTAGGTTTGGAAGGAATCTTCATCCTCACACAACTTTCTACTTTCCTTCCTACAACTTTCTACTTTCGGTGACTTTAGAATATCGTTTTTGTCTCCCAGAATTACAATGATTTTAGAGGACAACTTTGTAAAAGTTAGGGAGATTCTGAGCAGCCCTGTTAATCTATAATACAGAGCTTCTAGTGCAACAGCTCGGTGAGAACTTCTCTCTGCTATCAAAGAAAGTAGTTTCCAAATGGACTGTTACAAACCCTTTGAGAAGATTCCAAACCTACCTTACTATTGAGACTTTGGCTCCAGTCTTAGAGTTGCCCCTAACTCACAGTGTGACCTCAAATACACCACTCCTCTCTGAAGCTAGATTTCCTTTCTGGAAAAGGAGATTATGCTTCTAAATTGCACAAATTCCCCTACAATTCTGATCCCGGAAGGAGTCCACATGTCTTCTCCTCGCTCTGGGGGGCTAGTTCAAGAGCATCCTTCTTTTGCCTTCTAATTGCTTAAGCAGGGGTCCCCAACCTCCAGGATCTAGTGCTTGGTGATGTGAGATGGAGCTGATGTCATAATAGAAGAAATAAAGTGCACAATAAATGAGATATGCTTGAATCATGCCGAAACTATCCTCCACCCCAGTCCGTAGAAAAATTTTCTTCTATGAAACCAGTCCCTGGGATCAAAAAGTTTGGGCACTGCTGACTTAATGGACACAAAAACTGATCTTCAGAAGAAGTATTCCTTGCTATCCCAAGATGGTCAGTTCCCAGACATTTACTGAGCATTTACTATTTACAAGATCTGCTAAAGGTGGGCGGTATTGCAGAGACTGTGTTTCTACCCCCAATAAAGCTGTTGTTGAACTGTTTCCATCAGTTAATGAATTCCCAGGAATATGTTATGATGTAGTTGACATCAAGCAGAGGTGAAGGAAAAGTCATGGCAGTGAGCTTTAATTAGGGAATCACAATCTAACTGAGAATCAAACACCAGAGCAAGGGCTCAATACACTCTTTAGAGATGCCATTACATAAAGGCTCTTTCTGAAGGGCATTCCAGATCCATTATTTAGGAATCAAGAGGAAGGAAATCCCTGAGAACCTAATTAATTGGGAGAAGGGTTTAGGAACAGGGTGGAACTTGGGTTTGATTCTAAAGAGTGGGGGCCAAGGTTGGTGAGGAGGAGAGGAAAACCTCTAAAGTGAGCAGGAACCCATTCTGTGCACTGGTTCATCTGTTCATTAAACCCATGGTCAGAAGCACAGGTCTTCTGTGAGATCTTGGGTCTATCTGAGTCCAGGATCTGGGTCTAAGACTCAGGATTGGCTGGGGGCAGAACCAGACATCTTATTAGTAATGTGGTCATATGTGTGACATCCATCAAGATCTTGTGTGGGCAGGTAACTTAGACGAAATTTCTCTACCTTCTCTCTGCCTCTGGGTGAGTTTTACTGTAGGAGAGTCTCTTGTAGGAGGGGAAGAGAAACACCTCCTTTCTCTGTGAGATCAGGAAGAGACTTAACACTCATTGGCCTTTTCTACCTCACTCTTGGGCTTATTTCTGCTTTTTGAGTCTTGATACTCAAAGGATGTGAGAGATCCTGTGAGCAGGAGTCCTTTGCAATGAAGAGTGAATAAAGCCTGTCTGCTCATTTGGAAGATAATTAACTGAGAGGTCTTGGGGGTAAGATACGCTGGTTTCTATTATTAGAGTCAGAAATTTGGCTTATAAAAAAATGCTTACTATAAGATAGTGTATGTGTGTGTCTATGAGTATGGTTGTGGTTAAGGTGCTTGTCTGCGAGTGTTAGTATGCATTTTGGTGGCCATTAGTTATTTTCTACTAAAACTGATAGAAACGGGAGTTATCCAAAATGGTAAGCTGCTAATAAGTTGGAGTGATTAACAATTTTTGAAAATTCTGGCTGATTCACTTGTCTGTATACCTGAAACTAACACAACATTGTAAATCAACCATACTCCAAAAAAAATTTTTTTTTAAATTGCTAATAAGATAGATATTTTTTAATTGTGGCAAAAGACACATGACATAAAACGCCATTTTAATTTCAATGATTTTTAAGTGTACAGTTCCAGGGCATTAAGTACATCCATATGGTTGTACAACCATCTCTTAACTTTTATTCATCTTCCCAAACGGAAACTCTACTGCTGAGCAGTAACTCCCTATTCCTTTCTACTCGCAAAAGTCGGATAACTATTCTGTTTTCTGTCTATAAAACTGAATACTTCAGGTATCCCAGGTGAGTGGATTCATATGAGTCACTAGCTTATTTCATTTAGCATAATGCTTATAGTGTTCATCCATATTGTAGCATGTGTTAGAGTTTCTTTTTTAAGGCTCAATAATATTCTGTGGTATGTATATGCTGCATTTTGTTTATCCATTTGCCTGTTGAAGGACATTTGGCTTGCTTTTACCTTTTGGTTATTATAAATAATTCTGCTATGAACATGAGGATACAAGTATCTGTTCAAGGCCTTGTTTTTACTTCTTTTGGGTGTATACCTAGGAGTGGAATTGCTGGATTCTATGGTAATTTTACTTTTAATTTTTTTTAAGAATCACCATACCATTTTTCACAGCAATTGTACCATTTAACATTCTTATCAGCAATGCACAACATTCTAATTTCTCTGCATCCTCTCCAATATTTATTGTTTTCTGTGGTTTTTGTCCTTGTTTTTGTTTTTTATAATATCCATGCTCATTGTGGTTTTGATTTCTATTTCTCTAAAGACTGATATGGAATATTGTTTCATGTGCTTATTCTTTTTTTCCCTGTTTCTATTTTTGCCTTTGATTTAAAACTAAGCTCTTCTGTTGAACCACTAAACTAATTTGTACTGAAAAGCAATTCATTTAAATTCAGTATTGTTCAGTGCAACTCTACAGGCATTTATGGAACACATACTCTGTGCAAGATTTGGCATCTAGGACTCTGGGTTGCTCTTTTGGGATAAGCATATAATTAGGGGAGATCCATAGATATATAAAAGTAAGCCATGAGAATTTCTACAATGAAGATGGTCAAATTACTGTATAAGTAAAGCACAGATTAGTGCTGGAATACATAGGTCAACCCTTAGAAGACTCTTTGAATGATTGATTATTAATTCATTTATTCAGTAAATACTTATCAAATATCTGATTTGTTTCAGGGAATGTGCCAGATACAGGAGATGTAAAAAGGAAAAATCTCTAGTCTAATCCTGCTCCTTTACGATGGTCAACTTTCTCCTTTGTCTCCAAGCCATCACCAGAGAATTGAAGATCCTTAGAAATGACCCTCCTGTTTGCTACCCTACTTTCCCTCTGTCCTAAACCTTTCTACCATATTTCACATCACACTTCACATTCCTGCTTATTCTTTATTACCATGGCTGAGGACATCTATCTTCATATTTTACCTCTGGCTTTACAGCACAGATTGTTTCTGATTTGCATTCAACCACTTAACCTATGGGCTTCCCGGTGGCACAGTGGTGAAAAATCCACCTGCCAATGCAGAAGATGCAAGAGATACAGATTCTACCCCTGGGTCGGGAAGATCCCTCGGAGTAAGAAATGGCAACCCACTCCAATTTGCTTGCCTGAACAATTCTATGGACAGAGGAGTCTGGTGGGCTTCAGTCCCTGTAGTTGCAAAGAGTCAGGCACGACTGAGCGACTGAAAATGCCCGCATGCAGTATCTGCTGTGGGTAACCACCTGGTCTGCCCCAGCATCCAAGGGGTGGGACCTTCCCCAGAGCTGGATGCCTCTTGTCTTCTAGGAAACATAATTTGACAATCCCTACCTCTAAGGGGATCACAGCTTGTGAAAGTGATGTGTTATTGTATCAACACAGTGCAACATGCAAAGTACTGGAATAGAAAGGCATTTGCAGAGCAATTTGTGAACAGAGGACAGTTATGGAAGCTCTTACTAGAAGGGCCTTTGAGCTGAGTTTTGAGTAGGCGATGCACTTTGACCTAGCTGTAGCATTTAGTGTTTAGTATTTATTTATGTATTTAGTATGCAGCATGTAGTGCTAATGACAGGAACAGTTATGAAAGTGGCATAATAATTCCTAATTTTTATGGAAAGTTTCAAAGTCATACCTTCTTACCAAATGTACCTTCTAATGCCAGACCAAGACCAATTCATTGAGTGTTATTTTCAGTTAGTGCTTGATGACTTCTGGGATGAAGAGGTATGAGCCTGTGATCTATATTTAGACATGTGTTCTCCAGCCTCGGGCTGTACTTCAACAGCAGAAGCTTATGTATCAGTTGGGGGAGTACAGATGTCCAGATGAGATCCTCTGATGAAGTGGTAAACAGCTTGGAAAGTTTTGATACCAAAATATAAAAGTTATCTATACTCTTCCCACACTGATTCCGGTTGGTTGATTAGATGGTGCAGAGAAAACATTGTGAGCTAAAAAGCACCACTTTAGATATTTGCATGTTGGTTGTTGTATAAGATTTTCTATATTTAATGCAAAAATTGAATGGAGCCATCAGAATATATATCTGCTGCTGCTGCTGCTACTGCTGCTGCTGCTGCTGCTGCTGCTACTGCTAAGTCTCTTCAGTCGTGTCCGACTCTGTGCAGCCCCACAGACGGCAGCCCACCAGGCTCCCCCGTCCCTGGGATTCTCCAGGCAAGAATACTGGAGTGGGTTGCCATTTCCTTCTCCAATGCATGAAAGTGAAAAGTGAAAGTGAAGTCGCTCAGTCGTGTCCGACTCCTAGCGACCCCATAGACTGCAGCCTACTAGGCTCCTCCGTCCATGGGAGTTTCCAGGCAAGAGTACTGGAGTGGGGTGCCATTGCCTTCTCCATATGTATCTGAGTCATTTGTAAAGTGAATGATATAGATTTACCACATGTCAGGAAATACTTATGCATCCTGTACCTTCAAGTGGATACTTCAGTACTTGTTCTCATTTTAGTATCACTGCTTAGTTAGCATACTTTTCATGGATGTGAATGGAAACCACCCTGAATGTGAGAAAAACCTACATTCCAGATCCTGCTGCCTCACTGCCTGGTGACTAAGTGAACTTAGACAAGCCCCTAGATGGACATGGAGAATAAGTTGGCATTGCTGTTTTCTAACTTTGTCACCAGAAAATATAAATTGAGTTACGATAGCAAGAAACAGGCTGGGCACAAACAGACCCTTGATGTCACTAAAATTCCATCCATGTAGCATACAATTAAGAGAACCCAAATGTAACAAATACATTTATAGTAGTAACAAAGATATTAACTCAGATTTCCAAGAGTCCCTCAAAACATGTTCCAAAATCTCACGAGAAGACTAAATAATTAGCATCTTTAAAGTTGGTTCATTGGTTTATGATGCTCTTAACAAGGACCTATTGAGGGGATAAAATGTTAATTGCACTCTCAAATCTAATGTTAAGAGATATTATGTTTTGACTACCTACTGAGGGTCAGATACTTTGTAAACAGTTGATATTCATCATCTAATTTAATACTTACCACCAACCTTATGAGGTCGATACTATTCTTATCACTATTTTGCAATAGAGGAAATTGAGGTTTGGCAAGGTTAAGTAACTTGCCCCAAATCTAATGACTATTAAGCAGCAGAGACCTACCCTGTCTGATGTCACAGCTGCTGCTCTAGTATTGTCTACTCAATTCCTTGCATGAGCAGAACGCTGAACTGCTAGTTTGCACCTATGTTGTTCCCTAGGACTTCAGATTTGAGAAAGATCCTTTCATTCAACATCTAACCAAAGAATATTTCCCTCCTTGGAATCAATGATGAAACAACTTTCTTCCAAAAAATAGCCTTTATCTATCACTCCTCAGGTCAAAGCTTCTCTCTGTGGTTTCCTTTACCTTTAGGATAAAGTCCTAGCTCCATAATGAGCATTTAGTGACCTTCTAGAACTTTTCCCCATGTAACTTTCCAGTGCGAGTGCTGTATCCTAACCCAGACTCCTCGTTCAGGTCAAACAGGTCTCGTCATTGCCCTTGAATCACCTCCTTTCTTCTGCCACCCTACTTACCTAGGAGAGTTCCTGTCCATCCTCTCCGTATATCTAAAATATATCCATTTGAGAGTGCTCATTTGCTAGGTCCCTCTCAGTTCCTAGTCCTTGGGTAGCTCACTCTTGACGTGTCAAGATGTACATTTCAATGCCGTCTATGGCAAATTCATTCATGCACTTATTCCCTCATTATGCATTGAGCATCTACCATGCGCTTTTATGCTCAGTGGCCTGGTAAACTAGATAACATTCTTGTCATAGCTATTTTTTTAATTATGATTAATTTTTATAAACATACAGCAGCCTTCATGATAGTAAATCATATTTTCTCATCTTAAGTCAGAAAGAGAAAAACAAATACTGTATATTAACACTCTGGTGGCGACAGTGGTTAAGAACCTGCCTGCCACTACCAGGAATGTAAGAGATGTGGGTTTGATCCCTGGGTCAGGAAGATCCCCTGAGGAGGAAATGGCAACCCATTCCAGTATTCTTGCCAGAAGAATCCCATGGCAAGAGGAGCCTGGTGGGCTACAGTCCATGGAGTTGCGACGAGACATGACTGAAGCGACTTAGCACACACACAACACATAATATATGGAATCTACAAAAAGGCAGGATTGGAGACACAGATGTAGAGAACTGACTTGTGGACACAGCAGGGGAAGGGGAGGGTGGAATGAACTGAGGGGGTAACATTGACATATATACACTGCCATGTGTATAATAAATATCTAGTGGAAGCTACTGTATAGCACAGGGGGCTCTGTGATGACTTAAAGGGGTGGGATGGGGCAGGGAGGGAGACTCACGAGACAGGAGATACATGTATATATATAATAGATTCACTTTGTTGCACAGCAGAAACTAACACAACACTGTAAAGAAATTATGCTCCTCAAAAAGTAGAACTGGACATCTGTACATTTAGCACTGGTATAGGAATTGGTCAGTAAATGGTTTTCTAATGAATTTCGGAATCATATTGCCTTTCTACCTTATTCATTTATAAAATAACTATAGGGCTTCAAAACATGCATAAATAATTGACAAGAAGTTTATGCCCACAAAAATATCAATTGTGGAGAAATTCAGTTCAGTTAAGTCCCTCAGTCGTGTCCGACCCTTTGCAACCCCCTGAATTGCAGCACGCCAGGCCTCCCTGTCCATCACCAACTCCCGGAGTTTACCCAAACTCATGTCCATCCAGTTGGTGATGCCATCCAACCATCTCATCCTCTGTTGTCACCTTCTCCTCCTGCACCCAATCCTTCCCAGCATTAGGGTCTTTTCCAATGAGTCAACTCTTCACATGAGGTGGCCAAATTATTGGAGTTTCAGCTTCAACATCAGTCCTTCCAATGAACATCCAGGACTGATCTCCTTTAGGATGGACTGGTTGGATCTCCTTGCAGTCCAAAGGATTCTCAAGAGTCTTCTCCAACGCCACAGTTCAAAAGCATCAATTCTTCAGTGCTCAGCTTTCTTCACCGTCCAACTCTCACATCCATACATGACCACTGGAAAAA
This sequence comes from Okapia johnstoni, assembly GCA_024291935.2. Classification (NCBI taxonomy): domain Eukaryota; kingdom Metazoa; phylum Chordata; class Mammalia; order Artiodactyla; family Giraffidae; genus Okapia; species Okapia johnstoni. The sequence continues at coordinate 62,724,277 of CM044309.1, forward strand.
CCATAGCCTTAACTAGATGGACTTTTGTTGGCAAAGTAATGTCTCTGCTTTTAAATATGCTGTCTAGGTTGGTCATAACCTTCCTTCCAAGGAGTAAGCGTCTTTTAATTTCATGGCTGCAATCACCATCTGCAGTGATTTTGGAGCCCCAAAAATAAAGTCTGACACTGTGTCCACTGTTTCCCCATCTATTTCCCATGAAGTGATGGGACCAGATGCCATGATCTTAGTTTTCTGAACATTGAGCTTTAAGCCAACTTTTTCACTCTCCTCTTTCACTTTCATCAAGAGGCTCTTTAGTTCTTCACTTTCTGCCATAAGGGTGATGTCATCTGCATATCTGAGGTTATTGCTATTTCTCCCGGCAATCTTGATTCCAGCTTGTGTTTCTTCCAGCCCAGTGTTTCTCATGATGTACTCTGCATATAAGTTAAATAAGCAGGGTGACAATATACAGCCTTGACGTACTCCTTTTCCTATTTGGAACCAGTCTGTTGTTCCATGTCCAGTTCTAACTGTTACTTCCTGACCTGCATACAGGTTTCTCAACAGACAGGTCGATGGTCTGGTATTCCCATCTCTTTCAGAATTTTCCACAGTTTATTGTGATCCACACAGTCAAAGGCTTTGGCATAGTCAATAAAGCAGAAATAGATTTTTCTGGAACTCTCTTGCTTTTTCAATGATCCAGCAGATATTGGCAATTTGATCTCTGGTTCCTCTGCCTTTTCTAAAACCAACTTGAACATCTGGAAGTTCACGGTTCACATATTGCTGAAGCCTGGCTTGGAGAATTTTGAGCATTACTTTACTAGCGTGTGAGATGAGTGCAATTGTGCGGTAGTTTGAGCATTCTTTGGCATTGCCTTTCTTTGGGATTGGAATGAAAACTGACCTTTTCCAGTCCTGTGGCCACTGCTGAGTTTTCCAGATTTGCTGGCATATCGAGTGCAGCACTTTCACAGCATCATCTTTCAGGATTTGAAATAGCTCAACTGGAATTCCATCACCTCCACTAGCTTTGTTCGTAGTGATGCTTTCTAAGGCCCACTTGACTTCACATTCCAGGATATCTGGGTCTAGGCGAGTGATCACACCATCGTGATTATCTGGGTCATGAAGATCTTTTTTGTACAGTTCTTCTGTGTATTCTTGCCACCTCTTCTTAATATCTTCTGCTTCTCTTACGTCCATACCATTTCTGTCCTTTATCGAGCCCATCTTTGCACGAAATAGTCCCTTGGTAACTCTAATTTTCTTGAAGAGATCTCTAGTCTTTCCCATTCTGTTGTTTTCCTCTATTTCTTTGCATTGATTGCTGAGGAAGGCTTTCTTATCTCTCCTTGTTATTCTTTGGAACTCTGCATTGAGATGGGAATATCTTTCCTTTTCTCCTTTGCTTTTCGCTTCTCTTCTTTTCCCAGCTGTTTGTAAGGCCTCCTCAGACAGCCATTTTGCTTTTTTGCATTTCTTTTCCATGGGGATGGTCTTGATCCCTGTTTCCTGTTCAATGTCATGAACCTCTGTCCATAGTTCATCAGGAACTCTGTCTATCAGATCTAGTCCCTTAAATCTATTTGTCACTTCCACTGTATAATCATAAGGGATTTGATTTAGGTCATACCTGAATGGTCTAGTGGTTTTCCCTACTTTCTTCTATTTAAGTCTGAATTTGGCAGGGTTTAAAAAGGTGTGTATTGGTTCATTATTTTCTGTATTGTTTTCTTATAGAGAACCAAGAAATATGTTATATGAATGTAACTGTGAGAAGCTGTTTCTGGTATCCTTTTTTTATTTAAAGTTGAAAAGAGTACAAGCTAGGAAGCTTGGTACAGCGATTTATTTTCTTCTTCCATAGATAATGTGCAAGAGATTTCTGGGACAAATGTCCAGGTGGATTTTTCATAACTTCAGAGGAAGAATTTCTTTGTGGGAGTTTCAGCGTCAAAGTTAACTTGAAGTACTCTTGAATTTAACTCAGCTAGTCATAGAGGTTTTTACCTTGCATATGAGATTTATAAACAAGGACATTGATAGACAGCATACTTTCTGGTAATGGTTTCACCCTTAAGGAAATGGTCCAGTTGGGGATGCCCTAAAACTTCATCACCTGAGCATCATTTCTGGGAGATGTTAACAGAAGTACTATACACACACAGAGAGGGCGTTCCATGGACAAGTATGTTGGGAAGTACATCTTTACTAAGCACTTAATAAATATCATAGCCTTGGACATTTACTAAGCACATAGGCATATGAAAGTCTATCTGGAGAGTCCATTTATAATGAAGTCTAGCTGACTTTTTCCTCCAAATTATTGGACAAACTGCAATGTCATCTTCCACACCCATCCTATTTGAATTTTGTTTCTCTCCACAGCTTTACTTCTTCATCCGTTCAATTGGCAAATTTCCATTCCCTGACATTGTGCTAGACACAGAGGTGTGGGTCACAGCCTGTCCTCAGTAGCTTGTGGTCTACTGGTGGATGGATAAGTACTGATGGATACACAAGACTGGGATGTAAGCTGTAAGGGAAGCACTCGCTGGGGGCTGTCAAGCAGACTAGGCAAGGCCAGCGGTCCAGTAAAGACGATTCAGGCAATGAGAAGCATGTGAGGGCCATCAAATAGGCTTAAGGTGAAGTTCTGCTTGATTAGGGTTTGCACAGGGCACTAGAGGGGAATGACATGAAAGAAACAAGATATGACATGAAAGAAGCATGAAGAACCTTACAGTGAATCCCCTATGTATGAATGAGTTCCATTCCAAGGGTTTTCACTTGTAAGTCCAATTTGTTCGTAAGTCAGGGTTAGCCTAGGTACCCAACTAACACAATCAGAGGGCAAGTTGAAATGTAACTTACAACTAACATTGGTGGAATGCACTTGTTTTTTAAATAAAAAGATTTTAATTGTAAAAAATAAAAGTAAACACTATGAAAATGGTGTTTTCATAGTTGTGGGGGTGGGGTGGATAAGTGTGGCCTGGTCTGCTATGACTCTGACACTGATATCAATGGTCAAGCATATTACAAGTGCTCAATAAATATTTATCCAAAGAAGGGAGAAGGAATGAAGTTCACATGATTTCATGGAAAGGAGGGGACAAGGAAGTGTAGGGGACTTGGAAGGGGACATGGAAGGGGACAAGGCTTTGCAAAGCCTCCCCAGGGAGCAACTAACTACACAGCCCAGTGCGGTCTCTTTTGTGCAGCTTCTGTCCAGGGGTCTTCGACTTCTGAAACTGTCTCCCTCCCAGACTCCAGGTCAACCTCCTTCAGGTTACTTCAGTGGAATGCCTGTTTGCATCTTTAGAAGTTCACAACTTGAAGGTTCTTATGTAGGGGACTTATTGTATTTCTAGGTGATTTTTGCCTCTGATTTTCTAGAACAGACTCTATGACTGGGTTTATTAATCTTCATTTGGCTCTTCATTTCTTCTTTCCAGCAGCAGAGAGGGGAGGCTCACCGGGGTGACTCAGAATATGGGGAACAAGTTTCCAAAGCTATAAGAGTTGGTCAGAACAGGAGGCAGCTCTTGATGCCTCTGGAAACTCCCCTGAGAGTGATGAGTACTCTTGATAACACACATTTTCCCCTCTGGCAATTATTTGTGATATAACACTGCCATTTATGCATTTATTCCTCCACCACTGCCCTCTCCTTCAAATGTGAGCATTCAGCTCATCATGGCTCTGCTTAGAAATTCCTGTAGAAAACTATTTCCATATCATGAACTGTCATTATTGACAAATGGTGACATTGAATCCCAGGTTCTTTCTGGCTCTTTAGATCCTGGCTGTATCACAATGTTTCTCCCAAGTAATTTTTAATTTTTGTCAGGTATGCATGTATGCATGTATTTGTAAGATGATAAGCAATTAGAAGAGAAATAAAATATTCGTAAATAGTTTCATGTCTTATCAGGTCTTAGAACAGGGAAGACCATGGTAGAATGACGTGGGGAAAAGAAAACTGTAGAAGTGATCTTTTCCTGTATCTTTTCCTGTTAATATAAAATGATGGGGTTGGACTAGCTGGTCTCTGAGGTCTCTTCTAGCGCTTATGTGATTTCCTGGATTCTATGCAGTGGTAGATGATTGTGGACAGTAGAGGTGAGTGTAATTGCCTCAATTGGATATTTGTCTCTCACTGACTCTCTGGGAAATGGTGGGTGTGTATTTTGTTTGTTGTTAAGACTGGAAAATGTGAGCAATTATTATTGGCAACATCCATAGAATTTCCCCTGTGGTGTAAAATACAGATAAGAGTTCTATAATATTATCCCTTGATAACAGAAATGTGTGATGGCTGAAATTCTCTAAGGGGCTCAGTGAGATTGTGCTTCTGGTCATCTTGGCTTGACTTGTCTATGGGATGCTCAGGCCTTGGGGTTGGTTCCAATGATCAATTTATTCATTCATCTGACAAATCTTTATTGAACATCAGTCATGTGTTGAGCATGGTGTTATGGGCTGGGGACTCAAGGGTGAATAAGAGCTCACAGTCATAGGGGAGCATGGATTTGCAATCCTTTCAGCAGACATCTATCGGATGCTGAGAATGTGCTCTGCTTTTGACACACAGAGACAAATAAGAATGAGAAAAATGGGACTTCTCTGGCAGTCCAGTGGTTAAGATTTCACCTTCTAATATTGCTTCTGTTTTACGTTTTGGGTTTTTTTTTTGGCCATGAGGCATGTAGGATCTTAGCTCCCCAACCAGGGGAGTCTTTTAAAATTTTTTGCTTAAATTACACTGCCTCCATCCAAGCCATGATCTTGCACCTTGCACATGGTAGCCAAAATTGTCTTTCCAAAGAAAAATCTGATCTGCTTTTTTCCCTTTTTTTTAATTGAATTATAGTCGGTTTACGTGACTATGTCAGTTTCTACTGTACAGCAAAGTGAATATGCTATATGTATACATACATCCCTTCCTCTCTGTATTTCCTTCCTATTTAGGTCACCACAGAGCACTGAGAACAGTTCCCTGTGCTATACAGTAGGTTCTAACTAGTTATCTATTTTATACATAGTATCACTAATGTATGTCTGTCAATCCCCTTCTCTCAGGTCATCCCGCTCCACCATCTGCTTTTTTTGCAACAAAGAATTAACTCTTCAAAGAGAAGCTCCCGCTTTGTTTACTGTTGTGCTCCTGACACTCTGCAAAGAGCCTCCAACAGGAATCTCTCAATAAATACATACATAATTAAATTCAGCTCTCACCTCTCCATCTGTTGCTGTTCTTTTGCACACTTCTTCCTCTCCAGGCTTTCTCTAATTCTAAAACCCTCTATTCTTCCTGGGTTCCCCTTCTCTTTCTCACCTCTCTGATTCAACAGCACTGTCTTTCTAAGAGAGCAGCTCTCTGCCTTCATCACAGTGTCTGGTCCAAAGCAGATTTCTAATGTAAGTTCGATAAATAAAGGAATAATTACATGAATATATGAGTGGAGTCATGAGCATGTCAGAGGACATTTCCCGGAATATGCAAATATTCGCAGCCTATTTGTACCTTCCAAGTGAATTTTATGTGGCAGGAAATGACAGCTGATTTGGGTCAGAAGGGATTCATAAAGTTATTCTGGTCTGTTCCTCTGAGATGCTCTGGAAAGCCAGTGAATTTGGGCTGGCAATGCACAGTAGCATTCTAAAGGTAAACAACTTGATAATAGAAAGAACACTTCAACTTTTACAGTCCTTTTAAGTTTCAAGTCTTTCCCAAGTTTTAAGTCATTTTTAAGTTTCAAGTCTTTCCCAAAACTTATACCGTGGAAACCTTTCTTCCTTCTAATATCTACTAACATCCTACTGATCCAATGTCTCAATCAATATAGTTTGGAAAATGTCAGCCTAAGCAGGCCTTCACTATTTGTGCAATTCAACTTTTACAAGGTGAATAAAATTTATTTCAGTGAATATTCTCCCTGCTGTCTGAACCAATCAGGTTCAGAGGAACCTTAAAGTGACTTTTTTTTTTTAACCCACCAGAGCAGAAGCAGGTTTTAACATCTCCCTTGTCAAAGTAAGTCTTGCCTTTCGTTAGAGGGGAGGGAGAAAAAAGGAGGTAATTACATAGTGATGGGAGAGCTATTCATTTTTCTCCCATTGAGCACCAATGTCAGTCTTCTCAAACAAAGGGGCTATTGAAACGGTGAATTATAAAACTGATTTTTTCCAACTTCTGGGCACCAGCTGGGATCAGTAGGAAAGGGTCTCTAGTACAGCGGAAGGTACTTATAGCCAGAGGTCTCTTATTGTTTCCTCCAAGCACCTCATGTAGTTATTCTGCATTCTATTTGTTCCTTGCATAAACATACATAGAACCTCCATTCTGCTTGCCAATATCCAGACTGTCAAAACCCATCTGTGGCCTCCTTGAGTGAGCAAAGATTGAATAAACTTGGGTGCCATTTTGCTCTCCACTGTTGGGCTACTCATTATGTCCTGAGCACCAAGCTGTGTGCTTTCATTGTCTTGCAAAATCCTCATAGTTACCTGGGAGATGATTCTCATAATGATATTACAACTCTGGAAACTGAGGCTAAGAGACTTGGTCACACATGGCAGTTATTAGGTGTCAGTGTCAAAGTTCTAACCTGGGGCATATCCTCTTCGTGGCTCATGGCTCTCTCAATTGGACAGGGTGATGTCATGGGTAGAACACTCGAACGTTAACCTTTTGCTCAGGGTCAAAGGTAAGCTGGTGTGGAACTAACAGCCTCCAGTCCTTTGTGTGTGTTTTGGGGGAGCTATCACTCAGTTGCAGGAACTGCAGAGGAACTTTTCCATCCTATCTCATGCAAATTCCCTCATAGCAGCACTGGCTTTGTGAAGAATTATATTTCCTGCTGCAGTGATTAGATAGTCAGGCTCATTTAAGCCCTATCAGCCAGAACTTAGCCCTGTGTTTTGCTGGTAAATTTGTGAATAAGCTCTTCAAGCCAGCTTCTCCCCTCTCTTGTTTTTTTGCTGTGGGATAATAATTCAGGCTCTCTGTTTTCCATTTACTTCCATCGGCATTATTTCCTTTGAGATGTGCCTATTGTCTTGCTGTAAAAACAGGTGGTTTCATCTCCATGAGTGAGTAGCAGAACTGAGGACCAGAGGCATCTAAGAGTGGGGTTGAAGGTCACACAGGTTAGCACCCTATGAACCCTGCCATCCTAGCACTTGCCAAACAGTAAGATATCCTTTTTCATCTGTCTCTTTTTCCCGTGGTGCTAAGAGTATCTTGAAGGCAGAAATGTCTTTCATTTGTATTTTCCTAAGATGTAACCAAGAGGATCAATTCAGTTCAGTCGCTCAGTCATGTCCGATTCTTTGTGATCCTTGGACTGCAGCATGCCAGGCTTCCTTGCCCATCAACAACTCCCAGAGGTTACTCTAACTCATGTCCATTGAGTCGGTGATGCCATCCAACAATTTCATCCTCTGTGAGTATGGATTATATCAATATGTAATATATTAGAGAAATGGATCTTTGAAAGGAATCATGACTCCTGAATTTTTATCTCTTCAGACTTGTACATATAAATGCCAGCCTGACATCTCCACATGGATGCTGCAGGCATCTTAACAATAACGTGACCCAAGAAAAACTCTTGATTTTCCTTTACAAACCTGTTTTCCCCTGAACTTTGCCCACCAAATAGCTTTACAGTTTTTCATGCCAGAAGTCTGAGTTATCTTTGAGGTTTTTTTTTCTTTCTTTTTTTTTTTTTTAACAATTTTTTATTTTAATGTGGACCATTTTTTAAAAAGTCTTTACTGAATTTTTTACAATATCACTTCTGCTTCATGTTTTGGATTTTTGACCTCAGGGCATGTGGGCTCTTGGCTCCTTGACCAGGGATGGAACCCACACCCCCTTGCCTTGGAAGGCGAAGTCCCAACAGCTGGGCCACTAGGGAAGTCTGATTTTTTTCTTTCTTCCACCTTCCAGGTCTAACGGGCCACAAAGTCCCCTTGACTTTCCGTTAAAACACATCTAGAATTTTCCACTTCTAATTATTTCCTCCTTTCCACCTTAGTTTAGGCCACCATCTTCTTTTACCTGAATCACTGCAAATCTTTTTCTCACTGGTCTCCCATTTACTCTTGTCAGCCTACAATGCATTCCCCATGAAGCACTCAGAGTGATCTTTGGAAAATGGTAAATGAGAGAATTCTCTGGTGGTCAAGTGGTCAGGACTCTGTGCTCCCAATGCCAGGAGCACATGTTCCATCCCAAGCCAGGGAACTATGATCCTGAATGCAGCGTGGCATGGCCAGAAAAAAAGGCAAATAAGACTAAATCACTCTCTGCTTAAAGCTCTTTGCTGGCCTCCTTTATCGCTGAAAAAAAAAAACCAACAAAAAACCAAAAACAAAAATTTTCCCATGGTTTGTGAAACCCTCTGTGATCTGCCTCCTGCACTCTCTTAGACTGTGTTCTCTAGCACTCTCCAAACTCCAGCCATGCTAACCTTGATATGCCTTAACCTTTCTAAGCTCACTGGCCTAAGTGCCTTTGCGTTGGCTATTCCCCTTGTCAGGAACATCTTATTCCATCATCTTGGTTATATGACTGGCTTCTTCTTTTCATTCAAATCTCAGCCTAAATGTGACCTTTTTAGAGAGGGTAGCCTTCTTTTAATACCCACCAGTTTAAAGTAGTCAAATAACTTTTCAAATTGTCAGAAGTCTCTCTTTGAGCAGCACTTATCCCGAAATTCACCTTGTTTCTTTCGTCTGTTTCTCCCTCCACCCACGTTTAACTTCCTGTATGATAAGTTCCTGGGGAACAGAGATGCGCCTGTCTTTTTCATTGCTATATCTTTGTGTAGTGCCTGGGCTACAGTTTGAGCCCCATGAAAATTTATGCCACAGGTCTCAGAAGGGTCACTTTACGCTCAATAGTGATTACTGGTATTTCCAGCAGGGTGGATGGTCAAGGACTAGAAGGATGCTGTCTAAATTAATTCTTGAACAGCCTGGAATGAGATCCATTACTATCCCTTCTTTTTCAGAGATGCCAACTGATACTCAGTCTTCCCAGGTGGTGCAGTGGTAAAGAATTTGCCTATTAATGCAGGAGACAAGAGAGACTCAGGTCCAATTCCTGAGTCAGGAAGATCCCCTGGAGAAGGAAATGGCTACCCACTCCAGTATTCTTGCCTGGGAAATCCCATGGACACAGGAGCTTGGTGGGCTACAGTCCATGGGGTTGCGAAGAGTCGCACACAACTGGGCAAGTGAGGAAACATGCACTCATGCAATTGACACTCAGGGTGGTTAGGCAACTTGTGTAAGATCAACAGGCATAGGGACCAGTCAGACTCGGAAGGTGAGACAAAGAAGAGAATCAAGAATACTTCAGGGAACTTCCCTGGGGGTCCAGTGGCTAAAACTCTGTGCTCCCAATTCAGAGGCCCAGGTTTGATCCTGGTCAGGGAACTAGATCCCACATGCCACAACTAAAAGTTTGAATGCCACAACTAAAGACCCAGTGCAGCCAAATAAATAAATAAAAATAAAAGTATTTTTTTTAATTAAAAATAATCAATCAGATTTCAGTGTAAAAAACCATGGTATTGTTTCCTGGGATGGGAATCCAGGAGGAAGCAGGTTTTCAAGAGTAAATCAAGATTTACCCTTTGGTCATATTATTTTTGTTATGTTCAAAGATCCCCACTTCATCCTAGTGAGAAGGTCGTGATCTGAGCTCTTGTCTTTGAACTCCAAACATCATGCTGCCTTCCTCAACAGCGTTTTGAACTTTCACGGTCTCCTTCCTTCTCTGCAACTAGAGTGCTCCATCTAAGTAATTTTCCATACATATTTAGAGAGCTGGTCGGCCATGCATTTCTGCAGTCTGCAGATAAGAAAGATAATATTCCAACTGGAAAGTGTAAGTGATATCCCTTAAAAGGAAGCCAAGGAGGCAGTTTGCTTTGTGCGCTCATGGCTGATAAATGGGGCCTTTGAAGGCTGAGGAAGAAGTGAATTTCATGGTCTGAATGGGGAAGACAGACTACACAGGAAGGGTAACTTTCCCCTGAGCCCTGGGCTCTGATAATGATGTCACCCTCGAATGCAGACAGGGTTTTACAGTTTCCAAAGCATTTCACATAGCTTAGTGTATGTGAACCTCACAACAATAGACAATATGGGATGTTTTATTTCTGAGAAGCAAAACAGCAAACTGAGGATCAAGAGAACTAAGTGGTTGTACAAGATGACAGAGTTAAAAATGGGATGGGACCATCCTTTAATGCCAGTCTTCCAGCTAAGCCCCAGCCACTACCTGCTGCTCCCCCTACAAAAACCCTTTGGTTTCTCTTCTTAGTGCCCCTATAGGGGACTGTTTCCCTCTCTCCCTCTACATATCCCTGTATTCTGCCCACCACAGTTCTGGAGTTCACTTTTCTGCCAGATCTGCAAAGCTGCATTTATAACTCCTCAGGGTCTCTGTTGAGGAGTTAGCTATCAGTCAGCTTTGTGTATGCATGTTAAGTTGCTTCAGTCATGTCCGACTCTTTACGACCCCATGGACTGTAGCCTCCCAGGCTCCTTCTTCTGTCTATGGGGTTCTCCGGGTAAGAACACTGGAGTGGCTTGTCATGTTCTCTTCCAGGGGATATTCCTGACCAGGGATCAAACCCATATCTCTTATGTCTTCTGCACTGGCAGGTGGATTCTTTACCACTAGTATCACCTGGGAAACCCATCAGTCAGCTTCAGGAAAGGTCACTGAGACACGAAATCACTGGGAGTGGTCAGGGAGATGTGAGTTAGTTAGTTGGACAACTAATAGCTCTGTTTCTTCTGCTTTAAACCAATGGTTCTCAAACTTCACTCAGCATAAGAATCATGTGGAGAGATTGTTAAGACCCAGCTTACTGGGTCCCACCTATGCTGGTAGAGTAGATCTTGGGGGAGCACATGAGAATTTGCGCTTGCACATAATACTCTTGCTCCAGGACTCCCCAGGTAACCCAGTGGTAAAGAATCCGCCTGCCAGTGCCGGAGACCCGGATTCAATCCTTGGGTCGGGAAGATCCCCTGGAGGAGGACATGGCAACCCACTCCAGTATTCTTGCCTGGAGAATCCCATGGACAGAGGAGCCTGGCTGGCTACAGGCCATAGCATGGCAAAGAGTCGGACATGACTGAAGCGACTGAACATACATGCATGTGTAACCTCTCTGGAGGAGCAATCGGCAATTCCAGTTAAAATCTAAAAAGTGTTTGCTGTTGGTTTGACGTATATGGCCTTTATCATGTTGAGTAGATTCCCTCTATGCCCACTTTTTGGAGAATTTTTATCAGATACACACTACTATGTATGGAATAGATTATTAATAACAACCTGCTATAAAGCACAAGGAACTCAACTCAATACTCTGTAATGACCTATATGAGAAAAGAATCTTTTACAAAAAGAGTGGATATATGTATATATATATATATATATATATATATATATATATATATATATATATATATATATATATATATATATATATATATATATAACTGATTCACTTCTTTGCACACATGCAACTAACACAACACTGTAAAGCAACTATATTCCAATAAGATTGTTTTTAAAAAGTCTAAAAAGTATGCTTTGACCAAGAGTTACACTTCTGGGACCTTTTTCTTAAAGACATAATTATGAAGATGATCAAAATATTTAGGCACTATGTGCCTGGCATTGTAGGAACTCTAAATCTCTGTAAAATGAGCTGTTGAATGGAAGGATGCTCATTGCTAAAGTGTTCATAATAGGGAAAAGTTGGATGCGGTCTGAATGTACAAATGTCAAAAGGGATTGATGGACAGCATTAATATACATCCTTTTGATTGGAAACCAGGCAAGATTAAAGTGTAAGAAAGGATGACATGACAAAATAGCAATATGTGAAATCATTGGTATGACTTTGTTTCATTATATATTTTGAAAAACAGTAACAGTATTGGGATATCAGTTAATTCTTGTTTGTAACAACTAGTGTTTTTATGATTGGTTTGTGATAAGCCTATGTTATTTGTGTCATTAAAAAAAAACCTTAAATTATATCAGCATAAAAGGCTAACTCTTTAGCTGGGAGCTCAACTCTGTGATTCAGGGCCTTCTTCTGGATCTACCATCTTGGAGGAAGCAAGAGATTTTAGGCTTGGAGGGAGGAATGTTTTCTGCCTTTGAGGAGACTTTTGTAATCCCCAGTTAATGGAAACCAGATGTATTTGAACCCTGGCTTTCCGGCTGGGTTACTCTTTATCTTGGAGCGTTCCTTTAACTCCAGCACAAGTGGTCCTTCCTGTGGGGCTGATGTGCAAGGCTGGTTTTTAGTGGAGGTGAGTACCTCGCAGATGTAAACATTAACCTGATTGGGCATCGTTTCGAAGTCAGCTTGGGCAAATTGTGTACATCGCCTTTGAAACTTTTAAATTAGCTGGTCAATATTAACCAGCAAGGATTTGTTTGATCAACATTTCAAGGGAGGTTATTGATTACTCTTTGATTATTTCAAAAATAGCAAAGACATTGGTATCTGCTTTTACCATGAAAAAAAAATGTCACCACCAATAATCTCTATAGGAGACATGACATTATAAGCATGAAATTTTATGCATCTGGACTGTAAAAATGAATAATGTTACTTCTGGTTGGCTGAATTGTGGGATAATATCTCTTCATTTTGCAAGGATTTCCTGGAGTAAGTAATTGATTTTATAATCACTAAAAATGGGATAAAATATGAACTTGTTAAGAAAGAAAATGTCACTAGGGAAAAGAGGAAATCAGGTAAGTAGAAAACTGAGAATCTAGAGATGGCATGTATATAGAGCCTGGTGGTCATTGTGTGATGATTGATAAACTGCCTCAAGGATTTGCCTTAGTTTCTAAATATATACGTTGTGTGGATTTTGAAGTGAGATTTTCAAGTTAGGGTTTTTCTTATCAGTTGTATCACTCGGAGAAAATCCTCAATATATGTAGACTGCAGTCACCTTATTGCATAATGAGAACCCAGAACTTCATATTATATAGGCCCCTGGTCAGTAAAAGCTTGCTTATGATAACGATGCTGATAGTAACATAAAATCTGGACAAACCTTTTCCCTATCACATAGATTCACTACATAAACCAGAGAATTGAAAACGCATTTATAAATATTATGTGCATTATGAACAGTAATGAAATAGTAATCAATTGGGAAGTAGTTAAAAAGAAAAAAATCCCTTTAGTTCTACCATTTCATCACTGAAAGATGTTAATATATTTTATAAATGAAGGATTGCAAGGTTAGAAAAGGTAAAAATTCTCATTCCAGGTTGGAGATTGGATGAGAAGACTTTTTGTTTCCCTTCAACTCTGGAATCCCTTGATTTCAAGGGCCTAGAAAATTCAATTTGGAGATATCCTGTTTTGCCAGTATTTTTGAGATTTAACTCTGAAAAAGTAATGAAACATTATTACCACGAAAACTTAGCATTGATTTTTATTAGAAGTGATTGAAGATGCAGCTTCATTTATTCAACATTTAACAAATAGTTCATGATATTAAATATTTATATGTATTTGGAGCTAAGTACTGGGGATACAGTGGTGAACAACAATAACAAAAAGTATACATAATCTCTGCTTTTGTGGGCATTGTAATCTGATTCAGGAGACAGACTTCAAATAAGGAATCAGATACGTAAAAACACAGAGTTCCAAACTGTAATCGAGAATTATAAGGAAACACAGAGTCTTCTCAGAGACAGCATAACTGAGGGCCTATTTAATCCAGGAGTCAGAGCAAGGCTTTTGAGGGATGTTCATGATGGAGGATGAGTAGACAGTAACAGGCCTATCGGATGGGATTAGGTTAGAGAGGCTGCATTAATTTACATCCACACCAGTAGTGTACAATGTTTCTCTTTTCTCTACATCTTTGCCTACATTTGTTGGTCGTATCCTTTTTGATTCTAGCCATTCTGTCAGGTGTTGGGTGATATAGTGGATTTGGTTTGCATTTCTCTAAGAATTAGTGATGTTGAGCATCTTTTCATGTGGTGTGTTTCCTTTGGAAAAAATGTCTATTCAGGTCTTCTGTCCATTTTTTAATCAGGTTGGGGTGAAGTTAGATTAGAGGAATAGGTGAATATGGGAATTAAGGTCCTGAAGTGAGAAATAACTTGGTGTGTTTGAGGATATGGAAGAAGAACGGTGTGGTTAGGGCCTGGAAGTACCCTGGTGAAGGGGCCTTGCTGGGTATGGTAAGTTACAGTAAGTTTCCTACGTATGAATGAGTTCCATTCCAAGAGCAAGTTCATAAGCCCAGTTTGTTCATAAGTCCAACAAAGTTAGCTTAGCCCAGGTACCCAGCTAACATAATGGGCTATATAGTACTGTACTATAATAGGTCTATTATGCTTTTCACACAAATAATGCAAACATAAAAAGAAAGACAAAACAAGGAAAACATGTTTGATCTTACAGTACAGTATCTTGAAAAGTACAGTAGGATAGTACAGCAACTGGCATACAGGTGCTGGCATACATGTTTGCATCTTGAAAGTTCAAAACTTGAAGGTTTGTATGTAGGGGGCTTACTGTATTTGAATAATATCTGAAATGCAAAAGTGGGTGTTGAAGTGTTTTTAGTGAATAAGTGGCCTGATCAACTATCACATTCAGAGAAGAGAATCTCTGCTGCTATATGGAGACTGGATCAAAGAAAGTGAAAGGACAAGGGTAGATGCAGAGAGAACAGTGAGAAGGCTCCCAGGTGGTCCAGAAAAAAATGATGACATCTTGACTTAGGATAGGGTCATTGAAGAGTTGAAAAATGGGAGATTCGAGTATTTTGGAAGTCAACTTGGTAAGAATTCATAAAAAAAAACTTAGCTTGAAGGTTAGGGAGAAGGAGAATATCTCTCATATTTCTGGCTTAAGAAACTTGCTGGATGGCAGATCTTGTCACTGAGAGAGGAGGACAAAGGGGAAGTTTGGGGGTTCAATGAAGCTTTCAGTTTGAAACAGGTTGAGTGTGAGAAAGTGTGATATGTCTAAGTGGAGATGTTAAGTACCAGTTGAATATACAAATCTGGCGATTGCATGTATATCTCATTTCTTTCGAGGATTCTGAGAACCAATGAGATTCTCTATTGCTTTAGTAATTTTTACTAAGCTACATCTAATAGGCATCTGTGAGGCAATACTTGGTGGCTCAGATGGTAAAGAATCTGGCTGCAATGCAAGAGAGCCCGGTTCAATCCCTGGGTTGGGAAGACCCTCTAGAGAAGGGAATGGCTACCCATTCCAGTATTCTTGGGCTTCCCTAGTGGCTCAGACAATAAAGAATATGTCCATGGGGTCGCAAATAGTTGGATACAACTGAGTGACTAACGCTTTCTTTTTTCACTTTCATGAGGTAATACAAGGTAATTTCCAAATATTTTCTTATTTTGGACTGATAGGCAGTGAAATGTTCTTCTCTAGTTTCAGTTGAACAAACTGGGACCCAGAGACATTAAATATCTGAGATAATGCACACATTTTGGAACTAAGTAAAGTCTGCTAATAATGGATGAAATATAAATTCAAACCCGAGTCTTGTTCTAGTCTGGATCTAAATCTTCTTATGCCATTTCTTCTGTGGACTTCCTTCCCTTCCTTCCTTCTTTCCTTCTTCCTTCCTTGTTGCCCTCCCTCTTATCTATCTATCAGCCATCTATCTCTATCATCATCTTTATTATCATCTGTCATCTCTCTACATATAATTTAGTTTTCTGGGTTTTTAAAAGTCTATCTATCTATCCATCCATCCATTTCCCCAGGAAAAACATATCCCTTCCAAACTGAAGGCACTTAAAAGGTCATTAATCTGTATGGGTAAGGATATTGAAACCCAGAGGAGAGAAACCTCTAGCCCAGAGGCACTGGTTAATATCCCACTTCTGTTCATAGCATCCCCCCTCCCACTTATCCAATACTTCTTATCACTGTGGCTCCTTAGGGAATGGCTCTGCTAGAAGGTAAGCCCTAAGAATACTGCCAGGCCTCACTAGGTAGAGTTTGCGTCTGTTTCCAGCGTTTCTTTCCCATGGTGTTTAAAAGCACAGGGCTCCCCCTCAAAATCCTGCAGGGTAAAAGTATCAGCAGGTGGCCTCTTTCAGGGAATCTGCAGTCAGTCCGCTAACACTCAGCTTGTCTCCCCTGTTGCTGGGGCAAGACAGAGAATGGGTTTATAACCGGGACAAGATAGTGATCAAAGGAAAACCTAGAGTAAGGGTTCCAGAAAATCTCTCCTGTGATTGATTTATAGGTGGAGAAAGCGGAAGCTGCCAGCCTCAAGGCTGCCTGCAGATTTGGCAATCTGCCAGGAGTCAACTGTTTGGGAGCTGCTGGACCGCAGGGCTTCAGAACAGGAGAGGAGCATCAGAAGAGAGGTACCAGAAGGATGCTCTTCCCACCAGCCCTGCCCATTCCTGACTCATCTCTGCTTTGAATTCTCTCCAAAACTCAACGGCATGGAATGGAGAATTAAAAAAAAAAAAAAAAAAAGGGAAAAACGAAAAATCCACTGTTCGTTTTTGCACTGACTACATTTAACCCAGGAGTCAAATAGATACTAAGGAGCTCAATAGTTATGTCTCTTGGCTGATTACTATAGCACATAATTATCAAGTGCCTGCCAAGTACTAGGCATCACCAGGACACTAGGGAATCAACGGTGAAAAAGACCATTTTCTCTGTGCTGTAACTCTGGGCTCCACGGTTTGTCCTATTTATGCTCCCACTCTCCTTCACATCAGACCCCAGACTAGTCTCCTGGTCAAAGGTTTTGACATGTGCTCTGGCCTTTGTTGAGAAGGTCCTACTTGTGCCCTGATCTGCCAGTGAAACATCTGTTTACCCTTCTCGTCTTATCTCCAGTAATGACTGCCCATGTTTCTTATCAGGGGCAAAGCCTGATGCTATGGAAAACACTTGAAGACATCCCCTTAGAAACTTGACTTCAAATTAAGGCTGCCATATTCCATCCAGTAGACTAGATTTGAAGAGATAAAAGATATAACTCCCTGCCTCAAAGAGATGGCAATCAATGGGAATGGAAGTAATTGAAACTGGCACTGTATCGCAATAGGTGCAGTGATGATGTGCAGTGATGGAGGTGAGCCTGCATATTGGGAGAACACAAAGGAGAGATCACTAGTCCAGACTAAGCTTACTGGGGAGGTCAAAGGAGGCTTCCTGGAGGAGGTGTCATCCAAGTGAGTGGTACAGAATGGGTAGAATTTAGCAACCAAAAATGATGGGAAAAGAGCAGGTGCAAATACAAAGGGTCTTGAGAGATTGCAGCCTGTTCAGGCAACTGCTGTTAGTCCCACCTGTCTGGGGACTAGGGCATGCATTAAGAAAAATACTGAGAACCAGGAAAGGAGAAAGTGATGCTGGTGCTGGTGGAGTGTAGATCATAGAAGTTTTGATGTCTTGTTTGTAGTTTGGGTTGATGACAACCCAACCCTAAAGGTTGTGACAACCTCTCTTTTTCCTCCTCTCTTCCTTTTATTTTTTAAATGGGAAGATAATTGCTTTACAATGATAAATGCTTTACAATATAATAAATGCATTACAATACAATATATACAAGATGCAAAATAAATGCTTTACAATACAATGTATCCCCTCCCTCTTGAGCCTCCCTCAGCTGTAGTGAAGTGGAAGAAGCTAGAGCCTGTTGTATAGAGTGAAGTAAGTCAGAAAGAGAAAAAAAATTTGTATATTAACTCATATACATGGAACCTAGAAAAATAGTACTGATGAACTTATTTACAGAGAAGAAATGCAGACGCAGACATAGAAAACAGTCTGATGAACACAGTGGGAGAAGGGTAGGCTGGGATGAATTGAGAGAGTATCATTGATATGTATTCGCTATCATGTGTAAAACAGGTAGCTGGCGAGAAGCTGCTGTGTAGCATGGCGCTCTGCAGAATCCTCCCTTCCTTTTGATGAGTAAATGTATTGGGTTTTGCCATAAGATGCTATGGAAAAATCCAACCGAACTTTTTGGCCACCCCAATATTAACAAACCAATGCCCCAACATCTCAGGGTGCCAGGACTTGATCTAAAGTTCATAGTTCTTCTCATGTCTTCACAAAACCACAGAGGTGAACAACATTCACATGAAAAGGGCCCCTTTTCCTAACTTCCTGTGACCTTCTGTCCTCTACCTGCCCAGTCCTAGGGAGAAGGTGCAGCTCACAGACATGCAGCTGTCCTGGGCTATAAACGTGAGATCCCTCCCCCCACCCCAACCCCCTGTTATTAGTGTAGCTGCTGAGCATGCTGAGCAAATGCCCTCCTCTTAGGAGTTGCATGAGAAACAGCCCAGAAACATCATATTAAGACCTAAAAGATGCAATTTAAGTTTCCTGTGGTTGTGGAGTTGCCCGTGACATGGTGATTACTGATGTTGTGCAAGTACAATGCAGCAGGGGACCCTGTAGTTGGAGATCCCAGGCCGTGGACAGTAGAGAAAGGCGAACACCTGGCAAAAGGCTTGTGTGCACTGCTAGACTGGGCTTGGGTGTCCCTGGTGCATGGCACCCATTCTAGGGGCCATCCATTTCAGAGGTAGAAGGGGCTAAAGAGAGTGTGAGTCCAGAGAGTTTTGTCCTGTGACTATGTTCAGCATATTCAGAGCTGTCTAGTGTCTGACACCTGAAAATAAGTAACCCACCTTCGAGGATTAGTGGAACCATTAAGAAAAATCCTGTGGCCACTCTCTCAACTATCAACAGCTAGAAAACCTAGGAGAGATGTTGCCAGAGATGAATCTGGCAGTAAATATGTGAATACAGGAAAATCACTCATCTCTCTCAGCCTTCTTTTTCTCATCTGTCAAATGGGAGCAATCACCTTTGTTGACAGGGTTGTCAAAAAGTTTAAATGACAAAATAGGCATAGAAGTCTCCAATTAAAGACTAAAGTGAATGCTATGAAGACAAAAAAAAAATACTGCTAATTCTGAGCAGGTAGACGTTAACGTGATGGGGAGTCACCAGAGATTCTGGTGGAGAAGGTGGGTTAGACACAGTGAACGAAGAGGATTTTTGATGATTTTTAAGTTTTTATCATACCGCTGCAATAGTAATGCATGCTCATTGTGAAACATTGGGAGAAAAACTATAAAAGAAAATGGAATGATTTACGGTCTTATCACTCAGAAGAAATGCTTGTTAACACTTCTGGGAAATCTTTTTCACATATACCTTAGTTTGGTGAAATAGAAGAGAAAGGAAATTCTGATCACTTAATATTATTTGGACACAGAGGCTTAGCTTGAGCAGGGAGAACGTTTGGGTCAGGGGTGGAAAAAATGAAGCAGAAGATAAAGTTGGAGACAAATCAGATGGATCTGTATGCAAAGGCACCAAGAGTTTTCCCTTTCTAATTTTTTTTTCAAAGGAAAGTCATAAAACCCTAACTTTCTGTCTCCTCTTCCTGCTCTCTCACTGCCTGATCTTTATCAGTTCTCTCAAACAAATTGACATGATTTGTTATGGGAAAGGCATACTCCCTCTAGCCAAGGGAACAGAGAGTTTGAGGACACTTTGGTCCCCAGTGGAACTGCTGTGCCTGAGTGAATCGTCCTCTCCTGCAAAATAAATTGGGAGTCTGTGCTGGGTTATTGTATGGGTCACCCACTGGGTTATTAATGATTGGAACACTTTGCAACCTTCAGGCTCTGCACCCTGCTGCCCATGTGAGCATCTTCTTAGAGTGACTTTTCTGGCTCCTGGCTTTCTGGAAGTGGGGCATTCTTCTCCCACCTTGTGCATCTTTTATAATACATTTAGATACATTTCAAAATGTGAGATGAGATGGTGGAGCAGGAGAGGGGTGTGTGTGTGTGTGTGTGTGTGTGTGTGTGTGTGTGCGTGCATGTGTGAGTGTGTGTATGTGTGTGTGTGTGTGTGTGTGTGTGTATGTGCACGCGCCCGTGCTTGTGATAGAGAGAAAGAAACCCAGAAAGAAAGTCGAAGATGTGTCATAAAGAATGGATGGGGAAAAAGGCAGAGAAGAGGGAGAGAAAGATGATGGAAGACAGTAAAGGATGCTTGAGTGACAGAGTGAGTGCAGGGGAGTCAGAGACAGTCTAGTTAACGATTAATACAGGATCTAAATGAAATATTCATGAAAAGAAATTGGAGCTATAGACAAATCCAAATGCCACTTCCCCAATCCCCACCTCCCTATTTCTACTCAAAACTGAATTCCTTGGAGATTCATGCCCTCTATTGTCATTACATGGGAACAATTGATGGATGTAACCTTGAGAGGAAAAGCTTGTTCCTTTGATGGTATTTGGCTCCATTAAAGACATGTTGACTAATCAGCTCTGAGCTTCTGTGAGAGTGAAGCACTTTAGGGAATGTTCCTGGCACCTTAGCTTCTCCCTTCCTCTGAGCTCTATCTGGGGTCAGAGGCTCCATGTTCTTTGACTCAGGATCTTCCTTTCCTGCAAGTGACAATGAAAACATCCTTTGACATGCCTACAGGGCCCAGTGGTGGTTAAGTAACAGAAACTCAGTACATCCAAGTGTACTGCCATTTGCCCTCTGACCCCTAATGGCTCAGATGGTAAAGAATTTGCCTGCAATGCAGGAGACCTGGGTTTGATCTCTGGGTCAGGAAGATCCCCTAGAGAAGGAAATGGCTACCCATTCCAGAATTCTTGCCTTGAGAATCCCATAGACAGCCTGGTGAGCTATAGTCCATGGGGTCGCAAAGAATCAGATGCAACTGAGTGACTAACTCTTTCTGTCTCAAATTGGCAGAAGATGAAGCTCATGCCACCCCTAGATCTTGTTCCCTGGGGAGTGATGCCAGTTAGTGATTGGGGATTAGGGTCCTCTCTTGCCTGACCCCTGCCTCTGTAGTGTGGGAGAGGCTCACCCTTGGGCAAGTTGTATAGGTGCTCTACTTTTCACACTTCCCCATACCCCTACATCAATCACCCTGAAAAATGTTTTTTTTTCCTTTTTTTTTTTTTTTTTAATAATAAATAAAAATTTTTATATTTATTGACATTGCCATTATAAATTATCTTTTTTTTTTTTTAATTTTAGTTGGGGGCTAATTACTTTACAATATTGTAGTAGTTTTTGCCATACATCGACATGAATCAGCCATGGATTCACATGTGCTCCCCCTCCCAAACCCTCCTCCCACCTCCCTCCCCCTCCCATCCCTCAGTGTTATGTATGGGCTAAACTGTTGCTTTTGCATAGCTTTTAAAGTACAATATTGCTTCAGCTCCTGAGGAGCTGGGAGGCCAATCTTCTTGACATAAGGATAATGGGAGCTGTCAATTTCCCATTATAATGATGTTTTAAATGGTCTCCTTACCTTCTGACTTTCCTTAAGTAGTCTTTGAATCTCAGTTACTTCATTTTAAATAAAGATGATAATATTTATTTCCTTAGGGTCATGTGAGGACCAAAGGAGGGCTTTAGAAAATGTTAAACTATTCAGATGTTAAATATTGTTGCAAAAGTGTGCGTTCAATCTTGCCTTAGTCTGGAAGCTCGGGGAAGATAGGAGACATCTCCATCTTTTCACTGTTGCATACCCAGTGCCTGTGCAAAATGCCAGGCACATGGTAGGTGCTCAGTTAATGTTTTCTGAACAAATGACAGACCACAGATCTTCAGATGTTAATCTTTACTGCCTTATATGTATTCTCATCGCTTAAAAAAAAAAATCAGACTTTGTAGCTGCTGACATCCTCACTCCAGTCGTCCTCTCAACCCGCCACGCCCAGTCCCAATCCTAGGTTCTGGGGGAGAGTTAATGAATAATTCATCATTTCAGATGATCACTTGGACCAGACAACACTGGACCACAGGACTTGCAAGAGGCAAATACAAAGAGATGGACCACTGTACGTGGAATTAACACAGGTGACACAGCTGTGCTGCCTTCAGGACTACAGGGTTTCTGTCTAACTCTATGGAAAGGGTAAGAGGTAATTTCAAAACAGCACAGAGGTCTGAAAAGGGCACTGTATCTACAGAGATATGCAGGTGTGACAGGCCAAGGATGGCTGGACGTAGATATCCATAGGTTTCTAGGTACAACCTCAGATGATTCAGCCACAGTTGGTCCCATCCTACAAACAGGATCTGTGTACATTTTTCATATTATTGCATTTATTTCACTGAACTGGGATGTGTATTTCTGTTTCAAAGGCCATAATAGGCCTGACTTTCTATAGGGGTTTAGCAGAGTTGGTTGATTAAATGCAGGTGCTCTCCTAACACCTCCCCCTGAATCATCTTTCCTCTCTAGCCCTTAATACTATATAACTTGTTGCCCATTTTCCTTATTTGTCTTTGTTATTCCATGTTTCCTCCCAGATCTGTAAGCTCCATGAGAGCAGAAATATTTTTATTTTTGTTTTTCCTCTGCTCTATGCCTGGCATGTATTAAGCATGCACTAATTATTATTTGTTTATTTAGCTAAACAGCGAATTTCCTATGTAAGTGGTGCTTATTCCTTCATGTTAAACAAAACCCAAACAAATATATGTAACTGCATCTTTTTGTGTGATAGAAATGCCTTAGAATATATTAGCCAATCCCCTAAGTTTCTCAACAGAGCTTGAATAATAATAGATTAGATTTTTAGTGCTTATTTTTCTTAGTAATGAGTGCTTTATTGAATTTATTTAATTTTTGTTATAAACTTTTTCTGTAGATGAAGAAGATGAAGCACAGAGAAGGTGAGTGATCTGCCCAAAGTCACACAGTAATTAAGTTACAGATCTAGCATTTGAACCTGAGCAATCTGGTTTCGGAATCTGAGGACTTAAGCTTTACACTAGACTGTTTGTGAACAAGTTTCATTATTTGCAGAGTCAGTGTCTCTTCTATGAAGGTGAAATCTGTCATAGTGACTCCCTACTCTTGAGATGGGAATGCTTCTTCTTCACTGTTAGCTATTACTAGGTGATGTTGACAGGACTTTCCTGAGAAGTCCTACTGCCACGATGCTTCTGTTCTGCTATATCCAAGAGGAAACCAGATCATGAAGACCTTGTTTCTTGCCCCAAGGGAATTTATCTGAATCCCATTAGCAAGTTTCTGGAGAACTCTATACACTATAGAAAACTCAATACCCTTTGAAGTTCAACCTCTTTACAGACTGAAACTGTTGAGAAGATATTCTCCACAGGCTTTGAGGACAGAGGTGGCCAGGTGTTGGACAAGTGACCAAACCAAGCATTGATGTGTGTTGCTCACGGCCCTTTATCTGTGATTGTGTTAACATGCGCTAGTTAACATTAATTGTGTGTGTGCTAGTCATTATTGCTCTTCCATTTTCATTGTATCGTAAAGGTGATGGGTAAAAGCAAATCAGTGTGATACTTGGTCATAAGGCACAAAGCACCGCCCCCCCCCACCCCCACCCCCCACCCCCACCCCTTGCAAAGCAGAAGAAAATTCTCATCTTGGAGACAAGTCAGGTCCTCAGAATTCACTAAGTAAGAATTTGTTCTGTACTAAAGCAATCATATGGGCTTCCCAGGTGGCTCAGTGGGTAAAGAATCTGCCTGTAGTGCAGGAGATGCGGGTTCAATCCCTAGGTCAGGAAGATCCCCCAGAGGAGGGCATGGCAACCCACTCCAGTATTCTTGCCTGGAGAATCCCCATGGACAGAGAAGCCTGGTGGACTGCAGTCCACAGGGTCACAAAGAGCTGGACACAACTGAAGCAACCGAGCGTGCACACAAAGCAATGCTATAAATGTTGAAGCACTCACTACTGACAAGAATTAAAGGTAATAACATGCATGGGCTTTGTGACAGCTTAAAAGCTTTTGCCCTTGCATCTGAGTCTATGGTGGGAGGAGCCAAGGGCTACTATCTCTATATAGATTGTGCAAATTTACTGTCATTGTCTTGACCTTTCAAAGTGCATTCTCCAGCTAATCAGTAAGGCACCAACCACATAAAATCTGGGTGAAACAGATACATGGCCACTCATTTCTTTCCTAACCAGGTTTTTTTTTTTCCTCTTAAGAAATAACTATTGACAAGCATGGGAAAAAATTTAGTGATCATCAATATTTTCATCAGTCAGGATCAAAGATCCATCCTATAGATAACATTTTAACACTTATTTCACATTGGGAACAGTACCAAGTGCTTTATTGGATTAACTTATTTAATCCTCAAAACACAAATGAAAAGCATGGGAATCAAGAACGTGGAAAGCCTTTAAGACATTTTTTTTTGTAAGAGTGTAAATTACAGTATAATATATCCAAAAATCTACCTTATTGACTCTGCTGTTTAGGTCCTCTATGTTCTAACTGTGTCATCACCTCTTTATCTCCTACTAGGAGTGACATCTCAGCATCTTCATTTCTTTTTTTAAAAAAAATTAATTTTAATTGTTGGCTAATTACAATATTGTAGTGATTTTTGCCATACATTGACATGAATCAGCCATGGGTGTACAAGTGTCCCCCATCCTGAACCCGCCTCCCACCTCCCTCCCCATCCCATCCCTCAGGGTCATCCCAGTGCACCAGCCCTGAGCGCCCTGTAAGACAAACTTTTTCCTCATTCCATATCAGAGAAGCCAGCCTTGGGGAAACCTGTAAATATTCCCTGTGACTAAGAATCTCCTCCCCATTTCCACTTTCAAACCTCTGATTCATCAAACACTGCTTCCTCTACTGAAGTCATCCTCATTTCTCCTAAAATAGGATTTCCTCGCCTCATTTATAACCCCAAACCACCTCTCTGTAATGTTCTCTGCACTGATCCTATTCTGCCAGGCACCATTTGTTTCCTGAGGGTATGTAATATGCTCTGAGCATTTGGGGATTTGGAGTCAAAAGACACCTGTTTGACTTTTCCCAGACTCACTGGGTAAGTGGTGCCTGTGTGTGTGCTCAGTCGTGTCTGACTCTTTGGGACTCCATGGGCTTTACCCTGCCAGGCTCCTCTGTCTGTGGGATTTTTCCAGAAGGAATAGTGAAGTGGGTTTTCTTTTTCTCTTCCAGGGGAACTTCCCAACCCAGGGATTGAACCTGCATCTCTTGTGTCTCCTGCAAAGCAGGCAGATTCTTTACCTCTGAACCATGGGGAAAACCTAAGTGGTACTAGTAGCAGTATTATCATCCTCAACCATCTTATGAGACCTAATCAGGAAACATACAGATAGCATTTTGTTACGGAAAGAAGGTTCACAAAGTTTGCTACTTTTGTGTGGAAGCAAGTGGTGAGCTGAGATCAGCTTTATGATACTTTGATCGTTGCCTGGAAATTGGCAGTCTGGTCTGATATTTTAAAATTAAGTTTTAGTGAGTATAGTTGCTTTACAATGTTGTGTTAGTTTCTACTGTACAGCAAAATGAATCGGCTCTATGTAGACATATATTCCCTCTTTTTTGGATTTTCTTTCCATTTAGGTCATCACTGAGTAGAGTTCCCTGAACTATACAGTGTGTTTTCATTAGTTACCTATTTTATACATAGTATCAATAGTGTATTCTGCCTGGTAAAAATCCCATGGACAGAGGAGCCTAGCAGGCTGCAGTCCCATGAGCTCTCAGAGTCGAACATGACGGAGCCACTAGGCAGGGGTGCATCAATAGTGTATATGTGTCAATCCCAATCTCCCAATTCACTCCACCCCAGCCTTGCCTGATTTGTATTGAAAGTGTCTTTTCAGGAGATGACTAAATGTCTTCTTAGTAGCCAAATAGCTCTGAAGCATTCCAACAGCACCCTCCCCAAGACTCAGAAGTAGGCTAGTTAGATCCTTAGTTGGTGCTGGGTTATTTGAGATCATTGAGGTACCAGGAATCTTTTTTATGGCTGGGAGGAGATGACTGATGGAGATGTTTTTGTCAGCAAAGAAGAAATTACTCTTTTTTAAAAAAAATATTTATTAATGTAGTGAAATCCTTGATCGTGAGGTCAAAAGGCTCAAAATGAGAGATTTGAGTGGTATGCTCTATCCAGGACAGATGGACAACTCTTTGCCAAGTTCAGTTCCCAACCATGCAGACATGCTTGGTTGTTCTGTACTTCTGGAAGGAAGACTGCATTTGCAAGGTGATGGAACAATTTCCATGGCAACAGACCGTCTGGTGTCAGAACAGAAATGAAAGCTTCACATGCCAGCTCTGTGTTTATGTGATGCTTATCAAGCTGCCTCCTGCAACACTGAGAGGGCTTGATCTCCCAGCAGACAAGGATGCCAGTGCAGAAATCACGCCATCCTATCAGTATTTTCATATCTCAAGGCTGAGTGTGCTATTTTTGTCTTGTAAAGTTTTTGGTCATTTGAGTGGAGCCGTCAGGGTCCTTGTAAACAGATCTTCTGGGACCTGCAGGGGGAAACAGGAGGGAGGCAGCGAGGGTTTGTGTTTTCTAGGGAATGTGACATCATCACCTATCTGTCCCCTTGCTGCAGAATAAGGGGAATAAGGAAGTGTAGTCAGAGGACCTGGGATGGACCCTTGACTCCAGGTGGCTGGCCAGGTAGTGTGGGCCTGAGCAGACAGGCTGGGCTGACCTGCTTGGCCCTATGCTCCCTGTCGCTATAAGCATTTTCCTGCAGTTGCTGATCCCTGCTCTCACCCTTGGGTCCTAACCTTTGATGCTTCTAAGGCTTTCTCACCATGATCTGTGCAGGCGAGACCTCAAATGAAAAGACTTTGCTCTCGGTTCCTTTCCTGACCTCAGGCTTCTCCACAAACCACAAAGCCCCATCGTGTAGCTTCTTAAGACTTAGCCCTTTCTGACTCTTTCCTGTCTGTGCCAACCATAGGCCAGAAGCATCAGGGGATGCCTGATCACACCTGCCTGGCTCAGAGACTGGATGCTGCTTGATGTCTCCAAAAGGGCAGGACTTTGTATCACTGTCAGTCAGCAAGATGCCCACAGGAGGTATGCACATGAGTATTTTCAATAGGGTGTTTGTTGTTGTTGTTTAGTTGCTAAGTCATGTCCGACTCTTTCGCGACCCCATGGATGGTAGCCCATCAGGCTCCTCTGTCCACGGGATTTCCCAGACAAGAATACTGGAGTGGGTTGCCATTTCCTTCTCCAAGAGATCTTCCTCACCCAGGGATTGAACCCAGGTCTCCTGCATTGGCAGCTGGGTTCTTTACCACTGAATTGCCTGGAAAGCCCAAAAAGTGAGTTGGTCTCAACTAAAATGTCTCAAATTTGCCTGAGGTCATGGCTGCATGTTCTATGAACACACTGAAAAATATTTTGGCTTCTTTTTTTTTTTTCTCATGGGAGTTAGAAAAATTGAATTTTGCTCATTTTTTTTTATTGAATGAAGTATTCTTGAAATTCTATATTTTTTCAATATTCAGAAGTTTCACACACATAATTTCATAAAATCCCATAATAATCCCCCCTTTTCCCATCTTATCACTTCTCCTCACTTCCCTCTCTCCACAGGTGACCACTAGTTTGTTCTCTATGTCTGTGAGTCTGCTTCTTGCTGGAAAAAAACATTTTGCTGTACACTTTACACAGGTGGATTGCACGGTACATAAATTACATCTCAATAAAACTTTTTAAAAATGAGTTAATAGGAGAATGACAATGACATAAAACTAGTGAGATCAACATCTTACAGGTATTTAGTTCAAAACTGAGTGGATTTAGAGAAAAATACTGTCTACATCACAGAACAGGTGGTATGGGGATGTGGTCCTGGAAGTTTAGGGAAAACTGGTAGAGTGGGAAAAGCCTGGCTGTTTTCTCCCCTTCCCCCCACCTCCACAATAAATAATTTCTGAACTCTTTCTGGCTGGATTATATGTCATTTCTAAGACTCCATATACTATGGACCTACCATTAATGAGTCAGTCATCACACACTATGGTTACTGTTTTCCCCCTCCTAAAATCTTCTGCATCAAGCACTGATCCTCGGCACTTTGTACCACGTTTGGTAGGTAACTTGTGGACTAAAGAGTCAGGCTTTCTCAATCTTGACACTGTTGACACTTTAGACTGGACAGTTCATCACTGCAGGAACCCTCCTGTGCAATGCAGTATGCTTGACAGCATCCCTGGCCTCTGCTTACTAACAAGATGCCAATAGTACACACCTCAGATGTGACAGTATGAATTATCTCCGTGCTAAGTTGCTTCAGTCATATCCGACTCTTTGTGACTCTATGGACTGTATCCCACCAGGCTCCTAGGTCCATCTCCAGACCCTAACAAATATTCCCTGTGGGGGGAAAAATCCCTTAGTACTGTTCTGAGTCAGTTCTTGTTGAATATTCAGTTGATATTTGTGGTCACTTTGGATGAGCCTAGGCAGTGGGGGACACAGCCTGAAAGAGGTGAACAAAGTTCCTACTCTCAAGAAGTTTATATTCAATAGAGGGAAACAGGCTGAAACTAAGTGAGCAAATTAACAAACACTCTGATTCAGATAGTGGTAACTACTAAGGAGAAAATTAAACAGGGTGATGGGATTGAAAGTGGTGGATGGTCAAAGATAGCCTTTCTGGAGAGGTGACATGGGAATGAGACCTGAGTGTCTAGAGGTGCCAGCCATGGGGAGGGAAGAAACTGGCATAGAGACCATTGGAAAGAGAAAGACTTGGGAAGTCTTGAGGGAAGGAATGAGCTTGGAGTGTTTGGGGAGCAAGAAGGAGGCTTGAG
This sequence comes from Okapia johnstoni, assembly GCA_024291935.2. Classification (NCBI taxonomy): domain Eukaryota; kingdom Metazoa; phylum Chordata; class Mammalia; order Artiodactyla; family Giraffidae; genus Okapia; species Okapia johnstoni. Next base: position 62,752,994 of record CM044309.1, read on the forward strand.
GGACCCAGACTAGTAAGAGAGGTGAGAAGTGGACCAGGGTCATGTTAGGCTTGCAGAGTCCAGGGCAAGATACTTGGATTTTGCTCCGAGTGAGATGAGAAATATCAATAACCTTAGATATGCAGATGACACCACCCTTATGGTAGAAAGTGAGGAAGAACTAAAGAGCTTCTTGATGGAAAGTGAAAGAGGAGAGTGAAAAAGTTGGCTTAAAGCTCAACATTCAGAAAACTAAGATCATGGCATCCGGTCTCATCACTTCATGGCAGATAGATGGGGAAACAGTGGCTGACTTTATATTTCTGGGCTCCAAAATCACTGCAGATGGTGATTGCAGCCATGAAATTAAAAGACACTTACTCCTTGGAAGGAAAGTTATGACCAACCTAGACAGCATATTAAAAAGCAGAGACATTACATTGCCAACTAAAGTTCATCTAGACAAGGCTACGGTTTTTCCAGTGGTCATGTATAGATGTGAGAGTTGAACTATAAAGAAAGCTGAGGGCCGAAGAATTGATGGTTTTGAACTGTGGTGTTGGAGTAGAATCTTGAGAGTCCCTTGCACTGCAAGGAGATCCAACCAGTCCATCCTAAAGGAGATCAGTCCTGGGTGTCCATTGGAGGGACTGATGTTGAAGCTGAGACTCCAATACTTTGGCCACCTGATCCGAAAAGTTGACTCACTGGAAAAGACCCTGATGCTGGGAAAGACTGAAGGCAAGAGGACGACAGAGGCAAGATTGAAGGCAAGATTGGAGGGGACGACAGAGGATGAGATGGCTGGATGGCATCACCAACTCGATGGACATGGGTTTGCGTGGACTCAGGGAGTTGGTGATGGACAGGGAGGCCTGGCGTGCTGCGGTTCATGGGGTCGCAAAGAGTCGGACATGACTGAGCGACTGAACTGAACTGAACTGAGATGAGAAGCCATTGCTGTGTGTCAGCATGGAGTAATTTGTGGTTTTTGTTATTCAGTTTTGCTGCTGCATACAAACGGTCTACAGAAGTACCCAGGTGGGAAAAATAAAGTCCATGAGACAGCAGCTGTTATCCAGGAAAGCATTCCTGAAGCCTGGACTAGGATGGTGGTGATGGAAGTGAGGGAAATGAAGATGAATGATCATAATTGAGGGAGGGTAACAATAGCAGTGAAAAGATGAGTGAATGAATGCCTTGAGAGGACACATGAGCAAGGCAAAAGGAGAGATGGAACTTCTCTCTGAAATGGAGAGTCCACAGAGTTTACGGAGAGGAGAAACATCACTGGCTGATCCAATCAAACTACACATTCATGAGGTTTTCCAGCCAGTGGTTCAAGTTGGGTTTCTATTTTGGAAAGACCATTGTTTTCTTCCTATAAAGGGGGTTAATAGACTGTAACACCAACTTAATTATACCTGTTTCCTTGACCGCTTCTTTAGTTTAATATTTACTCAGCTTAGCATTTATCATTATCTCAGTGTAGGGTGAGGCCATTGGAAAAAAAAAATCCCTGAATGTAAGCTTTCAATAGTTTAAACCTTGCATTAAAAGCAGGCCAGTCTTTCATCACGTATTTTGGGGACAGGAAATAAAGTCCCTGATTATTGCTTGGATTCAATTTTTGTGAAATTCATAGTATTAGTAACAACAATGTGATAGGTACAACTACTGTTATTGAGCACCCACTAAGTACCAGGCTTTTTATGTTATTTTAGGTTTAACTCCCACTAAAATCCTATAGGTAGGTGTGCCTTTCCTCATTTAATAGATGAAGGAAAAGTGGCCCTGGCTGGTTAAGTACCACATCCAACATCACATAGATGGTGTGTTATTAATAGTTGCCTAGGATGGCTGTGATCAATTACTATAAACTGGATGACTTAAGGCAATATAAATTTATTCTATCATCACAGTTCTGGAGGCCAGAAGTCCAAAATGAAGGAGTCAGGTGGGTCGGTTGATCCTGAAGGCTCTATAGGAGAATTGGTCCTTGGCTCTTCCAGCTTCTGGATGCTTAAGTTGTCCTTGGCTTGTTGTTGTTCAGTCGCTAAGTCGTGTCCGACTCTTTGAGACCCCACAGACTGCAGCACACCAGACTTCCTTGTCCTTCACTGTCTCCTGAAGTTTGCTCAAACTCATGTCCATTGAGTCAGTGATGCCATCCAACCATCTCATCTTCTGTCACCCCCTTCTTTTCTTGCTCTTCATCTTTCCCAGCATTAGGGTCTTTTCTAATGAATCAGCTCTTAGCATCAGGTGGCCCAAGTATTGGAGCTTCAGCTTCATCATCAGTCCTTCCAATGAATATTCAGGACTGATTTCCTTTAGGATTGAGTGGTTTGATCTCTTTGCTGTCCAGAGGACTCCAACATCACAATTTGGAAGCACCAATTCTTCTGCACTCAGCCTTCTTTATGATCCAACTTTCTCATCCATACATGACTACTGGAAAAACCATAGCTTTGACTATATGGACCTTTGTCAGCAAAGTGATGTCTCTACTTTTTAATATGCCTTCTAGGTTTGTCATAGCTTATCTAGTGATTGCAAAACTCTGCCTTTCTCTTCTTTTTCTCCCATGTCTTCTATGTGTGTCTCTTATGAGGACAGGTGTCATTGGATAGAAGACCCATCCATATAGCCCACAATGATCTCATCTTGATATTCTTAGTAAGCACATCTGCAAAGGCCCTTTTTGCAGACAGGTTCATATTCATGGATTTCCAAGGTTAGAATAGGAACATATCTTTTTGGGGGAGTGGTAGGCAACATTTAACCCCTGACAGCTGGTTACTTGTAAGTGTCAGGGCCTTTGCCCTACAATATAGAGCCTTGTTCATACTAAGTTTTCATCATGAAAAAGTAGTTATGCCTTTATAGCCTCAAAAATTCTTACAGCATGTTTTGAGCCACTCTGGATTAAGAGTCAAAGAATTTTTTCATCTAAAATTAATTTAGCAGCATAACACAGCAACATAAAAGTTAGAATTATAGGTTTCACAAAGGCAGAAGTCTTCAAAATGATGGCGAGTATTTTAAGAACATTATCTTGTAAAAAGATGCTGGTCTTGCCAATTATAATTATAAAAGAGGGCAAATAATCTCAAAATATATCTTGGGAGTTTTCAATGCAATTGAAAAATAAGCCACAACAACTCAATGGCAACTGATATCTGGTTGGATAGATGATACAGATTTTTTCTTTCTCCCCGCCCCCATGTTAACTAAAAGTTAGTTGTACCATTAGAAAGTTAGGCCAAATTTTTAATTTCCCTCATTCATGTTAAATCTTAAGTCTAAAGAAAACCCACAGCAACTGGGTCTGTGCATCACAGAGTGAAGCAGAGAGCAAATGAGTCACTTTCTAACATGACAGGGCATCCGAGCAAACCAAATGTTCTTGGTTGAGGAGAATTCCAGGCAGTTGACTACACAGAGCTGGCTCAATTTGTCTGTAGTTTGAATGGTAATCTTTAAGACAGTTGATTAGTTGGCCATTAGTTGCTTGCTCTGCAAGGCTTTTCTCTCTCTCTCTTAGGAATGTGAATGGCTCTGTCTTGGATGATGGATGGGCGTGGAATCTCCAAGCAATGGAGACGATTCTTCTCCCCTCCATGGCAAGAATCTTGACATCCCCAGCTCCCAGCTAACGTTTAAATGAGAAAGCAAGGGAAGGCACTGAGCACAGCGAAGAGAAACCTGAACTCTTGACTTCAGCAGCCTCCAAACTCAATGGCCTTAATTGGATCCTGGTGGGAAAAAACATACATACATACATACATACATACAAACATACACATCAATATGTATGTATATAAGAGGACACTTGGACAGTGTACAAAAAAATTAGGAAAAAATACAGTACCTTGACCATATTATTTGCTCATTTTTGTAAACTGCTTTTAAAAATGTAAAATTATAGACATCTTTTAAAAAATTGTTGCTGTATGACCCTAAGACATTATTTAAATTGCTCTCCACAATTCTGCAGAGTAGTTATGCTGCAATTTAACCTACCTCAGCACAATGGGCTGGTTATGTGGATTGTTAGCTCTGCTCTGCTCTGTTTAGTAAGAGCAAAGAATATTGGCAGGAGCATCTTTGTGCCTGAAGCCTTAAAAATCTATTTATCTATCTATCGGGAATGAAGAAGCTGCCTGCAGTAAACAAAGGATGCCATGGCCATCAAGTCATCAACCATTGCAGCCACCCCTGACTGTGCATGTTGAGGCTATTTGGGATAGAGAAGAGCAGGATACTGGCCCTAGATAGTGAAAGTGCATATCAAAGGAATGATGCCAGTAAGCCCAAACTCTTGCATTTTCCCATGCATAGATAAGCAGTAAACTCATTAACTAGAGATATTTGGTTTTCTTGAATTAACATGAATCTTGATGTTCCAACTACCTGTTTTTCTTTTCTTTTTTCTTATTTGCAAAACCTCCTGTTAATCCTGGCTCTCCTCTTTACCTCTTTGGAACAGACTCTCAGAGTCATCTGAGAAGCTGCCTTCTGGGCTTAAGTCCTCAACAAGTCTACTATCTACTTCCCTATCTCTATATCTACCTGTTTATTTTATCTATCATGTATCTATTTTTATGGAGTAGATTTCCAGCTTAAAGGGAGAAAAACAACCTTTTGGGACCAATTGGATAGAGCTGACATCTCCATCCTTCTCTCTCTTTCTCCCTTCTTTTCCTCGTCTTTTCTTCCTCTCCCTATTTCCCTTCTTCTTTCCTTTATTTCCCACTTTATGAATTACTAAGATACTTATCTCTTCCCAGTAATCCTGGAACATTGGCTATTAGGAACTTCCAAGGAATGAATATAAAAATCATGAGAAGGATGCATTTTTGTGCATCAACACCCATGGACTTATTATGCATGTAAATGATGCAGAGTCTTAAGGTTGGAACTAACTTTGTGCCATCTTTTCTGGAAAAATTGATGGGCAGACATAAGGCCAACAACATTCTGATTTGGCATTTAGAAAATACACAAATACATTAAACCACCCAAATCAATGCCATATCCTATCACCACGAGTTCTTAAAAGACACTAACACCCTACTCCAAATGTCAATATATTTAACTTCATGAAAAATTAACTTCACTGAACTTATTTTTCTCATTTTGTTGCAGATGAGGGACTAGTTGATCATGAACTAGCATTTAAAAGCCATTAGTTCTGACTGCAATGTAGGAGACACAGGAGACGTGGGTTCAATCCCAGGGTTGGGAAGATCCCCTGGAGGAGGGCATGACAACCCTCCACCAGTATTGGATGATACTCCGGTATTCTTGCCTAGAGAATCCCCAAGGACAGCGAGCTATAGTCCATGGGGTCACAAAGAATCGGTCTTGACCTAACGACTGAACAACAACTGAATTCAAGGAACTGATTTCAGCCCTTCCTGCTCCTTTTTAGTTTCTCCCCACCCCCTTAGCCCTTACATTCATCTTTAATCCTTCTAATAAATTTCTTTTTTGGCTTAGATTACCCAGTCTGTCTCTGTTGCTTGTTAATTGGGTGACAGAGCCTGGAGATTAGAAACGTAGGCTCTTAAACCTCTGTTCTTATCCCAGTTCTGCTATTTACCAAGTATGTGACATTGGACAACTTGCCTAATCTCACTAAGGATGTTTTCTTACCTATGAAATGGGGCTAATAGGAGTGTTGAAAAAGTGAGCTGCTTCATATAATTCGCTTAGCAGAGTGCTTTTTAAATTAAGTCCTTAATAAATATTAACTGCTCTGATGTGCCTTAGCAAGCTAAAGAGAAGCATGTTCGCCCCCATCTCAATCCAAGACCAGACCGCTTGAGCAATATTAAATATAGAGAGATATCAGAAAAGAAAATCACAAGAATGAAATTTTACAAAGTCAGAACTAGGGATAAACTGAAAACATACAAAGCAGAAGAATATGGAGGATTTGGGGGCTAGAGATTTTGCAGATTTCAGAGCATTAAGAACTCATAAAATCATATGATCCAGTGTCTTGATTTTCAGGTATTTAAAAGATTCGATTCCCACTTTACAGCAAAGGTAACTGCTGACCTTTTGTTTAGTGAGTATTTATTGTGAGTCTGACACTGTGCTATATGTTCTTGGGACAAAGAGGAAAAAGATACAGCCAGGAGGGAATCCAGATTGGATCCAGAAACACAAGGAGTCATGGATGCAGCAAGCATATCTGAATAAGGGCACAAATCCTGAGTGGACAATTGGGAAATCTGACCAGTACTAACGACCTGTGCCACTTAGGGTCACGTTAAGCCACAGGAACAAGCAAAATCTCTAACATTTCAGTGGTTTAGCATGAAGTTAGTTTTTTGCTCCCAGAACTCTTCTGCATGGCTATTCTTGGTTTATAAGGAATGTTTTCCATTTGATGATTCAGCAATGTAGGTTTTTCCCATCTTGTGGTATTATCACCCTCAAGGGCCTCAGCATCCTCTGGGTCTGGTCAGGAAATGGGGGAAAGGAGGTAGGAAAAAGCACAGCTGCTTCTTAACCTGAGATGGTTAAGGTGCTGAAAAGCCTGGGAGTGAAACTTCCAGGTTCCCCACTCCCTCCATTGATGTGATCACATGGTCTCATTTGGATGTGCTGCCCTCTCCCAACAACTCTGCTGTATGAAGGGAGCATAACCATCACTGAAGGTCCAGCCATCTCTGCCCCTCTGAAGAAAGAACTCTCTGGGCATCAGTTCTTTAATATTAAAATGATGGTTTTGCATTGCCATGTGTAAAGCAGGTAGTTAGTGGGAAGTTGCTATATAGCCCAGGGAGCTCAGCTCTGTGACCTGCGGTGACCCAGAGGGGTGGGATGGGGGGGTTGGTGGGAGGGAGGCCCAAGAGGGAGGGGATATATGTATGCATATAGCCGGTTAGCCTCACGGTGCAGCAGAAACTAACACAACATTGTAAAGCAACTATTGCTGTTGTTCAGTCACTAAGTCGTGTCTGACTCTGTGTGACCCCAAGGACTGCAGCACATCAGGCTCCTCTGTCCTTCACTGTCTCCCAGAGCTTGCACAAATTCATGTGCATTGAGTCAGTGATGCCATCTAACCATCTCATCTTCTGCTGCCCTCTTCTCCTTTTGCCTTCAATCTTTCTCAGCATCAGGGTTTCAAAAAATAAATAAATAAAACGATGGCTTTGATCTCAAGATGACACATTCTGCAGTTCTAAAAGTTTATGAACACTAAGAGATGCTTAGTTTTTATTTGACACACCAAATTCAAGACTCCATTTATCCATCAACAGACACAGACACACAGATAGTAGAAAACAGAAGGAGTATTGAACCATTCTATATTATACTAGCTTGGTAATTCCTTGTAGCCTTATCTAGAAATAGTCTACATATCTTAATTTAACACCAGAGCAGCTTGAAAGGTAAATATTTTGTGTTTACATATATCTGTGTGTATTGGGGGATGTGTGAAGTTTTTCTTATCTAAGAAAATTCTGGTCTTATTCTTCTTGAGGAGCAAAAGAATCTGATATTTTGGCTATTATTTATTTATTTTTAGTAGTGAGGTTTGCTCAAATGATATTTACTTATTTTTGTTTAATTTTTTTTTTGGTCATACCACATGGCATGTGGGGTCTTAGTTCCCTGAGCTCATGTCCCTTGCAGTGGAAGTGTGTGGAGTTTTAACCACTGGACCGCCAGGGAAGTCCCGTGGCTATTATTGAAACTGCAAGCTTCAAATCTGAGGTCAATTTTTCCTCTTTCTTCCCCTTCTGCTCATTCTCTTTTTCATCCTCTTGTTTCTCCTCTTCTCATTTTTCATCTTTGTGAGCAGCTGCAGACACACCTAAAATGAACTGACTCCATGAAGATTAGTTCACACAACGTAAATCAGGAGATAGGAATTTTAGTGTGACTCTATGAGTATGCAAATTAGACTACGCTTCATATCAGGCCGAAGAGCTGCCAAGAAAATTAAAGGGAAACGAAATCTTACTTCCAAATTTTCCCTACATTTGTTCTGAACTGGAACTGACCATTTTGATTTTTTTAACAGTGTTTGTGTGCTAAATGGACTTGACCTCTGTATCCTGCCAATATTTTTCAACCACAGTCTGTATAAACATTGCTTTTGTCCCATGTGTTAATTCAAATCAAACTTGAACACAAAATTGCGATGGCAAGCAGTCATTTTTTCCTTTGTCAGCTGTTTCAATCAATCATTGACCCAAAGGGTGGAAACAGAGCTGACAATACTACCTCTGAGATCCTATCTATCTCTCTAGCTATTCACTAGGATTGTTTTAAATAATAATGTACCCGTAAAATAACGACTTTGTAAAAATCTGCAAATCAATATCCATTTCCCTCCTATGGCCAGGGCTACTAGATACAACACCCTGTAGACCCTCTGTAGACACTTAACTAGGCAGCTAAGCAGTAATATGTCAGTTTTCTTTCCAACGGTGGAGACAGAGATGCAAAACTGATGTATGCAATAGTTAAGTAAGCTCCAAGATCACATTGCTAAGAACTTACAAAACCTGGATTTCGCACTGAGACAAAAATGATGATGGGGAGGTGACCTCTGAGAGGCAGAAGGGCAACAAGTCTTGTCTCTCAAGTAGAACTCTTCTGTTGCAATCACAGAACATGAACATCTCATCTTGAGAGGGTTTCTAAATCAATTTCAGCCATTGCTTAGTTCATAGAGGAAGTGGCTGAGGTGCATCAAGCAGCAGGTCACGCAGCTAGATACTAGGATTCATATCTCCTGGTCCCCAAGGCAGTGCATGCACCATTATTTCAGAATCAATTCATGACACTGGAGGTAAGAGGTTCTTTCAAATCAAGGGTTTCTTACAACTTTTTTTTTTAAGTCAATTAATTATCTATTTTTGTCTGTGCTAGGTCTTGTTGCTACATGAGGGCTTTCTTGTTGTGGCGAGCGGGGGCTACTTTTTTGTTGAGTTGAGACAGCTTCTCATTGCGGTGGCTTCTTTTGTTGCAGAGCACAGGCTCTAGACTCAGTAGTTGTGGTACACGGGCTTAGATGCTTTATGGCATGAAGAATCTTCCCGGGGCAAGGATGGAACCTATGTCCCCTGCATTAGCAGGCAGATTCTTAACCACTAATCCAGGTGTATAACAAGGGAAGTCCCCAAACTCTAGGTTTTATTAGCTAGTTCTTTGCTTCCTTTTAAATAGATTATGACAGTGAGGGTTTTGGTTTAAAACTGTCTCTATCCCTGCTCAGATCTGGGTTTCCTCCCTGAGGTAGAATTGTCTGCTTATTCAGTTTTTACTGAGTACTTGTCAGTCTCACATCCTGGACCTGGAGAAGGAGGCAAGGTTCTCGCATGAAGGTCACAGAGCCGACTCTGTTGCTTACTAGGTATTTGGTCATGGGAGAATCATTTAATTTCTCTTCCTCCTTTCTTTCTCTCACCTCTAAAGTGGGGGCCACTGTGAATACTTATCTGACATGGTTGTTGCAATAATACAAGTTATATGTGGAAATGAGTTAAAACAGTGACTGTGAGTATAGGGTAATATAACACCCTTATTTAGGGAGGTTATGATCTAATGGAGTGAGCTGGCATTATTTTTATAACTAAAGTACAAGTGTTATGTTAGAAGGAGACCAGAGCTCTGGGAGGCTATACAGGATGGACCCTCTACTCAGGCTAATTGAAGTGGGGACTCCAAGGGTCCAGGAAGATGGCTCATCTGGATCAAGTCCTAAGGAGGGCATGTTGGAGTGGGAAGACCTGCAGGGGAGAAGAGCCTGCCACTTCCTGGGTGTGTGTAGCTCCACGTGCTCCTTTATCAGCAGAGAGATGGATGGGGAAAGGGGCAGGAGTTTGATGAGCTGGGAGAAACATGGAGGTCAGATCACGTGGAGCCTTGTGTGTCATGCTAAGGAGTTCAGACTTGGTCTTCAAACAAAGACAATCCAATTGTTTGCAAAATTCAAACCATCTATTGTGTGATGGGAAGAATAGGACTGAAGAAACTCAAAATTTGCCTGTGATACAGAGGAGTTTTGTTCCATGAATCCAGAAGCATTACTAAAGTTTTAAATTATGCAATGACTATTTAAAACATTAACAATTGGTTTGAACATGAAATGCAAAGAGTATTTGCAAATCTCATGTCTTATACAATTGCTTGCCTCCAAAACTTAATTTTTTTACTTTATTTAAGTGACATTTGGTAAGAAGAAGCAATTTATTTTAAAATGTGCAAGAAGGACTTGCTGGTGCTGATTTCAAGAGACCAAGTAGGAAATTTATCAGGAGACTGTGAGGGTGACTAACAGGATTTTGCAAGGTTTTGTCAAACATTTGTCAGATGAGACCTGAGGACGCGACTATTTTTCCCTCTTCACAAGGGAACACAAGGCAAGCTCATCTCTATTACTGCTCTCTGGTTCCATGGACTTCTCAGGCTTTGGAATTCTGGAAGGGGTTTTGGTGACAATTTTCATAATTTCCATACTTTTTAAAGCTTTCTCCATATCTTTCAATAAGCCTCATTTTTCAATACAGTCCCAGATGATCTATTTCCAGAATATCCTATATGTTCTTTAATTTGGTACTCTCTCTTCACAAGTGAACATCCAGACAACCTGCTTTAGTCCACTGGGGATTCCGCTATAACCCAAGATTCGCTGCTTTCAGCACACTGAGTGGTTTTTATCTTTGTCTCAATCGTTCAACTGCTAGTGTCAGTGCTTACGTTTTTCCACTTACCACTCATCTTTATAAAACACTAGGGCAAAGTGCAGCACACTGAAATGATTGCACAAACATGGCTACAAAGGACAGTTATGCTGCAGAATATATCTGGATTCTGATTATGAGGTGGCTTTAACAAAGTCCGCAAGAAAAGGAAATATGTGGAAATAAAGAATTGCTGTCATGAATTTATTCAGTCAACACATTGTCTCAGGGTGACTTTTCCAGAAGCAGAATCTAACACAGGATTTGTGTGAAACTGACTCATTTAGGAAGAGTTCCCATTAAAACCTGTAGGAGATTGAGGAAATGAAACAGGAAAAGGCAGCAAGCCAATCAAGGGTATACACTTACTTTGGACACAATAAGAAAATAAGGTAGGCAGGCCCTGTGGAGGGGAACTTGGCCCGCGCCTGTAGGTGAGAACTGCAGGCAGTGTAGGTCAGAGCCTAGAGTTGTCCTGGCTTGGGGGTCAAGGGGCTGGAGTCTCTACACCCACTATACCCCACTTCCTCCCTGATGGCTCAGCAATAAAGAATTGCCGGCAATGCAGGAGATGCGAGTTCGATCCCTCGGGTGGAAAGATCTCCTGGAGAAGGAAATGGCAACCCACTCCAATATTCATGCCTGGAGAATCCCATGGAGAGAGTAGCCTGGTGGGCTACAAAGTCCATGCGGTCACAAAGTGTTGGACACTACTGAAATGACTGAGCACGCACACACTCCATTTCCTGATCATTGGCCTGGGCTATACACATTCCCAGTCTTCAATTCTCTGTGCTTCGTTGCAGGTGAATCCACCTGGCCTTCATCAGCCATGGGGGCAGCCCTCCAAAAGGAGAAGCAAGGGCTGGTTGTTGAGAGTGAGAGTCCTCTGGCCAGAAGTGTGCACAAAAATGGGAAAGGAAGCTTAAGGGAATGTGGATGAATCCCTCTGCCAGGTACTCTGAAATGGAGGATGGGATAAATATTCTATCTCCTCTCACGGTGCTTACAGTTGGGTAGGAGGAAAATAGGCAATAACAAACCAGTTGCAGATTATTATACATGCATTGAAAAGAAAGGCAAGGGATTGGTATGGAGACTAAAAAATCTACTGTATACAGATGATCAGTAAAGGAGTTTCTCTGGTGGTGACTTTTAAGCTGTGGCCTAAAGGATGACAAGGAGTAAACCATTGGATAAGGGAGGAGGGGGAAATTTCCCATACACAGGGCTCACAAAGTCCTGTGGTGGGGATGACAATAGTGTGTGCAATGAACTGAGAGAAGACCAGAGAAGCTGGAGCCCAGACCCTGAAGGGTGATGGTAGCCCCGTTATCCTTTGCTGTCTAACATACAACCCACCGACAGTGGCTCAAGACATGTCTTGGCACTGTAGTCATGCTAGTGGCTGTATGGTCAAGGAGGGCCTTGTTCTGGCAAATGCTACTGGTTCCTGATGGACCGTGTCTCTAATAGGCTAGTTTGGACTTCTTCATGTGGACATAGTATTTGAAACTGTGAAATAGAAGCTGTAATGTCCTGTGAGGCCCTGCTTCAGAAGACATACAGTATCACTTCCACCAAATGCAACAGGTCAAAGGTAGCCATAGACCAGCCCAGAATCAAAAGATCAGGAAAATGACTTCACTTCTTGATGGGGGAGGCATTACAAAGTATTTGCAACCTTTAAAGAATCTACTGCATGAGGAGGATATGACTCGAGATATGCCAGGGGTCATGTGAAGCAGGTCATTGTGGACCATGGTAAGGTGCGTAGACAGTGGATAGGTGAGTGTCCAGGATCAATTCTTGATCAAGATCTAAATTAATATGTAAATATATTAAAGGTGTTAAGATGCCTGGATATCAAGTTCTTGCTGTATCTCTTAGCATGTGGTTTGTGTCTGTGGGCACATGAACTCCCTAATAGAGAACCACAGAATTAAGCAGAATTACCCACCTGGTTACTGACAAATCTCTTCAGTTATCAGATGCGTGGTCTTGAGCAAATTGCTTAACCTCCCTATTAAAGAGAATACAAGAAACAATGCTTTCCAAGTGTATAGTCCAGTCTGTGGCATGGAATGGGTGTTCTATAAAGTCTGAAACTGTTATTAATAAAAGCAGGTAACTCTAGGTCAATGATCTGCACAGAATTCATGGAGGGTAGTATGCCTGCTGTTTTCTTCTTCCTTATCTTCTTTTTTGAAAAGCCACTATTCCTCCTTTTATCGTAACCTTTTCCTTCCCTTTTCTCCAACATTTTTGGCATTTGCTCTCATAGATGTTTCAAGCATAAGAATGAAAGAGATTTTACCAGAGAACCATTTGTAGATCTTAACAAGTTGTGGTGGTGGTTTAGTCACTAAGTCATGTCCGACTCTTTGCAGTCCCATGGACTGTAGCCCACCAGTCTCCTCTGTTTGTAGGATTTTCCAGGCAAGAATACTGGAGTGAGTTATCATTTCCTTCTCCAGAGGATCTTCCAGACCTAGGGATTGAACCTGTGTCTATTGTGTCTGCTGCACTGGCAGTTGGATTCTTTACCACTGCACCCTCTAGTAAGCCCCCTTAACAAGTAATCCTCTGGTTAATTATCTTAGTGAAGATGATGGTGAATTTTAACAAAAATAATCAACAAATCTCATTCTTTTATTCCATTATGAAGACAAAAACCATGAGAAGTGGTTCTTGGCATCATCTGGTGTAACTGGTTCTCAGAAGACAGACAATGAAATATTTCCTCTCAGGAAGATTCCACAAAAACACACAAATGTATCTGATACAGTCTCTCAGACCTGAACTTCAGACAACTAATTGTTTCTGTCTTTAACACTTTGTACTGCAGGGAATCCATAAATTCCATAATTTGCTGTATGTCATTGCTCATACAAAAATGATGGTCATTATCTCAGACATATTTATGGACCTGGCTAATACTAAGTATTTAAAATGTAATTGGAAATTTAAACCTAGGCAAGTGACTTTCGCCAGGCTCCCAGAGATATCCAGTTTGCTGCTCCAGAGTGAGCCAGCCAGATATAGAAAAAGTATTACGTGGTTGAATGAAAAGGAAACAGAATAACAGAAATAGCTTCCACTCCTAAAGAACAATGACCTATGAAACAGCTAAAAGGAATAAGGAAATGAAGTTTCTCAATTAAAAAGGAGAGTGAGAAAAAACTCACACACAAAAAAGGTGGATGAAGGACCTAGGCACTGAGACACTCTAAGTCCATTGAGAGACTATAAACACTCTTGGAAATCAACTTCCTGTGGATGCTTGCTGCATTTACATCTCTTGTTTCCTGCAGAAATAACAGTCTATTTCAGAATATTCTTGCATAGTGTCCAGAATACGTTTATATCACTTTATCTGATTTTCAGTTTCTTGAGACCTGTAAGATAGGGCTGGCAGAAGATAGCCCTGCCTCAAAACACGCCAAGACAAAGGGGTCTTCACACTCTAAAGCTTTATAGAACATTTTTCTATTTTATCTCAGCTTATAAGAGCAGGGAATAATTGAGAGAGATAAAAGAGATGCACACACACACACACACACACACACACACACACACACAAGACACAGGGCTGGGCTCTGAACTAGATCTCTTGTTATTGTCTGGACAGCTCTAGAAAGACCCTTGGGAATAACCGATTCCAAATTTTTCACTTGTCACAGGCAGAAACTGAAGTCCAAAGGCAGGGAAGTTACTGCCTCCATTCTCTATAACAGCTGAAAAAGCTCATTTTAGAACATGGAATTTCTAGAGCTTGGCCAAGAGTTCTTTCCTGATTCGCAAACCAATTTTCAAAGCACACGGTGAGATTTCTATACAAGAAAATGTGAAGAAACTAAAAACAGAGCTAAACTAGTAAATTTTCACAAAGCTAACGCCATCACTCTGTCTTAATGCATTTTAACGATGCATTGATTAATGCACAGCAATTTTTCTCTGTTGCTGAAATCTGTCTCTGTTTAAAAAAAAAACAACACATAACAGCGAATCAATAAGTGTTTGTATATTCTGACTTCCACCTTCCTTTGTCCTTCCTTTGTGCACTAAACCTCTTATTTCCCCTCTTACTCTCTTTATCCAGGTATTTTCTCAAATTTCCTGCCCAGTTTCATCTCTGCAGGGAGATCTGGTGGAAAAGAGACAGGCCTGAAGCCAGAGGGGGTTGGGTTTAAACACCTCACTGGTCTCTTGCCGGGTGTGTCAAGTTGGACAAATCACTCATCTTTGACATGCTGGTTTTTCTAGAAGTACCACTCTTCCCTTAGTAATCACCATCCCCTTTTTTGCTTGAGTCCATATGTACTCACTGAACCACTCTCCATCAACTATTTTTGAATCTTTGCCCCATTTCAGTGTTTGCAGGATGTGATTACCTGCGCAGGTCATCTCCAATGTCTCGGGGAGGCAGACAGAGCAGAGATAGCTCTGCAATTTACAAGCTGTGCAAAATGGAACACTTTTAAAAATTCTAATTGAGCCTCATGCATTCACTCATTCATTAAGCACTTGCAATGTGGCAGGTAGAGGAAATACAACTGCAAACAAGATAGTAGGAAGACAGACAACAACCAGACTAGGAAATTCTCAGATTGTGATGAGTGATATGAAGTTATGATGGGAGGGGGTCCTCCCTTTATGCTCTCACAGGGTCTTTTTGTTTTGATTTTTTGTTTGCTTTGCTTTCTTTTACTTGGAACTATTTTAGGCCTTTTTTTAAAAAGCCTGTTTTTATTGGAGTATAGTTGATTTACAAGGTGGTGTTAGTTTCAAGTGTACAGCAAAGTGAATCAATTATACATCTATCCACTCGTTTTTAAGATTCCTTTCCCATATAGATTGTTACAGAATACTAAGTAGAGTTCCCTGTGCTATACAGTAAGTCCTTATTAGTTATCTATTTTATATATAGTATTGTGTATATATCAATCCCAATCAGGTCTTGTACATTTTTTTCAATTTTCCCTGGTACCCTGTAATGTTTGCATATTATAATATACATTAAAAGTCCTCCATTAGAATCCAAGTTTATGAAGAAATGTGACCGTATCATCTTACTTCTAAATTACCAGTCCTACTTGGGTCAGCTCGGTAAAAGTTTGTTTACATGTTGGATACTAACCTCATCCTTTCCTTCATCTTATTTTTTCTCTACTCTGACTTCCTTTCTTCCTGAGTTCATAACATTTTTACACAATGCACGTTTTTATAAACTACCAAAAATCTTTTTAGAATGAGATGACTTTGTGTAAGTCACTAGCAAATAGATAAATAAATAAACATATAAAATGTCTAAAGACTGTGGAATGGGTAGTGAGTAAATTAAGAAGTATGTAAGCCTAGGTTAAACAAAGCATTTCAACTTTTGTGCTGCTAACACTAATTTAGGACTTATGATGGAAAACAGTAAAATAGTGAAGTGAAGACATATCAGACAGACTTGAGTTTGAATACAAACTTTCCAGCTTCTGAGAGTTTTGTGACTTTTGGAAAGCAGCTTATCTTTGCTGACCCTCAGTGTTCTCATCTGAAAAATTAGGTTAATGATATTCGCTTCATCGGGCTTCTGAAAGGATTAGAGAGTATTTTGTACAAAGAATTCTGCATGTGATTGTGAAAGCTCACCTCTTTGAATCCTACTTTGTACCAGTGCTTTATGTTTGCTAAAGATGGAGGCACAGAGTGACTGATCCATCTACCAGATGGTTAGAATCAACCTGATGTTCTTAATCACAGCTCTAGATATTTAGGATCACAAAGTAGGCACTCAATAAAAGGTAGCCACTGTAGGTATTGTTTATTGCCTCTTTTTGCATGATCTCTTTGGCAATATTTAGCATCCCACAGAAAAGCATTTTATGAGATGAGAAAGCACAGACCTGCACCACTGATATAAGGCATGATGACCTCAAACTAGGATGAAATCACGACCTTGCTTGCCAGGAACTGTCCCAGGTTGCTCTAATTGTTGTTGGGTAAGAGTGCCCCACCTTCCTTTTTACAAAAATGTTCTGATTTATACAGTGACCTAATAAAGTTGATTCATATCCAATGACAAGGGTGCCTAAGGAGGAAGAAAGAGGAAAAAAGAAAGAAGTAGAAACACAAAGCACTCTCACTCTGTAAACATGTCTTCCTCTCACCCACACATCCTCAAAAGAGTCTGTGATTTATGGGTCCTGATTCATAGCAACTGGAAGCGTGTAAGATTTGTCACCTTGGATTTTGAGGGTCTAATTATTTACACTCTAAAACCATGTCTTCACCTCCCAGAAATGATGGAGGAGTGGTATGTGAAGTCTCATGTTAATGGGAAGGCTGCAAAAATCAATGGCAAGATTGGGGATGGGGCCATTTAATCTCATTTCTGCAGCTAGACGTGCCAGCCCATTTGTCTTTCTCAAGAGTATGCACACAGCTCTATTAGGCGCTGGGCATGCCATAATTCTACTGTAATTGCAGTAGCATTATAAATGATTGTCCTAACACCATGGAGGAAGTGTGCCAGAGCTTTGGTTCATGGCTCTGTATGTTCTCTGTGTGTGGCCGTTTCTTTTTTGGAGATGGTACACATGGCTGTGGGCATAAATATGCCCATATCCTCATCACACGATTAGCCTGCTGTCTGTTTCTCTGATCAGCTTTGTGAGATCCTGCAGTGAAGTGAGAGGATGGAGTTGTGTGCTCTACTTAACATTACTATTACTACTACCTACATGAACTCATAAAGGTCATATTCCATTCCTCACTTTCATGGTATGTCAAGTAAGTGCATTGAATTGAATCACGGATTTCTAAATTTCAGTCATTTTGCTACCTTTCATTTTGGGACCCTTTTTGCAAATTACATGCACTATTAATCTTTTCTTTTTAGTCGCCTGTGTTCCATGCAAAATCATTGTAATCATAGAGTTATGCAAATAGCATGCACAAGGATATATATATATATGTTTCTCCAGGTTTGAGAGTTTGTGTCATAGATGGAGATAGAGAACACAAATGTCCTCTCTATTATTAGATGCACCTGAAGTCTGTCCTCTGGGCTTCCAAAACTTGTGACCTAGCTCATTGTCATTCTTGTAAAATGTGGTGCCTGCCACAGCAGACATACAGCTGGTGCCAAGAAAGTGTGTTTGACAACCTTCTCCTTCTTATGTCTACTACCTGCACTGATATGCTCCTGTTTTAGAAGCCCCTGTGTTGAGCCCAATATCACCACACCTACCCAATCTCTTTCACAGTCTATGGCTAAGTCTTGAGATTAAAGGCGTTCTTGGGATTCAACTTCTATACCTTTTGAAATTGAATTTGGAGGCAAAATGGTCTGACCTGCCTGTTGAGAAATCTGTATGCAAGTCAGGAAGCAACAGCTAGAACTGGACATGGAAACAACAGACTGGTTCCAAATAGGAAAAAGAGTACGCCAAGGTTGTATATTGTCACCCTGCTTATTTAACTTATATGCAGAGTACATCGTGAGAAACGCTGGGCTGGATGAAGTGTAAGCTGGAATCAAGATTGCCAGGAGAAATATCAATAACCTCAGATATGCAGATGACACCACCCTTATGGCAGAAAGCGAAGAAGAACTAAAGAGCCTCTTGATGAAAGTGAAAGAGGAGAGTGAAAAAGTTGGCTTAAAACTCAACATTCAGAAAACAAAGATCATGGCATCCGGTCCCATCACTTCATGGGAAATAGATGGGAAAACAGTGGAAACAGTGGCTGACTTTATTTTGGGGGGCTCCAAAATCACTGCAGATGGTAACTACAGCCATGAAATTAAAAGATGCTTACTCCTTGGAAGGAAAGTTATGACCAACCTAGACAGCATATTAAAAAGCAGAGACATTACTTTCTCAACGAAGGTCCACCTCGTCAAGGCTACAGTTTTTCCAGTAGTCATGTACGGATGTGAAAGTTGGAGTATAAAGAAAGCTGAGGGCTGAAGAATTGATGCTTTTGAACTGTGGTGTTCGAGAAGACTCTCAAGAGTCCCTTGGACTGCAAGGAGATCCAACCAGGCCATCCTAAAGGAGATCAGTCCTGAGTGTTCATTGGACGAACTTATGTTGAAGCTGAAACTCCAACACTTTGACCACCTGATGCAAAGAACTGACTCATTTGAAAAGACCCTGATGCTGGGAAAAATTGAAAGCAGGAGGAGAAGGGGATGACAGAGGATGTGTCGGCATCACCGACTAAACGGACATGAGTTTGAGTAGACTCCGGGAGTTGGTGATGGACAGGGAGGCCTGGCGTGCTGTGGTCCATGGGGTTGCGAAGAGTCAGACACAACTGAGCAACTGAACTGAACTGAACTGGTCTTGTCCATCTGTCCTTCAGGCAGAAACCCATTGTACCATCTCTTCCTTATCCTCTACTCTTCTTTTCTGGTACTACAGAGGCAATTCTAGAGATTGACAGTTATACAGGCAACAAATCAGGCTTCCTTAGTAGCAGAGCAGTAAAGAATCCACCTGCAATGCAAGAGACAAAGCAGGCGCTGGTTTGATCCCTGGGTAGGGAAGATCCCCTGGAGGAGGAAATGGCAACCCACACCAGTATTCCTGCCTGGAAAAATCCCATGGCTAGAGGAGCTTGGTGGGCTACAGTCCATGGGGTGACAAAGAGTCAGACATGACTGAGCAACTGAGCACACAAGTAGCTAACTTAGCACCCAGAGTGATCATTTGAAATTAAATAGAGGGGATGTCCTGGCAGTCCGGTGATTAAGACTTTGCCTCCCAATGCAGAGGGTGCAGGTTTGGTTCAATCCTTGGTCAGGGAGCTAAGGTGCCTTGTTTGGATACATGCCTTGTAGCCAAAACTCCAAAACGTACAACAGAAGCAATATTGTAACAAATTCAGTAAAAACTTTAAAAATGGTCCACATTAAAAGAAAAATCTTTAAAAAATAAATTAATTAAAGTAAATAGAAATCAGATCTTATCACTTCTCTGCTTAAAACTCTTCAACATTTTTTTCCTGTCACTCAAAGAAAAAGATTTAATTCTTAAAATGATACTCAAATCCATGTACACGTTGGCCCCAGCTAAAATCTCCATTTGTTCATCCTCCTGCTCACCTCTGTCCTCAGGCAATCTGGCTGTGCTGGGCTCCACACAGTTTTTAAAAAGCTAAGACATTTCTGCCTTGGGGTGTTTAATGCTTCCCTTTGCTTCTGCCCAGGATATTTGTCTTTCATCCTCCCTCTAGAGTCATACATGACTGAAGCAAATTAGCACACATGCACGTATGCACACATGCACGCACTCTCTCACCTATACGTCTCTGCCCAAGTGTCCCCTTAGCTATGAAGCCTTCCCTGACTACCCTATCTAAGGCAGCAACTTCTCTTTCCCTTGGCCTCTCTATTTCACTTACTGTGTTTTATTTTTCTCCATCTTTTATCTTTCGACATATAATATGTTTTTTGGGTCTGTTGTCCCTCTCTCCTCTTTAGAATGAAAGTTCACAAAGACGGGGATTTCTATCTGCTTTCCTTATTGTTGCTTACTCAGTACCAGTCTGGTGACTAACACAGAACGGCATTCTGTACGAGTTTGCTGAACACATCTGAACCCATAAATTGTTGAAGGAAACCTATTGCTTTTCTTTCCTATTATGTTTCTATCTTGTTCTTTTATTTCTGCTTAAAAAAATTACATGTAATAATTCATGTCACCCAGAAATTATAATAAATAAAATGCTGTATCAGTTCAGTTCAGTCTCTCAGTCATGTCCAACCCTTTGCGACCCCGTGAATTGCAGCACGCCAGGTCTCCCTGTCCGTCACCAACTCCCGGAGTTTACCCAAACCCAAGTCCATCGAGTCAGTGATGCCATCCAACCATCTCATCCTCTGTTGTCCCCTTCTCCTCCTGCCACCAATCCCACCCAGCATTAGGGTCTTTTCCAATGAGTCAACTCTTCGCATGAGGTGGCCAAAGTATTGGAGTTTCAGCTTCAACATCAGTCCTTCCAATGAACACCCAGGATTGATCTCTTTTAGGATGGATTGATTGGATCTCCTTGCAGTCCAAGGGACTCTCAAGAGTCTTCTACAACACCACAGTTCAAAAGCATCAATTCTGTGGTGCTCAGCTTTCTTCACCGTCCAACTCTCACATCCATACATGACCACTGGAAAAACCATAGCCTTGACTAGACGGACTTTTGTTGGCAAAGTAATGTCTCTGCTTTTAAATATGCTATCTAGGTTGGCCATAACCTTCCTTCCAAGGAGTAAGCGTCTTTTAATTTCATGGCTGCAATCACCATCAGCAGTGATTTTGGAGCCTCCCCAATAAAGTCTGACACTGTGTCCCCTGTTTGCCCATCTATTTCCCATGAAGTGATGGGACCAGATCCCATGATCTTAGTTTTCTGAACATTGAGCTTTAAGCCAACTTTTTCACTCTCCTCTTTCACTTTCATCAAGAGGCTCTTTAGTTCTTCTTCACTTTCTGCCATAAGGGTGGTGTCATCTGCATATCTGAGGTTATTGATATTTCTCCCGGCAAACTTGATTCCAGCTTGTGTTTCTTCCAGCCCAGCGTTTCTCATGACATACTCTGCATATAAGTTAAATAAGCAGAGTGACAATATACAGCCTTGATGTACTCTTTTTCCTATTTGGAACCAGTCTGTTGTTCCATGTCCAGTTCTAACTGTTGCTTCCTGACCTGCAGACAGGTTTCTCAAGAGACAGGTCAGATCGTCTGGTATTCCCATCTCTTTCAGAATTTTCCAGTTTATTGTGATCCACACAATCAAAGGCTTTGGCATAGTCAATAAAGCAGAAATAGATGTTTTTCTGGAACTCTCTTGCTTTTTCAATAATCCAGCGGATATTGGCAATTTGATCTCTGGTTCCTCTGCCTTTTCTAAAATCAGCTTGAACATCTGGAAGTTCACGGTTCACGTATTGCTGAAGCCTGGCTTGGAGAATTTTGAGCACTACTTTACTAGCATGTGTGATGAGTGCAATTGTGCAGTAGTTTGAGCATTCTTTGGCATTGCCTTTCTTTGGGATTGGAACGAAGACTGACCTTTTCCAATCCTGTGGCCACTGCTGAGTTTTCCAAATTTTCTGGCATATCGAATGCAGGACTTTCACAGCATCATCTTTCAGGATTTGAAATAGCTCAACTGGAATTCCATCACCTCCACTAGCTTTGTCCATAGTGATGCTTTCTAAGGCCCACTTGACTTCACATTCCAGGATGTCTGGCTCTAGTTGAGTGATCACACCATCGTGATTATCTGGGTCATGAAGATCTTTTTTGTACAGGTCTTCTGTGTATTCTCGCCACCTCTTCTTAATATTTTCTGCTTCTGTTAGGTACATACCATTTCTGTCCTTTATCGAGCCTATCTTTGCACGGAATGTTCCTTGGTATCTCTAATTTTCTTGAAGAGATCTCTAGTCTTTCCCATTCTGTTGTTATCCTCTATTTCTTTCCATTGATTGCTGAGGAAGGCTTTCTTATCTCTCCTTGCTATTCTGTGGAACTCTGCCTTCAGATGGGAATATCTTTTCTTTTCTCCTTTGTTTTTTGCTTCTCTTCTCTTCCCAGCTATCTGTAAGGCCTCCTCAGACAGCCATTTTGCTTTTTTGCATTTCTTTTCCATGGGGATTTTCTTGATCCCTGTCTCCTGTACAATGTCACAAAACTCTGTCCATAGTTCATTAAGCACTCTGTCTATCAGGTCTAGTCCCTTAAATCTATTTGTAACTTCCACTGTATACTCATAAAGGATTTGATCTAGGTCATACCTGAATGGACTAGTGGTTTTCCCTACTTTCTTCAATTTAAGTCTGAATTTGGCAATAAGGAGTTCATGATCTGAGCCATAGTCTGTTCCCGGTCTTGTTTTTGCTGACTGTATAGAGCTTCTCCATCTTTGGCTGCAAAGAATATAATCAATCTGATTTTGGTGTTGACCATCTGGTGATGTCCACGTGTAGAGTCTGCTCTTGTGTTGTTAGAAGAGGGTGTTTGCTATGACCAGTGCGTTCTCTTGGCAAAACTCTATTAGCCTTTGCCCTGCTTCATTCTGTACTCCAAGGCCAAATTTGCCTGTTACGCCAGGTGTTTCCTGACTTCCTACTTTTGCATTCCAGTCCCCTATAATGAAAAGGACATCTTTTTCGGGGGTTAGTTCTTAAAGGTCTTGTAGGTCTTCATAGAACCGTTCAACTTCAGCTTCTTCTGCATTACTGGTTGGGGCATAGACTTGGATTACTGTGTTATTTAATGGTTTGCCTTGGAAATGAACAGAGATCATTCTATCATTTTTGAGATTGCATCCAAGTACTGCCTTTCGGACTCTTTTGTTGACCATGATGGCTACTCCATTTCTTCTAAGGGATTCTTGTCCACAGTAGTAGATATAATGGTCACCTGAGTTAAATTCACCCATTCCAGTCCATCTTAGTTCGCTGATTCCCAGAATGTCGATGTTCAATCTTGCCATCTCCTGTTTGACCACTTCCAATTTGCCTTGATTCATGGACCTAACATTCCAGGTTACTATGCAATATTGCTCTTTACAGCATTGGACTTTGCTTCTATCACCAGTCACATCCACAGCTGGGTATCGTTTTTGCTTTGGCTCCATCCCATCATGCTTTCTGGAGTTATTTCTCCACTGATCTCCAGTAGCATATTGGGCACTTACTGACCTGGGGAGTTCATCTTTCAGTGTCCTATCTTTTTGCCTTTTCATACTGTTCATGGGGATCTCAAGGCAAGAATACTGAAGTGGTTTGCCATGCCCTTCTCCAGTGGACCACATTCTGTCAGACCTCTCCACCATGACCCATCCGTCTTGGGTGGCCCCACACGGCATGGCTTAGTTTCATGTATAAAATGCTGCATGGTGTGTAGCATTAAAAATATTACTTGTATTTTAAAAACATGATTTCTTGAAAGAAAAGTGAAAAACTGCTGACTATCCCATCACGTTCTTGTGGGAAATTCTTATCCTTGTTTTTGACTATGTTGATTCTCATTAGAATTCTCTAGAAAGCAGATTAGGTAGATTTCCTAGTTTTTTTTTTAATGCTCTGAGCTTTCTGAATTGAAGTGTTTAGGACTTCCGTTCTAGCAGTGAGGATACATGTTTGCTGAGTCAATCACCTCTCATTCAGACTCCTATAAAAGAGTTGCCTAGGGATAGAAGTGTGTGGGCTATGAAAAGAAAATTTACATCTGAAAGGAATGCATTTTGCTGTTGGGAGAAGTACTGGAGTTCACTAATACTCTTGCTTTAGAGAGGGTCAATTTTATTTTCGGTCACATAATATAACACCAGAGCCGTAAAGAACCACAGATGCATCTTGCTCATACATCAACTGTAGAAAGTAAGTTTAGAGTCTGGAACTGACTTACCCCAGGGCTTCAAGGCTAAGAGTGTTGATCCAAAAATTTAATGTAACAGTAAGCTGAAGAGTACAGGAACAGTAACATTCTGGAACACTATTCAGACTATGCAGACCAATGGGCAGGATAACTGTTGAATATACATAAGATTGTTATAAGGTTGCAGTCAGAGCCACGATACACTTTCTTTGTCTTATTCTTGTTAAAGATTAAAATAGTAATCTAACAATTCTATACAGCAGAAGCCTCACATGCCACTTTTGCTCTACTATTCTTAAACATATGCTGTAGCTGTTAATCTCTTAAATCTTTCTTCCCAAGGGGCCCCCCAGAGGACCATGGATTTGTGCCTGGACTTGGAGGGTAGGTGAAACTCCTTTGGCTTTTGTGCACTGTGTGAGCCAAACCATGTCTCCAGCCCAGCTAACCAAAGAACATATAATTGGAGTCAGCTCAAAGCTCACATGACTATAATAAATATATAACTATATAATATATAAATAAATAAAGAGGCCCTTGATTTTTTATTTTCTATTTTCTCTGTGCATCTATCTCTCTCAAGACTTCATAAGAAGGGAGCATGGAAACATACATTACCATATATAAAACAGATAGTCAATGGGAATTTGCCATATGACTCGGAACTCAAATGGGGGCTTGGTAACAACCTAGAGGGTTGGGGTGGGGAGGGAAGTGGGAGGGATGTTCAAGTGGGAGGGGACATGGGTAAACCTATGGATGATTCATGTTGACGTTTGGTAGAAACCAACGCAATACTGTTAAGCATTTATCCTTCAATTAAAAATAAATAATTTTTTCTAGAAAGACTTCATAAGAAGGGGTGATAAAGCCTTGGCAGGGTGTGGGTTTTCATGGGCCTATAAATACCCGCTATATGTGTCCCCAAACTCACCATAATCCCAAACAGAAATTGTCAGTACACTTCAGCTATCTGTCCAATTGAGAAGTGGCTATCGTACTGCCTGTGTGTACAAGTACAGCTTAGCTGGGCACAAGAAGAAATTCTCTCCAAGTTTAAAGGCAGCCACATATTTAATTAAGCAAAATCATATGTTTATCATTTCCCAATATTTCTAAAGTGTTGGTTCAATCTGTGCTGCAGATGCTTTCTAAGATGCATTGCAAGCTGGCCAGGGTGACTTTGGGAATGCTTAGATTATGACTACATTAGCAGTGCAAGCAAATAGGCCACAGCGGGAATGTGCAAAGCTGCAGGCCTGATGAGTCCATAATGGATCCTCTCTTTGGTAAGCAAATTGGCACCTGCTCCTCTTTGAACATCATTAGAGCAGATTACCTTTCCCTTCTCTGTGCATCGGTGAGACTGGGGTTTTCTTCCATTGTTTTTAAAATTTAATTAATTAATTAATTAATTTATGGCTGCACCGTCTTCGTTGCTGTACAGGCTTTCTCTAGTTGCAGCAACCTCTCTCGTTGCAATGCACAGGCTTCTCATCGCGGTGGCTTCTCTTGTTGTTCAGCACAGGCTCTAGAGCATGGGCTCAGTAACTATGGGCTTAGCTGCCATTGCAGCAGGTGAAATCTTCCTGGACCAGGGATCAAACCCATGTCCCCTGCACTGGCAGGCGGATTCTTAACCCCTGGACCACCAGGGAGGTCCCTGAGGTTTTCTGCTTCAAGAAAGAAAAAAATTATTTTTGGATCCAATCTTTGGAAAATAAGATTGGAAGGAAAGTTCTAGGCAAGGGGAAGTATGGACAGAGGAGTACAAGTAAATGGAAGGATGTCTTCATGATTATCAAATGGTTCTGTGTGGCTGGAGTTTCAGAGCAAGGACAGGAAATAAGGTGAAGAAAAGAAAGGCAGGGGAAGATAACAGAAGAGGAAGCCAGGGTTGGATCTTGAAAGGTGTAATCTGCCATGTTAGGGGTCCTGGACACTATTCTATGAACAATGGAGACATATTACATTACTTAATGCATGGAAAAATATGACCAAGTTTATATTTTAGAAAACTTACTCTGGCTGCAATTTTGAGAGTGGATTTAAAGGAGGCAAGATTGGACATAGGGCTCACTTTGAAGCTATGGAGGCGGATGGGGATGACTGTGATAATGAGGGTAGCATGGCAGACATGGAGTTGGTCATTGTCATACATTAGGTGACTTAGTTCTCATTGCGACCCAGAGGTAGAGAATATCATGTCCCCTGTTTTATGGATGAGGACTTGGCAGTCACACAGAGAGTAAGAGGCAGACTAGGATTCCAACATGGGGGTCTAATTCTGGAGGTGGAATGTATCCTGGAGCACAAAACATGGAGTGCCTGAAATAGCCAGACCTTGGAGATCACAGATCACTATGTCAGGAAAGCACGTATTCACTGGATGGTTCTGTTTCATCTGTTGACTCTTCCCAACTTTATTAGCTTGAGCATTTCATTTATTTTTAACACGGATATTGCAGAGGTAAGTGAGATAATTTACCTGATGCTAATTTGTTCTCCTCCATCCTGAGGAAATTTCTTATGCAGTTTTAAAGGAGAAGGAGAAAACTTAATCCAGAATTTATAAAGATTTTCAAATGAAAGTGGTTAGACTAATGGAAAGTATTGTCCCAGAAACACTCTGAAATCCTTGAAAGCAAATGTAAGTCAAGTAAATTGCACTTAATGGTAGGGCAGATATTCCATGAGTAAATGTAATTTGGTCTGTTTTTCATTTCCATGAAAAAAAAAATTAGTGCCCTGTGTTAGATCTATTAGCTAAAAATAAGTCTCCTACATGTTAGGTTCAGAAAGAGTCATATTTTAGATTCTAAAATTGGAATACCACTTATATATCTCGTTTTCATAGAAAATGGATTTTTTTTAACCTTTCAGTAACTCTAAGTTTTTTCTTATGATGAAAATAAGGAATGGATTAATTTCCCCAAACATCTTAAAATTAATTTAGTAGATTTTTTCCCCCCAGCTTCTCTCCTTCCCTCCCTTCTCCTGTCTCCCCTTCCTTCCTTCTTCCCTCTTTTTTATTCTATTTTTGGCTACACCACACGACTGGATCTCAGTTCCGTGACCGGGGATTGAACCCGGGTGAAAGCAGTGAAAGCACTGAGTCCTAACCCTGGACCACCAGGAAACTCTCACCTTTTTCTCATTTTAATTAAGCATTAACCCAAAGCAGGGAAATCCATTTGAAGAAAAAAGTGAGCTCTTCTCTCTTCCTCCTTATGCTGTAAAATCTGCACATCGCTGACAGAATGTTGATTTAGAATTACACTAATTGACAGTGAAAGACTTCATATAATCCTGTTTATATGACCTCCAATAATGTTGAAAGATCAAATAAAAGACCTACCCTGGCAATTTTCAGAAGCCGTCATAGACTATAACAGAAATGATTTAGATGGATGAACTTCCAGTTCCCACAAAACGTGAATTTACATTTTACACAAAATCCACTTCATCAGTCACCAGGCCTACTCCAAAAGGAAGACTTCCGCGGGGACCAAGTGCCCGCTTTTCTTTATAGGCACATTCAAAAAATCCTTATTCACTGTTTCTAATAAGCTGCAAATACTGGTCACTTCTCCAGAAGAATTATCACCAGGTCTTTGCGTCCTTTATTCAGGAGGGACACTAGTTTTCAATATCAATGCCAAGACCCATCAATAACACAGCTGGCAATAGTTCCTGATGTTAGCAAGGGTCATCATAACCTTTTAACAGGTAGATACTGAAAGAAAGGGCCAGATCTTTAAAGACTGGTCTAAAAAAATATACATAACAAAATCTGAGACCATTCAGGCTTTCCTAAAGGCATATCTTTCTTTTCTACTTTGTTATAAAATAGTGATTCACACAACTGCTTATGTAATTTTCAACATACTATATCTTTTATATCACCTTCAACATTTTTCTTTCCTATTCTTAGAATAAGAACATGAGAACCCAGAGTGACCTTACTTAAGAAGCTCCCTTTCCATCAGGGCCTGGGGCTCTGGTCCACCAGGGGCAAACAGTGCTGAGAAGGAACAGCAAGACATGCACACTTGAGACGGAGAAGAATGGAGACTGGTGATGTGGGTGACAGAGGAACACTGTTTTAAACCGAGTAGCCAGAGACTTGAACAAAGCTAGGGTGTGAGCCATGCAGATGTCTGGAGCCAGAGTATTCTTGGCAGAAAGAATGGAATGTGTAAGCCTCGTGAGGTGGGAGTGGATGTGGCTGTGATAATAGTTATTCACAATCTTACAGGACTATGGCAAAGCTAGCGTAGGACACCATGTGTGATAGTATCTAGAACACTCTCTGGAACTTACTAATCATTTAAAGAATGCTTGTAAAGAATGAGAACTCCCCTCAACTGCTGGCTTGATAAATTCAAATGCTATCTATAGGGGGATTATATGGAGCACAGTTGAATTCCTCAATGATTCACAAGCCAAAGGCTTTAGAATCTGATGGTGTCTCTCAGCAGAATTGGTCTTCATAGTATTGTTGAAATAAGTTCTGAATGTAAGAATATGTAGCTTGTGTAGATTCTAAAGAAAGTGAAATATGCTATATATAATAGCCATCATTTAACGAGACTTCACTAGCCAGAGTAAATAACTGCTGTAACAAATAATCCTCTAACGATTAACCCCAAAATGTTTTGTTCTCGCTCACAAAATTCAACATGGATATTCTTGATCAGGTAACTTTCCTTCACATGGTGATTCAAGAATCCAGCCCCTGCTATTTTGGGATGCTGCTATCTTCAATATAGTCGGTGTGGAAAGATGACAGGAGTAAAGTGGTGCCTGTGGACTTCTAGAAACAGACATATCACTTCTGTATACTTTCATCATGGCCAGAACTCATCACAAGGCCCCACCCAGCTGCAAAAGTCTGGAAAAACCATTTACCTCAATATCCAAAAAGAAAAAAATATAATCTGGTGAGCACATGGGCACAGACTGTATAACCATTGCCTCATTTATAATATCGAGGAGGCAGGCGATATTGTTCCCGTTTGTTTCCTAGGAAGAAAACTGTAAAAGGTCACAGATCTGGCGGGTGTCACAAAGAGATTCCATCTTAGGTCTGCATGAAGAGACGATGTCTTCACGACCACTTTACAGTGTCTCCTGAACAACAAACAGGAGACGCTGTCAGAAAGAGGCTGAACTGAGTGAGCTTAGTTTCCTGGCCCACCTTGTTGCTGTGCCCTTAATAGCTCAGCAGCTTTGGGAAGACACTCCTTGCCTTGGCATGCCAACTTCCTCACAAAGAAGCGGTACTATCTGATCATAACTGCCCTGCAACTGGACTCTCTACTTCTACTCTTGTTCCCCTCAGTCTTCAATCTATTTGCTTCCCATATAGAAGTCAGAATGGTCTTTTAAAAAACATGTCAAGTAGAGACACAGGTGTGGACATAGGTGTGGGAGGGGAGGGTGGGATGAACTGGGAGGGTAGCATTGACGTATAAACATGCGTCAATGCGTCAATGCGTAAAACAGGGAGCTAGTGGGAAGCTGCTGTACAGCACAGGGAGCTGGCTTGGTGGTCTGTGTTGACCTAGAGGGGTGCCATGGGGAAAGGAGTGGCAGGAAGACTCAAGAGGGAGGGGATATATGGATACATAGAGCTGATTCACGTTGTTACACAGCAGAAAAAAATTCTCTAGCTCAAAAATTCATTTAGCTTTATGGCTTTTACAATTTTTATAAGTATGTCATTTGGAGAACAGCTTCTACGTCCCTTGTAATGGTCCTTACCCGGACTAGAGGATACTGGGGAACAGCTCTGCTAGAGTCATATCCATATGGAATACTCAGCTCCTTCTCATTCCCTTTATTTCTATTCCTCTTAAAGAACTTCCCATCTGTTAGCAGACCCCTCTGTCAAAGAGCAGCTGATTCCTGTTGGTTTAGGAACGAGTCCAGCGTGGCTCGTGTTCAACAGCCCTGTTCTCTTTTCCGGAGCACCCTGAAAATGAAAACTGCCAAATCGCTTTCACCCTAAACTCATCACGAAATGCACCCACCCGTCCAGGCTTCAGAGCTGGCCACCTCATAAACCAGGAGATTGTGGAGGAAAGGCAGCTCCTTGCGCTGCTCCGGAACTCCTCCTCCTCTGCATGTCCAGTCTCCGCCCTCCTGGCTCCTTGGGGGATGCTGAGGTTTTACAGGTTTAAAGTCAAGACTACAACTCTGGCCCACAGCCAGCTTCCTGAGGAGGGGGTGAAAGTCCCCATCAGAATTCCCTCCGCCCTTCTCTTCACCTTTTCTTCTCTGTCTGGATGGAGCAGAACCTGCCTTCCCTTTCTTTTTCTTTGCCAGAAACAGGAGGCTGTTTCCTATTCACAGGAATGAACAATGGCAAGTAAATGATGTCAAACATGATACCATGTTACTAAGACAAGATGGTGATTTTTCAAGCCTCTGACATGGGAAAGCTAGGCCTGAGATGAATGAGGAATTTCCAGAATGTGGCTGATGAACGTTTTTCAGAATAAGTCGAGTGCTGTAGGTGTTACAGGGAAGGAAGAGATATTAATCACAACTGGCTGGTCAAGCACTGGCTGGCCACAATTTTTCTGTAAGCCCCAGGGTAATCTAACCCATTCATTCATTCATTCTTTTATATTGAGCGCCTCTGCCCAGAACTAGGGGGGCATCCCAGGTGTTGCAGTGGTAAAGCATTCCACCTGCCAATGTAGGAGACACAAGAGATGTGGGTTTGATCCTTGGGTCAGGAAGATCCCCTGGAGTAAGAAATGGCAACCCCTTCTAGTATTCTTGTCTGGAAAATTCCATGGACAGAGGAGCCTGGCGGGCTATAGTCCATGGGGTTGCAAAGAGTCGGTCACGACTGAGCGACTGTGCTCATAGACACCCACAGGAGACAATGAGTTTGATCATGGGACAATAACCCCTATAACTGGACTCTCTACTTCTACTCTTGTTCCCCTAAGTCTTCAATCTATTTACTTCCCATACGGAAGTCAGAATGGACTTTAAAAACACATAAGCCAAGTAGAGAAAGGACATGTGGACCTGGACGGGGGATGGGACGGCGGGATGAACTGGGAGAGTAGCGTTGACATAGACACATTACTTTGTGTAAAACAGAGAGCTAGTCGGAAGCTGCTGTGTAGCACGGGGAGCTCAGCTTGGTGATCTGTGATGGCCTCGAGAGATTGGGGGGAGGAGAGTGGTGGCAGGAGGCTCAAGAGGAAGGGGTAGATATATACGTAGAGCTGGTTCATGTTGTTGTACAGCAGAAACTAGCACAACATTGTAAAGCAATTATACTCCAATAATAAAATAAAAAGATAAGTAAATAAATAATAAAAAACACAAGCCAAATAATGTCACTGTCTTGTTGTTGTTTAGTCACTAAGTCGTATCTGACTCTTTTGCAACCCCATGGACTGTAGCCTGCCTGGCTCCACTGTCCATGGGGTTTTCCAGGCAAGAATATTGGAGTGGGTTGCCATTCTCTATTCCAGGTGATCTGCCCAACCCAGGGATCAGACCTGCGTCTCCTGCATTGGCAGGTGGATTCTGCCGCTGAGCCACCAGAGAAGCCCCACTCCTTCATGAAATATATTTTAATACCTTCCCACTGCATTTAGAGTACCCAGAACTCTTTTCTGTGGCCTGCAAAGCAGAGCCTGATCTGGCTTGGCTTCGTGTCTACTGTATTTAGTCTTGCTTCTGTCTCCCTATTTCTTACCACTTCCAATCATCACGCTGGCTTCCTAGCTCCCTACAGGTACTGAGCTCTTGCCATAGCATTCAGTAGGCCTCCTATGGGCTGGTCCTTGGCCCAGCTCATAGTGGACCTAAATCTTTCTTTTCCTTTAGGTCACAGCATAAATTCAACTTCCTCTAAGAGCTTTTTTCTGATCACCCAAGCTTAGAGGTTGCCTTTTCCCTCTATTCTCTTCTGTATCACCCATTTATCTTCCTGCCAAGAAGTTATCACAATCTATAATATTTTGCTTGCTTATGTGTTTGCTCTCTCATTCTTTGACTGTCTTCCCTACTTGAATGAGAGCTGTTTATCTTTTTCACTAGAAAACAGAGCCATAAAAATGATCTCACTAAAGCCCAGTCTCTAGGACTGTCAACTGAGTGGGGAAGAAAGTTGTTCCAAGGCACACCCAACGTATGCAGTGATAATGACCATGTCAGAGGAAAGCAGGGGGCAAGGAGACTAATCCCTGATCTTCTCAGGCTAGGTGGTCAGGGGAAGCTTCATCAGTAAGGTGAATTCTGAACTAGGCCTTGAACTTGATCTTGACGTGATTTGTGGATAAGGCTTATGGGATAGAGTCTTCAGTGTGTTGAGTCACGCAGAGATCTCTGGGCAGTTGAAGCACAGAGAGTACAAGGTGAAGAAGGGAGAGAGAAATTGGTGGCAGCTTTGGCCAGATCTGGGAGACTTTGTGATGGTGGAGTGTGGAGAGTGTGTCAGTCGCCACAAACACCTTGAATCCAGTGAAAAATTACATTCCCTCCTCTGCCGACAGTTTGCAAGACAGTGATGCTTCTGTTGAGAACTGCCTCCCTGGTGTGTGTTTGAAGGGGAAGAATCCATTAACTACACTTAATTTCTTGCCCTTATTATGGCCCCCAATTATATGCTTCACACGACTTCAAGACTATCTGTGTCTGGCTTGGAAATCTTGGAGCCACTTGGAAGAAGAGAATGAGACAGATATGACAGGATTATTTTCTTTTTAATTAAAGTCATTCAAATATACCTTTTGGAGAAGGATCAAGGTATCGTTACTGTTTAAAGAAGGGCTGTTTAAAGTGACGGGATGGAGGCCTGTGCCTTTAGGAAGGCACTCACCTGCTGTCCCTGAACAGTCTTGAATGCATTGCAAATACAAAGGCTTCTGTAAAGAGCAGTGTGACTGGGGTCGCTGCTGTAGGATTTGCTTTTTTCTTCACTTGCTTTCCTCCCTTCAGGAGGATGGGAGGCTGTAGAAAGTCACGGGTGTGTACCAAAATGGGAAACTGGAAGGTCAAAAGAGAGTTCATGCATTTTATTTGGTGTTGTTCTCTATTAGTGCTAATTGTCATAATTCTGCCCTTTTATTAAAGTCATTTTGGCAAATCGGTTTGTTTTCACAGTGGTGGGTTGGCGAGGATGAGGAAGTCCAGCATGAAGGTTAGGAGGGTGAATCTGGGTCAGACAGACCTGGATTTGCCTCTTGCTTCTGTCCCACTTCCAGATGGTATGATCTTGGTCATGTGGTATAACCTCTCCGAGCTCTGTTCTCTTCCCTGTAAAACAGAAATAATAATTCCTATCACAGAAGATTGCTTAAAATGCTAAAGAGACGATACTGGCAAGATGCCAATTATTATGTCTGGAGTGTACTGCACATCAGCTTAGGCTAGTTCATTATCTTATTATTATTATTATTTACTTCTACTGTCTCTAGAGCAATTTCTGCATGTTTACTAGGCTATACATGGTAAGCTGGCAGAATTCATATCTAATTCCTTTTTATCTCCCGTAGCAGCACAATGACAAGCACATAAATAGCCCTTGATAAATATTTATGAAATGGCTTTTAATTATTAATATATGAATTTGATTTATTAATAGTTTCTTAATGATTTTAATTCTCATTAAATTATTTGTTCAAGAAACATTTGACTAAATTCTTTTCTTCCCTCTTGGACTCTTTTTCCCACGGGTTTTAGCCAACCTCCTTGAGGCAAGAGGCAGGGTAGCACTCTTTTGATAGGGTTAAGAAGAGGGGTTTTGAAGTCAGGAAGAACTGGATTAGACCACCTGTTATGTGGCCTCCTGGACTCAGGCTTTTCCTCTGCAAAATGGGGATAGAGTCTGTGGTGTTGCAAAAGAGTTGGACCCAACTTAGTGACTAAACAACAACAATATTTGTAGTGATAATACTGATGACAATGCATACTTTGTAGCTTTGTTATGCTAAGCCCTTCATCTATACTATTTCATTCATTCTCACAGACACCTTGGGAGGGACCTGTAGTCATCATCTGTTAAATGGTCTCCTATAGGGAAACAGAGGATCAAACCAGGTGAGATGAGTGAAGAGCCTGGTTCATAGAAGAGGCCGATGACATTGCAGCCCATCTTCCTCTCCCTTCCTTCATGTCACGGGACAGTAAAGTGCAGAGACTTTCCAGCCACATAGCTGCAGAGGGTTGGGCTAAGCTCCCCAGTTCATCCAGGTGGTTCCCAGACCTGTACCATTCCCACTGGGCCCTAGAGCTTCCATCGGAGGTGCTTGGAAGATGTTTCTGTATTTATATGAACCCCTCCCTCGCTCTCTAAGCCATCTTCACCTAACTGTTTCGGGACCAGGCAGAATGAGTCAGCCAGTCACAAGCCTGCTCTCAAGGTCAGCTTGCAGGTGATGGAGACAAATGCCACACTTGACCCGGACATAAAGACCTGTCTGGATTGGCAGCCCTTATGCTCACATCCCTAGAAGCACCCTGGCATCGTCCTCATAAAAGAGCCAGCACTGTCTGCCCACCAGCTTCCTAGTGGGTAGTAGCTTGCTGTGGAATCAGTTTGAGGTCTTCTTGAAGCTGCCTTTTCTCTTTTAAAATAGCTGATGGTTGAGCCTTGCTGAGAGGGTCAGAGCTGAGTCATCTTCGGCGTAAGCTACTTTCGCATCTGCTGCCAATTGCCAGATGGGCACTCTCTGCTTTTCTGATGCAAGGGACAGCAAGCTTCCATCTCTGAGTCAATGTCACCCTGCTGGCTGGCTCTGTCCACACAGTTCAATAAAACAATTTAGCCTGGATAGAGGGAGTGAGCATGAGAGAAAGAGAGAGAGGGAGAAAGGGAGAGAGTTAGAGCTGGTGGGAAGGGAGGGAGAGAGGGAGGAAGGGATTCCTTAGACTCTAGGATGAAACCCGAGTCCTCCAGTTCACATACCTGGCATGACCAGGCAGAATGAAGACGTCTCGTTTGGAATCACCCCTGCCCCCTGCTCTCCACCCTTGCTGTTGCTACTCAGAATCTGGGAATCGTGCCTCAAGGAAGAAGTTTGACTCCCTGCCCTAAGCCTTTGTTTCTGTAGCATGATGACTAATAACTTGCAAGGTTGTCCGGGGACTAACCTACCTAATATGAAAGAGCCGCTGCCCCTGTCTCTGACTGCCACCTCAGACTGTGTCAGGCCCCAGTGTGGTGCACTTTCATAGGCCAGTAAACTCCTTCCTCGAATGTTTCATTCTAATAATGTGATTAATTGTGCCTATTGTTTAATATTTGTCACCCTTACCAGAACAGGACACAGGCAGGTGTGTGGATGACTTTAGTCTTGTTTACCACTCCATGTTGGCTCTCTAGCCGAGTGTCTGGCAGCAAGGATAGGTACTAAATTAATAGTTGTTGAATGATTACACTGAAAATTGTTTGAACACATTCCTAATGGGTTTCCATCAGTCCCTTGTATTTGGTTATATCACCTTCTCAAACCATGTAGCATCAGAGGTGATGGTGCAATCTTTGTAAAGTACAAATCCAACTTTTCATACCTTTCCTTCAAGTTCTGCTCCTTTACAGACAAGGAATATTCCAGCTCTCCATTTTCAACCCCTGGTCTTTCCTCTTTGTAATTCAAGCTCTCATCATCCCAGAGTTTTGGGGTGGCTCCAAGACATGGCACTATTTAGAGTATCTCCATCTTTTCACATGAGAGTTCTTCTGCCTGGGACTTCCCTGGTGGTCCAGTGGCTAAGACTACCAATTCAGGGGGCCTGGGTTTGATCCTTGCTCAGGGAACTAGATCCCATATGCTGCAAATAAGAGTTTGCATACCTCAACTAAAGATCCCACATGCTTCAATGAAGAACCAGTGTAGCCACATAAATAAATAAATATTAAAAAATGATTCCCTCTGCCTGAAATGTCCTTTGTTGTTTGGAAGTCTTCTTCACACTTGTTCTTTTTTTTTTGGTCCACACAGCAGGTATAATCTTAGTTCCCTGACCAGGGATCAAACCCATGGCCCCTGCATTGGAAGCACGGAGCCTTAACCACTGGACCACCAGGAAAATCCCACACTTGTTCTTGGAAAACTTCTGCATGTTTACCTCCACTTGAAGCCATCCTTGAGCAGTCACTCAGGCCTCCAAGTAGGATCGTGGGTCCCCTCTTTGTGTCCCCAGCTCTGTTCTACCTTCATTTCTTAATTGCCGGTTGTGTACTCATCTTCCCCTAAAAGATAGTAAGTTTGGGGAAGGGGCGGTGGGGTGGGTGAGGATGAGACGGTGGGAGGGAAGGGGAGGCGGAAGTCATGAGTGAGAGGACTGAACCAAGTGAGAGGACTGAAAAGAAGACGGCTGCAAGGACAAGCCTGAGCCAGAAATGGTGCATCTCTAGCCCAGGATGGATGCAGGGCGCGCTGGATCTGTCAGGCACCTGCAGCAGCTGCAGCTGAGGAGTGTTCTAAAATATACTTCACACCAGATGAGTGTGTGTGCGCCTGTGCTTCAGTGCAAGGCCTGGCACGTGGCCCAGAGTCAGGCGCCGATCCAGATTAGGCTTGAATTCCCCCATCAGCAAACAGCAGGGCAGGGAACAGAGGCGCTGGCTAATTTTGAGTGCGTCAATGCGTTCTCTGCTGGAGATGTCCTAAAACAGGTCAAGAATCATGCCAGGATCCCGGACTGCTTCAGCTGGTCCTCAGTGATGCTGGCGATTGGGGTTTTGCCCCTGACTTTGGAGAACTGGTTAATTGGCCCATGATATCTAGCTGGGTTGGGGACATTTTGAAATAGAAAGTGAAATTAACAGCATGGTAGAAAGGACCTAGGCCTTACAGTCAGACAGATCTAGATAATCCTCCCAAGTGACCATGGATAATCATTTAACTCTCTGAGCCTCAGTTTATCCTTCAATAAAATGGAAATAGTTCTAGTATCTGCCTTATGCCCTGCTGAAGATTAGATGTGATACTATACTGTATCCCTAGGGGGCCCAGGAGGTGCTGGTGGTAAAGAACCCACCTGTCAATGCAGGAAATGTGAAAGATGCAGGTTTGATCCCTGGGTCTGGAAAGATCTTCTGGAGGGGGGCACGGCAACCCACTTCAGTATTCTTGCCTGGAGAATTCCATGGACAGAGGAGCCTGGTGGGCTACAGTCCATAGGGGTGGCAAAGAGTTGGACGCAACTGAAATAATTTAGCACATACACTATATGGTATCCCAGTGTTTAGTGCTTAAGTGTTTCTTAACTAGGGGCAATTTTGTCCTCCTGGGGACATATGGCAATGTGTTGAGAGATTTTCGATTGTTACAACTGGGCAATGTGCTATTGCCGTCTACTTGGAAGAGACTGAGGATGCTGCTAAACATTCTGTAATTCATGAGACAGCACCTCCCTCCCCCACCAAAATCAAAGAATTGTCCAGTCCAAAATGCTAACAGTGCTGAGGTAGAGAAAATCTGCCTTAGAGTAAGCTTGGCCATCTGGAGGCAGTAAAAATGCTAACTGTTAAAATATAATCATTATCTCTTTCCACTTATGTTTACTGAACATATATTTAGAAAATCTGTAAGAAGCTATGGCAGATTAAAAATGGCTATAATTTCTTTGGTGCTTCTACCTTTAAGACGTGGAGTCTCTGTCACCTCTCTTTGAACCTAAGAAGGCTCTTCAATTGTTTTGAACAACAAAATATGGTGTAAATGAACATCTTCCAGTTTATGAAACTAGTAGCTTCTGCTTCCTGCCTCTTAGAACATCCTCTTTGAGAATCCTGAAATACCATGTGGGAAGGCTGGCTTCTTGAGAATATCATGCTGGAACACCCAAGGGAGGTGACCTGGTGGACAGTCCCAATGAAGTCCAGCCTTCCAGCCACTCCTGCCAAGGAACAGCCATGTGAGCAAATGCTCTTGAACACTCCAGAGCAGCCCATCCACTAGGGAAATATCACTGGCAAAGTGATATAGTCATCACACTGAGAATTGCCCAGTTGGGTCCTGCCCGGATTTCTGCTCCACAAAACTGAATGATATAATAAAATTTACTGTCTTTAGCTATGTCCTGGGGTAATTTATTCTGCACTGATACATGATCACAAAGAAGGATTAGACCTCTTCAATTGATAATATCTTGATAAGAAAAGACCCCATCAACAGAAAAGAGAAAATGCAAGACAAAATATTTGTAAGTGTGATCATTAGAGGAAGCCACTGTAGTGGCCTTGAAGATTACTGCATTTAAATCACAAAGATTAAAAGTCTTACTACCTGAATGATTTGGGGCCAGTTTCTTAAGCTCTTAGGGCATAAAGGTTTTTACTGTATATGTCGATAATAATAATAATACCTACCAGATGGAGTTACTCTGAATATTTAATAAGAAAAAATACATGAAAGTGCCTAATGCAGTCATTGGCACAAAACAAGCTTTTGTTAATATTTGTTGAATTTTAATACTTTTAGGGGTTAGGAGAAAAAAGATTAGTAAAAGCTTGTTTATAGAGGTTAATTCCTGAGAGTCATAAATCTTGAAGAAAGTCATGAATTATTATAATTCTGAACTTCTTCCTGAAGTATAATAGGCAACATTTGGATTTTCCATTGGTTTAGAATGGGTATGGAAATATTTTTCTGGGGAGAGGGCTCAGGTGATTATTCTAAGAGCCCATTTGAGTTGGGCTAGAAGCCTTCGGAGAAAGAACCCCTTTAATATACATGTTGGACTTTATTCACAGAGAAAAATGAAGAGGGAGTAGTTAGGGGAGACAATAGAAACTAAATTTCAAAGATAAACTGTGGGTCTCCTGGGGAAAATCTCTTATGTGTATTACCAAAAAACAGCTTACACAGTTAAGCTTTATTTGGGGTAAAATGAGGACTGCAGCCCAGGAGAAAATGTTTTCAATAGCTCTGAGAAACTGCTCTGAGTAGGTGAGAGAAAGAGTTAGGATATACAGGAGTTTTGCAACAAAGGGCAGGTAGGTGGGAACGTCAAAAGATGACTGTTAATTAAAGAAACCAGATATGACAAATCGAGGAATTTAGTGCTTTTTTATGTATGGGAACATGCAAGAGTCTGGGCTCACTGAAATCATTCCTTTGATATGCACTTCAACTATGTTGGACCAGTATCCTGTGTTTTCACATCCTGAGTCTCCTTAGGGCTCACAGTGGGGAGTGGCTGCAGTCTGCGGGCTGCTATGTGGCAGGTGTTCTTTCTTCCCTGAGTGTCCTCAGGGCCCACCAGCTCACCATCAGTGAGTGGCTGCAGTGACCGCGACATACTTTGCTTACCGATTTGGCAGGAAATATTCCATTTCTCAGTATCAAGGTCTAGTAAGATGGATTTAGTAACTCGACCCAAGGTTTGGAGGGGACTAGATCTTGATGCTGGCTTTAGTGCCATGACTGTAATGTCTAAGCAACTGTGGGGAAAGGCGCTTGCATCTGGAGAGAAAATAAAGTGACTGCGACTCACCCTTAGAATCTGAGCAGTGCTTCTGTGGAATCCACTTTGAGAAGAGGAACGAAAGAGTGAGAAGCATTTTCTCACCGAGAGAAAAAAAGTGACTCTGGAGCAGGGGATGTACAGTCCAAGAGGAACACCAGATATGGCCTCCCCTAAAGTATGAGGACCACAGCAGCACAGAAGTCAACCTCAGGGACTCAGAGGGAGCCAAAAGACCAAGGGGAGAGACCCCCAAGAGTAAAATAAGGTCATGAACTTGGAAAAGGGGAAGTAACTAAGCTAGCAAAATTTGGGTCTAAATTTGAGTCCATGGGTTAATGAAGCATGGAGACATTTGGTTAACAAAGACATAATAAAACACTAATCCTGAATTGTGAATTTCTTAACCTTGCAAAATGTTTATTTTTCTCATCCATATCTGTCCAAAGGAGTGATTTGAAAAAGCTTCCTTTCAGAGAACTCATGATCTTTCCAATCCCTCTATAATTCCCGCTGCATGTCTGGTATATTTTGTTTCTCTAAGGGTAATAGTTGGTCTGTGAAATTGGGCAGACTATTGCTCAATGGCTCCAAGAGTAATAATTGGCCTGTGAAAAGGTGAATAGCTCATGAAACAGTCACAGAACAAGGCATGACCTCTGTAGGGAGAAAGACAATGTATTCCAGGTGGCTCATTGGTAAAGAACCCACCTGCCAATGCAGGAGATGCAGGTTCAATCCCTGGGTTGGGAAGATCCCCTGGAGAAGGAAATGGCAATCCTCTCCAGTGTACTTGCCTGGGAAATCCTTTGGACAAAGGAGCCTGGTGGGCTACAGTCCATGGGGTCACAAAGAGTTGGACACAACTTAGTAAGTAAGCACCCACCCATACAATCAAAACAGATCCAGATGAAAGGAAGGCTTTGCCTCTGGTTGATTACTCATCCTGACTCCAGGGGAGCACGGGAGCACTAGGCCAGGCTGAACCCTATTCAACTCCATCTCCGGGGCCTGTCTATGCTATAAATTCTTTCCCAACTCCCTACCCTGCATGTACTCCTCATCTTCATGGTACCACAAAGTTCCTCGTAGATGCTCCTATCATGTCTGTTCTTGTGGAATAAGGAAAAGTGTGCTTTGGGGATAAAACCTAGGATTTGTAATGAACTTTCTTAGTACTATGATTTAAGAACTCCATGACTTGGGGACAGCTGTAAAACTTTCTGAACCTTGCTTCTTTCATCTGTAAAATGCTAATAATAAACAAACCTTTTCCAAAGGCATGTGGAAGAGATGGATATTAAAATGCTCTGTAATATTATTTGGATGTTCTTTAGCTGATTCCTTTATTTGCTACTCATCAGTCCAAACTGGAATGGTCTTTTTTAGAACCAAACACAACCATAAGCAGTCAAACTTCCCACACCCTTCCAAAGAGGTCTTCTTAGGGCTGAAAATATCTTATGTTAAGTTGTCTTAGGGCAGAGAAACCCCAAGATACTGAGGAACATAAACAAGAAAGATGAATATGAGCCATGGTGTTTGGACTTGTGTGGTCTTTCTCCATACCTACCAGGGACTACCAAAGGAAGAGAAAAAATAAGAGTGCATGAAGTTGTTTACTTCTTTCCAGAGTGTTCACCATCATTATCTGATCTGAGCTTTAACATAACTCTGTGAAGTAGGAACAGCAGACATTATTATTGTTACCCCCGGTTTACAAGCCAGGGCACTAAGCCTTAGAGAAGTTCTGTGTTTAATGATTGCTTGATATACAGACTTTGGGTCATGAGGACAGTCGCTAGAATGTGGTTGATCTGTCTTTTGTCTCCTGATTTTTACTGTATTGGATCACATATGGAATTAGAGGGAGGTGATAGTAGTTTCCAAAATAACAAATATGTTCTATAGAAGAAATACTGTTTTCCATTTAATACTTACAAGAGCCCTTCTAAGAAGTGGTTACCATCTCCATTTTATTTATGAAGCAAATGAGGCTGAGCAAGGCTAAGTGACTGTACTGGGTTATACAGCAAGTAAGTGGTGAATCCAGGATTTGAACTCAGCTTCTTTGTCTCAAAACCCTGTACTCCTTCCCAGTGGGCCTCCTCTGTGTATGGTATTTCATGTCAAAAAAGTACTACTATATATCTAAAATGACCTTCTGAGAATAATTCTTTTTACTAAAATGATAAGGTTCTTTCTAAGCAGAAAGAAATTTCACTTAATGGCAAGTCACACACCCACTGACATTTCTCTTTGCTCTGTTAACTTAGTTGTTAAAAAAAAAAAGGTTACAGTCAGAGATTTTGCCACAAGAGTGGAACTGACACCCTTAGCCAGCTGTGACCAAATGATCCATTATTCATGAAGCACAGAGGCTCCGTGATTGCTCACCACCTTGCTCATCTGTGATGGATTCTCGTTTGCTCTGGTCCCTTTGGGATATATTCTGATTGTGACCACACAGAGCAAGCCCATTGGATCACTTATACCCAACAACCTCCCTATGCTAAAGATTCAGAAAGACAACTTTCTCTATTTCAATGTTATAGAAAGCATCTTTTTGTTGCTGTTACAAGCTAAAGACATTTCTCACTGTATCTAAAATGAGAATCGTCTGCAGTATGGCTTTAAGCCACATGGAAGCAAGTAATAGTCAAAAAGAAGTCTTTCCAAGGGGACAAGTGGAGTGTTTTAAATTCCAACAGCTGTGGCCAAGGTGATTGATCATAGCACAACTGTAGGGACCATGGAGAAATGGTCTTCTCAGAAGAGGAGGAAAATATCCTAGTAATATTAAATATGAAAGTTGTTCTTTTTCTGTCCAAAGCAATGGAGATGTACAAAGTCTTTTGTAGTGAGTGCATGCATGCTAAGTTGCATCAGTTGTGTCCAACTCTTTGTAACCCTCTGGACTGTAGCCCTCCAGGCTCCTCTGTCCATAGGATTCTTCAGGCAAGAAATGAAGTGGGTTGCCATGCCCTCCTCCAGGGCATCTTCCCAACCCAGGGATTGAATCCGTGTCTCTTAGGTCTCCTGCATTTGCAGATGGGTTCTTTATCACTAGCAACATCTGGGAAGAATGGGGCTTCCCTTACTCATTTAAAGATGGTTCCTTTAGTTATAAATTTATGGGCTTCCCTGGTGGCTGAGGAAGATCCCCTGGAGAAGGGAAGGACTACCCACTCCAGTATTCTGGCCTGGAGAATTCCATGGACTATACAGTCCAGGGGATCGCAAAGAGTTGGACACAACTGAGCAACTTCCACTTTCACTGGCTGAGATGGTAAAGACTCTGCCTGCAATGCAAGAGACCCAGGTTCGATCCTTGGGTCAGGAAGATACCCTGCAGAAGGAAATGTCAACCCACTCTAGTATTCTTGCTTGAAGAATTCCATGGACTGAGGAGCCTGATGGGCTCCAGTCCATGGAGTTGCAAAGAGTTGGACATAACTGAGCGACCAACACTTATTTACTCATTTAAAGATGGTTCCTTTAGTTCTAAATTTATGCCAGATTCACAGATTTCCAAACAAGCAAACAAAACCAAAAATCCATGTCCTTGCTACATGCAAAACCCAGGTATATAGTTGAGTACATACCTGAGTTAAGCACTTGGGTTTCATTTTCCATATAACCTTATATAATTTTACACATATATGTAAATGTGTATATGTATATATAATGTATATGTATGTATAAAAATTATATAATTATGTGTGGAGGGAGAGAGGGGGTGGTGATAGCTCTCAATGAACACTTTGTTATGCTTTTCAAGTCCTGAGTTAGAGAATCCACTAAGATAACAATGAGAGGAGGAATCTGAATTAAAGTGATTCAACTGTCCCATCCATTTACCTTCTTGTTGACTGGAATGGATCAGCAATAGTCTCTCCCCAAGGACAATTCTTATTTGGATATGGCATCCCTTACATGGTTGCTTGAGATAGCAGGGTCAACAGCCTGTCTGAGGCTGCTTGGTTCAGCTAGTTAAAGATTAATGTTGAGGCTGGATTGCAAGTTTCAGGACCTGGGCGAGTCTGCAGCCGTATCACTTGTTTGATAAGAACAGCAGAGTTCAGGGTAAGGGAATGTGAGCAGATCTCAACCATAATCGATTTTTGGTCTTAAAAGACAATGTAGCACCGCAGCATGGAATATTCCAAAGTTCCAGAATCAGGAAATGTGGGTTCAAGCCTGGTTCAGCTACCTCTTTGTTTAACAATCTTTAGTAACTTAATTAATCTCTCTGAGCCCAGTATTCTAATTAATGATGAGTGAATAACAATATTCCTTTCTGGCATGGCAATGGAGAGTAAATTAGCTTGTGTGAACAGAGCATATTATACAGTATCTCATCCATAGGAAGCAGTTAATGAATTATACCTTTGTCTCTTATCCATCATTTATCTATTCATTCACTTATCGATATATCTAACTCAGAGTTACGTATGGTTGGTCCGAGTCAATCTGTTGTGCTTTCCAGATGATTTTGGAGCAATGAATAAAGAAATCATTACCTGACACATTAATACTGTAATAATCATTGATCTGTAAAGTTTGACAATGGTAAGTGCAAATA
Organism: Okapia johnstoni; assembly: GCA_024291935.2. Lineage (NCBI taxonomy): Eukaryota > Metazoa > Chordata > Mammalia > Artiodactyla > Giraffidae > Okapia > Okapia johnstoni. Next base: position 62,797,114 of record CM044309.1, read on the forward strand.
GATAATGACAGGAAAAATTACGTTTATTTTGGAGGATTTATTTACTTAACATTTTAAAATTAAACATAGAATTTCTGTAACACATATTATTATTAAACACATCATATATTCTGAACTCACAAAATTAGTGGAATTTCATGAATTAATGGAACTCACAAAAGCATTTATACAAAGTGTGTGCACCTTCTAAGTTCAGTATATGTTTAAAAATCTGCTTAAAATTTCCAAAATTTTGCTTACTTATGAATAACTTTTTATTGATTGCTCAAGAGTTTGATCATTAGATTCATTAAATGTTGCCTTGGAAAAGAATAACATTGTTCATTGCGATAACAATAAAATATATCAAAAGTATAGAAAGTGGACTAAATTGTTATTATCTACTATTGAGATCATTCAGAATGCTATATACAATTGGTTGCTATTGATTTTCATTGATTGGCCTTATTTCTGGGCTCCTGTTGTACTCCTGATCTGTATTCCACAGTATATCCATCTCTCACATTCACATTATCACATGTTCTTCTCAAGTTATACCTTTTAATTATTTCATATCTGTACATTCACTTTATTCAGCAACCTATTAAATGCCTACTGTGTAGGTTCATTTATTTATTCATTCATTCAACTTCTTTGGGGAGTTTAATATATTACAGACATTAAATTAGCTTCTGGGGACACAATGCAAACTAAGACATAATCTTCACCTTAAAGCAGCTTATGATACAATGTGAATAAGCGGCAAGACTTTATAAATATTAAAGCAATATACTATGGTTGGCATAGACAAGGACTCTGCGTCATGGATCATTTTGGAGAGTCAGTTAGCCCACAGTTAACCTGGAATCCAGGACAACTTCTTGGAGGAAGTGACACCTAAGCCGACCATTTTAAAATAAAATAGATTAACACTAGATGAAATTGAGAATTAACATTTGAGGCAGAGGAAATAGCACGTGCAGATAACCTGGAGCAGAAGAAACAACAGCATATTGAGAAATAGAAGATAGTTCAGTGTAGGTGTGTTAGACATTGAAGTGGATAAATTAGAAAAATATTTCTCTTGAGTAGTGTTTCATCTGCAGTAAAGGAGAAAAATGTATCAGAAGAAAGTGTGTTAAGTTATTGTATTAACATGTGCCAAGCCTTAAGGGAGTGAAGGAGAGGGTGCGTCAGTATGCCTGGCAATACCAGGGAAGGCAGTACAGAGGGGGTGACTTTGTTCCTCCGCTTGATCATAAGCTCCTTGAAGTCAGAAGCCAAGTCTTTTTTAAAAAATGATGCTTTATTCATTTTGCCCAGTGCAGTAACATGAGCCTCATAAGTACTGGATAGATCCCCGGCTTAATGTTATTTGTTCCAATGAACCCTGAGTGACTGGAGCAAAGGCTACTGAGAGAATGTGTGCATGGTGGTGACAGGCCAGGTCAGTACAGGGCTGCTGCTGCTGCTGCTAATTTGCTTCAGTCGTGTCCGACTCTGTGCGACCCCATAGATGGCAGCCCACCAGGCTCCCCCGTCTCTGGGATTCTCCAGGCAAGAACACTGGAGTGGGTTGCCATTTCCTTCTCCTCAGTACAGGGGTGCTACCATATTATTTTTCTGTGGCTCCCACTAGGGGCTGCATAGTTTCTATTAATTCACTCTTGCATTCATTCATTGACCAGCTATGTGTTGGGCATTGGTTCAACAATGGTGAATGTAAAGATTAATTGCTCATGGCCTTGCCCTTGACAAAGTTGGACATGGAGCTGGGAGACAATTATTAGATCAATGAGATATGAGAAATGCTCTGACATTGTACAAAGGACTGAAAACCATATAAACAGAAGTGATGATCTTTGTGGATTTGGGTGATGAAATATGACTAGGGCTTGTCCTTGGCTTCTCTCTCTTCTCTTTCTAGGGCCTTCCCCTTAATAGTTCATCCAAGGCTGTATCTTCTCCTAACCTCTATGTGTCTCGTTCCCAAATCTATTTCCGCAGATACGGCTTCTTTCCAAAGCTTCATCTGTAGATATCTAATTCTTGTGACATTGCCACCTAATGTCCTGCTGACACCTCTAACTGAATTTCTTCAATGTTGAGCTCATCTTTTTCCTACAAATCCTGTTCATCATCCCACTTCTTATTTTATACCTAGTGATACAGACTCTAAGGCTCACCACAAACTTTGATTCACCTCTTTCTTTTCCCCACCCTTGAATCCAATTCTTTTTGGTTAGTTCTTCCTCTGTGATACCACTCATATCATCTTCTGTGATTCCTGTTGTTACCCTAATTCAGGTCCACATTTCTTCTCTCATGGAAGCAACAAACCTTCAGCCATAAAGAAAACATCATGGATATTTATAAAGCAAAAGCAGACCTCCAAGGTTTACCTCTTTTTTAAAAAAAAAAAATCCATTTGTTTATTTATGGATTTATTGGACTGCTTTTGGTCTTAGCTGTGGCTGCTGTAATCTTCCTTGCATAAAGTGGGTCTTTGGTTGTGCTGCACAGACCCTTTAATTGTGGCAAGTGGGGTTAGTTGCTCTACAGGACGTGGGATCTTAGTTCCCTGGTCAGGGATGGAACCTGATTCCCCTGCATTGCATGGCAAATTCTTAACTGCAGGACCACCAGGGAAGTCCGCAAGGTTTACCTCTTGATGGAGACTTTCCAAGGGACAAGGGAGATTCTGGACTAAAGTTTCCTAACTTTGGTTGTATTGGAATTACTGGAGAGCTTTAGAAAATGCTGAATCCTAGCTTCTGCCCTCAAGAGACTCTAGCTTAATTAATCTGAGGACTTTCAAAAGTTCTGTAGCTGAGATTCTAATGTGAAGTTAAGGTTGAGAACCACCAAACTAGACCAAGAGAACTCAACTCTCTGTTCTTTTATTTACACACCCATCAGCACCAGTATAAGGGTGGGTGAAAGTCACATTAATGCAGGATGGAAATTTTCAAAGGCTTTAAAAAATACTAAACAGAAGGGAAATAAATATAAAATACATGAAGTACAAAAATCTGTTTCTGATGTGTTTCAGCTTTCTGTGTTTCCGAAACACAGTCTGACAGATGAATATGTCAATACTGCACAATAGTCAGTGTCTGTATAAAAAACTATATAAACATAGAGACATAGAAACGTCATTCTCTCATATTTGTTTTCTTTTCTTCCAATTTTTCTCCACTCAATCAATCTCAAGCATTACTGTCAAATTAATTTTCCTGACAAAGGTTTCGAACTTATCAATCCCTTTCTTAAAATCTTTCAATAATTCCTTACTACTTGTAGAAAAAAAATTAAAAGTTCTTTTCCAATTTGGTCAACAAATAACCATTCCAACTTTATTTATTGTAATTCTCTTTCATGCATTATTACCTTCAGGGCCTTGCTTTTATTGTTCTGTATCATTTGTTCCTCCCAATTGCACGTATATGGAGTCCCCTTATCCTTAAAGATTCTACTCACATGCTGCCTCCTCCACAAAGCTTTTCATGATCATTTTGGCAGGAAGTCATTTTTCCATCCTCTTAAAGAGCATAGTCCTTTTGTAGTCTATAAAACTAATTTATTAACAATGAGAAACTTTTCACATTAAAAACACTTGGTTCATAAAAATATTTCAACCATTCAACATGCAACAGCAACCTGCTGTATGGGCTTCCTGCTAGGAATATACATAGACCATGGAAGACATGGTCTCTGCCCACAGTGAGGCTGAACTGGGTGCAAGACTTTAATTAAGCAAGTGACATTATTATTTGTGATTGTGTCCGGGAATTTGAGGGGAAAATGCAAATGAGTGTCAGACTGTAAACTTGCACACTCTGATAAGAAAGTGAGTTATCTTTCTAAATGAAACCAATAGTTGAGCCAATGATGATTAGGTGCTAATTCTAAGAAGTTGGTCCTAGAAGTAAGTGAAATTATGGAGAAGATCTTGATTTTGATGAAACAACCTTGGAGGAGATGGACAGCAAAGTAGGCTTAAAGGAGGTTCTGGGATGCAGGGAAATCTGACAAAGTTAGCCTTGGTTATAACTGGGCTTCCTGCAGTGCTCATCCTAATCACTGGATGATGTGTGAAGATTCCTACTGACTTTCTGGGGTCTTGCTAAGGTTAAGTGCTATTGGTGGGGACCCACCAGCAGCTGAGCCCTGAAGAATTGATGCTTTTGAACTGCAGTGTTGGAGAAGACTCTTGAGAGTCCCTTGGACTGCAAGGAGATCCAACCAGTCAATCCTAAAGGAAATCAGTCTCAAGTATTCATTGGGAGGACTGATACTGAAGCTGAAACTTCAATACTCTGACCACCTGGTGCGAAGAACTGACTCACTAGAAAAGACCCTGATGTTGGGAAAGATTGAGGGCAGGAGGAGAAGGGGATGACAGAGGATGAGATTGTTGGATGGCATCACCAACACAATGGACATGAATTTGAGCAAGCTCCAGGAGTTGGTGATGGACAGGGAAGCTTGGTGTGCTGCAGTCTATGGGGTTGCAAAGAATAGGACACAACTGAGCCTCTGAACTGAACTGAACTGAACACCAGCAGCAGGTTGTGCACTGAGCAGGATCACTAACATTTGTCACCAGCTGCACCCACCGTGTAGAATATGGAGACAATGAGGGTCTCACAGAAAAGATATGGGAGACTGAGGCAGGGAGGAAGCAGTAGCACTACTAATTCATATATTGTCAACTAAAACAAGTAGCAAATTGTACTCTTTTACTTCTAAGAGCTTATTGAGCCTCATCGTAATGAGCCCTTACAGCAGGGTCTAGAGAACTGTCATCCTTTTAAATCCTCCATCTACTTTCAGGGAGCCCCAAGAACTTTCACAGAGCCTTTATCTCTTTCTACTTCTGTTATATTAACTTAGATAATATTTTTATCACCGCTACTAGGCTAGGAGTCTCTGAGAGGAAGATCCAATTATCTTGATATTCCTTCAATTGCCTACTGCTATTTTTAGTACTGAATAAGTGTGTGGCAGCCACTGGTTCAGTAAACAAATGAATGAACCATGAATGTGTTAGTGGGATAAGTCTGTTGTCACAAACTGAGTGGCTTCAACAAGAGAATTTTATTGTCTCATAGTTTTGAAGGCTTGAAGTCCAAAGTCACAGTGTTGATAGTGCTGGTTCTTTCTGAGGATCTGTTCCAGGCCTCTCTCCTTGTAGATGGCCATCTTCTCTCTGTGTCTCTTCGCATCATCATCCTTCTATGCATGTTTCTGTGCCCAAATTTCCCTTTTTTATATGGACACCAATCACACTGGACTAGGGCCCATCCTAATGGCCACACTTTAACTTGATTATCTTTATAAAGACCTTATAACCAAACAAGGTTCCGAGATACTAAGGATTAGGAATTCAATCTATGAATTTTTGAGTAGACACCATGCAACCCATACAAAGAATCAGGTCTCTCAAACTCCATGTTCTTCTTTATTTTTCTACTTCCTCCACTTTCCAGGAGTAGTCTAGAGCAATAATGTCCAATAAAACTTTCTGTGATGAGGAAAATGTTACCTATCTGAGCTTTTCAACATGACTGCCTCTCATCAACATGGTCATTGAGCACTTGGAATGTGGTTACTGTGGCTGAGGAGTTGGATTTTGAACTTTGTTTGGTTTTAAGCAAAAATGATCATATTTTATAGTCCAAATTTTACAAAGGAATACTTCTAATACAAAAGCATACTGTAATTGATCTATTCTGGAGAATTAATTCACACTATACGATGGGTTTGGTTATGGTCTACATGTCTGATGCTCCCAGGTGAAGTTATCTTCCCTCTGTAACTCTGTGACTCCATTTGACCTCATCTGGACACGACATCAAAACATGTACATTTGTGGCCTTTGGGAATATAAGGCTGGGCCTTGTGGTCCATCTGACTTCTCTTGTTTATAGACCCTGGTTTGGACCCACATACTGGTCTCACTTCTTTAGTGATGATGGTGTCTGATTCCTTCTCGAAATGCTTTATCACTAAACTTCAGTTGATTTACATTAATTTAAATTTAAATAGCCACATGTGGCTAGCAGCAATCACACTGAAGAGCATAGTTCTATACACTAGAAAGTGGGACCAATTACTCATCAAAAGTGAAAAAATGTTACTTCTATTATTTGAGGTAGATAAGGCTTATGTGAGTTTACGTTTGCATGGCTTTTAATATCAGAGATGAATATTAGGAATATGTACTCCTCATAATGATAAGAACAAGACAAGGCAAAAAATAGAGGTTGCTTCCAAGGGCCAAGTGGTAACTGGTAGATGCCAACACAGTAGAAGTGGAATGCTGACTCTCCTGAATAGCAGCATTTACACTCTAGTCTAGTCAAATGCTGGCATGAGAGAAGGTAATCCCAGTGCTGTTGGACTGACTGATTTTCTATGAAAACCTGAACATCTAAGTCTTCATGTGGGACCTTCTGTTTTTGACATGTTGGAGACTGATCTTACCATTTCTGTCTGGCTAAAGCATCTTGTTGGCTGGATGTAACCTTGAGTATCCCAGTTTGTGATCTCTTGCCCACACCAAGGCTGAAAATTGAGCAGGGAAACTGCATCTATGCTACCTGTGAATCAGAGCTAGTCCTCAGTGAAGTTTAACCTCAGCACAAAGCACACAACCTCAGTGCAAAAGAAGTTTATGCTGCGGAAGTTTAACTCACATGGTGTTGATTCTCAGTGGAGGCATTTCTGCCCCCCAGAGGATATTTGGCAGTGTCTGCAGACATATTTATTGTTAGGATTTTTAGAGGAAGTGCTCCTGGCATCTAGGGGGAAAAGGCAAGGGATGCTGCTGAACATCTTGTAATGTACTTATGGGGCAGCCCCCACAAAAAGGAATTATCAGCTCCAAAACATCAATTACACCAAGGGTTTGAAATTCAAGTTAAAGTACACATCAAGGGAAGTAGTAATTAATGGAATCAGGAACCTGGACAGAAGCAATAGCAGGCAGAAGTGTTGAGAAGTAGGGGAACACTTTCAGCTTCATGACTAAACTAGCAAATGTGAAATTGTTTAAAGATACAAAAACTATGTTTTGTCTATTTGCTTCTTTCTTCTCAGTTTACCAACTGCCAGTAGCATCTCTCGAAATATCTGGCCTCAGCCAATCAGTCTTATTTGCCTTAATAATCCTGACTGTAATTCTGTCTGCTCGGCATTGAAATAACTTTTTAGAATATTGATTGAATAAATAAATGAACATTGACTTATTTCCAGAGAATGAAATTTTGTTTAATGATGATAACTATTGAGCTATTCATTTGGGCAAAGCACATTCTACACTTTGATCTAATCCTTTTAAAAGCCCTGCAAGGAAATTATTAACTATAATTGACAGAGGAAGAAACAGAAGCCCAGGATGTTAAGACCCCTGCCAAAGGTCAAACAACAAGTAAGTCTGTTTGGTACCACTGCCTGTCCTTTTTCCTCACTTTGAAAGTGATTTTGCATTGAGAATGAGATGTGAGCCAAATTTTATTTGCTTCATGCACCAGTGGGAATCAAGTATGACTACATACATGAAAATGCCCCAAAGAGTGACCCAACATATAAGGCTTTTATTTTCATGCACATAAATCAAGTTCAAGGTAGCAGAGTGACTTCAAAGCTATCTATCAGAGGTCCAGACTCCTCTGATTTACCTAGACTTCCTCAGCACCTATTTGCATCTGAAGGCTGCCTCATGGCCCACCATGTCAGCTGGATCTCTGACCATCGAGCTGCTCAGAAAGAATGGGGTGGGATAAGCAGGAGCAATAAGCCTTATCTCCTACTTGATTCAGCTCATGTTTCAGTAACTCCACCGGAATATCCATCTAAATGCTTTGCCTTACCAATCATTGGCCATTCCTCTGCAAGAGAGCCTAGGAGATGTAATTTTTGGGCTGATAGTATTACTGTTATCAAGGAAGAGGGAGGAATACACACCATATGAAGCCAGCAGCTCTCTTTGCCAGACCATAGTAGCAACTATCACACTTAAAGAGAAGCTTAGTGGTTTCTCATGTGGTTGAGAAATCCCAATAAGAAAAGCAGTGTGACAATTCAGTTACTGTCAGTTGATTGTGTTTGGGTCCATGAAGCCCTTTAGGACTCCACTCTGCTCTAATTGAGCCACTGGGCTTCTGGCTGTCCTCTATCTCTTCTCCCGAAAATTTGGCCTGCCCTCCTTCCATGTCTCTCCAGTCTGACACCTCTTTCCATCTTTTCTTTCTTGGTCCTTTTAATCTTTTGCTTATGATCTCCTGCTTTTGTCTCTTTTCCACATGTGGAGATTCTAAAAACAAGAAAAAGGGAACTGAACCCTGCAGAACATTCTGTAACCCAATGTTTTTACATGAAATTATATTCATTATCAAACACTGCAAGCAGGAGAGACAGATATTTTACTTCATGAAAGAAAAGGGGTTCAACCTTAAACGAACACAACAGTGTAAATCAGCTATACTCCAATAAAAGTTAAAGAGCCAGGATATGCTTTAACATGTTACCTTTTCCATGTAATCATGAAACCATCTGTCCAAATGGAACTTCAGTTGGAGATCCTGCTGATCATTTCGGGACACATAGCATGGGTGAGAGCTAAACCTTCATTTGGTTAAGCCACTCCGATTTAGGCCTTCTTTGTTACTGAAGCATATTCTAGCCCAATCAGTAATAAATGAATTGATTTTATACAAACGCACACACAAACACACAAAGGAGGCTCAACTGGATTGCTAGAAAGATTTTTTTGTCTTGGATAGGCTGTGCAAGGTCAAACACTGAATCTCATGGAAGAAAGGAACTTCTATGATCTAAAACATTACTCAAGGGACTAGACTAGGTTAGCATAGATAGATTGGTCTGCCCTCTGCATAGGAAAGTAGAAATTGTTTACCATGCAAAGTCTGGATCCTGTGCAGAATGGATGAGATAATGCAAGAATCAAAGCTAGATTAAGCTATGATTGATGATAATTGAAGTTTAGCATATGGAAAAACTACTAGCCTGTACCTAAGTGTTCACGTTTCTATAAATCTTGTTCTAAGTTGTGATGTATCATCTATATAGTCTAGTAATGAACAAATAATTTATATCACTCCTTTAATACAAAGATATATTTTGTAGGAGTGCAATCAGAGAGTTTGTTTGTGACTCATCTCAGTCACTTTTTCCTGCTTGGTCTCACCTTTGAGCCAAGAAAGTTTGACTGAAAACACCACATCTCATCTGCTGGCAGTTTTCCAACTTGCATCTTGGGAAAACACAATATGTTTCCTCCAGAGAGGTCATGTAAACCTAAAACCTATTAACCATTATAGCCAGGTAAGCTAGAGAAAACAGGGTGTTAGAGCAGTGCTGCTCAAAGAATAGTGTGTGGACCAATGCTGATGAGAAAAGTACAGCATCTCTGTCCAAGGCAGGGAGAGCAGTGTGTACAAAGGTCCTGTGGCAGGAAGGAAACCGATGTGGCTCAGATGCTATGGGAGAGGGGAGTATCTTGCAAACCTAAGCTTTCTGAAGTATACATGCTACTTAAACCTTTTAGTCTGGCTATCACTTAATATTTTTTTTTTTCTCCAAAACCAAGAATCCTAAAGGAAATTAACCCTGAATATTCATTGGAAGGATTCATGCTGAAGCTAAAGCTCCAATACTTTGGCCACCTGATGCAAAGAGCTTACTCACTGGAAAAGACCCTGACACTGGGAAATATTGATGGCAGGAGGAGAAGGGGGCGACAGAGGATGAGATGGGTGGATGGCATCATTGACTCCATGGACATGAGTTTGAGCAAACTCCAGGAGATAGCAAAGGATGGGGAAGCCTGGCGTGCTGCAGTCTATGGGGTCACAAAGAGTTGGACACAACTTAGTGACTGAACAACAATAAAAATAAACCAAGAAGTCCAAATAGTTGTATTCACACTTTTTCCCGTATTCAGGAGACTCTGTAGTGTAATAGCTTGTTTTCACAAATGGTGACCTTTATTCTTTTGGGAACTCTCCTTTCCCCAGTCAATGGCTGAAATCATAGTGATGAATTTTATTACCTCATTCTTGATCACTGGACTAAGTTTACCCATCCAGCAAAGCACCACATCCTCTGCTACATTCTTCCTTTGCTTTGGATGTACAACATTCTTGGTCAGTTTTCTCTAATACTAGTTAATGCTGACTACTTACCTAGTCTCCCACCTTCTATATTACCAAATGCTATAAATAGAACACTGTTATGCTGAAAGACTTCCATCTCTTTGCTGGAAGTGCATCGCACCTCGGCTGCTTCTCCAACTTATAAATTTGTTTAAAGTAATGGCGCCTTTCTGGCCTTCTCTATTACCTTTCAATCATCACTTCATTGTTCAGATCTTGCCCCGATTTATAGCATACTCTCATCGTGGCTGAGCCGGTAAAAGTGTCTGCCTACAATGAGGAAGACCCGGGTTCAATCCCTGGGTCGGGAAGGTCCCCTAAAGAAGGAAATGGCAGCCCACTCCAGTATTATTGCCTGGAAAATCCCATGGATAGAGGAGCCTGGTAGGCTACGGTCCATGGGGTCACAAAGTGTCGGACACGACTGATGACACAGATTGTGTTGTGTTTTTTATTAATATTTTATTTAGCCAACCTACTATTACAGAAGCCAGTCTCTCTCCATGAACTTCTCTTTAACTTTTTTATTAACTTATTAATGGGATTAGGGAGATGGATATCATTTAATGGGATATTTCTCCCTCCCTCTGAAAAGCATGACATTCATAAATTAAAGAAGTCATACATTTGCATCCAGCCAAGGGGCTGGCTCTGATGAGATGGTTTGTAATCCTGAAGTCTGGACTTGTGTGAAGTCTGAGAAGTAAGGGAGAGGATAAGATTAACTAGAGATGGGGAGAGGAGACAGACAGGTCAGGGTCTGTGGATGAGAAAGCAGAGGCAAAGATGGCCCTAAAATAGATGAACTAAATACAACGTGATAATGAGAGCCTGTGTCATGTGGAAGGAGGGCTGGGAGATGGGACAGACAGTGACAGCCAAGTTTCTTTGCATCAGGGGGCTTCCAGTCTGAAGTGGGATGGAGGGTTTCCCATGAGCTGGAAAGAATGGAGTGCCCCCTGAATTTCTGTCACTGTGTGAGGGTACAGAGCTTCCAAAGGTACAGTCCTTGACCTAGAAGAACCAATGATCTATTGAAAGAGAAGGACTTTTGGTACAATATTATCAGAACAATGTGGTAAAATGCCATGATGGAAATATGTTATGCAAGCACTGATGATGAAGATGTGAAGTCTTTCTGGGAAGATGAGGAATGACATATCAGAAAAAGAGCCTGGCTTAGGTCAGTCCCCCAGAAGCAGGGCCTGAGATGGGGATTTATTTCAGGTATATTCTTAGGGGAACCAAGTAGTAAGGGAAGCAGGACAGAACAGAGGAAGGACCTATCCAAATGTGTCCTTTAATATTGCACCACAGAGGTGGTCCTACCTAACGCAAGGGACCTGAGGTTTTATTTCCCTTCATCATTCAATCATTTGCTCTGGGTGGGTGGGTGTCTGTGTGTCACATCCTGGACATCTCTAGGAAAGCCAAGGGCAATCTTTCTGGAGAAGGACGCTATAAGTGGTTAACTTTAGCAGCCAGTGACAGATGAGAGCACCCAGTGCTGTACATGGACACTGGGCAGGGTGCTCAGAGCCTGACAGGGTGACATTTGAGGGCACTTCTTCACTGTAATGGGTTGGAGGATGCTCCAGCATCCTATGGAGAAGCAAAAGTACATGCAAAGGTCCAAAAGATTTGTAGAATCAGTCTTTCTTAGAAGGGCCAGCAGTCAGGTGTGTGTGAGATGGGAGGAAGGAAGAAGTGATCAGAGATGAGGCTGAGAGAATGGTTAACAGCATGGGTTTGGGAGTGAAACAAGTCAGGGTTTGAATTCTGACTGTTGCTTATTGACCGTGTGGCCTTAAGCAAGATACATTACTTTTCCTAGCCTCAGTGTCCTCATCTGGCAAATGGGTATGATAAGATTATTTATCAGGATTGTTGTAAGAATGAAATGAGGTAATGCAAGTAAACCATCGTGCACAGAACCTATGATGTATTAACTTTCGATACATGACAGTTATCCTAATTGTTATAAATTTGGAAATAGTGACTGATTTTGAAGATCTTGAATTATGTTCAAAGGAGTTTGGATTTTATTAGAAATGATAATCATGATGATGATGGTGGTGGTGATTATAATGGCTATGTGCTGTGTGCTGTGCTTAGTCGCTCAGTCATGTCTGACTCGTTGTGACCCCATGGTCTGTGGCTTTCCAGGCTCCTCTATCTTTGGAGATTCCCCAGGCAAGAATACTGGATTAGGTTGCCATGCCCTCCTCCATGGAATCTTCCCAACCCAAGGATTGAACCCAAGTCTCCTGCACTGCAGGCAGATTTTTTACTGTCTGAGCCACCAGGGAATAATGGTAATAGTGGCAACAATAGTAGCAACAGCAGCAAAATCTAACAGGTAAAGTGGAGAACCAGTGGATGTCTTTGAAAAAGTAGGGAATTTGCAGGTCTGTGCTTGAGGAAGATATTTCAGTTAGCCCTGTAGAGAATGGATTGATAGGAAGAGGCTCCCTCGATAGTCTACGCAAGAGAAAATGAGGGTTTGAATTTGGCCAAAAGTGGGGGTGGGGTCCCTTCCCTTGGTCCCAGGAAGGGACCGAGCCAAGATGAGAGTGAAGCCAATGGAATCCCATAGCAACAGGGCTCAAATTGCTTGCCTGGAGCTCAACCACCACTCAGATGAGCCCCTCACTACACACGGTACAAACACAGCAACATCTCACTCTGGAAATGGCCTTTTATTAATGGAAAATTGGCTTCGTGAGATGCAGGTGGCCCCTGGTAAGGATGATTTCAATGATGCTCCTGAGCCTTCTCTGTCATTTTTACTGAGTTTCTGTGTACTCAAATTCATTAATAAAGAGACAAAGGAGGAACCTGGGCATATTTTACTCTAGTCATTATCTAGAAGAGTTTTTCAATGAAACTCATTGAGCATGATGAAATCGCTGTTTCTGCTGAAAGCTCATCTCTATTACAGATTGACCTTGGTTATAATCCTTGATAAAAATTGGGGAAACATGCTTTATTAAGTTGGTCTCATAAAAGCCCTCTATGGAGGAAATCAATAGACATATCCCCATAGATAAATGCAAATAAAAATCTCCTATTCAACTTCATTGAATTTCCACCTTATCTTCAGAAATAAGACCATTAGAGGAGAACCTCCTATCTCTAGATTATACTGTTAGGTGATGGAGTGTCATATTTCTTCCAGCTCTAACATTCTGACCCTTTGACTTTTCCAAATTGTAAGAGAATAACGCTAACATTTATTGAATCATTATTTTGTGGAAGGCACTGTGTTAACCACTTTACTTAGATTTCATGCAGTTGCTACTATTGCAATTTCCATTTTACAGATGGGAAAACTGAGGATTGGTGAGGTCAAACAGAAAGTGGGGAAGGGCAGGGATTGAGAGGAGGAGTCCAATATACCTTGTTTGGATTCTGTGAATTCTGATTTCCTTTGCCTCTCTTTTTCACATATTTTTAGTAGTACTGTTCTTTCGACATCAAGAACCAATCCCCCATCTGGTCATTTGACAGATAACTGTCAAAAGCCCTGTAAGTTTTCTAACCTCTCTGGTTGCCACTATCACAATGTATGCTCTTCCCGTGGACCAAAGGAACATGAGTTCACATTGTCCTGTGCTATTTTCTGCTTGTTTAATGGGTGAGATCCATCACCTCCCAACCACACTTTGGGAGAAATGTCATACCCTGGTGTGACCATCATAAATTTTTAGCTCATGCTGATCACTTCTTGTTGGAACTGAACCACTAAATATCTGTCTTTTTTCCATGCTACAGCATTTGTTAATATACACCATTTTCCTGCTTCATACTTGAAATTATGTTTACTCAGCCAGATTGTAGGCTTCCTAAGGGCCAGAGACAATATTTCTTTTTTTCTTTCTTCCACCTTCCCTATAGCACCTTCTCCATAATATAAGGGATAGAGAAGCACAGTAATTACAGATTTATTAGAGATTCTTTCCTGGTATAGAAATAAGATGGTGAAGAGAGAGAGAAAAAATTTCCTGGAAAAGAAGATATCCTATTTCCTGTGCCAAGTAGTTTTCTTGTTAATAGTATTCCACTCTCAAAGCTCCCTATTCAAGGATGGAGAACCTACTATAGCCATCTGCATAAATAATATATGCTCGAATGCTTCTTTGTGCCACAAATATTGACCTTGTTTAATAATTGATGATGAACTCCGGTACTAGCCTGGAACCATGCTGACACAGTTTTGTGTCCTTGCCACAGCTTATATTTATAGCTTTTGTTTTCTTAAGCCTGAAATTTGCTTAAATTTCTTTGAGGAAGGGCATTTTTACCCTGGAGATCTAATATGATACTAGAAATTGAATTCCATAAGGCAAGTACAGTGGAGATGAAAGGGAGGCATCTCACTCCATTACTGTAAAGAAAGTCAAGTTTTTTTCTTTTAAATGATATTCCTACGTCCCTTCTTTGTCATAATCTCTCAAAACTTTACTTTTGTTAAATAATAATACAAAATATGGGACTGCTTTGGTGGTGCAGTGGTTAAGACTCCACGCTCTACCACAGGGGTTATGAGTTCGACACTTGGTTGGGGAGTTAAGCACAAAACCAACCAACCTACCGAACAAACAAAATATATTTAAATTACTAAGTGCCAGATTCCCTTGTAAGCACTCAACTTGTATTGTCTGATTTAATCCTCAAAATTAAAGGGGAAAATTATGATTATTTATATCCTACAGAGGAGAAAACTGAAATTTGGGAGGTTAAGTAATGTTTTAAACACACAGAGGAAGTGACAGGGTTATGGTTCCAACATCAACAGCCTGAATGAAAATCTTATATTCTAAAACAATATGACAAACTGACTTCCTGCTTGTACATCCTCATAGTGGAAAACGGCTGAGTTTGCTTTCTAATCATTACTTCTTATGGGAACAGCACTTCACTTTCCCCTTAGAAACCATCACTGCTAAGCTTTTTGTTCACATTTGGTTCATAGAAACTAATTTAAAAATGAGACTTTCACATAAGACCAGTATGAAATTGATTTCAAAAATGATCTCAATTTCTCACCTTCTCTGTATCCATACCCTCTGCAATGTGACTTTATTTATTTATTTATTTATTTATGTTTTATTTTAGTTGGGGGCTAATTACTTTACAATATTGTAGTAGTTGTTGCCATACATTGACATGAATCAGCCATGGGTTCACATGTGCTCCCCCTCCCGAACACTCCTCACACCTCCCTCCCCTTCCCATCCCTCTGGGTCATCCCAACGCTCCATCCCTGAGCATCTGTCCCATGCATAGAACATGGAATGGTGTTCCACTTCACATATGACAATATACATGTTTCAATGTTATTGTCCCAGAACGTCCCACCCTCACCTTCTCCCTCAGAGTCCACAGGACTGTTCTATGCATCTGTGTCTCTTATTCTGTCTCACATATAGGGTTACTATTACCATCTTTCAAATTCCATATACATGCATTAGTATACTGAATTGGTGCTTTTCTTTCTGGCTTACTGCACTCTGTATAATGGGCTCCAGTTTCATCCATCTCAATAGAACCGATTCAAATGTATTTTTTTTAATGGCTGAGTATTATTCCATTGTGTATATGTACCACTGCTTCCTTATCCATTCGTCTGCTGATGGACATCTAGGTTGCTTCCATGTCCTGGCTATTGTAAACAGTGCTGCGATGAACATTGGGGTACATGCATCTCTTTCAATTCTGGTTTCCTCGGTGTGTATGCCTAGCAGTGGGATTGCTGGGTCATATGGCAGTTCTATTCCCAGTTTTTTAAGGAATCTCCACACTGTTCTCCATAGTGGCTGTACTAGTTTGCATTCCCACCAACAGTGTAAGAGGGTTCCCTTTTCTCCACACCCTCACCAGCATTTATTGCTTGTAGACTTTTGGATAGCAGCCATTCTGACTGGTGTGCAATGTGACTTTAAATCTCTTTCTGGGGACTTGCCAGGTGGTCCAGTGGTAAAAAATCCACCTTCCAATGTGGGGCACACAGGTTCAATCCCTGGTCAGGGAACTAAGATTCCACATGTCTCAGGGCAACTAAGCCCATGCACCACAACTAGCGAGAAGCCCACATGTGCTGCAATTAGAGAAAACCCATGTGCTGCAATGAAGACCAAGAACAGTTGAAAACTAACAAACCAACCAACCAAACAAAAAACCCCAAACTCTTTCCAGTGAGTTCCTCCCATTCTTTCAATATGAACTGGCCTTGTGACTTTGTATGACCAATAGATTGTGGCAGAAGTAATGTTATACAAATTCTAAGTCTCGACCTCAAATTGACTTGTAAATTTCCATCCTCTCTCTTAGACCCATGCAACTGCCATTAGAAAAAAGTGTTGGAAGATAAGAGACATACGGAGGTGAGCCTGGTTGTTCTAACTAATGTCACTCTAGAGCAGCCAATCTGCCATTGCCCAAACAAGTCGAGAGCCCAGACAAGACCAGCAGCCAGTTGTCCCCTTGCTGACTTTAGATGCACCAATGAGCCCGACTGAGACTGTCAGAACAACTAATTTCAACTGTACACTCATAAGCAACAACAGATTATCATTGTTCTAAATGGCGAGTTTTAGGGTGATTGGTTACAAAGCAATAGATAACTAGTCTAACTGACTAGCAGAAATCTTTTGAAATTTTTTCTGTAGCTATTAGAAAAATAGCTTGATTTTTTTATATTGCTAAGCAATTTTTCTATCAATTTTTAAATATTGCTAAGCTATTAGGATTTAAGTTGAAATTATTCATGGTCATTTCTACTACCAATAGAAAGATGACTTAAAAAATGCCAACACAAAGAAACAGATATGAAAGATTAAAGAAAGATATTTCTGATAACATTCTTTGATCACCTGGATGCACCAATGCCTGAAGCCAGTACTAGAATTTTCTTGGAAGATGAAGTAATAAATTTCCTTTCTGGCTTACAACACTTTGGTTTGACTGTTTGGCCCTTATTAACTAAAGAGTTCTGCTTAATATGATGACTGTAGACTTTACAATAGCCTTTAATGAACATCATCAAATTCTTTACCTTTCTCTGTCCTTTTTCTCATACATGTCCTCATCCTGGAATGTCCTCTGCTCATATTTTTATCTTAATCTTTTGAAGTCCAAGCCTTGCTTCAAAATCTTATGAAAGTAAAAAGTGGAAGATTTATATGATCTGAAAAGAAACTAGAGTATATGGAAAATATTTGCAAGTCATATATTTGATAAGGGGTTAACATTCAATATACACAAAGAATTCATACAACTTGATAATAACCCATTTGCCCCAGTCAATCCATCTGATTAAAAAATGGGCAAACTGAATAAACATTTTTCCAAAGACATACAAATGGCTGATAGATACACAAAAGGTACTCATTATCACGAATCATTATGAAAATGCAAATCAAAACCACAATGAGATATCACCTCACAGGTGTTAGAATGACTGTCATCAAAAAGACAAAAGATAGTAAGTGTTGGCAAGGACACAGAGAAAAAGGAACCACTGTACACTTTTGGTGGGAATGTAAATTTGTGCAGCTATGATAAAAAACAGTACAGAAGTTTCACAAAAACTTAAAAATAGAACCACCATGTGATCCAGCAGTTCCACTACTAGGTATATCTCCAAAAGTATTGAAAACTGGATATTGAAGTGCTATCTGCACTAGCATGTTAATTGCATCATTATCCATGATAGCCAAGATATGGAAACAACTTAAGTGCCCATGAATGAATGAATGAAGATGCTTTATATATATCTATATATATATATACGCACACACACATATATATGTGTGAATACTATTCAACCAGGAGATCAAACCAGTCAATCATAAAGGAAATCATACCTGAATATTCATTGGAAGGACTGATGCTGAAGCTGAAGCTCCAATGCTTTGGCCACCTGATACAAAGAACGGACTCATTGGAAAAGACACCGAAGCTGAGAAAGACTGAAGGCAGGAGAAGGGGATGACAGAGGATGAGATGGTTGGATGGTACTACCAATTCAATGGACGTGAGTTTGAACAAGTTCCGGGAGTTGGTGATGGACAGGGAAGCCTGGCGTGCTGCAGTCCATGGGGTCACAAAGAGTCTGACATAACTGCGAGACTGAACTGAACTGAACTGAAATGAACTATTAAACCAATAGAAAGAAAGAAACCTTGCCATTTGCAACAATATGGATGGACGTTGAGGGCCAGGGAAATAGGAAGAATTTGGTAAAACGGTACAAACTTTCAGTTACAAGATGGGTAAAGCCTGAGGGTCCAATGTATAATACAATGACTATTGCTGATAATACTACATTGTATAAATGAAATTGCTAACAGAGTAAAACCTAAGTGTTCTCACCAAGAATATAAAAAGATAAATATGTAAGCTGATGGATATGATAACTAACTAGATGGGAGAAATCCTTTCACATGTGTATATATATGAAATCATCATGATGTATGCTTCAAATATATTATAATTTTATCTTTCAATTATATCTCAATGAGACTGAAAAAATTTTATGAAAGTACGGCCAAAGGGCCAAAATGAGGTTAATTAGCAGGGATGAGAATGAAAGATACTAAGGATGAAATAGGAGGAATATCACACTTTGGAGCAAGTATGAGCCAAGGTCAGAATCATTCATTCATTCACTGAATAGATAGTTGTTGAGTAACTCCACGTATAGGGTCATGCTAGGTTTTGGGAATATAGAGAAAGCAGATAATTTTTCCTGCCCCCAGAAAACTTATTTTCTAGAGAAGACAGATACACAAAAAGTGCATGATTTCAGAGAAAGATAAATGTTTAACTTCAATACAGCTAGGCAGTAGAAAGGCAGTGATTCATGTAGAATCGGAGCAAATGAGTGGTCCTGGAGGCCTCTCTAAGTAATGATATTGACTAGGAGCCTAGACGATGAGAAGCAGCTAGCTTGAAATCATCTGAAGGAGAAGCATTTCAGGCAGAGGTAAGCTCAGTGCAAAGGTTTGAGAGAAGCCTAAGATCTCGTGTTTTGAGGACAAGGGGAAAAGAACAATAAAAAATTCTTGTTTTGAGGTAAGTGTAGGAGGGCTTAGCAAGAGGTGACGTTGGAAGATTTGGCCAGAGTCTTTAGGTCATGGTTAATAAAGAGTTTGGATTTTATTCTGAGTGTAAATGTAAGCTCTTGAGGGCTTTTCATGGGAGAATGGCAGGATCAATTTTATAATTTTAAATTGCAAAGCTGTATGAAGAGTGGACTATACGATCAAAAGTGATGACACAGAGACGTGTTAAAAGGCTTTGTGGTAGTTCAAGTGAGAGATGATGGCGGAAGCTTAGACTACAGAGGAGGCAATGGAGATAAAGAAAATTAGAAAGATTCAGAGCTGCCACACAATAGAAAGAAGGGATCAAGAATCATTAACACAGCATTATGATACACACACACCACACACACACGCACAGATGCAGCTAAATATCACAGACGAAGTGCAGGTGCGCACTCAGTGTCCTGCTCTGTGTGACACTTTGGACTGTAGCCCGCCAGGCTCCTCTGCCCTTAGAGGAGCTACAGATTTTCCAGGCAACAATACCGGAGCAGGTTGCCATTGCCTACTCCAGGGGATCTTCCCATCCCAGGAAATCAAACCTGCATTTCCTGCATCCCCTGTGTTGCAGGTGGATTCTTCACCACTGAGCCATCAGGGAAGCCTAAATATCACAGATAAACAGCCTGAACTTAACGTTAAATAAAATCATCTGAGTTTTTTTTTTAATGAGTGTTTTATACCTCTTTTATACTTTTGCATCTCAAGAAAAAATAAATTTATGATAGTCAAGATATATTCAGACTCACATATACATATATATTAACTTTATAAAATTAGAATCATCATGTGCAGTACTAAGTTTATCTGCTTTTTCACTTGACATTAAATTAATTCATTCAGGAAATAGTTATTGAATGTTATCTGCCAAGTAATTTTCTAAGAATTCAGGGCTAATACAAAGTACAAAATAGACAAAAATATCATGGCCCTCATGAAGCATAAATCCCAACTTGAAGAAGCAAAAATAAACATAATTAGTGGGATATATAGATTTCAGGTAGGTCATGGAGGTTAAGGGGAAATACAAGAGAGTGTTTGAAGGGCTGACATTTTAGATGAAAGCTACAACATACTTTTATTATCTTAAGCAATTTACCAAACATTTTAATGACTCCTCAATATTCATTATGTTAGCTAAACTTTAAAACCCCTATTTTTAATGACTGTATATATTCCTGTATTTAATATTCCTACTGAATTTGAACATTTTGATTGCTCTTACTTTTCTCTATTGTATATAGTTATATCTAATTCCCTGCAGACACCTAGATTTCTTGTATTTCCTTCAGCGTGAGCTTACTTAAGGCTCTTGAAACCTGTACCCTCTGCAAAGGAGTTATAATTTGTCTTCCAAACATCAGTATTTGAGAATGCCTTACTGTTGAACACTTACTCATATGCATGAGATACAGAGGCAGTAAAACATTGTCAACTCTAAAAGGCCTTACTACACTTTTATTTTTGAACTAGGAGAATTTATAAGATCCACTGAGCGCATTATCAGTGTTTAAAAGATGGGACATTGAGAAACAGAGGAAAGAAGTGACTTGGCTAGATCATCAGTGATTTAATGACAAAATCTGTACTATATCCTAGATTATTTAATTCTCAGTCCTAGGCTCCTTTCACTCCTTGATTCAATCATTCTTATCAAGTGGACAAACCTTAAAGTGTTCAAGGGAATTTCCTTTATGAACAACAATATTATTTTTTATATAGCATCTCAAGGGCTATGTACTATGGTGCTCTTTACTTTTTTCTGTGGAAATCTTACTTATATTTGAAAGATCCAGGCGGCTATCCAGGGTTCAGCACCAAGGAAAGCTCCAGCAAGCCTGTGGCCCTTGAAGTTCTACAGATTTTGAAGCTTATATCATGAATAATTTAGTATTGTCTGTCTTTGGGAAAGAACTTCCTAAGCTTTAAGAGAGCTGGTGTATTAACATTAGTCCTGATCCCTTAGAATAGAATAATAGATATCTCCACAGAGACTACTAGCTCTTCACCCACATCAGATGGGCCATGAAACTGGATCCTAGCTAATGGAATACAGGCAGAAATGATGTGTTCCAACTTCAGGTCTGGGCATAAAATCTCCCATGAAAATTCTTCTAAGCTCTTTTCCACCAAGATGATAACATGGAACAAACTTAGAAGTCATGTGTTGAACATGACAAAGCCATTACAAACCTGGGTTTTAACTGGCCAACTGGGGAAGAACAATTGCTAACTTGGATACCTGACTCTGAGCATGAGAAAGAAATAAGCATCTTGTTCTGTTAGCCACTGAATTCTTTATTTAAGGGGAGAGGGATGATCAAGCTATTTTATTGGGTTGAAATAAAATGGGAGAGGAGCGAAAGGTTGAGAGGACAAACAGATCCAACATTCTTCTCTGGTGGGGGGATCTTGACCGCTTCACAGGTGCTGAAAAGTCACTGAATTCTTTGAGTTCTTTTTGTCACAGTAGTTTACAATAATTTACCTTATCTTGCCCTAATATAGTTCTTTCTTTTATTAACATAAAATCTTTCTGCTTTGTTTGAAATCTCTGCTCCCTCCCAAAATTGCTGCTCAGAACTGATTTTGCGTTTCACAAATCCCCTTTCCTCACTTACACCTGCTTTTCTTCATACACATTTATAAAATAGTAAAGCAACCTAATTTGGATTTTTTCATCTCATTTCCTCAAATGCTTATCATCATACCTATCTTGAAATTTCTTACCTTTATCTTCTTTCTTCTGCCTGAAGAGATATCCTTATACCTATGCTTTCAATTCCATCTCTTCTCATAACCCCAAGAAAAGTTGATATAACATTTATCAGCTCTTTTCCTTAGAGCACCAATCTCTCATTCTATGTTGCAACCAACATTTCTTCCTATCACAATGGTTTGCTTTTCATTATCAAATCAACCCCCTTACCTCTCCTTTTATTTCTTTCTCTTTTTACTGTTATCTTTATTTCCATCCTGTCTCCATTCACCACCAAACTATGAGAAAAGTCATTTCACATCTTTTGCATTGACTTTCAATACAATCTCTTCCTTTCCCTCGAGATTTAATATGCTCCATGTTTTTTGATGCTGGAATTACTCTAGCAATCATTTTATCAGTGGTTTCTTAGTTATACTTTCTTGACTTCTCCCTACATTTTAAATTTGTCCATCATTTTTTCTTCTACTTCTTTGGTCTTTAACCTCATGGAATACTGCAGCTTTTCTATGTGCTTCTGTCATATTAAAAAGCAGAGACATTACTTTGCCAACAAAGGTCTGTCTTGTCAATGCTGTGGTTTTTCCAGTGGTCATGTATGGATGTGAGAGTTGGACTATAAAGAAAACTGAGCACCAAAGAATTGATGCTTTTGAACTGTGGTGTTGGAGAGGACTCTTGAGGGTCCCTTGGACTGCAAGGAGATCCAACCAGTCCATCCTAAAGGAGATCAGTCCTGGGTGTTCATTGGAAGGACTGATATTGAAGCCGAAACTCCGATACTTTGGTCACCTGATGCGAAGAGTTGACTCATTTGAAAAGACCCTGATGCTGGGAAAGATTGAGGGCAGGAGGAGAAGGGGACAACAGAGGATGAGATGGTTGGATGGCATCACCGACTCAATGGACACGACTTTGGGTAAACTCCAGGAGCTGGTGATGGACAGGGAGGCCTAGCGTGCTGCAGTTCACGGGGTTGCAAAGAGTCGGAGATGACTGAGCAACTGAACTGATACTGGTTCTTCTTAATTGGTTCTTCTCCTTCTGGCTTTATACTAAATGCATATTTTTTCTTAGCACCTGGCTTCACCATCCATGAGCTGTTTTCTCTTTCCAACACTATTTCCGTGAGGCCTTCATCTACTAAAGTAATTGCTGGGCTTCAAATTTACATGATATCTGTGACATTGCTCTTGTTATTTCCTCTTGCCTTCGTTTTCTGAATATTTACTATAATTATATTCCTTCTTCTAGTTACTGATCAAACATTATACCCACTATGAAGCTTTCTCTTAATCTCTCAGATGAAAATTCTACTGCAGTCTAAAGTCATTTTATACTTTACTTATACCTCTACCATGAAATATTTTATTTTACTGCCATGAAATATTTTCAAATAGAGCTGGACAGACAGAGTTGGTCCTCATCAAGTAACTTCTTCCTGAGAAGAAGAAGAATGAAAGAGAGGTTGAAAGGTTCTTTTTCTCCTGGATAATTTTGTACAACTGCAACCAAACAGCACATGCATTGCCTGTGACCATCAGGATCCTGAGTCTAAATAGCAGTTAACCTCCATTAAACCTCATGCATCAAGCTCTGGGTGTGTTCTGTGCCATTTTCTCCTTTTCAGAGAATGATGAATCAGACTCGTCATGGTATTCAATTAATTCTATACAGCTGACTCCTGAGGGAGTTTGTACCCAATGTCCTCTAACTGATGATCAATCATGCTCTTGTGGTTGGTACCCAAGGCAGCAGGCAGCAGGCCTGTGACACGCTCCAGGTTGTCGAACAGAACATGTCCCCATCCAAGCAGGAAAGGTTCTGGTGACCTTTGATGGCATTTGAGAGAAGTCATTTGCTCTGGCTTTTCTGAGGCCATATTGATCTCTGCCCAGGATTCAATTTTAGACAAACAGGCGACATAATTTATGTAAACTGGGCAGGTAATTAAACTCTCCTCCCAGGCGAAAAAAGGTCAGAGAAGAATATTTAAAGTTTTATTTCTAAGTAGAAGCAGCTAGCTAAAAAAAAGAGAAAGAAATCTCACTGGGACTGTCATGTTGCCAACTGTTACCCTGTAAATTATATGACCCAGATTATCTTCCTAAGAATAGGTCTGAGTTCTTTTTGCTGAAGGAGCAATAAAAGACAAAAATACTCATCAAGTACAAGGTTTGCATATTCAAAGCAACTGAGGGGTAAGAGGCTTAATGCTAGATTGTGATGACACCTTTCAATAACTTTTTCAGAGTGATTTCTAAACAATGTCAAGTTTAAATAAAAGTTGCAAGTACAATATAAAGAATTTCCCTTTTCTCCCCCGAACCATTTGAGAGCAATTTACAACAGGAAGTTGCATCATCCTCAAATCATTTAAGGTTCATTTTCTATAAATAAGAACATTCTTCTCTATGATCACAAAACAACTATCAAAGTCAGAAGGTAACATGGATACATTACTACTACCTAATCTTCAGCCCCAATTAAGATTTTCCAGGTATTCTACAATAGTTGTTTTTAGATAACACGTCTCTTTAGTTTATTTCAGTTTGGAACAATTTCTGTCTTCCTTGGACTTTAATGATCTTGATATTTTTGAACAGTTACTGGCCAGTTATTTTGTAGACTCTTCCCTCGATTTAGGTTGGTCTCCTGTTAAACAGTAGACTCATGATACGCATCTTCAGTAGGAACACCACTGAAGTGGTGCTGTGTCCTTTTTGTTTCCTGGCAGGTCACGCATCATTTCCACTTGTCCCATTACTAGTGATATTAACATTGACCACTTGATTAAGTGGACTCTACTGTAGATCAGTGGCTTCTCCACTGTAAAATTATTCATTTTCTTTTGTAGTTAAAAATATTTTGAAGGGAGATATTACATATGGAACTATGTAAATATCCCATTACTCATCAACCTTTCAATTTATTCATTGATATATTTATATCAGTGTAGACACTTGGACTCTTCTTTTATTCAATAGGTTATAGCCCATTACTCTTATTATTTTTTGATGCTATAATTGTCTGTAATTTGATAAATGAGACTCTTCTAGGTTGACACGTGTGTCCTCTTGACATGTCCCCATCCATCTTTGAGCACTTTTTTACACTGGCCAAAAAAATATGCTCCAGGCTCATTTTTTTATTGCCCTTGTATCAGCCCTAGACTCGGTTGTTTCTCCAAGTAACTCTGACTCCTTTTACTGCAAAACAATACTTTCTAAAACCAAGAGGTGACTACCATATGTGATCATTGCGATCAGAATGACTCAGCTCTTCGGCCCTTTCTGTGGACAGAGCATGAGAATATATGCAGAGACTTTAGATATACATATATACACATTTGCATGATCCTCCTTGCTGTGTCTGTCTATACATTAAAAACCATGAGATTTTACTGGCACCTCCAATTCCAATTTGACACTACCAGGTTCATTCTGGTTTTCTCTCTTTTCATATTTAAAACTCTCTTTTGTGAGAATCTTGAAGCCACTATCCTTAATGAGCTTATTTACTTGATCATTTTCTCTGTATATAAACAGCTCCTCACCACAAAGGTCACACTTTGCTTTTGCACCCTGCTTGGGCTCTCACGCTCTCTGTCAATGTCTAGCTCTGATTCCTCCTGGGCACCCTCCTTGCCTGCCCAGGCTGTGACATACCTCTCTGCCACCATTGCTGGCTCTCTGCCCACTGCAGAGATGCCTTCCTCTCCTCACCTGAGCTTCACTCTCCCAGGCTGGGCTTCTATCATTCCGCTGAATGGATGCCTTATTCAGCCTGCCCAGGCTCTGATGCCCTGAATTGGGCTAACCCCTTCCCCCGTGTGGAAACCCTCTCAGGCTTGATGCTGTGCTGGGATGCCCTCTACATCAGGTTTCCTACGTCTTTCTGAACTCTGACATCCCACACCTGATTTCCAATGCTGCCGTCCCCCTACGTGTAGGTGCCTCTTACCTGGGTCAGGCTCCAGTAACCCTACAGGTCAACACTCCCACATGAATGCCTTCCAGAGGCCCGTCAGACTCTGACATCCATGGCAGGCTGCCCCTCCCCTGGGGTGCTCCCCAGCATCTGATTGGGCTCTAATCCTCTGGGCTGGGCAGCCCTGCTGGGCATGTCCCATCCTTACTCTGCTCAGTCTCCAAAGCCTGGGCTGCCTCTTCCACCCACAGACACCTGCCTTATTCAATGTCCCCTTGAATTACGTTTGCATTGAATTATTTGGGAAGGAAGGGCTTCCCAGGTGGTTCAGTGGGTCAAAAATCTTCCTGAACTTCAAGAGATGCATGACACCCAGGTTCTATCCCTGAGTCAGGAAGATCCCCTGGAGGAGGACATGGCAACCCACTCCAGTATTCTTGCTTGGAGAATCCCATGGACAGAGGAGACTGGAGGGTTACAGTCATAGGGTTACAAAGAGTTGTATACGACTGAAGGGACTGAGCACACACTCACACATTTGGGAAGGAAACAGGAAGAGAAAACTAGTTTTCAATGATTATTATTTAACTTTGAATTTGAAAATGAATGTGACTTTTTTTTTTTTTTTTTTTAGTTAAAAAGTTCTGGCATATTTGTCAGAACATGGTCCTTAATTTTCCAAAATGATTCTAATCTCTTTTGTTATCTCGTGGTCTAAAAGAAGCTTCTGTTTTTTATAATCTTCCTAGGTAGGTGTGACCTTCTGACATTATGATATTAACATCTGTAAAAGAAGTGTTCCCAATAGAAAACAGATGGTATGTGGAAATTAGGATAATTTAAGTAGAATCTAATAAAGGGGCTACTTATAAAGTTGTAGGTGAAGCAAAAAATCCACAAAGGATCATGCTGGATCTTGGAGGTAATAGCTATAGACACAATCAGCATTCCTGGGCCTTGTGTCTTTGGATTCCTGCTTAGAATCCTGAGATTTGCACCCAGTTCTGGCATGGGTGGACTGTTCCTAGCTGTCTTCTTAGAGAACCAGCAAGCTGGTGGTTTCATCCATTCTAAATTTTTCCAGTTACTTTCTGTATTCGGGAGGACTTTTGTTTTCCTCTTAGAGTGTGGCTTCCCCAACTCTTATACTTTGTTCTCCCCTTTCTATAATTTCCTTACAGTCACTCGCCCAAGTTCCAGTTCCTTACATATTAAAAATATAAATAAGAGAAAGAGAAAAAAAGCAACCATGGGAGTTCTGAGACATCCTTTTCTCTTCCTTGAATCAGTCTGAGTTTCATGGTTATCATCTCCCTGTAGGCTCAAGCAAACAACAATCTATTTTGGAACCTAGAATTTGATAGTGACGTCTTCCTTCTGACCACCATTAGGTAGAGAAAGCCACATAATCATCAGGAACAACTAGCAGTCCTTCAGTCAGTTCAGTTGCTCCGTCGCATCTGACTCTTTGTGACCCCATGGACTGCAGCACGCCAGGCCTCCCTGTCCATCACCAACTCCTGGAGCCTACTCAAATTCATGTTCAATGAGTCGGTGATGCCATCCAACCATCTCATCCTCTTTCATCCTTTTCTCCTCCCGCCTTCAATCTTTCCCAGCATAAGGGTCTTTTCAAATGAGTCAGTTCTTCACATCAGGTGGCCAAAGAATTGGAGTTTCAGCTTCAGCATCAATCCTTCCAGTGAATATTTGGACTGATTTCCTTTAGGATGGACTGGTTGGATCTCCTTGTAGTCCAAGGGACCCTCAAGAGGCTTCTCCAACACCATAATTCAAAAGCATCAATTCTTCAGTACTCAGATTTCTTTATAGTCCAACTCTCACATCCATACATGGCTACTGGAAAAACCATAGTGTTGACTAGATGGACCTTTGTTGGCAAGGTAATGTCTCTGCTTTTTAATATGCTGTCTAGGTTGGTCATAACTTTTCTTCCAAGGAGTAAGCTGTCCTTAGGAATTAGCAAAGGGGTCCTTCCAAGGGGTCCTTAGGAATTAGCAAATTCTTAGTTTAATTCATCATATAGATTCTTCCACTATATGTACAGGCTATGAAATGGGTATTATTATCTCTATTTTACAGGTGAGGAATCTGTGGCTCCAAAAACTGTGTAGTTTTCCTGAAGACATAGCCTGTCATGACAGGTTCAGGATTCAAACCTAGCTTTGACTATAAATACATTCCTTTTCCACCATTGCCTACTGTTACTCCATCACTCTCAACTGTACATAATAATCTATAATTTATTTACACAATGAACACTCTTACGATTGCTAACACAGGTCTCAAAATAATAGCTTGTTGTGAAAACTAGGGTCATTTTGTGTCTGTGTACATAAAGAAATGACATTTTGTTGTCATAGTTCTTTTTGTTGGGGGGAGGGGAGCATCTTAAATTTCAGCTGTTTAAAATGTAGAGTGGTTGAGATTGCTTAAACTGTCTGTGAGTTATTGGTAGATTTGGAGTCAACTTCCAAAAACTGTGATGTATAACCATCCACATGCTAACTCAGTGATCCCTAGAGAGAAGACAGTGCTGTAACAAGTATTTGAGGATTGGTGTTCACCAGTGGGATGTAGGGCTCAGATAACTATTTAACCAAGAACTTGCTGTTCACTTGTAGGAAGTAAGGTCAGATGACATATTGCAGCTGTAGAACTCTTGGACCGGCCAAAACATTTGAGCAAGACTATACTCTTCTGGGGCACAAGGAGGTAACCATTTTTGCCCAATTGTGGCTGATGAAGGAATGCCCTTGCTCTAAAGAGCAGTCTTTGTCTCTGTTGGTTGAGACTTTGTCAGATCTGCATTGCAGACTGAGGCTCTCCCTGCCTAGTCCTACTTCCTCCTCTTTTTGTCATTTACAGGCTCATCCTGCACCACCCACCTCATAAGCCTCTTGCACTTGTAACTCTGTTTCAGCATCTCATTCCTGGAAGCCTCATTTGATGCAGAACTACTAAACAGAGTGTTTAATCTTTTAGCCCCAGTGTTTACCAGTAGTGACACAAACAAAAGTCAAACTCAAGACTGTTGGGCTCAATTCATCACATTGCCTGATGATTTCAGAGGAAGTAAGAAGCGTCATTAAATGGTTGAGTGTCAGGAATTTATAGATCTCAGCAAAATCGGGTTGGAAGCAATGGGGTGTACTGACACAAGAGTGGGTGAGAGGTTTAGTCTAAGTAGTCAGTCTAAGCTGGAAACTATGACACAACCTGAAGGAAAGTTAAGGCAGGCCAAACCTGCTTATTTCCTGTGCAGCCAAATCATTCCCTTCTCCATGACCCCATCTTTTTCTGTTCATATGTCTATCGTAACACTTACCAGATATTAACTAAGAAAGCGCATTTTTCTCTAACATAATCTTTTGCATGCTAGAGCAGCAAGCACCATGCCTTGGGGCTCTCCGGAGCTCACCAGGCACAAAATGGGGCCAGTGTTTCCTAGGCGCTCAAAGAATGTTTACTGAATAAATTTATGAACAATGATATATGAAGGTCCCTGATACATCAGTTTCTAATTATGTGTTCTAGTCACATCAAATTATTTCTTTAGATTTCACACGTGTTATTCACAATAAACTGACATTAAGGACCTTCCAGAGATAAGAATTAGCCTTCTCTGTTTTAGCTGGAGATGGAGTCTACTGGCAAACCCACTATGGAACAGTGGAGTCACAACAGAAGAGAGACTGGCTTGTCCAGTGGGAAGCTAGTCGGGATGGATTTGCCACCAAGAGAGACAGCAACAGCCATATCATCTTGATATTACTCAGATCTGTAACACTGTGATTTTTGCTTCCAAGAACCATCCTCTCTTCACTAACCATCCCACTAACCACTTTTTCTGTCCATCTGAACTCATCAGAAAACATGCTTCAGATATTTGGTCATGGCACACCTTTTTGAATGTTCAGTCCTAAATCTACATAAATGCATAATATTCTGTTCTGTAAAGCCTTTATTAGTATTGCATAATTATTGAATATTATCCCATTCCCCAAACTAGTACTATTAAATGATATGAATGTATTTAATTTGCTTTTGCTTCCTTTATCTTAAGTATATTTGTTTGTAACATCATTTTCTTGGGTCTAAAGTATGGTTTTATATAAGACAAACACTACACGCTTTGTTGGCCAAGTCAATTGAAATTACCAGAATCACCTGATGTAGAGGCCAGGGTGAGAGGAATTTGGAGGTAGGTTGAGAGTCTGGGAGCAATTTCAGTGTGAGAATGCAGACAAGCGTGGCGGCATTTGATCTGGTACTGGGAGCCTCTCCCTTGCACTCTCCAGGAACATTGAAAGCCACTGTCTTCAGTCTGGCTTCACATTAGAAACACACGAGTTTCTTTGGCAAGTATACAGTTGCATGGCTCCACCTCCTAAGACTCCAGCTCTTTTGGTTTAGGGTTGGCCCAGGCATGTGCAACTTTTTTCTTAAACTGTAACTTTATTTGGAGCAGAATTTTCCTTAAGTAATGTTTTTAAACACCTTAGGACAAACTATTCTAAAAAGGAACATTTTATTTCAGAAGGAGCTTGAGTAAGCGTTTTTTTATTCTATCTTCCCATCATTATAAGTATTTCCTTTATAATTAAATATATTCTTAGCTACGCCCTTGTAATCAAATTGGGTGATGAAACTGCTGTCAGTACTGAAATATTATAGACTAGAAGTAGGCATATGTATTTTTGAAAGTTCTTCAGAACACTTGATCAGTTGAGAACCAGTGATCCCAAAGAAACAACATTTAATGTACAGAACTTATTAATTCTGACTGCTGTTTCATAAACACACAGGTATTTTTGATGACTTCTTGTGAAAGGTTGGTAATGAATAAAGTCAGTCTCCCCTGCTGAATTGATACACATAAGGTCAGTGCAATGGCAGTGAAGAATTCTTGCTTTGGTCCATCTACTATTAGTGATATGTGTTATGAAGTGTTCTTAGGGTGTAAACACTTCAAGGCAAGAAGGTGTTTCGGGCAGGATCTGAGTAGGGAAGAGATGATGCATTCAAATTGGGTACTGCAAAGAAAGTTTAAGTACATTTACAAATGTGTCAGTGGGGAGCATGGAAGCCCTAAGGAATAATTACCATCAAGGCAGAATTTTTTTAGCACTCTTGGACCTAAAGGGGAAAGAGGAGGAGCAGTTCCTGGAAGCAGGTTAGAGAGGGCTGTGACTCTGTTGAAGGAGGCACTTAGCCCTCATCTACCCCTAAGAGATAGAGCCAAGGAAATAAATTATCTGACCACATCATTTCCTTCTCTCCAATTGATCACTGATGCTTCCCAATCAAAATCAAGCCCAACCATAATCTAGAAGGTAAGAAAACCTATTGACTTGGTTCACATAGGTTTAACTCATAGGACACAGTAAGGGGCATGGATCTAGAAGGCAAGTGAAAGACAGCCACACAGGGACCAAAAGCTTTTCATCTATGTGATCATTCCCCACTATACCTACATGGCTTGGCATATATGATACTCTAATAAAATATAGAATTACTATGGTTAATGACCAATGAGGTTACAAGAGAAAGAGAAGTAGCATTTATTAGATATATTCCATGTATTGAGTGTCCTACTTCATTTTGTTAAATTTCCTAAGAACTTGGTAAGATGAGTTATTATCACTGCCAGTTTACAGGTGAGAAAGAGCAAGTCAGAGAGGCTGAGGGGCTCAATGAGGAGCATGTGACCAGTATGTGGTAGAGTAGGAATGAGAGTAGGTAGAGTAGCCCATTCCTGGCTGACTTTATATCCAAATCTCTTTCATTAAAATCATGCCACCCTTTACTCCAAACAGAAATATAGGTCATTGCTACAGGAAAATTTCTGCAATCTCCCCATGACGAGGCAGATGTAAAGACGGATTCAATTCCCTTTGTCCTAAGAAAGCCTGTCCAGAGTTCTAGAAGTTCAGGGCTTGTTCCTGCCCTCACAGAGTTAGCAGTCTCATATATATTGTAATCATCTGTGGCAAGGTCAGTGCACAAGTGGCCCAAGCTTTAAAATAAAAGCCATCGTTTATCTATCATTCACACGTTCATTCATCTATTTTTTCCATTGTTTTCGTTCACTCAATAGTTCTTGTCAATGTTCTAGGCCTGGGCAATAATGCTGTAAATAGTTTAGAGTCTATGATCATGTAAAACTTACATCATGGTGGGAGCAGACAAACCAGCAAACATCTAAATAAACAATAGAAAGTGAGTAGTTATATGTATTCACATATGCAGAGAATTAAAGTAGGTGATGTGATAGTGATGGGTGGCTAGGTCAGTTTGCATGATCAGGAAAGGTTCTTTTGAGGGATTTGCATCTAAGCTGAAGTCTGCATGGTCAAGAGGATTTCCCACAGAGGAAACAGTGGAGAGGGTCTAAGGCAGGAATCCCAGGAAATGAAAGACAACTGAGAAAGCTAAAGCATAGTGATTTAGGAGAAGAGTTGTGAGAGATGAAATTGGAGAAGTGTACCAAGGCTAGAGGACACAAAATTTAGTAACCTATCTGAGGATAATGGGAAGCCATTGGAAGGCTTAGAGCAAGGCAGTCGGGTGATCTGATGCAGAATTAAAAGCATTACTCTAACCAGTGTCTAGAGAAGAGATTATAGAGGGAAGGAGTGGAATTGGAAAGATGTGTAAGATGACTATCACAGGGATACAGAGAAATGTTGGAGGGTTGGACCAAGGTGATGGGTGAAAGTAGATGGTCAATGAGACTTGCTGATGTATCAGATGTGAGAGATGTAGAAAACAGTTATTAACAATAAACTCATTGAGATGAGAAAGAGTAGGGAGAGAGTAGATGGGGACAAGCGAGTGGGGATGGAAATCTGGAATTTTGTTTTAACAATGTTAATTTTTAAGCACTTGTTAGAAGCCTAAGTGGAGGTGATATTGGTAGTTAGGGATACTGGAAGGTCAGAGCTGAAGACACTCTTGGACTTACTGATATAGAGACCATAGGAAAGCCCTGGACTTTGAAATTACTTCGAAAGCGGTTACAAAGAAAGAAGAGGCAGAGTCTTGGCTAGAATCCCAAGATATTCCAACATTTTGAAGGCAAGTAGAAGATGAGCCAGCAGAGAATGACAAGGAGTCACTTTTATAAAATATGTTAAGATCCTGGCATTGCAGAACAGAGAGACTTTTAAAAATGCAAAAAGAATTCATCATTGAAATCAAATTCACAAGCCTGGAGATATCTTTGTCCACCCAGCGCTATGTTGTGAGCTATAAGGGCGAATATAAATCCTTTTTCATGTTCATAGCAGCAACTTTTATTTGTAAGTGCATGGTTGTTTACAGGACATTTTAGAATATACCAGTTTTTTTGAACAGTCCCCAGTGTGTGGGAGTTAGGTGCCATTATCCTTTATTTCACATTTTAAAGAGGTTACATGACTCTCCTAACTTCTCACTAAAGACGAGAAGGGCAGCAAAAATTTGTGTAAAGCATCTGACACCAGTATCCTCCCACCCCACTGTCCTTTCCATCAATGCGAATTCTTTGATTTTTCCCCTGAACCAGCCTCACGGTTGACAGTATAGATGAACTGCACTGCATATGGCATTGTTTTCTAGCACTCTCTATCCCAAAGAAAGTGGACACCTGGGATCTGACTTTCTCGGGCTCAATTAGATATGCTGCTTTCCATATAGGCTAGCATTTTACTGTGTCTCAGAAGACAGCAATGAACAATAGCTTTGAGACACAGAAGCTTTATTTCAAAGTCTGGCCCTGTCATTCATTAAATGTATGTTATCACATAAGTCACTTAACTTCTCTGAACCTCTCTTTTCTCCTGGGCAAAATGAAGACAGTGTCAATTTGCAATGGATATTTATTGATATTTCTGCCTTGTATCCATTTTTTCTCCCTATTCCACTGTTATAGCAACAATTTCACTTTTTTCTTTTTTTTGATGGTACCATCCCACCCTTTCCTTGGTTCTTGGGCTTTGAATGTATTTGTCTCAATCATTTCTCTTCAGAGTGCAAACAGTGACATAGGTTAAGGTTAAGCCAATCAATGCAATCTAGAGCATTCATACCTCAGGCTTTGATGATTGGCTTAGGGTGGGTCACATGATCTAAGCCTGACCAATCAGAACCAAGAAAATTTTATTCTGGTTTTTCTTTTCTAAGCTGATGGAAGAAATAGATTCTCTTTCTTCTGCTGGATTTGGTGCTATACTTGTGAGTTTGAGCTATGAGCTAATGGTCACCAAAAGCACTTTGAGAAAACAAGTTTATCTAGAAGATACAGATGGAGAAAATGATTCCAGGGATATAATTTGAGACATTGGTTGAATCATGCCTGAGTTTCCTGGATTCTACCCTGAATTTTCAGACAAGTTAATAAATCTTCTTTCTTGTTTGAGCCAGTCTGAACTAGGTTTTCTGTCACTTGAATGCTTGAGTTTAAATTGATAAAATTATCTTTAAAGGGTTGTAGCAAGGATAAAATGAATAATTATGAACAGCACTAATCCAGAGGAGACTCTCAATAAATAGAAGCAATCATTGTGATTTCATCTTTAAGTTTTTTCTAAACGCGACACTCTTTCCATAACAACGATTGGAGTAGTCTCAAAAATTGAAAGCTATACAGGGACCTGAACAGAACCAGGTGCTGCAGGTGTGTGTGTATTTTCAAAAGATCAAAACATCAAGCCAAAATGCCAGTTACTCTGATGCAGACTGAATATTCATCAGCAGAAGTACGTATGTAGAAAACATACACATGTGCATATGTATAAGACTCTATAAACATTCCTCCTCATATCCAGTGACTATGTAAGTCTAGGGTAAAAAAGAAAGGAACGAAATTCGGCATATCCTATCAGATGAAGTCAATGGAGTGTTCAAAGTAGATTATGTTAATTCCAAGAGTAATTTTTAATATTTGTAATGTAATATATTACTTGATAAGATTGTGAAAACTTCTGACAGCTTATTCGCCAGTGCCATTAAAACCAAATGTCACCTTTATCAACTGCTGTCAGTGAAATTAGCAATGAAACTGTCTCTAAGGGATGGAGGCTCAGTTTGTGTTAGATAATGGTGTGAGTAATCATTTGGATTATATAGCACATTTTTTTCTGAAGAGTTTAAATTTTTTACATATATTTATTCTCACAATATCCCTGAATAGAAAGTAGAGACCAACTTTATTGCCCCTATGTGGTTAGTGGTCACTTTACAGCTTTGAGTTTGTGGAGCTATGCTCAAAATAGTATTTATGTCTCCTCTAACTACTTTTCTTGCAGTTAGGATATAGAATCATTGGGTGTGGAGAAATGCCTACATAGAAGAGACTAATACTAGAAAAAAGAGAATGGAGTCATTTTCCATTTTATTAAATTGAAACATTCAGTTCAGTTCAGTTCAGTTGCTCAGTCGTGTCCAGCTCTTTGCAACCCCACGGACCGCAGCACTCCAGGCCTCCCTGTCCATCACCAACTCCTGGAGTTTACTCAAACTCATGTCTATTGAGTTGGTGATGCCAAACAACCATCTCATCCTCTGTTGTCCCCTTCTCCTCCTGCCTTCAATCTTTCCCAGCATCAGGGTCTTTTCCAATGAGTCATTGTCTCTTATATGAGACAAATTGAATGGGCTTTGAACATTTGCTAATCATAAAGATCTTATACATGCAGTGCCTACTAAACCATACATGTCATGGATTACTAATTAACCCAGAGTTGCTTTTCTTTTGGGTGGATATTTAGTCAGGATAGGCTAGGGTTTGCTGTGGTAACAAACACTGCTATAGTCATAGTAGTTTAAAACTATAATTTGTTTTTAGTTTTCCAGCTTAAATGCAAATCTATAGTGGGTGGGATAGAGGCTCTTTGCCTTCTCAATAAGGGTCTCATCTGTCAAAAAGACCACACACAGCAAATATTGACAAGGATATGGAGAAAAAGAAATGCTTGTACACTGCTGGTGAGATGGTCCACTGGTAACCATAATGGAAAACAATATGGAGGTTCCTCAAAAAACTAAAAATTACCATAAGACTCAGAAATTCCACTCCTGGGTATGTATAGCCATGTGATTACTTTTTAAACAATGGCATGTGAACAGAAATGGTGTACACTATTATGAAACAAACCATAAAACTTCCTGACTAACCCCCATTCTATAGTAATGGTAATGATGAAAGTGACATATTGAAAACAGTAGAGTCATAAGTTATGAGGAGCTAGGGTCACGGAATCATTGTTTAAAAAGAGCTACCCGGGAGTCAGAATCTCCATAACACATACTGTAAGAAATAAGCCTATGTGCTAAGCCACTGTGCTGTGGCTAAGTGCTTCAGTCATGTCCAACTCTTTGTGACCTCATGGACTGTAGCCCACCAGGCTCCTCTGTCCATGGGATTTTCCCAGGCAAGAATACTGGAGTGGGTTGCAATTTCCTCCTCCAGGGGATCTTAAGCCCATTGAGTTTGTATTTATTCGTTTTTTAAATTTTTATTCCATTATAGGTGATTTACAGTGTTGTGTTAGCTTCTGCTATATAGCAAAGTGAATCAGTTATACATAAACATGTATCCACTCTTTTTAGGTTCTTTTCCCATATAGGTCATTATACATGTTGAGTAGAGTTCCCTGTGCTATACAGTAGGTTCTTATTAGTTATTTATTTTATATATAGTAGTGTGTACATGTCAATTCCAATCTCCCAATTTATCCTTCCCTCCTTTCCCCTCCCCACCATCCCATCGGTAAGCCATAAGTTATTTTTAATGCGTTTTTATAGCTGGTATGGATTTTTTCCTCTAATATATATCAGAATGTTATAGAGACCAACCTCTACATTTCAATTAGAATTGCTGTCTTTGGTTCAATGACATAGGACTTCCCTGGTGGCTCAGCATAAAGAATCTGCCTGCAATGCAGGATGTACAGGAGTCGGGTTCAATCCCTGGGTTGGGAAGATCCCCTGGAGAAGGGTCCCTACTCCAGTATTCTTGCCTGGAGAAGTCCATGGACAGAGGAGCCTGGTGGGCTCCAGTCCATGGGTCGCAGATTCGGACATGACTGAGCAACACACAGACACATACACACACACACTGACTCGATTGAGTCCACCCCAGGTCATCTTGGATAGTCTCCCCATCCTCAAGGTTCAAGGATTAGGTAGGACATTCTGGGAGGGAAGGATATTTTTCCTGTCTGCTAACAAGAGCCGAAAGAACAGTGTTTCTAATGAACTTGTGTATGCAATCAAATCACCCTGCAAAGCACTTTAATAAGTAACGCAGATTAGACCATTTTAGGAAGGGTATATTACTTTCACTGGATCCTACCCACCAGTTTTTCACTCCCGTATTTCTCCTAATCATTTTTCTTCAGTTGGGTGTTGGGCAAAGCCATTGATAGGTAATAGGGGCTATCACGTTAGAAAAAGTATGTTTGTTGTTGTTTAGTGCTAAGTCATGTCCAACTCTTGTGTGACCCCATGGACTGTAGCCCATCAGACTCCTCTGTCCATGGGATTCTCCAGGCAAGAATACTGGAGTGGGTAGCCTTCTCTTCTCCAGGGGATCTTTCCAACCCAGGGATCGAAAACCATCGATCCTGTATCTCCTGCATTGCAGGAAGGCGGATTCTTTACCAATGAGCCATCTGGGAAACTCTTGAAAAAGTATGTATACATATAAAATGTCACACACCAAGAAAACCAGTGTAAGAGATATCCCTAGAGAAATCCAGATGAATGAAGCTTGCAAACTGAGGCTCACCAAAGAAGCAACCATGGAGGCGGGGCTAAGATGGCGTAGGAATAAGGACAGGGAGAACCACTTTCTCCCCCACAAATTTATCGAAAGAACATCTGAACACTGAGCAAAACTTCACAAGACTACTTCTGAACGCTGGCAAGGACGTCAGGACATCCAGAAAGACAGTGCATTATCTTTGAAAGGAGGTAGGAGAAAATATAAACGAAAAAAAGAGAGCAAAAGAGTTAGGACGGAACCTGTCCCGGGGAGGGAGACGTAAAAGAGGAGAAATTTCCAAGCACACCAAGGAAACCCTCGAGACTCCAGGCGGGTTTGGGGGAAGATTTTCGAATCACGGAGGGCAACATAACTGGGAGAAAAAATAAATAAAACCCACAGATTACGTGCCTGTAAGGCAACTTCCAGTAATGAACCCCAGACGCCCGCAATCCGCACACCAAGCAAGTGGGGGCAGAACGTAGAGGAGCGGGTGGCACTAGCATAGGTTAAGGACCAGGGCCCGACTAAACGTGAGAGATAGCACACCTAAACGTGGGACAAGCCAGAGAGAGCGAACTATCCCCGCTAAAAGCCCAAAGCTAAGGCACTGGCCCGGCCCGCTCACAGAAAAAGGACAGAGGCGATACCAGAGGAGAGCTATCCGGGCTGCGGGACCGCTCCATCCCCCCGCCAGACACAGCAGGCAGCGGGCCAGCCATAGCCGGAAAGTGCAAACTCACGGCCCCAGAGCGAGGGCACCCCCCACCAACTGCAAACAGGCTCCCAATTTCTAAGCAAAGATTGCCCTGAGATCCCGGAGGGTTGACAGCCGCCGGGAGGGTCGCAGCCATAGAACCAGCTCCCCAGAAACCGACACAAAGCACCCACCGGAAGAGCCGGGCCGCCCGTAACCGAGCAGAGACAGGGAGGTGATAAGCTGCACCGCCCGACAGGGGAGAGTGCGCTCGCCAAACTCCTGGCAGCCCTGAGCTGCTCCTACAGGGAACAGCCACAAACACTGGTGGGCCCAACCGAGTCTGCTGCCTATGTGGAGTACCCCCGGGAACCTGAACCTGAGTGGCTTAACCTGGAAGTACACGCATCTCAGGGCCCACTCCCCGGCCGAGTAAACCTGAGCTGAGGCAGGTAGACGGGTGAAAGCACCAACCACACCATGAGCGGGGGTGAACCCAGTGCAGCCAAGACACTGCGAGCTCTCCAAACACATGCCAGTGATATTGGTTTGCAGTGTTCCTACCTACCTCCCCACAGCACGACTAGAACTAGCGAACCTAAAGAGAGACCACCATCCGCCCCTTTGTGGCAGGGCGAAATTAGACACTGAAGGAGACCTCCAAACAAGCCGAATAAACAGAGGGACAGCGCGATGAAGGACATGCCAACAGATTAAAATCCCATGTAGTTAACACGGACTCGCATTTGAAAGGGGCTATAGATCTTGAAAAGTATAACGTAGGAACAAGTGATCTTCTGAAACTGGAACAGCCCCCACACTGCTCAACACGGCTCACTGAGAAAGTCCGTATATAATATTTTTACTATTATCATTTTTTTTATATTTTTTTTCTTTCTTTTTTGCTTTAAGTCCTCTATTACACCTATTAAATTTTTTCATTTTCATAACCCACTATTACCTTGCACAAAAAAAAAAAAAAAACCCTATTTTAAAGCAAACTGCGTACAATATCTTATACTTTTGAGTTTTCCTTTTTTTACTGTTTTTTTCTGGTCTTTATATTTTTACAGTTTTACTGTCCTTTTTTCTTTTTATACAGTTTTCTTTTTCTTTTTTTTTATATTGTATGTTTAATAAAGAGTCTAATAACCTCTATCTAGATTTTTAATCTTTGTTTTACATATTTGATATCATTTGTACAATTGAAGAATACAATCTTTATACCACATTTTTACTCAGAGTGTGATTACTGGCTTGATTACTCCTCTCCCCTACTGATCTCTTTTCTTCCTCCCCAGGGAACCTCTATCTCGCACGCCTCCTCCTTCTCTTCTCAACCCAATTCTGTGAATCTCTGAAGGGTGCTCTGGGTACTGAAGAACACTTCGGGAACAGAATACTGCCCAGATCTCTCTCTCCCCTCTTGATTCCTCCCTTTCTACTCATCCCACCTCTATTACCTTCTTCCCACCCCTCTCTATGGTATCTCTGTGATCACCTCTCTGAAGGTTTCCAGACTGTGGAGAGCACAGAGGGAATGCTTACTGGCTAGACTGCACCTCCACGTTTGAGTCCCTCCGCTCCTCTTTCTCCCTCCCTGGTCACCTCAACCTCCTCCACCCCCCCACCCCTTTCATCACCTCTCCATGTAACAACTCAGTGAACCTCTCTGGGTATCCCTCACTGTGGAGAATCTTTTTCACCATTAACCTAAAAGTTTTATTATTGATGCCTGTATGGATGGAGAAGTCTTGAGGCTACTGCAAGAATAAGACTGAAAGCCAGAGGAAACATTAATTAATAAGAGATCATCCAATAGCCTCCACATATACAAGTGAAACCACAGCTCACCCCAAGAGCAAATAAGTTTCCAGAGCAAGAACATACCAAGCAAATTCTCCTATGGAGGGTGGGGGGGTGTGTGTGTTTACGCAAACATAGCCCTGACATCAAATATACAGGCTGCCCCAGAGGCAACACCAAATCCATAGACATCTCAAAACTCAATACAGGACACGCCATTGCACTCTAGAGAGAAAGAAATCCAGCCTCTACCCACCAGAAACACCGACTCAAGCTCCCCCAACCAGGAAACATTGACACCACCACCCATACCAACCCCACCCGACAGTGATGAACCTCCACAATAAAGAGGAACTTCACAAACTACCAGAATACAGAAAGGCCACGCCTAACACAAGACAATCTAAACAAGATGAAAAGGCAGAGAAATACTCAACTAAGTAAAGGAAAATAGAAAATGCCCACCAAACCAAACAAAATAGGATAGAATATGAATCTATCTGAAAAAGAATTCAGAATAATGATAGTAAAAATGATCCAAAATATTTGATAATAAAATGGAGTTAACAGATAAATACCTGGAGACAAGGAATTGAGTACGATGCAAGAAATGTTAAACCAAGGACCTAGAATAAATAAAAAGAGTTCAATATATAATGAATAATGAAATATAGGAGATAAAAAGCACACCTGATGGGAAC
Organism: Okapia johnstoni; assembly: GCA_024291935.2. NCBI lineage: Eukaryota > Metazoa > Chordata > Mammalia > Artiodactyla > Giraffidae > Okapia > Okapia johnstoni. The sequence continues at coordinate 62,838,007 of CM044309.1, forward strand.
CAACAGTATAATATCGGAGGCAGAGATAGGATATAGTGGTAGGAGAAGAAAGAATGGTGGAAATAAACGAAGCAGAGAAGAAACAAGAAAAAAGAAATCAAAAGAAAGAGGAAAAACCTCAGGGACCTCTGGGCAATATGAAACGCCCCAAAATTCGAATCAATAGGAGTCCCAGAAGAAGAAATAAAAAAGGAAAGAGGCCAAGAAAAAATACTCGAGGAGATAAGTTGAAAATTTCCCTAAAATAAGAAAAGGAAATAATCACTAGAAAGTCCAAGAAACCCAGAGAGTTCCCAAACATGATAAACCCAAAGGCGAAAACACCCCAAGACACATATTAATCGAATAACAAAGATTCAAACACAAAGAACAAATATTAAAAGCAGCAAGGGAAAAACAACAAAATAACACACAAGGGGATCCCCATAAGGATAACAGCTGAATCTTTCAATAGAAACTCTTTCAGGCTAGAAGGGAAGGCAGGACATACTTAAAGTAATGAAGCGAATAATCTACAACCCAGATTTACTGTAGCCCCAGCAAGGATCTCATCAGATATGAAGAGAGAATTCAAAAGCTTTACAGACAATCAAAGCTGAGGGAATTCAGCACCACCACACCCAGCTCTCCAACAATGCTAAAGGAATCTTCTCTAAACAGGAAACACAGAAAGGATGTTTACAACAAACAACTCAAAACAAACAAGTAAAAATGCAACCGGGACCATACTTATCACTAATTAACCTTAAATGGTAAATGGGTTGAAATGCCCCAACCAAAATACAAAGACTGGCGGAAATGGATACAAAAACAAGACCCCCTATATTTGCTGTCTCAAGGACCCCACCTCAAAACTAGGGACACACCATACAGACTGAAAGTGAAGGATGGAAAAAACATATTTCACGCAAATGGAGACCAAAAGAAAGCAGGAGTCGCAAAAACTCCAATTTCAATAAAATGACTTGTTAAAATTAAGTAAGGGTGTGCAAAAGGACAAAGAAGGACACAACATAATGATCAAAGATCAATCCAATAAAAAAAAAGCAAGAAGATGTAACAATTTAAATATATAGGGCACCAACATAGAGCAACCAACATATATAAGGCAAATACTAACAAGTAGAAAGGGGAAATTAACAATTAACACAATAATGAGTGGGAGACTTTAATACTGCCACTCACACATATGGATAGATCAACTAAACAGAAAATTGACAAGAAAACCACAAACATAAAATGATACAATAACAATTAGAATTTAATTTAATAATCGAGTATTTTCAGGACTTTCCACCCCCAAACAAGCAATATCCCCTTTTTCTTCAAGTGCAACACGGAACTTTCTCCAGGATAGATCACATCCTGGGCCATAATCAGCCTTGGTAAATGCCAAAAAAATTGAATATCAATCCCAGCCATCTTCTCTGACCACAATGCAGTAAGATTAGACCTCAATTACAGGAAAAAAAAACATTAAAAATTCCAACATATGAGGCTAAACCAAACGCTTCTAAATAACCAACAAATCAAAGACGGAAATTTATAAAAGATAAATAAAAAAAAATATGCGTAGAAACGAATGAAAATGAAATACGACAACAACCCCAAACCCTGTGGGACACAGTAAAAGCAATGCTAAGGGGACGGGTTCATATCATACATAGCGTACCTCAAATAAACAAGAAAAAAAAATCAAATATAATAAACTAACTTTACACCTATAGCAACAATAAAGGAAAAATGAAGAAACCCCAGGGTTAAAGACAGGAAAGAAGAAATCTTAAAAATAAGGGCAGAAATAAAGCAAAAGAAACTAAAAGAGACCATAGCCAAAAATCAACAAAACAAAAAGCTGGTTTTTCGAGAAGAAAACAAAAATGACAACCATTAATTAGCCAGACTCATCAATACACAAAGGGAGAAGAATCAGATCAACAAAATTAGAAACGAAAATGTAAAAGATCACAACAGACTATACACCAGAAATACAAAGGATCATAATAGACAACTACCAACAGCTATACGCCAATATAATGGACAACATGGAAGGGAAACGGACAAATTCTTAGAAAAGTATAACTTTCCAAAACTGAACCCAGGAAGAAATAGAAGATCTTCAAGCAGACCCATCACAAGCAACTGAAATCGAAACTGTAATCAGAAATCTTCCAGCAAACAAAAGCCCAGGACCAACGTCTTCACAGTGGGAATTCATACCAAAAATTTGATTTTTTAAAGAAAAGAGCTAACACTATCCTAACTCAAACCTCTTTTTCCAAAAAATGCAGAAGATGGTAAACTTCCAAACTCATTTCTATGGGCCACCATCAACCCTAATCCAAAACCAGACAAAGATGCCTACAAAAAAAGAAAACCTACAGGCGAATATCACTGATGACATAGATGCAAAAATAATCCTTACTAAAATTCTAAGCAAACAGAATCCAAGTGGCTTTTATCCGCAGAAATGCAAGGTTTCTTTAACATCCGCAAATCAATCAATGTAATTCACCACATTAACAAATTGAAAGATAAAAACCATATGATTATCTCAATAGATGCATAAAAAGCCTTTGACAAAATTCAACATCCATTTATGATAAAAACCCTCCAGAAAGCAGGAATAGAAGGAACATACCTCAACATAATAAAAGCTATATATGACAAACCCACAGCAAACATTATCCTCAATGGTGAAAAATTGAAAGCATTTCCCCTAAAGTCAGGAATAAGGCGAAGGAGTGCCCTACTTTCACCACTACTATCAACATAGTTTTGGAAGTTTTGGCCACAGCAACAGAGCTGATAAAGAAATAAAAATGGAATACCCGATAGGAAAAGAAGTAAAACTCTCACATGTTTGCCAGATACAAATAAATCCTCTAACATAAAAACCCTAAAGATTCTATCCAGAAAATTACTAGTGCTAAAAAACCAATGGAAATATAAAGTTGGCAGGATATAAAATTAACACACAGGAAATCACCTTGCATGCCCTACCCTATACTCCAATAATAGAAAACAAAGAGAAAATTATGGAAAAAAAAAAAAACAATACCATTCACCATTGCAAGCAAAAAGAATAAAATAACTTAGGAATATATTTACCTAAAGAAACAACAGACTTATATATAGAAAACTATAAAACAGCTGATGACAGAAATCAAAGAGGACACAAACAGATGGAGAAATATACCGTTTTCATGATTGGACGAATTAATATAGTGAAAATGAGTATACTACCCAAAGCAATCTATAGATTCAATGCAATCCCTATCAAGCTACCAATGGTATTTTTCACAGAACTAGAACAAATCATTTCACAATTTGTATGGAAATATAAGAAACCTCGAATAGCCAAAGCAATCTTGAGAAAGAAGAATGGAACTGGAGGAATCAACCTGCCTGACTTCAAGCTCTACTACAAAGCCACAGTCATCAAGACAGTATGGTACTGGCACAAAGATAGAAATATAGATCAATGGAACAAAATAGAAAGCCCAGAGATAAATCCATGCACCTATGGACACCTTATCTTCGACAAAGGAGGCAAGAATATACAATGGAGAAAAGACAATCTCTTTAACAAGTGGTGCTGGGAAAACTGGTCAACCACTTGTAAAAGAATGAAAACTCGGAACATTCCTAAACACTATACACAAAAATAAACACCCCCACTCAAAATTGGATTAAAAATCTTAACGTAAGACCAGAAACTATAAAACTCCAGAGGAAAACATAGGCAGAACCACCTCTGACATAAATCACAGCAGGATCCTCCATGACCCACCTCCCAGAATATTGGAAATAAAAGCAAAAATAAACAAATGGGACCTAATTAAAATTAAAAGCTTTTGCACAACAAAGGAAACTATAAGCAAGGTGAAAAGACAGCCTTCAGAATGGGAGAAAATAATAGCAAACGAAGCAACAGACAAACAATTAATCTCAAAAATATACAAGCAACTCCTGCAGCTCAATTCCAGAAAAATAAACGACCCAATCAAAAAAATGGGCCAAAGAACTAAACAGACATTTCTCCAAAGAAGACATACAGATGGCTAACAAACACATGAAAAGATGCTCAACATCACTCATTATTTAGAGAAATGCAAATCAAAACCACAATGAGGTACCATTTCACACCAGTCAGAATGGCTGCTATCCAAAAGTCTACAAGCAATAAATGCTGGAGAGGGTGTGGAGAAAAGGGAACCCTCTTACACTGTTGGTGGGAATGCAAACTAGTACAGCCACTATGGAGAACAGTGTGGAGATTCCTTAAAAAACTGGGAATAGAACTGCCATATGACCCAGCAATCCCACTGCTGGGCATACACACCGAGGAAACCAGAATTGAAAGAGACGCCATACCCCAATGTTCATCGCAAGCACTGTTACAATGAGCCGGGACATGGAAGCAACCTAATGTCCCATCACAACGAATGGATAAGGAAGCAGTGTAACATATACACAATGGAATATTACTCGGAACCATTAAAAAAAAATACATTTGAATTGTGTTCTATTGAGATGGATGAAACCAGAGCCCAATATACGAGTGAAGTTCAGCCAAAAAGAAAAACACCAATCAGTATAACTAATGCATATATATTGAATATTTAAAGATGGTAACGATAACCCTATATGCGAGACAGAATAAGAGACACAGATGCATAGAACAGTCTTATGGACTCTGAGGGAGAAGGTGAGGGTGGGACGTTCTGGGACAATAGCATTGAAACATGTATATTATCATATTTGAAACATGATCACCATTCCATGGTTGATGCATGAGACAGAATGCTTCATGCGGCTGGGCACATTGGGATGACACAGGGGATGGGATGGGGGATGGGAGATGGGAGGGGGGTTTCAGGATGGGGAACTTATGTAAACCCATTGCTGATTCGGTCATGTATGCAAAAACTACTACAAATATTGTAAAGTAATATAGCCCCCAACTAAAATAAATATAAATTTATTTTAAGAAAAAAAAAATGAAGAAGCACCATACATAGCATGCATGTGCAACTAACTGAGCATGAAATAGAAAATTATAGGGTCAATGAGACAAGGCTTAATTTGGGGCATCTTATTAGACTTAACTTGTTCAATGATAATTTTTGTGTATAGTTCTCTTCTGTAGCTGGAGACTTTATTCCAAGAAAAATGAAACATATGTACATAATTTAATATATCTCGCCTGTCCTTCTAGGAGAATTATAAATTTTTAAGTCCACACATGGATTCCCATGAGTTAAGAACTTTTGACCTAGTCTACCTTAACTCTGAGGATAGGATTTTGCTTGATGATTCCATGTGGTAATCCCTAAAAATAATTTTCTAAGACTCCAAGATTTATGAGTATTAAATTTTGAGAACATAGGACCTTTACATGACAATTCAACCAGCAATACAATCCAAATACAATCCAAATACCTTTTCACTTGGGTCATGCTTTGGAGACAATTCTAATAGTCTCTTTTGATGTCCCCATGGATGACGTTTTGACAAGTCTTGCCCAGGATGACCTTATTGGCAGATGAATTGTGGAATGAGTTGAGTGGCTATCCTTGAAGAATATTAATAATGGCTCAGTGTCACAGGGGAGCATTGTCTCAGGTGGAGAGTGAGGACTAAACAGTATTTAATAGTTTTGTCTGTTATTTAGGAGATACACAGAAGGGAGGTATATGGAATATAATGATTCTACAATTAAAAATGTCCTTAACACATTAAAATTTTGGAAGAAACCAAAGATGTGATTAGAAAACTAAAGTCCGACATTTATAGTGGTGCCATAAATTACGTTAATGGAAATACTCTGAGTAGATGACGATCTTTCACATCTTCTCATTGCTTCTAAGGGTACTGTTGGCAACTCTGCCTAAGAGATGTCAACGAATTTGAGCATGTGCAAGTGTGAGCATCCAGATGGTGGGTGGTATGTGGTAAGAGTAGAAATGATCTAGAAATTATAAAGACTAGCTTTAGGGAATGAAGGACTTTTTCCAAGAGTAAAGAATACCATGGAGAAAGAGAAATCTGCTTTCAAATACTTGCAAAGAATCTATGTTCTGAGTGGCTTCTGGTGGTGAAGTTCTAGCTTGTACATGGAAGTCATAAAGAGGTACTTTTCATCTGTTCTGAGTGAATAAAAGTCTACTCTCAGTTCCTCATCGTGAAATGACTTGTCTGAGTGTCTGTTGGGTTCTTATTATGGTTTTGCTTGTAATTACAGGGTTATCATAGGTCCGGTTTGCTAAAGAAACAGTGTTAACATTCTGTGGGTGGTTAGACTGAGGATCCCAAAGTTTCGTAGGATCTTACAACTATAATACTTTGTATCTGTCATTTACTGTAAGCCTTAAAATGATAGTCAAGTAAGAACTCTGATTTAATAGTTAGCATTGGTATTAAAATGTTAAGTAAATAATGATTCATACATTTCAGTAAGTATTGTTCTGTGGTCTTGATGTAGAACATATTAGATTTATTTAGAACTAGGTGTTTGATAAGTATTTGTAATTAAATAACTATTATTTGTTGAGTGCCTATATATTCCAGATGTTTATGAAACACCTATGAAGTAGATGTGGCATTATTTCCAATGTGTAAAATTTAAATAAAAGGGTCAATGATGTATAATGTGTACATGGCAGGGCTAAGATTCAAAGTCCAGGTGCTTAACCTGTCTGCCATTTTGACGTTTCCTAATTAGCTGCTAAGTCGCTTCAGTCGTGTCCGACTCTGTGCGACCCCAGAGACGGCAGCCCACCGGGCTCCTCCGTCCCTGGGATTCTCCAGGCAAGAACACTGGAGTGGGTTGACATTTCCTTCTCCAATACATTTAAGTGAAAAGTGAAAGTGAAGTCGCTCAGTCGCGTTTGACTCTTTGCGAGCCCATGGACTGAAGCCTACCAGGCTCCTCCGTCCATGGGATTTTCCAGGCAAGAGTACTGGAGTGGGGTGCCATTGCCTTCTCCCTCCTAATTAGGGGGGAACTCAAATTTCCTGAGGCTATAACATGTTGGATTTAGAATGCATAGTGTTCAAGAGTGGTTTATTTCGGTCCATTTACTGTGGGTCATTTTCTCTGCTTGAGCCCTTTAAATGCTAATAGGACTCATACAAAGGTCTGAACTTGACAAACATTTGAAAAGCAAACATCAATGAAAAACATATAAAACCCTTTAGTGGGCTCTCAGGAGTTTTACTAAATGAATCAGAGGAAGCTGAGAGGGGAACATCAAGCTGACCATTAGCACACATTTGAAGAGTCACAGATGCGATGCTTTTTAAAGCAGATTTGCATTTGTGAAAGGTCACTTTCCACTGAGTATTTGCACTTAGATCTAAGACATGAGAAGGCCACTTTACCTCGTTTCTCCAATTTGTCTGTTCCATGATCAATATCAAAGTCTAGACTAGCACGACTACAGAATCTTACTGCCGCTTAATTTCCCAGAAGATCAACTGGACTTCCTGAGCGATCTCGGGATGGCAGCACAGACAAGTGCACTGGAGATGCAGATGTCCTTATGTCCCACCAAGATGCAAAATTCACAGAGCTGAATGCTTCCCGTTATCTTCCTCCACCACTCTGCAGAGATCGTCCAGCAAGATGTTCATGTATGAAATAAAGAAAATGCTACAGAACTGAGTCACAGAGCCCTGCTTTTGAAGAAAAGTCAATGATATATGTGGCATTTCACACTCTGTCTAGCAATGACCTGAAAATATGCTTCTCTTAATAGGCTTTTCTCCCCGCTGGTAGAGCTTCTTGCCTTCCATCAGAAGACTGCTTAGTCTCAGGCTCAAGTACTGATGGCATCATCGACTCAATGGACATGAGTTTGAGCAAACTCCGGGTTGTAGTGAAGGACAGGGAAGCCTGGGGTGCTGCAGAGAGTAGCAGCATGGGATCTCAAAGAGTTGGACACAACTGAGTGACTGAATAACAGCAATAACAAGCACCGAAGTTATCTTTATTTAAAGACATTAAAACAGGCCCACAGGAGTCCCCCTTGGGAGGCAGCCTTTAATTCTTCTTCCTTATAGTCCTGTCCAACCGAAGGTCTTCAGCCCCAGGGACTAGGCATCTGCCTTGTCTGAGATCATGTTCTAATTCATACATATAAGTTTATGGTACTTAACCTTTCTTTCTTTCCCCATGTCTGCATCCTGTGCCTTGGAAGACTAGATCCTTGGGAGCCCAAGTCTAACTACATGTGGCTATTTTCTTCCATCCAGCAAAAATGTACTGACTACTTACTCTGTGCTGGAAAACACAGTGATGAACAAGATAGAGACATTTTCTTCTCTCATGGAGCTTACAGTCTAGGAAAAGGAGGTAACCAAAAATGTAAATTAAATGTGTGTGCTCAGTCATGTCCGACTCTTTGTGACCCCATGGACAGAAGCCCACGAGGCTCCTCTGTCCATGGAATTTTCCAGACAAGAATACTGGAGTGGGTTGCCATTTCCTCCTCCAGGGGATCTTCCCAACCCAGGGATCAAAAGGGTGTCTCTTGAGTCTCCTGCATTGGCAGGCAGATTTTTTACCAAAAATGCAAATTAAACAAACAAGAAAAATAAGATGCTAAGAGGAGGCCACAGCCAAGCAAATACTCAATGATCTAAGGGAGCAAGAGTACAAACATGTGGGAGAAGCTATTCAAGGTGGAGGGCAGTGAAAACAAAGTGAATTAGGAAGCCTATGCTTGATGTGTGTGAGAAAAGTCATAAGGGCCATGTGACATTAAAAGGGGCAAAGTAGGAGTGAATGAGGCCCTGGCTTCTGTGCCTTGGTAAGTTTCACAGTGTCCTTTCCTTCTAGCAGTGGCACTGACTTCCTATTGCTGTGCATCTCTGAGTTGCCCCACTGTCCCATGTTTCGCTTCTCTGCTTTCTCATCACCCATGTATCTAATACCAAGTGCTAGATTCTCTTCATTGAAATATCTAAAGTGATTCCTATTTCCTGGCTAGACACTGCCAGACTCATATGTTATGTACTTAAACATAAATTACCCTGCCCACTCCTCAGCCTGAGCAGTGGGTAAGATGGGTGGGTAGGAACTTTCATAATTATTACTGTTTTTCAGTTGAGAACATTCCATTGAAAGAATGTGTATAATTCATCAAAAGATTAGTAAATGGTGGAATCAAAGTTTGTTGTTGTTATTCAGTCGCTAAGTCATGTCTGACTCTTTGTGACCCCATGAATTGTAGCACGCCAGGCTCCTCTGTCCTCCACTATCTCCTAGAGTTTGCTCAAATTCATGTCCATTGAGTCAGTGATGCTATCTAACCACCTCATCCTCTGCTGGCCCCTACTTCTTTTAGTTTCAATATTTCCCATCATCAGGGTCTTCTTCCAACTTGAATCTCAGCAATTCATCTCCAGAAACCATACCATCTGACATTTATGCTGTATTGTCTCCTTTGAACAAATATCAGGGCTCTGCATTTCTCCTATGCATTTGACACAGAGTTTGTGTTTCTGAAGTTTGCACTGCTTACTTTATTCTTAGCTTCTAAAAATAACTTAGATTATAAGATTACCCTCTTCTGGGTCTGGCATCTAATGGATATTTTCCCTGCTCTCATTGCTGACAGACTGTTCTCAGCATGACATCTATTTTTTAAAGGCTGAGTTGATAAAAACTCGCATAGTCTTGTTCAAGGTTATATAACTAAGAAACAGGAAAGGTCACTTTCAAATCTAGGTTAATTTGAGTTTCATTCCAGCTCCCTCATTTCAAATAGTGTTGCCAAGAGTAATTTCTTTGCCTTTGTTAGTATGAATTGGAAATATATCATTGATTGCTGAGAAGAGTGAGTTAACTTCTGCTAACTATGACAGTTCCTTGTACTTGAATGTTAGCTCTAATTAATCAAAGTATACCAGATTTACCTGTTTCTTCAACTGCTTATTTGGCATCTTCATTTGGTCTCCTATCTTAAACTCAATTTATTATCTCTCATATATGTCTTTCATTCTTTGTTTTCTGTCTCAATAAACCATCCATTCAATTATCCAAGGTGACCCAATTCTCTCCCTAAATCCCCTTACCTAATCAGTCATGAAGCTCATATGTGAATGTTTAGGGTTAAATAGTCATCCAAATTAACCCAGAATTGTCCCAGTTTCAACACTGAAAGTCTGTTCTTGGAAAACTGGGAAATTTGATCATTCTATGTCTCTTTCTTAAATGTTTCCCAGATAATCTTATTTTTCCCTATTCCTAATCTAATCTATCATTTTTGTTCTCACCTGGACTACCTCAATAGCTTTCCAACTGTTCTGAAAACTTCCCATTTTACAATGGCCAGATCAAGCCTTTAAAAGACCAAAATGTGATCTTATCATGCTCTTAAAATATTTCAGTGGCTTCCTATTACCCATGAGATAAAGCCCCAGGCCTTTAATTGGTCTGTATTTCCCTGAGTGATCTGTCTCCTGTTTTCCCATCAAAACTCATATCTCATAACAATCATGTCTTCTTGTCTTCACCATATCTACTGGACTCCAGGCACCCTGCATGTCACCTAGAAGATTTGCTGTCAGGACTGTTGCTTATTCTTTGCCAGTTGTGTATTATTCAACCCCAGGAGCACTCTACGTCTTGTAGCCCTTGTTGAATTGTACGCTTTTTATGACAATTTTTTGAGTAGATAGGAAACAGACTAATTTAAAGAAAGAGTCCTCTATCTGTAAGGACAGGCTAAGTTAGGCTGCATAACAAACAATGCCTCAGTTTCAGTGGCTTCAACAAAAGCTTATTTCCTGCTCACATACAACTACTTCAAATCCGTGGTGACTGTCTTCAGTAGCAGTCCTTCATTCTTTGTGATCTCATGATGTTTTGATTTTTGCTGCTGCCATTTCAGTATGAATACTTTGGCTACCTGATGCGAAGAACTGACTCATTTGAAAAGACCCTGATGCTGGGGAAGATTGAAGGCAGGAGGAGAAAGGAGCGACAGAGGATGAAATGGTTGGATGGCATCACCGACTCGATGGACATGAGTTTGTGTAAGCTCCGGGAGTTGGTGATGGACGGGGAAGCCTGGTGTGCTGCAGTCCATGGGGTTGCAAAGAGTCAGACACAACTGAGCAACTGAACTGAACTGATTTCAGTATGAAGCTCCCTCCACAGTTGCTGAGTCAGAGGGGGAATATACTGGAGGATCTTGCATTAAACTTTACCTATGGTTGTCTGGAAAGGACACATAGCACTTCTCTCAGAACTACAAACTAGAGTCATCACATAGGCCAGCTCACTATAAAAAGGAGTTGATGGGAAAGTGTCATCTTTCCAAGTTCATAGAAAGAGGGGGAAACTGGGTATGCTGCTGCTGCTGCTAAGTCACTTCAGTCGTGTCCGACTCTGTGAGACCCCATAGACGGCAGCCCACCGGGCTCCGCCGTCACTGGGATTCTCAAGGCAAGAATACCGGAGTGGGTTGCCATATCCTTCTCCAGTGCATGAAAGGGACAAGTGAAAGTGAAGTCGCTCAGTCATGTCCGACTCTTAGCGACCCCATGGACTGTGGCCTACCAGGCTCCTCCATCCATGGGATTTTCCAGGCAAGAGTACTGCAGTGGGGTGCCATTGCCTTTTCCAAACTGGGTATGACTTGGCATTAAATATTTCTACCATGAAAATTTCAACCTAATTTGTACAAATTTTCCTTTAAGGTTAGTGAGATATACTTCTGAACACTTAAGCCATTGCTTTGTCTGTGCAATCATTTTCTTGGGTTTGGGGAAGGCATCTGGTACTTTAAACCTAAAACAGACATGTGGCAATGTGGCTTCTTAGGCAACAGGTACCCAGCATGATATCAAGTTGGAGGAAGTGCTAAACAGAATAAACACATCACCAGATAGTGGCTGGCTAGCGGGTGTTTTGAAGGAGAGTGGTATAGAACTTTTATGGTATGATACAGCTTAACTTGGTCAAAAGTTCTTTGGACTTGATATTGCTTGCACTTGATCAAGAGTTCAAGTCCACTGACTGATTGTGGGATTTCAATTGTTTAATATTCTTGAATTTGTTTTTATGTCTGTCAAAAAGGATTATAATTGCCCTGTCTTCCTTCATAGGCTCATTTGAAGAATCACATGAGATGAAGTATTTTTCGTAAAGAGTGGACTCTTGGTTGTACTAAGTTGAATGGATGTGAAAGCACTATGAAAACTCTAAAGTACTCTATAAAAATATAACATAGCATTATTATTGCAATAATTATCAGGGACAATTAAAGTGAATCTAGAGTAGGAGGATCATAGTGATCTCTTTTGAGTATTCGCCTAAGTGTATCTCCCTTAATTTGTATTCCTAGAGGGAAGAATGTGAAGACATATTGACTTCATTCCATATTTACATATTATGGATTGCCACTAGTGTGCATTGAGTAAAAATCTTTATGAAAAAACGGTGCTGTTGCAGCAGACTATACTGTGGCAGCTTAATTTCCTTTTCTCTGAGGATTGCACCCCTTTAGCCTTGAGATAAGAAAAAAAAAAGTAAATATTTCAAGTAAATAGCCTAAGATTGCCATATTAAAACCAAAAAAATGCAATGCATGAATCTTATTTAGTTCTGATACACTGAATCCAGTTGTAAAAAGATATCTTCTAGATAATTAGGGAAATTTGAATATTGACACTGTGTAAGATGAAATTAAGTGACTGCTGTTAGTTTTATTAGATGTATTACTGTCATGGTGTTAGGGAAACCATACAAACAAAACATGACCTTATCATTCAGAAATTCATACCGAAGCATTTACACATGAAATGACATGGCATCTGGGATTTGCTTTAAACCAATCTAGTAAGCAAATAAATAAACAAAATTAGAAAAGGCACTCATAGATGAGAGGTGATACCGGCAAAGCCATGATTATTGTTGAAACTGAGGGCCTTGATAGGAAGGGGTTCATTTGCATATATTTATGTTAGAAAATTTCTATAATAAAAGAACTTCAAAAATTTCCACATAGAAGAATGAAGTCATCTTGGGGGTGTGGAGGAGCTTCTAGAATGCTTTTATGAACAATGAGTACTTTTGGAAACATCACAAGCAACTCATGCCAAGAAGAGGATTATTGTACTTCACTCTGGAACCTATCCCTTTTCTAAGGGTGACTAAGAGATAAATCCAAACGTGTGCTCATAACAGAATAGTACAGTCAGTTCTCTTTCAAAGAAGGGGGAGAATTGACGAAAAACTGACAACTGGTCTTCAATCACCAAAAATAATTTGAAAGTCAAGTTTTCCTCAGGTCAGTCCTCTTTGTTTTCTATGTGGGCCCCCACCAATGACTGCTGAATATTCTGACATCTCGTAGGCCTATTTATCTAAATATGTGCAAGTTTGTTTATATGTATGCTCAATTCCTTTGTCTTCTCAATTTCATGCAGACAAATCATTGATGCAAAGCTGTGGAAACAGCTAAAAGTTCTGGAAATGTGAACAGAGCTGAAAAGGATATTAGTGATGATTAACTGACTTTCATTTATTGGGCTGTTCACACATTTAACCAAATTTGAGTGCCCACATGTACCACGCACTATGCTAGGCACTGGGACTCAAGTGGTGACTCACTTACGGAATTTACAGTTTAATGACCCAGGGACTCCACATCTTATTATTAATGAGGGTGTAGGGAAGCCTGGTGGGCTACAGTCCATGGGATCACAAAGAGTCAGACATGACTGAGAGACTGACACACACAGAAAAATGAAGAAGGTAAATCATGACTGTGCACATGTATGAAATCACACACTAGGTAAAACAGACAATCATACAACATCCATAAAAACAAAGTTTTAGCTTCATCTCTTATATCTGGCTTGCCCTGTTCTCACTCTCACCAATCATGGCACACATATTACAACTAGACAAAGTCATTCTTCTATTCCCTAAGCATGTCACCTCATTGAATGCCTCTGGATCTATGTCCCTGCCTGATCTGGCTTCCCTCCTCTGTCCTAGAGAGGACTGACTCCTCATCATTGTTCAAAACCTAGAGTGCACATCACCACCTCACACACTTACTGAGAGACTCCCTTTCTTGTCATCCAGAAGAATTTCATCCTCACTCATGTCTTTTCTCACAGCACTCGGTGCAGACATGTGCTGTAGCACTTAAGACCTGTATTGTCATTTTTTGTTTGTTTATACATCCAGCCTTCATGCTGAACTCTGAAACTCTCAAGATAGAATTTATACATGCATCCCTATAACATCAATGCCTAGGACATGCCTGAATCATAGTAGGTGATCAATAGAATATATTAAACAAGTGAAAGCATTAGTTATTCTGTCCTGTCTGACTCTTTGCGACCCCATGGACTGTAACGTGCCAGGCTCCTCTGTCCATGGAATTCCCCAGGCAAGAATACCGGAATGGGTTGCCATGCCCTTCTCCAGGGGATCTCCCCAACCCAAGGATCAAACCCAGGTCTCCTGCATTGCAGGCAGATCCTTTACCATCTGAGCCACCAGGTAAGCTCCGATGAATAGATATATTAATGAATCATATACATGAGCTTTTGATATAAAGGTTTAGTTCCCTAAGAGCAGTATACAACATTTCTTTCAATCAAAGTCATAGGATTTCAAAGTTGGAAGAAATCTTAGAGATTATCTATTCTAAACCCATAATTTAGCTTTCAAGTATACATTATGATGAACTGGACTCTCCTGGTTGGCATAGAATGAATTGCCTTGTTATGCTTTGATTACTGTAATGATTCTGTGTTAACAGATTCAGAAAGAAAATAGAAGAGCCAAGACACATGAGAGAGAGAGCAGCAGGGAGAAGCCAAGGCAAAGTTAAACATTTACAAAGGGGCTTATCTGCCTCCGGAAAATGGTCACACACTGTCCTAATGACCTCCTTGGTTAATAGTGTGGGCCCCTCCCTCGCCTCCTGATTCCCTTACCCTGTTCTAGTCTTTCAGTTTTCCCATGGCACTTATTAACTTTTAACATGCAATATCACCTATTTATTGAGCATGCCCATTGTTTAATATCTTCTGGTTCCTGATTTGGTGCTCCTTTCAATGTATTCATTTATGCCTCACAGGTTTATTACTTTCACAGCAAACATTGAGGTTTGGAGGCCACAGGGCAGAGAACAGTAGGTATCAAACCATCTCTGGTGAAGGACTTGTTTTTGAATTTCTAGCTGTTCATGGATCTACACGTGGCCTATTGCACATAACCAGCACGCAGCCTACGTCAAATGTACTCTATCATGTGAGTTTGACAACACTAGAACTGTTCTATACCCTGTTCACTCAGATGAATCTGCTGATCAGGCTCTTGGCAAAGGGCTATAACACTGCTTAGGCTCACTCTCAATTTTTGTACTCATCTCATCGCACTTGGGGCTTCCCAAGTGCCTCAAATGGTAAAGAATCTGCCTTCAATGCAGGAGACCTGGGTTTGATCCCTGGGTTGGGAGGATCCTTTGGAGGAGGGCATGGCAACCAACTCCAGTATTCTTGCCTGGAGAATCCGCATGGACAGAGGAGCCTGGCAGGCTATAGTCCATGGGGTCACAGAGAGTTGGACATGACTGAATAAGCACAGCAACACACAGCATCACAGGCTGGTCATGGATTGGGACCCATCCACAGACCACCTTTTTGACTTGAGGGCCCATTGACCTGGGTTGGAATTCTAGCTCCACTCTTCCCCAGTGAGCCTTCCTGGTCTCAATTTCCTCTTCTGAAAAATGAGGATAATTATAGTGGCCCCCATAAAGGGCTGTTGTGTAAGTGACATAAGTTTATGCACGTGGATGGCTGAGAACAGCGCCTGGCACAGAGTCAGTTCTCAATAAATGTCAGCTCTTATTGTTACCACTTGACCTTTTCTCAGTCAGGAATACTCCCTTCATCTCATGGTTACTGCATTTCACAGCCAAGAGTACCCTGGGGGTGCAGCAGAAGGTGGCTATGGAGGCTTGAGGGGCAGAGGAGCAGGACAGCTGTCGAGAGATGGAGATAATTCCCCTTTTCTTCCTCTGCTTTTCAGCAGCAGAGGGGCTCATTCTGCGCCTCTAGCAGAGGAAGAAAAGAGAACTCATTGTCCTAGATGTTTTTTTTTTTATTTTAGTTGGGGGCTAATTACTTTACAATACTGTAGTAGTTTCTGCCATACATTGACACGAATCAGCCATGGGTTCACATGTGCTCCCCCTCCCAAACCCTCCTCCCACCTCCCTCCCCTTCCCATCCCTCTGTGTCATCCCAACGCTCCATCCCTGAGCATCCGTCCCATGCATAAAACATGGAATGGTGTTTTGCTTCACATATGATTGTCCTAGATTTGAATGGCTGAAGATGAGAAGAGATGTTTTTCTTGGCCTGGAGATGCCTGGTGAGTCTCTCCATTCTGCAATGAAATGTTCACTTCTGGGTAGAGCTCAGCTTGTCCCAGAAGAGGTGAGCATGTGAGTAACGTGAACCCTTGTGTCACTCTCTGAAGAGCTCAGACCCCAGCTTTCATCCTAATTTCACGGGCATTGCCTGGATTCAGTCAGCACTTCTTTGGGGAAATACTTTTTTGGATAGTCAGTAATGTTCTGAGATGCTGTTGTTGTTTAGTCGCTCAGTCATGTCTGACTCTTTGCAACCCCGTGGACTGTAGCCCACCAGGCTCCTCTGTCTGTGGGATTTCCCAGGCAAGAATACTTGAGGTTGCCATTTCCTTCTCCAGGGCATCTTCCTAACCCAGAGACCAAACCCATGTCTCCTGTGTTGGCAGGCAGATCTTTACCATCCAGCCACCAGGGAAGCCAGTGTCCTGAGAGCGGTGATGCAAATGTCCTGGAAGATGACTTCTACATCCTGGATGAACATTTATTTGTTGAAAGAATTTGTGTATATAAGTGTAAGCCACTTCCTAAGGATGTTGAGTAAACACAGCACTTTGACATATTGACACTTAAAACAGATAAAAGAGGACAGTCAAGTAATAAACAAGGAAGAAATCTGTTTACCAAGCTGGCTTCGCTTAATTTAATCAATATTTCAGGGATGGCATAACTAAACTTTTATGAATATACACACTTAGCATTGAGTCAGCTAAAAAGTTCATTTAGGTTTTCTGTACCATCTTATGTAGAAAGCCAAATGAACCTTTGGCCAATCCAGCACTATAAACTTTTGTATAGCACCTCCTATAATTAAAAGGTTTTTAATTTTTTTTTAGGTTTTTATGTTTCAATTTATTCCCCTTAAAGTCAGCCACCAAGATTGTCTCTATTTAGAGATCAAGAAACTAAGATGCAAATAGGTTAAGTGGTTCCCCCAAGGTTACAGTGTAACATGTGGCAGAGTTGGGATTTGAAATCAGTCTGGAGTTAACACCATGGTTCATAACTGCCATGGCATCATACAGGATGGTTAGAGCTCCATTCATGGTCAAGTATATAAGAAGTTTAACTGTTTAAGCATCAGGTAAAAAGGCAGAGTGTTTGGTCAGTGTGATGTGTGGCTCTAGATGAGTTACTTTCTGTCTCTGAACCTTAGCTTGCCAATCTTGTGAATGGAAGGATTTGATAAGACATTTCTTGAGGGCTCTTTCAGTCATAGCATCCAAGGATTTTCTGCCTCTAATAGTGTTTCCTTCTCAGCAGCTCTGTTTTGTCTCCCCATGTCTCCTTTACCTGGCACCTCCTACCTTTCCTGAGTACTCTCATTTATTGCCTGACTTCTATTGCAGCAGGCTGAAAGGAACATTCCATGTTTTTTCTGCATAAAGGTTAACAACTCCACCAGACACAATCCTGGGAGAGATCCAAAAGTGTAAGGATTCCCACATGGGGCAAAATTAAGTGTCACCTATCTCTTCATTATGTCAAACCCTCCTTTTTGCCCACCCCCAATACAGATGTCATAGGAAAGTCCAGGATCAGAGAGCAAAGGAAAGATCCCTTTAAAAGTCCCTAAAGTATAGGAGCCTCCAAAAACCTGAGACTGTTTTTTTTTTTAATTCACTGATACATCCTCAAGGCTCAGCATATCACCTGCTACACCTTAAACACCCAATAAATATTTGTAGTATTAAGAAGACTAGGCTCACCCGTCTTATGCATAATTCCACATTTCCAATGACTGTCAATATCTGTAAAACTATGTAGGGTTTAAAAGCCCCTGTGTATCCATTCTCTCATATATTTACAATTATCTCACTTAATTCTTCCTTGCCTCTAGTGCACCAAGAAAAATTAGTTCACTTCCTAGTTTTTAAGACGACTTCCCCTTGCAACAGTGGAAACCTCTTTTCTCTCAAGTAGGTCAGGATTCAATTCAAGAAACTTTCTTCTGAGCCTCGTGGGTTTTAGGCACTCAACCTGGGCACTAAAAAGCCAAAGAAAGCACAAACAGCCAACAACATAGCAGGCAACAGTTACTTGAATGGCAGGGAAAGAAAGATCCTACAAGAATGTCCTTCTTTTTCTTAGTCAATGAAGCATTCAGAGCACTTGCAGAAAAAGACGTGACTCACATGGAGACTGACCACATTGTTGAATGAAATCCTAAAGATGATCAGTCTTGGTATTCATGGTTGGGGAGAAAAAACTTTGGATAATTTCTATGGCACACATAAGAAATAAACAGTTTGATTTATTCAGGAACATATAAGTTGTGTCTTCCTTTTCACTAACAATTGGCTGACAGTGGACAATTGTGGATGCTGATGGTGTGTACAAAGTCTTTACGTAACTATTTTATGTAATTATTCATGAGGGCTTATTAAAAGCTTTGCTTTAGAGTAACTTGCCTGCCCTGAAGTATGTGAAGCTCTGGCTTATTAGATATATGAGTTAAATGATCTCTAAGAATTGTAAACTCCTCTTTTTAAATCAGAGATTTGAGTTGAAGATTGTAGTAGGCAGCTGTGGGCTTAATTCAATCTGAGCCTTTTTGGAAAATGGAGAGTGGATATAGTGGTATTATGAGGTGGCATCAAGTAATAAATGTAGACCCTGAAAAGCTTGGGATGGGGATTATTTTTTTTAAAGATCTCAGTTCTCCCTGACTAATCAAGTTGATGCCTGGCACAGTGGAGGTACCTGATAAATGTCAGTTAAACAAATGAATGGACAGCAAGATGTAAAACCCAGGGAGGACGATGGAGACTGGATTAGTAACTGGGCTCTGAAAACAAGGATCTGACTCAGACCTCCCTGCAGGTGTCCAAAGACCTGGCTCTGTGATTGGAACCCATCGCACTACCTTCCAGTAGGGTGTCTGCTTTAAGGACATACTTTATTGAAACCTGTTTTATTCAAGCTTCATTTTTTAGTTTGGGTTTCCCATTTAGCAGGAAGAAACTACCTTTAGGGGCATACTTTCTAAACTCTCTTGAGTCATAAACACCTGAAGAGAAATAGAGCTAAAGACTGGCAGGGGCTTCCCAGGTGGTTCGGAAGTAAAGAATCCGTCCGCAATGCAGGATATGTGGATTCAATCCCTGGGTCAGGAAGATCCCCTGGAGGAAGAAATGGTAACCTACTCCAATGTTCTTGCCTGGGAAATCCCATGGACATGGTGGGCTACAGTCTAGGAGGTCACAAAGAATTGGACATGAGAAAGCAACAGCAACAGAACAACTGGAGGCTGGTTTTGATGAATGTAGGGACAGAGACTATGAGACCTGTAATCGTCTGGGAAGGAGTGTGGGTAAGGGGAGACCTCCAAAGGGGTAAGACGCTTCCCTCCACTCCATGACCGGTGCAAAGGCACCTTCCTCATAATTTTGCCGAGGGCTGTCCTTGACACTGCCTATGTCTTAAATTACCCTCAAATTGAAGGGAGATAGCAAATCTCGAGGTGCGATTAAGAACCTTTTAAAAGGGCAAAGTTCAGAGGGAACAAAAACGGTCTGCACAAAACCATAAACAGTTATGGTCCTTCAGCCTTTTTTATTCATGACTGTTAATCAGCTCCTTGCCCAAGGATGGAAGGTGTGACATTTGTGCACGTGCTGATCAAACTGTGCCAAACGTTAGGCTCACAGGAGACTTATCCTTCTGCAAAGTAAACACAGACCATTATTGGTTATCATGTCAACTGCAAAGAATTCTAAGTCAGGTACTATTGATCCCAGTGTGCTTAGTTGTTCAGTTGTGTCCGACACTTTGTGACCCCATGGACTGTAGCCCACCAGACTCCTCTGTCCTTGGAATTCTCCAGGCAAGAATACTGCAGTGGGTTGCCATGTCCTTCTCCAGGGGATCTTCCCAACCCAGGGATCAAACCTAGGTCTCCTGCATTACAGGCAGATTCTTTACCGTCTGAGCCACTAGGGAAGCCCAGTAAAAGAGATTAAAACCTGAAGAATTTAGGGTGCATGTGCTTTTCCTTGGGGCAACTTCCGTCCGTCTCTCCAGTTTCATATTTCATAGCGTCGTAAAGTGAACTATGCAATGCCTCACGTGAACACAGCTGTCACTGACATTGCCAATAATAACAGCTCCTGAGAGGCTGAAGGTGAGAAGTAGGTGCAGTATTGGCATTGTAAGAGGAACATGGGCCTTGGGGCCAGACAGGTCTATTTCTGCAAATATTGTTACAGTGTTACTACCTCTTTTCCACTCTGGTTCCTGTCCAGTGCCATGATCTTTGTATATTTTGCAGCTCTTTTGTTAGGTGTAAACAAACTTAGGATTGTTATGTCTTCTTGTTGAACTGAACCTTGATCATTATGAAACCTTTCTTAAAAAAGAAAACAAACTCCAATGATGATTCTTACTTTAAAATAAATTCTATTTCTGTCTGAAATGATTGTGACCACATTAGCTTTCTCTCTTTCTTGTGGTATAGCTTTTCCTGTCTTTTTACTTTCAACTGCTAACTTCCTTTTAATTTTAAATGTGTTTCATAAACAACATATCACTGGAATTTTTTTTCTGTCTTAAATCTAAGCTGACAGTTTTGTCATCGAATTATTGATAGAATGAATCACCAATTTATATTGAATACTAATTACTAATAAAATTGGGCTTAAGTTTGTGTGTGTCAGTGTGCTCAGTCACTCAGTCGTGTCCAACTCTGCGATCCCACGGACAGAAGCCCATGAGGCTCTTCTGTGCATGGAATTTTCTAGGCAAGAATAGTGGAGTGGGTTGCCATTTCCTCCTCCAGGGTAACTTCCTGACCCAGGGATTGAACCTGTGTCTCTTTCATCTCCTGCATTGGCAGGCGGGTTCTTTACTGCTGTGCCACCTGGGAAGCCCATTTTGGCTTATGTTTACACCTTACTCTTTGTTTTCTACTTGCCCTATGTCCTATTTCTTTGCCCTTTATTTCTCCCTCTTTTTTTCTAGATTAACTGAGTATTTTTAAAAAATTACTCCATTTTGTTGCCACTTTCTTTTGGAGGAATTACTTCTATCCCTCACAAGTTTATCTCTTTGACCTCATGCTCCAGACAACATTAAAATATGGCAAATGCCTTGAGAGGAAAAAGGAAATTTCATGCTGCCTTTTCAAGCCACTCTCAGCCGCCCTGCCTCCCTAGCACTTGGCTCTAGTTTCTAGGGCTCTTCCATGTTCCAATATGCTTTACCTGTCCCTGTAGCTGTCAAGCCCCCACAGTTGCCTCTTTCCCTTGCTGTGGGCTGTTGGCTTAGACCAAGTCCAGTCCTCAGTCTGTGTCCAGATTTGGCCAACACCCTCAAGGGAAGAAAATGGTAGCCACCTCAGCTTCCCTAAGAGAGACTCTTCTCTACAGTTCTAGCTCATCCAGCCCTCTATGTTTCCCCAGCTTGCCAATGTAACTAAAATTATGATTTTGTAGGTGGTGGGGAGGATAATTTATCATTTGAATTTTTCTAGTCATTTTAGTAGAAGCAATGGCTTATGACTACCTCCCCAGAAACTGAAGTCACCATCATCATTGAAATCACACATTTGAAATGCAGAGACACATCAGAGGTACAGTGAGCAGGGATGGAGTCAGATTGCTTGGTTTGAATTGCTGTTCTGCCAGGCAGCCTTTTTTGGGCTCTGGACATGGGATTTCACCACTGTACTTCTATTTCTTCTCTTGTAAGTGGGGAATAATGATGGAACTCATAGGTCACTGTGAGGATCTGATAATATGTACGTATGTGTGTGCACTCAGTCATGTCCAACTCTTTGCAATCCCATGGACTATCGCCCACTAGGCTCCTCTTTCCATGGAATTATAACCAGTCAAGAATACTGGAGTGGATTGCCATTTCCTACTACAGGGGATCTTCCCTATCTAGGGATCAAACCCATGTCTCTTGCATCTCCTGTCTTGGCAGGTGGATTCTTTACCACTGCACCACCTGGGAAATCCTCTGATAATGTAATGAATGTCAAATATTTCACATGAAGACTTGTACATAATAAATAATCAAACTGTTAGCTATTACTCAATATTACTGATTATGTTAGTTGTAATTCAGAAATCACTGGTTTTGAATCAGATACCACTTAGGAACAGTGCTACTTTGAATGACTTGCTTAATCTCTTATGGATTCATCCTCTCATTGTGAAGCATTGGATTTGTAATTATATCTCATAAGGGCTTAATTTCTAATTTTATAAAGCCTCAGCTTTGAATCATAGGGATGTGAGCTGGGAACATCATGATCTATGAAGCAGGGTTATTCATGACCAAGTCTCATGTCATGGGTTTGAAGCTGAGCTAAGGTCTTAGAGAGAAATCTAACTATTGAAGGAATAGCACAATGGGTATTGTTCTCATTCTCATGGCATGAAAATAGATTTCTAACAAGAGTGTTCTAGGTCAAGTTGCATATTCTAGTTCAACTTTATGTGAGCATGTTGAATATAGATGCCCAAGTTTTAAACAAGCATCAGAAAATTGCATATTATTTTTAATAATATCATCTTTTTAATGCTATTATCTATCAATGTATATTTAAATTTTTTTGTGTTTTCATACATTGGTGTTAGTTAACCAACTTGGGAAATATGTCTTTGATTCTGAGATTATGGTTTTTATTTTTTTATTAAAGTGATTCTTGTTTTATAAAATGATGCCAAATAGTAAAAATGGTTCTGAGTATTTTAAGTGATTTTAGAATAGTCTCTTAGTTAAAAAAGCAAGCAAACAAAACTTTTTGCTCATCCATGAAAGTAGAAAGTCTAAGATGAACTCACTTGGGTATATCATAATTCAGATTCCCCTCAAATTTTGTTTTTCTCCTTTCAACTTCAGATATGTTGTAACACTTGCCAAGTATCTACAAATTGTGGATTTCAGTTTTTCATGTATACTTTGGTGGCTCGGATGGTGAAGGATCTGTCTGCAATGCAGGAGACCATGGTTCAATCCCTGGGTCAGAAAGATCCCCTGGAGAAGGGAATGGCATCCCACTCCAGTATTCTTGCCAGGAGCCTGGTGGGCTACACAGTCCACAGGATCTCAAAGAGTCAAACACCACTGAGCGACTAACACTTTCACCCTTACCGAGTATCACATTGTTGACATTTTAATTCCCTTTGTTACAAAAGGAAGAAACTGAGGCATGGAGAGTTTGGGTGAGGTGTTTGAACTCTCATGATCAATGTTAAAATCTGGGTAGAAAGAAAACCCCGAAGTCCTAATTCTATGAATTCCCAATCTCTTCCAGGCAAGTGGAAAAGATGTCTGGTCTCCTTTCCGGTCTCCAGTCAGGGTAAACATAAGAGAAGGTAATAAGTCTCTTCCTCTACCTTGTGTATTACTCACCTACCCCAGAAGCTGTATCACAAAATTGCCCTGTTCCTTAGTGACTTCTGAATTCAAACCAACTCCTATTCCATCTCTTGGCCTGCAGGAGACTGGCCGCTATTCCGCCTCCCCAGAGGCCGCCAATCAAAGATGCGGATTCCAGCACATAGTTTGTAGCCATGTTTCCAAGAGGTGCACAGAAGACATTTTGTCAGGCTTGCCTTGCACCTCAATGCCCTTCTATTTTTTTCTGTCATCAGCACAGACTGTTCATCTGGTTTGTGCATACTTTGTGGTTTTTTTCTCCTGTAGAACTTGGAGCCATGGTAATAAAGTCAGTTTTCAAGGAAGCAGTGGATTGAATGTGGCTCTTTCAATGAAGCTCAGAATCACAGCACTTACTTGTCTCTTGATGTTGACAGTCGCATTTTTCTGAAAGGACTCTGGCTTGCCTATGTTGTATTTATGTGGGCCTCACACGATGACATGGTTTTGATCATTGGAAGTCAACTACCACATACGAGGTCCTAGAAGGTTCCCTTCTTAGCACTATATGAACTTAGCATTGTTGATTTTTAAATGGGAATGTCAACATGTGCTTGGTTCAATTCCTTGTCACTGGGCTATTATTAACCCTACTTGGTTGACGAGCCAACTGAGGTTAACCAAGATTAAAATTCCCCCACATAAGTGACAGGGGAACAGAAAGTGAAACTCCCTTGTTTTTAAATTCTTTAAGTAACGAATCCTTTTCTCAAAGGAAATGTTATGGGGAAATCTAACTTTTAAACCCATTAAAGCAATTGGCATGCCATTATTTCAGAAGTTCTACTTGTTTATGTTTATTTTACTATAAATAAATGAAAAAATCTTGAGGCAGTTTTGATGAAATAAATAAGCAAATTTGCCAATCTGAAGTGATAATTTATTTCATACTGGCGTCAGTACTCCGTTTACTTTTGGTTTTTGTTTCTTGTTTGAGTTTTGCAGCCTCAGGTAAGCCTCCACTCACATGAGAACAGAGATGTAAAAATAGCAGTAAGAGAAGCAAAACGTTGTACATCGGTTAAATTGACTAAGCAGCTGTGAAGAGCATTGAGTCTTTTCTACTCAAGTTGAATCACTAACCTTATCTACCTACTGCCCATCTTCCTTATTACAAACACAAATGTCAGAGGATCCAACACCTACAAGTGCTAAAATAAAAAAGGTGATGCTCTGGCGTTTTGTGTAACTTTTTATTGGACCACCTACACCATGCCGTGTTGCAAGTCTGCTCTGAGTACATAGGGCCCTGCCGATCCTTTAATTGAACACAGTGTATGTGTGCTCATGTGTGCCGTTTTTCTGCGAGCAGATGTGTACAGGGCTGAATTCCAAGAAGGAATTTCAAGTTAAAAAAGAAACTTTCTAAATAATGATATAATTCCATGAAGTTTAGCTGTATGTGCAGAAACGGTATGAGAATCTCTAAGTTTTACACAAAAACTAGTTAACTTAGCCTAAGAGATCACATTAGAGGATCTCTAAGGTCTTAAAATGTAACTAAGATGCTTGAGTGTGCTTCCTGTGATAGGTGTTTTTTTTTTTTTTAATAGTGTATATTGTGTTGGCCAAAGAGTTTGTTTGGGTTTTTCTGTTACACTTTATGGAAATACCCAAACAAACTCTTCGGCCAACCTGATATACTATGGATAATTGAGATGAAAATTGTGAAACTTCTAAAACACCCTGGAGAATTCTTTCCTGCGGTGTGTACTTCTCTAGATTCTAGCTCTTGTCTGCTGCCCCATCTACACCTTCTATAATAATCCCCTCTCTGTACCTTCAGCAAAGTCCTTTCCCATTGGAAGATCTTTGTATTAGCTGTTTCTTTCTCTACACTCCTTCATCTATGACTACTTCCCTTTTAATCTTTAAATCTCCACTCAAAGATCACTTCTGTAGTGGGAGAAGACCTCCGCCAAAGGGATTATCTCTTCTAAAGCACTCTCCTTCCTTCAGCCACATCCTATCATATCACCTGTTAGACCCTAAGACATATCACAGGGCTTTGGTTTTTACTTTTTTGTTGCCTGCCTTCCTCAACTAGGAAGGACATGCTGCAAGGACAGAGGCTCTGTGACCTGAATATATCTGGATAATCCTGGTTTATACATACCTGTTGTTCTGACTCTTATCATTCTCTAAAATGTGTCATTTTGGACAATAAATTACATGGTCTCTTAAATTGGATCTGTCTAATCTAAAGTCTCACCCCCTAGTCCTAATTTTGCACATGGGACAGGATAAATGTTTATGAGTTTTTGTTGATAGTTGCATGTCCTAGATTGGAAATCATGAGTCCAATCCCAGGTTCAATCAGTTAATGATCCTAATATCCCTAATGATCAGAAAAGCAGGCTTTAGCAGGCAACATGCTCACATAATTTCCATAATCTTGCTTTCTACCATATCAGGTAGATAACAGAGTACTTTTAGGCAAAGTAGTTCTATTTCTAGAGGTCTGCATATAACTTCAAAGTTAACTAACACTTTGAAGCATCCACTGACACAGGAGGAGTTTACCTTATTGTAGGGAAGAATTCTCAGAGTCAGGGAGACTCCATGAGGCAGTGAGCACCTGCTGCCGGAACTGCTCGGTGAACTTCCCAGGGCAGTGTATTCCTGTGGAAGGAATGCTAGGCTGTGTGTCCTATTCCTGGACTGTCAATTAAGAACTGTGACACTACCTCCCTGAGACCAAGACTTCTCATGTGACACTTTATTATATATAAAGTAAATAACTAATAAGGACTTACTGTATAGAATGGGGTACTCTACTCAATACTCTGTAATAGCCTATTTGGGAAGATAAATCTAAAGAAGAATGCATACTAAGTCATTTCAGTTGTGTTCAACTCTTTGCAACCCTATGGAGTATAGCCCACCAGGGTCCTCTGTCCATGGGATTCTCCAGGCAAGAATACTGGAGTGGGTTGCCATTTCCTTCTCCAAGGAATCTTCCCAACCCAGGAACCGAACTCACATCTCTTGCGTCTCCTGTACTGGCAGGCAGGTCCTTTACTACTAGTGCCACCTGGGAAGCCCAAAAGAAGAATGGATATATGTATACACATAACTGTTTCACTTTGCTGTAGACCTGAAACTATTACATTATAAATCAACCACAATAAAACATTTTTTAAAAATGATAATTAAAAAAAAAGATTTCTCGTGTATCAAATGTAGAATATGATTTTGGTTCTTCCTACCAGATTCTCCCATTTTATCTGTCTCTTATAAGTTTGCTGTTAATTAAAGGAGCTGATACATTATTTTATTATAAAGTGCAGGTGACAAAACTGTTTGTTGGCATATGAATAAGAAGGCACTCCAGCATAAAATAATTCATCCCAGATGGTTGCCTGGATTTCCATTCCGGGGGTTGAGGGGTTAGGTAAACTAAGTAAGGAGCTCAGGTGAACTATTCAAGAGTCCTTTAGACAGAGACAAGTCTGTTCCTGTCTCTTATGTCTCAATTTTGGACTTTTTAAAATGGTTGTGATGAGTTGTTTTGCTTCCGTTCCAAGATCAAAAGAGGATTCCATTTGAGAGTGCTGCTTGTGGTTGAGGAAGTACTATAGAGATATTAAAGTCTTGAGGTGTTGCACAAAATCTAGGTGGGGGCTCTCGCATGTCTAGATGGAAGCAAGAAACATTCAGGGGTGAATGAATTTCCCTTCCTCCAAGGTGACAAAGTTGAAGACACAGTTGTTCCTATAGATGTAAGAACCTTGAAAGGTGAGAGTGTAAGAATGAGCCTAGGTGTCCATGATGGAGATAAAAACAGAGTGGAAAAGAAAATGGTACTTTTTAGCACTTATTTGGTGCAAAGTTGTCTTACATAGGTGATCTCATTTATCTTGAGTTTCATACAGAGCCAATGAAGGAGATGCTATAATATTCTGATACTATAAGTGGAGAAACTAAGGCTCAATGAGCTTAAATAACTCGCCCTGGATACTGTAGGTCATGGGCAGCTGGCTAGAATCCCAACAAGCAGAGAGAGAAGTAAAAACTGGAAGTATGTGAAGACTCCACAAGACCAAGCCTTGAGTGTTGGTCTGCCCCTCCTCCAATTTAGTGATATAAACGGTAGCAAGCTCTCCCTTTTCTTACTCCTCAACATCATGGTTTTCTCACCGTCACCTCTCATGGGACCACTCAACTTCAGTTCCATTTATATGGGCAGCAAGAGAAGTACAAGGAATTGTGTCCATTTCATCTATATCCTTGTCTTGTGTGCCATCTACAAAGCTTGTTCACTTGTTTAGTGATGAAAGCAACCTTAAACCTAGTCCCAGACAACATTCTCAGAAATCCTGGGACTCAACCCAGACCTCTGTGGTTTTGCTTAGGCATAAGGGCACGCAGGTTGTAAGTGGCAGAACCAGAATTTTAACTCACTTCTCTCTAACCCACGCTCTACCTGTTCCATCATTCAGCTCCTTTGGTTATACACAAAAGGATAAGCTCTACTTCATAGGAGATTCTTTTTCTGAACCATAAAAGGATAGGTATGGGGAATTTCAATTCTTTAAAATTCACTCAAACCCATAGGATTTCACATCATATTAGTAGATAATGTATTTGTGTATCTGCTTCCAAAGAAATGAGTCTAAATTAAATACAAATGATGACTGTTCTATAAATATTGTCTTTTTTTTGTTGGCAAAGGAGATGGAATTGATGAC
Source organism: Okapia johnstoni (assembly GCA_024291935.2). Taxonomy (NCBI): domain Eukaryota; kingdom Metazoa; phylum Chordata; class Mammalia; order Artiodactyla; family Giraffidae; genus Okapia; species Okapia johnstoni. The sequence continues at coordinate 62,866,499 of CM044309.1, forward strand.
TACTTAGTTCTTTTATCATCAAGGTCTATTATTTTTTTCATGATGACCTCAAAGTAGCCGGGGCATTTATGACCTTGTTCATATGGGCTCCCTGCCCAGAAGCACAAGGGAATGAATCTTTCCCTAAAATGAATAATTGTGATGACTCTCAAGCACCTCACTGCACCCTAAAACAATTTTAATATTTTACTGATATTAATAAATATACTTTTTGTATACATCTATGTTTCATTTGTTCTCTGCCTCTAAAGAGCTTCAGAAAGAATTTCTTCTCATAGCATCTCCAGGAGTGGAAAAAAAAAAAGGTTCTCAAAGTGTTGCTTCTGGAATTATCACTGTGATGTGGTGGGAAGCACATGTATTTGAGGATGTAACAGACTCAGGGCTAAAGGTCACACTTGAAGTTCCAACAAACTGTGTGTCCTTGGGCGTATAGCTTAACCTTCAGAACTTTGGTGGCCTCTTCTATAAAATCCATATCATTGTGCCCCCCTCTCTGGGTTTAGGAAGCTATATGATGCTGTCTGGATTTTGTGATGGGCTTCCTTCATTGCCCAGTTGTTAAAGAATCCACCCATAATGCAGGAGACCCCAGTTCAATTCCTGAGTTGGGAAGATCTGCTGAAGAAGGGATAGGTTACCCATTCCAGTATTCTTGGGCTTCCCTTGTGGCTCAGATGGTAAAGAATCTGTCTGCAATGTGGGAGACCTGGGTTTGATCCCTGGGTTGGGAAGATCCCCTGGAGAAGGAAAAGGCTACCCATTCCAGTATTCTGGCCTGAAGAATTTCATGGACTCTATAGTCCATGGGTTGCAAAGAGTCGGACATGACTGAGCGACTTTCACTTTCTTTTTGTGATGGTTCAGTAAGTCTTATTTCTATTCCCTTACACCTTCACGGGATCCTGACTGATCTGATCTGGCACATTTTCCTGTATTGGTAGTCTTCACTGTGATTATGTCAAATATTTATCAAATATTTATGTTATTTAGCTAAATGAAATTGATTTCTATGCTTGTCATGAAAGTGAGTTGAATGACTCACTGCCTTTTTAGGGAAAAGAAATTCGATTTAGGAAAGCAGAGTGACCCAGGTGTATCTGATATTAGGACGTCTCAATATCCTTCCAAGTTCTCTGGGGATGTTCTCCACTACCATCAGTAATGCAGTTCCTGGGTTTTGAATCAGATGCATGCTTGCACTTTCCACTTTTACTCAGAAGATCGGGAGGCTGGAGATTATAGGAATCTGGGGCCAAAGTTCCAGTGTTCACCCTGTGTTCCTTTGGACTAGTTATCATCATGCCTGAATTCCCTCATCTATACAATTAAGAGTTAATTTTTGTAACCCCTTAATTCTCTATCAGGTTTACTCAGCTTTGTCTCGAGTCACCTGTCTCTTACCTCTTATCCAATGAGAGTGGTTATTGCTGTTTCATCGCTAAGTCATGTCTGACTCTTTTGCGACCCCATGGACTCTAGCCCACCAGGCTACTTTGTCTGTGGGATTTCCCAGGCAAGAATACTGGAGTGGGTTGCCATTTCCTTCTCCAAGGGGTCTTCCTGTCCCAGGGATTGAACGTTCGTCTCCTGCATTGGCAGGCAGATTCCTTATCACTAAGCCACCAGGGAAACCCATCCAGTGAGAGCTAAAAACCTATAAACCCATCTTCTCCCACTGCTCATTTGCCAGTGATCTTCAGTAGTCACTGAGATGATGTGTGTGTTCAGGTTAACCTGAGCAAAGATATAATGGGAGTTAGCCGAAATTCCTTCTCTGATCCTTTGACTCAGGACCTAATGAAGGGGCCAAGCCTTCTTGTAATGAGTTGTCTTTGAGCAGTCTGTCCCAGTGACATCAACATCACTTTTTTTGGGTGCTGTGATGAGCCGTCTTTAAATGGCTCACACCTGTTGTTACTATATGCGTAGTTAAGGCTCAGATGCTTTGACATCAAAACAAGAATGGTTGCTGGGAGACAGAACAAAGATGTAGAGTTCATGGACACTTGTGTCAGTACTACAGAATGCTCAGCAGCATGTCAACTCAAATAGTCGATAGGCATGTTGGGGAGACAAAAGAAATACAGATATTAAATGCATCTAAATAGAGAGTTTCAGACTCCTACAGTCAAAGGAGGCTGAAATAATGTGCAGCCAATTCAGCTTCCATATGCAATGAGTTGCTTTACCCTTATTCTAGCACAGTTGTGTCAAACTCCTATTGTAATATCCCCAGAGATGGAAACCTCACTTCCTCACAAGATTCTCCTAAAGTCTAGACAATTCTATGATCCTGTATCCCTATACCAAACTGAAGTCTTTATAACCTTCAAACAACAATCTCAGTTGTATCTCCATTGGCATAGAGCCCAAACTCAGTCATTCTTCCACATGGCAGCTCTCAATTCTTCCCAACTGTTTTCTTTACCCTAAGACATTTCCCCCTGATCTAAACACATCCTTCTACTATTTCTCAAAGGATATGATCTCAAATCTTGTCCTAGTTATGACAGAGACCATGGTTGATTAGGAAGGTTAAATCCTATACACTTGTTTATTAACTCAGCCAGTTATTAAACATAAATATCTCACGTGCCTGCTAAAAGCAAGGCATTCTGAATGATGTAGAGATGATCATATCTGATCCCTTTCTTCAAGTTGTCTCAACTTTGCCAGTTTTTGCTTGCTGTGAGACTTTAGATGAATTGTTTAACCTTTCTGAATTTCAGTTTTCTCACCACTAGAATGAGGATCGGAGGAGGCAATGGCACCCCACTCCAGTACTCTTGCCTGGGAAACCCCATGGATGGAGGAGCCTGGTAGGCTACAGTCCATGGGGTCGCTAAAAGTCAGACACGACTGAGTGACTTCACTTTCACTTTTCCTTTTCATGCACTGGAGAAGGAAATGGCAACCCACTCCAGTATTCTTGCCTGGAGAATCCCAGGGACAGCGGAGCCTGGTGGGCTGCCATCTATGGGGTCGCACAGAATTAGACACGACTGAAGCGACTTAGCAGCAGCAGCAGAATGAGGATCAGTTGAATCACAGAATTGATGTGAGAATCAAATACAAAAATGTGTGTGACACTCTGAGCAAACTGCGATGCCCCATGAAGGCATAGGACATCCTGGTTAGAGAAGAGAAGAAGAGCGCAAACTAACTATCCATTGTAGATAGAAAAGGATCCATATCACAAAAGAATTACTAACCATACACTACGATTGAAAGACTGAATGTTAAGTGCAGTCTTTTCTTGGTATTGTTAAATACCAGAAAAAAGAGAAGTTTCTAAGCCCAAGCCCAAATTAGGAATCGTTATGTGAACTTCCAAACAGACAAAATTAACCCACAGCAGAGATAGTGGTGACTCTAAGGGAGAAAGGCAGAAACTTTTACTGTACAAAAATCCAAGTGAGAAATGACTGCATTCAAAATTCTTTCCATGAGACAAATGAAAGAAAAATACTTTGGAAGTTGGCTGAAAAATGCACATGTGTGTATCTGTCTCTGTCTACATGCACTTGGACATGTGCATTTTCAGTGGCATTCATGTTACATATTCCCTGCTTCCCATGACATAATAGCCAATGGCATGGCAAGTGCGCCACAGACTATATGGGGTGACTGATGGCCTCCTCAATGAAATGCCCCTGACTCTGGGGTGAAATCCTAGTCGGGGGCTTCTGATTGAATTTGTATCCATGGCAGGCGCCAGAGCTTTCTCCAGGGAGATGGAAAGTTATATGCAGATGATTAGATCACATGCTTTCTAAAATGGAACACTTTTGAGTACAAAAAAAAATGACTTTAATAATTGTTCCAGGACAGTGGGTGGATACTACAAGTAAGAATTTTCCAGACAAACAGGGATGTGTGGCTTAAGAAATGAGATTTAGGGTCAGTATAGACCAGGTTTCTTTTTCATCTCTGCCCCCAATTAGCTGTATCACTTTGGGCAAATCATGAAACTTCTCTAAGACTCTTTATTTGTGAAACAGAATCAGTAATATCCATTTCAAAGTTGTGTAGAAATGATTGGAAAACACACTGTGTACAGAAGTACCCAGTTCAGGCATGACACCTTGAAGGCTTGTGAGATATGTTGGTGTTCTTTTGGTCCTTGGTTATGTTGGTCCTCTCTCACATTTCTGCCTGCTCTTCTTTCCTTCCTGCCACCCTGCCCTTCTCAAGTCTTCAGGTAGCAAAGCTAAGGACAAGAATTGGCACACCCATCTATGCGGAATCCATCAGGGCTATTGTTGTGATGATTATGATCTACAGGCTCAGGTGCGGACTGAGGGCAGAAAAGAAGGGAGATTTTTGAAGTGTTTACTTAATGTCTGCGCCACATGGCTTGCAGGGTCTTAGTTCTTCTACCAGGGGTGGATCCTGAGCTCCCAGCATTGGAAGCATAGAGTCCTAACCACTGGACTGCCAGGGAATTCCCGAGAAGGGAGATTTTGTAAGAAGGAGGTCAGCTGTAGATCAGGACATTTGATTCATTGAAAAGCGGACATCTGTATAACATAGATAATGAAATAGGAGAAGGAGTATATAAAAATAGAATGTTGGAATTTATTCAACAATCCACCCATTCATTCAAAAATATTGAGTGCTTCTTGAGACTCTGACCCTGTGCTAGGCATGGCAAATGGTGGGAACATAAGACAGATGCTACTCTCATGAAATTAGTAATCTAAACTTTCAAGAATCCTGAGAAACCCTAAACCATTCTATGAATCTCAACAAGGAAGAAACCAGTGATATTTTAGCAAGTATCTGACCTGTCTCTTGAGAAACCTGTATGCAGGTCAGGAAGCAACAGTTAGAACTGGACATGGAACAACAGACTGGGTCCAAATAGGAAAAGGAGTACGTCAAGGCTGTATATTGTCACCCTGCTCATTTAACTTATATGCAGAGTACATCATGAGAAACGCTGGGCTGGAAGAAACACAAGCTGGAATCAAGATTGCTGGGAGAAATATCAATAACCTCAGATATGCAGATGACACCACTCTTATGGCAGAAAGTGAAGAAGAACTAAAGAGCCTTTTGATGAAAGTGAAAGAGGAGAGTGAAAAAGTTGGCTTAAAGCTCAACAATCAGAAAACTAAGATCATGGCATCTGGTCCTATCACTTCATGGGAAATAGATGGGGAAACAGTGGAAACAGTGTCAGACTTTATTTTTTTGGGCTCCAAAATCACTGCTGATGGTGATTGCAGCCATGAAATTAAAAGACGCTTACTCCTTGGAAGGAAGGTTATGGCCAACCTAGATAGCATATTTAAAAGCAGAGACATTACTTTGCCAACAAAGGTCCGTCTAGTCAAGGCTATGGTTTTTCCAGTGGTCATGTATGGATGTGAGGGTTGGACGGTGAAGAAAGCTGAGCACCACAGAATTGATGCTTTTGAACTGTGGTGTTGTAGAAGACTCTTGAGAGTCCCTTGGACTGCAAGCAGATCCAATCAATCCATCCTGAAGGAGATCAATCCTGGGTGTTCATTGGAGGGACTGATGTTGAAGCTGAAACTCCAATACTTTGGCCACCTCATGTGAAGAGTTGACTCATTGGAAAAGACCCTAATGCTGGGTAGGATTGGGGGCAGGAGGAGAAGGGGACGACAGAGGATGAGATGGTTGGATGGCATCACTGACTCAATGGACATGGGTTTGGGTAGACTCCGGGAGTTGGTGATGGAAAGAGAGGCCTGGTGTGCTGCAGTTCATGGGGTCACAAAGAGTCAGACATGACTGAGTGACTGAACTGAACTGAATACTTAAAGTATTTTCTTATTGCCAAATTTTTGCATTTACTGGCAAAATCATAGATGCACATGTACACCTGGAACTGATACTGTGTGCTCAGTCATGTCCAACTCTTTGAGACCTCGTGGACTATAGCCCTCCAGGGTCCTCTGTCCATGGAATTTCTAAGGCATGAATACTGGAGTGGGTTGCCGTTTCCTCCTCCAGGGGATCTTCCCAGTCCAGGGATCAAATCTGCATCTCCTGCATTGGCAGGTGGATTCTTTACCACTGGCCATCTGGGAATCCCCTTCTCATATTGCAAATCAATTATACTTTAATAAAAATATTACAGATACGTATGTATCAGCATTTCACTCTGTTCTCTGGGATAGAGATTCCATAACAAAATATTGTTATTGTTAATTATCATCAGCTAAAGTCACAATCTCTAATCCAGGAGTTGGCAAATACAGTGTTTTTGTAAATAATGTTTTATTGAAACACAGCCACAGCATCTTGTATATGAATGATCGGTGGCTGTTTTTGTGCAACTGAATTGAATTGAGACAGATATCCTCAGACTCATAAGCATATGGCCGTCCAAGAGAAAGTTCCTGACCCCTACTCAAATGACGATTCAAAAAAATACATTTGTATATTAAAAGCTCTGAGAAATGTTGTAGTTAAGATTAACCCAGAACTTCTGGGCTCGGCGCTTCCTAAAATGATCATCAATGATTCCCATTCCCTGTATCCCAGTAGAATCTTCTCTCTTTGAGTATAAGCTGGATTTTTATTTGCTTTTAATGATAATACGCTTTTGCTAATGAGATGTCACTTTTGAGATTAGGTTATAAAAGAAAACGTGATTCTGTCTCCGGTTCTCTCTTGCTCTAGGATCACTGGCTGCCGTGTCGAATACGCTTGGGAAGTCTCTGGTGAAGCCCACGTGGTGAGGATCTGAGACCTACAAACAACTACATAAGCACGCTTGGAAATACACCTTCTGATGCTGCCGAGAGCCACGCGAGTGAGCTTGGAAATAAATTTGTTCTCCGTCTCATTTGAGCCTCGAGGTGATCGTAGCTATGACTGATTATCCCATGGCTTCTTCATGGGAGACTGAGCCAGAGGCATCCTGCTAAGTAGACACCAGATTCCTGACCCCCTGAGACAGTGAGCCAATAAGCTCCTGCGGTCTTAAGGTGATAAGCTCTGGAGTAGTTTGTTATACAGTAAAACACGATATAACTTCTTAAAGTATTTGGCCATTGAAAACACTCTATTTTCTCTCTTTCCAGCTCTTTCCCATGAATCATTCATTGCCTTCTCTCAGGATGTCAACCATCCAGAGAATACCATTTGGGAAATGATAATATAAGATATTAAATAATGGAATCTTCCAAATATTCTGAACTAAATAAAGATAAATTTTGTCTCCATCCTAGACTTGGATTAAAACTTCAAAGGGTTTGGTTTTACTGTCTTTTATTTGATATGGTACTAACATGTAATCTTTACAAAAAGGATTATTATTCAGATCAAGTTTCCCACGCCACCATAAAAAAGAAATATGGTTATGGAAAATCATCAGAAATAACAACGGCTTCAGAAAAGAGTTTACCATTTGCTGCCTTCTAAACTATGTTCTCCTTGTTCTAGAAAAGACAGAGATGCTGTGCTGTAGAGACACATGTTGCTAAGCACTGATATCTTTCCTGCGTCCTCACCTGCAGACATAGAACCGAGCATCATTATTGTTTTTGAGCTCCGGGGAAATGTCTTGGTTGTCCTGGAAACTGCTTTGCCTTCTGATTTAGCCCTCATCTGACTCATTGTTTCATGACGTCAGTTTTGTTGACTCATTAAACATGTGGGTTAGTGATGTATTTTTCCCTCATAAATGACCATAAAGCCTTTTCAATTAAGCTGGATCAACAATAGAAGAGACAAGAGCTCAGAATAAATGATTCTGGAGAGCTTAGATACTCAATCTATCTTTCACTGCCAGTAGCAGTTGAGGCAAAATGCTCATCAATTCAATGATGTCTCTATAATAAGCTTGTTTTTAGAATCTATTTTGAGGCTTCCCTTGTGGCTCAGCTGGTAAACAATCCACCTGCAATGCGGGAGACGTGGGTTTGATCCCTGGGTTGGGAAGATCCCCTGGAGAAGGGAAAGGCTACGCACTCCAGTATTATGGCCTGGAGAATTCCATGGACTGTACAGTCCATGGGCTCGCAAAGAATCAGACACAACTGAGTGACTTTTATTTTCGCTTTCACTAGTGTCTATTTTGTGCTCAGGGCTGAGATTGCACAAGAGCTTGCATTTCTCTCAGTGAAGGATGTTAGCCCTTTCCTAAGTGGAACCCTTGGTGACTCAAAAGAATGTGCACTTGGGAATTAGACAAGAGGGAGTTTAAATTCTAACTTCACCACTGGCTGGCTGTTTGAGCTTGGGGAAGATGCTCTGTTTCCCCATCTATCAAGGTATAAAACCATGATTTTGAAAATTATGAAATATATGTGAAGTATGAAAGTGAAGTCGCTCAGTCGTGTCTGACTCTTTGCGACCCCATGGACTGTAGCCCACCAGGCTTCTCTGTCCCTGGGATTTTCCAGGCAAGAATATTGGAGTGGGTTGCCATTTCCTTCTCCAGGAGATCTTTCCGACCCAGAGATTGAACCCGGGTCTCCCACATTGTAGGCAGATGCTTTACCGTCTGAGCCACTAGGGTGGCTATGTGAAGTATAACCAAACATAAAAATTTGGTTAGCTTTTTCAGAGGGACCCTTTGCTATCCCTCTGAAACTATCACAACATCATTAATCAACTATACTCCTATGTAAAATGAAGTTTTTTTTTTAAAAAACAGGCAAATCCATAGAGACAGAAAGTAGATCAGGAGTTGTCAGGACCTGGTGGTGGGAGTGGGGGAGGAAGGTGATTGCTAATGGGTATGGGGTTCTATTTGAAAGACCTAAATATTCTAAAGTTATAATAGATAGTGGTAATGACTTCACAGTTCTGCAAAATACTAAAAACCATTGAATTGTGTACTTTAAAAGGGTGTATTTGATATGTGAATTCTATCTCAATACACAAATTATAAATGAAAAAACAAAGACCAAATAGTAAATATATTACACTTTGTGGTCATTACCTCTCTGTCATAAGTACTCTATTTGGCAACTGTAGCATGAAAGCAGCCATGCACCCTTAAAAATGATCATTCCTTTCCTTATTTTACTCTCTTATGAGACTTACATTTCACAGAAGAGCACTGTGAGGTCCTTTTCCTACATTGCACCCTGGATGAGCTGAGCTACTGTTCCGCTTGTATGTCAAGACCACTTACTTAGCTCGTCATCCTTTGAGTCCTTATTGTGTGGCTGCTTTTTACCTCTAATTTACATGTGCTCTCTTTGACATGGAGGTTAGAAAACTTCAGCATTTTCCATAAATGACTAAGATGCTCACCAGTTAATAAAAATCCTAACTCTAAGGATTTTAACTAGTTGAGAGATTACTGGGAAGCAATATAGATCTCATGCAGGGGTCAGTTAACTAAGGCTCTTGGACCAAATCTGGTCCATTGCCAGTTTCTGGAAGTGAAATTTTATTGGAATGCAGCCGTTTGTTTATGTATTGTCTGCAACCACTTTCCTGATACAATAGAGTGGAGTATTTGTGACAGAGACCATATGGCCCACCAAGCCCGAAGTATTTACTATCTGGCCTTGTATAGAAAATATTTGATAAGCCCTAATCTAAAGAGTTGATCTCTGGAGGCAACTTTAGGGGCTAGATTCCTGAAGGGCTGAATTGATAAATATTATTGTAGAAATAAATTAGACTTGAGAAAACAATAAACATCAGAATGTGGGAAAAAACAGCCTGAAAGGTCTAGAACTAAGATACATTTCAATGAGATTAGCAAAGGTAGCTGGGAGAAAATAGGCATGAATTCAGGTATTTGGGGTCAAAAGACAGATTCCTTTCACAGCTTCATCACTTTCAAGCCTATGACCTTGAACAAAATATGTTGCTTTTAAAGAGCTGGTTCCCAAACCTGTAGAATAAGGATGGTGGTTAGTCCTTTGACAGAGAATTTTTGTGAGAGTCAGTGAGATAGAGTACTCTATAAACTTTAAGGCTTTATACAAATGTCATTGTTAATAGTTATGACTCACAATAGGCATTGGAAATATGTTTGCTAAGTGAATTAAGTTAATTCCTTACTTGAATAGCAGTACGTCTCTAAGGTTATTGGCAAATTTCTACAATTCTATATCACATTATATGTTATTTTAACAGTCAAGTATGGGTTAAATTCATCCTTGTCCAAGGTATTCCGGGGGCTTCCCTGGTGGCTCAGAGGTTAAAGTGTCTGCCTGCAATGTGGGAGACCCTGGTTTGATTCCTGGGTCGGGAAGATCTCCTGGAGAAGGAAATGGCAACCTGCTCCAGTATTCTTGTCTGGAGAATCCCTTGGACAGAGGAGCCTGGTAGACTACAGTCCACGGGGTCGCAAAGAGTCAGACACGACTGAGCGACTTCACTTTCACTTTCTTTCTTTAAAGTAATTTAATTTCTTTAATTTAAACTCAAATGATATTTCAGAGTTTAAGGTGAACTTCCAACGTGGGCACTTTCAAATCCTTGTAGACGATGTTCCATGTGTAAAATGATAAAAGCCATGAAATGCCATTGGATCCCCTCCATACTGATCAATGGTAAGATCAAGCATTCTTGACTCTTTAGGGATCATTCCATCACTGGTCCTGGAATGCCAACCTGTCTCTGAACCACTGGAATCATATTGGATAAAAACCTTTTCCATTCTTCCTTCAGCCTAGGGTCATTGATACGTTGGCAGTTTAGGTAAGTCCCTTTGTGTTCCTACCCTGTGAGTCTTCAGGCCTTGTTTCAGATTCACCACGCCCATAGTTTGTAAGCATCTACAAATGATATCTTTGGGAAGGTGCAGGAAGAATCCAGGGGCTTTTACAACCAGGATGAGAGGGGAGGAAGAGTGAGGCAGTTAAGATGATGATAGAGAAAGAGGTCTTCCTTGGGGGGGGGGCGGGGAGGGGGTGAATTTAAATGAAAAATTATTATTCTGGGAAGATGCTGGCAGGATTCCCAGATTCTCTTTTGTGTGAATGGCATTCAGTTCAATTAGGTTTCCAGGCTGGGACATGCTCCAGCTGTGATTGGCGCTGCCATGTCAGTGATTTACTCTCTGCCACTTTTAATCCACACATTTTCAGGGCTGGTGACAACACATCCTGGCACCTAATTTGCAGTGACTGGTGTCATTCTGACATCAAAATATCAAAAAGTAGAAAGTGCTTATAGGGAAAATTCCTTGCGAGTGTGGGCCACAGAGGGAATTTGGGTGCCCAGGGAAAGAATCTTAGGAGGACCTAAGACCTGTGCCCAGATTCCAAAGCAAGCGTATTCTCTCCTCTTTGCTTCACATACATGTATTTCCAATACTGTGTATAGACAAACAATCTCACCATTTTACAGATGAAGAACCTGAGTTGAGATGAGGGACTTTTGCACAGTTATTCAGGTAGCAAGTGTTACCTATGTAGAGAACACAGGTTAGTTTGTCCATCTTCTTTCCATTCTAAACGGCTGTTTTTATAAGCCCTGGCTGGACCTTTTAGTGCCAGAAATGTCTATTGCTTCCTTCTCTTCCTATTCCCTCCCTCCCTCCTTGCTTTCCTTCTTTCCTTCCTTTCTTCCTTTTTAGAGCTTAGAATTGGAGTTCAGTCAAGCAATCAGTCCATGCCAACAAAGTAAATTTCTCTTCCTGCTGTCAGAATTGGGAGTGGTTATGAATAAAAGCATGGCAGTCCCCTTACCACCAAATCCAGTGCCAAGCCAACTCCATCAGAGTTCTTCTTCTAACCGATACATGGGAGTTAATTTCTGAAGGAGAATGATTAACTTTTTCTGTAAAGGTTAGATAGTCCATGTACTAGACTTAGTAGTCACTTGGGCTCTGTCCCAGCTCTGCAGCTCCAGTGTAAAAGCAGGCATGGACCGTCTGAAAACAGATGAGCAGGGCTGTGTTCCAGTATAAAATCTTATTTACGAATATAAGCAGCAAACCAGCTTTGAGCCACAGTCTGCTGACCTGTGTACAAGACTGCCTTCAGCTTTAAGGGGCTGAGCTGGGATTTCTCTGCAGTCTACGTCAGATAGGACGAAAACAAGGAGACTGCCTGGGGAAAATGTCTGAGCCTCCAGAGAGCTCCAGCTTCCCTGGTTTTTGTATGATGAGGTGAAAGAGGGTGATCACTGGTGACCAGAACAGCCAGACCCAAGAGCAAATGCTCCCGTGAGGCTAAATATGAGAGAGCAACTGATGGACCTCAGTCCTCAGGGCCAGGATTGGGGTTGAACCTGAATATTTCTAGAGACATTGAGGAGAAGATAAAATAAGAAAGAGGTGGTAGAGGGATTTAGGGACCTGGGTAGAGGCAGAAGTCAAGCATTTCAAGCATCTGCTCTGACGTCAAACTTACTTTGAAAGATGGCAGGTACTTCTTTTGTCCTCTGTTCTAAGCAGCCAGGGCACACTCCATCTATCCAACCATCCACTCCCTCACTGACTCAATCATTATGCATTCACACTAATCATATTAATTACTTACTGCGTGTCAAAGACTTGCATTGCAGGTCTCCGCCCTTGAGAAGTTTAGAATCTAATGGCATAGGTCTGACAAGTGACTAACAAGTGCAGTGACATCTTGTGGATATCAGGATAGAAGTTTATATAAGGTACACAAAAAAGGCACAGATAAGTGAGTGTGTATCAGTCTCAGGTCAGAATATGGGCATACCTCCTTTTATTGAGCTTCGCAGATACTGCATTTTTTACACATAGAAGGTTTGTGGCAACCCTATATCTAGCATATCTGTTGGTACCGTTTTCTCACCAGCATTTGCTCACTCCATGTCTCTGTATCACATTTTGGTATTTATCACAATATATCAAAATTTTCCTTATTATTATATTTGTTATTGTGAACTGTGATCATTGATCTTTGATGTTACTTTAGCAAAAAATTATGACCTGCTAATGGTTCAAATGATGGTTAGCAAATTTTAGCAATGAATGATCTTCTATTTAAGGTATGTACATTGTTCTTTTAGACATAATGCTACTGCACACTCAATAGACTATGTGCTAAGTCACTACCTTCGTGTCCATCTCTTTGCAACCCTATGGACTGTAGCATGTCAGGCTCCTCTGTCCATGGAATTCTCCAGGCAAGAATACTGGAGTTGGTTGCCATTTCCTTCTCCAGAGGATCTTCCAGACCCAGGGATTGAACATGCGTCTCCTGCATCTCCTGCTTCTCCTGCATTAGCAGGCAGATTCCTTACCACTGATCCACCAGGGAAACCCAATTTGTCATGAGGAACCAATAAAAAAAAATCGCTTTGGGGCTTTTGCTAGGTACAGCTTAGTAAGTATCAACACAATTTTATTATCAATGTTAATAATTATCTAGACAGCTAGTGTTTATACAGGGCTTTAGCATCTGAAGAATACTTTTACGTATCATCTTTTTTTCTGGTCCTACAGCAATCTTATGAAACTGAATGAAGATGGAGGGACAGAGATGTTTGACTTAGTCAAGTTCTCATAGTTTATTAGTAGCTAGGGCTGAATCTCAAAGCTGGTTCCCCAATTCCAAATTCTGGTTTAAAATTCTTTAGAATCCACCATGCCAATTTTAGCTCTATTATTTCCCTCTGTTGCAGCTATCAAATGAGCATTATGAAACATTATTTTTTAAGTTAACAGAAGGGCAGTGAAGATAGAGCACTGGGAGCTTAAAGTTGGGAGGGAAATTGATTGCTGAGGATTTGCTCTATCAACTTCTGCCCTCCAAATGGGCAGGGGGTATTTGTGGTCATAAATGTAAGCTAATCCTCTCTTACTCTCTGGGAGGTTATAAAAAGAAGACCTAAAGTGGTAGGAAGATTTTGATATCTCTAAGGAGAGAGAATGGATCCAGTGACTTCGTTATTTGGGGCTGGAGATGAGTGTTAGAATTACTCAGAAAGAATGTCACATAAGGATTTCTGTGTTACTCCATCTTGCATTCTGTATAAGGATCAGGAAAAAAAAAAGGGTGGGGGGAGTGGATATAAACCAAAAGGATTTTCAAACTTCCTTACAGTCCAACAAGTATTTTCTCATTGGTTATCTCATTGAGGCCTCCCAAATTTTTGGAAGTACCATGATTGTTTTTAAGTAGTATTATCACCACTTTCATAGAGTAGATGGGAAAACAGGCTTAGTGAGATAAAAAGCCATATTCATACTCACTCAGCAAGTGACAGAGTTGAGAGCTGCCTCATTCTTAGTTCTATGTGAGGTCCAAGCTTTTCTTGGCTTATTGCTGTCTCTACTGAAAAGCTTATTTGTATTTTGTCCAGATGGAAGGAGATCTCTATCTTTTTTGGCCACCAGCCATTTTCATTGCTAGAGGACAAGGCAGCAAATTAGTTCTCCAATGTCATGCACAATCTGTCTCGTTGAGTAGCCTGGGTGTTCCCTGGTGCCTGACACATACACAGAGGAGATGCTGACACACACACAGAGATGCTCGATACATGTTTGCCATGAAAAAGTGAGGAACTGATTAATGGATTAAGGAGTGGAAGCCATGGATGTGTCATTGACCCAGATCACAGTACCTCCCGGACTATGGACATGACTTTTATTCTCTCAGGGGACCATTTTTCAAATCCTTGAATGTCAGAGCTGGAAGAGGTTTGAGGTCATTCTAATCCAACCTCCTGATGTTGCAGACAAGGAACAATGAAGCCACAATGGAGAACTATCTTGCTTAAGGCTCAGCTCGGCAGCCATGAAGCCTATGCTGCGCTATGCTCAGTCTCTCAGTCATGTCCACCTCTTGGCAACCCGATGGACTCTAGCCCTCCGGGTTCCTCTGTCCATGGGATTCTCCAGGCAAGAATACTGGAGTGGGCTGGCATTTTCTCCTCCAGGGGATCTTCCTGACCCTGGGATCGAATTGGCATCTACTGTGTCTCCTGCTTTAGCAGGCGGATTCTTTTACCACTGAGCCACCTGGGAAGCCCCTTGTAGCTATGCGCAAAGGTGCAAATTAGTCATGAGGCTGGCCAGTTCAGTGGAGGAAACTGTGCATGGTGCTGAAATACACATTAGGTCTAATAATGCATGGAATGCTGGAATAAATGAACAAATCCATTTTCATTCCTGGCAAATGATCCTAAATACACGCCTTACAGAGAACGAGTCACCCTGTTCTTATCACCAGGAAAGAGAGAAGATGTGTCTGGGTGTCCACTCCAGAAAGAGAGAGTCTCAGAGCCCACTCATGTCTGACTTTTAAGGACTCATTTACTTCTGGGTCCAGAAAACCCTGGCTCGCAGGTACAAATCCCCTCTTCCTTTCTAGAATCATCTCATTTAGCTAAATGTTAAAAACCTCCTGTCTCTTTATTCAGAGAAATCAAGGTTGACCCTACTGTTCCCTCCTGCTTTTTGGTCTCTGATGAATTCTTGAAGACCAGCTTCCCCTCCAAGCAAGTCTGCTTTCTCATAGATAAATGAAACCACAATGGCCATTCACGTTTCTGAGGAATTTATCTGGAACAAAGACATCTTTGTGTAAGGCTAAGTAAATAAAGAAAACCCCTCTTTTCTGATTTTTTTTCCTGGACCTTTTAATGCCACTGGAGTAAAATTTAATTTCCACAATCCTGAAACTACAATAAGAGCAATTAACAGAAATATGGGCCAATATCAAGCCAGAGACTTCCTTCTCTGAAGGCTTTTGAGAAACCTACCTGAGCGAGTGAAATTCATTTGTATGTCCTTTCAAATTGAGGATGCTGGAAATCAAACAATCAAACTTTTATGAATAACAGGTGATTTGTGTCCATATTGTATGGCTGAACAGGAAGAACATTGGCTCAGAGTTTGGCAGTGTGAGTTCAGCTCTATCACCATCATTTCCTATTTATGTGACTTTGGGAAGGCAGGTCCCTTACAGTTTCCACAAGACTCAGTTTCCTTATTTGTAAAATGGAGAGCTTCCCAGGTGGCGCTAGTGGTAAAGAAGCTGTTTGCTAATGCAGGAGACTTAAGAGATGGAGGTTCAATCTCTGGGTCAGGAAGATTCCCTGGAGAAGGGTACCGAAACCCACTCCAGTATTCTTGCCTGGAGAATCCCACGTACAGAGGAGCCTGGCCGGTTATAGTCCATAGGGTTGCAAAGGGTCCGACCTGACTGAAGCGACTTAGAACATACTCATAGGTTACCTGGGAAAAGAACTAACACATTCTGAGGCACCTAGTTGGCTCATGGCTTGACTGCAACCAGAGTGTGTAACTTTTGGAAACTAGATTTCAATGGAATGAACCTCGGGCAAGAATGACATTGGGCAAGTAACTATTTCTCTGGACCTCAGTTCCCACACTGTGTTCTGAGTGTAGCTAGGCTGATCTCTGAGAGGTTTTCAAATAGTAGTAATTATATGCAAATTACATGAAAAGTACTTTATATATGTATGTGTATGTGTGTAAATGTGATATATGTCCATAGAAGAGGAATCTGGCAGGCTATAGTCCACAGGGTCACAAAGAGTCAGACATGACTGAGTGACTAAGCACAGCACACACACACACACACACACACACACACACACACACACACACACACTGGAGTTAAATAATATCATCACTTAAAAGAGGCAGGTGGCAAGGTTGGGAGAGAGCAAATCCAAGGCCACAATACTGAAAATAGGAACTACCAGATTCTAAAGACTATCAAGACCCTACATGGATCTGCCATACGACACTGTCATCTCAGAGATGGTGCCACGATGAAATATATAAGTATGTTTGGGGCAATAATAAGGCACTTTGATTTCCATGCCAGCCTCACAATGATTCCAACACTGTCTTCTTAGGTCAAGCCTCCCTGAACCTAGACAAAATTAGATGAAAATTAAATAATCTATAATCTTTTCCTCCTTATTAATGCAGGCTGAAAACTAACAGACTGACTACGTGCCCCTCTAGGGTGGATGATGTCTCTCTGCTTTGAATCCCCAGCTCCCACTGGACACACAGATCTCTGACTTGAACTTACCTTGTATTTTGTCTATCTCTTGTTTCCTGCTCATCTTTGCAGCATTTTTTACTGACTTTCAGTTCAGTTCAGTCACTCAGTCATGTCCAACTCTTCGTGACCTCATGGACCACAGCACGCCAGGCCTCCCTGTCCATCACCAACTCCTGGAGTTTACTCAAACTCATGTCCATTGAGTCGGTGATGCCATCCAACCATCTCATCCTCTGTCGTCTCCTTCTCCTCCTGCCTTCAATCTTTCCGAGCATTAGGGTCTTTTCAAATGAGTCAGCTCTTTGCATTAGGTAGCCAAAGTATTGGAGTTTCACCTTCAGCGTCAGTCTTTCCAATGAACATTCAAGACTGATCTCCTTTAGGATGGGCTGGCTGGATCTTCTCGCGGTCCAAGGGGCTCTCAAGAGTCTTCTCCAACACCACAGTTCAAAAGTATCAACTCTTTGGTGCTCAGCTTTATTTATAGTACAACTCTCACGTCCATACATGACTGCTGGAAAAACCATAGCCTTGACTTTAAGCCTATTTAAAAAAACTCATCAGAATCTTGTAGTAAAACAGCTAAAGAGCATTTATTTTAATGCTTTCTTATTTTAGAAAGGAGCCTGAATTTATGAGGTGAGCTGATGGCAGAAGAAGTTCTTTGTTAAGTGCAGGATTCTTCTTATTCCAGGTTCTTATCTCAATGAGACTGTGCCATGTTAGCTCCCATTGCCTCTAACCCCACTGCAGCTCCTATTCCCTACAATTGCACCAAGTGATGAAACACAGTTTGGCTCCGCAATGTTAGAACTGACTGGGGGTATTTCTTTGTTATATCAGGTAGGCTAGTAAGCTGCTGGGCCAGAGATTCTCACTGCTGTTTACAAGTATGCCGATTGACTTTATTTTGAAAGCCTACTGTGATACTGTAATTTAGTAGAAATAAATATTTGGTCTTCAATCTCCTTCCTGACCCAGGGCTCCTAAAACTCTTGGAATTTCCTAAGTGATGAGAGCAATCACTGCTTTTTTATGTTAATGAGGTGACTTTTGGAACGCCCTCTTGGTAACCAAGAATGCTTAGCCTGTGAAATTTGCATTCCTTATCCTTAAGTATTGAGTTGGCCAAAATGTTTGTTCAGGTTTTCCCTAAAATGGTATAGAAAAACCCAAACCAACTTTTTGGCCAACCCAATACAGCATCGGGGTTGAGTTGAATTGTAAGACAACCATTTAGTGTTGCAGTTTTTCTTAGATGTTTGGGGACCCTTCCCCACTGAAACTGGGTGCTGCACTCTTATCTCCCTAACCACATGCAGGAATAACAAAAACCTATCAATTGAGATGATTCCCAAAGCATGAGAAGGCCCTGGGGGGAAGGAAGAAGAAGAATCATCAGAAGGAAAAAATGTATGGGCTAATATTTTATTCATTTCTCCACAGTGAAAACTCTCAGTGGGCTATTCCATATTACAGCAAAACAGACTTGGCCCTGAGATATCTGTCACAAGAAAAAAAAGGTGTCTTCAGTCTTGTCAAAATTGGGCTTGGGCCAATGAAGTCTGTGCATCTGGTGTCCCTGAGAGAGATGCGTGGACAAAATCTAATTGTGCCTTACTGAGGAGTTAGCCAAAAACACTAGCTCTGACTCTTTGAGACCCCATGGACTGTAGACTGCCTGGCTCCTCTGTCCACGGGATTTCCCAGGCAAGAATTCTGGAGTGGGTGTCATTTCCTTCTCCAGGGATCTTTCTTTTTTTTTTCTTTTTTTAATAAATTTATTTATTTTACTTGGGGGCTAATTACTTTACAATATTGTAGTGGTTTTTGCCATACATTGACATGAATCAGCCATGGGTTTACATGTGTTCCCCACCCTGAACCCCCCTCCCACCTCCCTCCCCATCCCATCCCTCTGGGTCATCCCATTGCCCCAGCCCTGAGCATTTGTCTCATGCATCAAACATGGAATGGTGTTCTGTTTCACATATGATAATATACATGTTTCAATGCTATTGTTCCAGAACGTCCCACCCTCACCTTCTCCCTCAGAGTCCATAAGACTGTTCTATGCATCTGTGTCTCTTATTCTGTCTTGCATATAGGGTTATCGTTACCATCTTTCAAATTCCATATATATGCATTAGTATACTGTATTAGTGTTTTTCTTTCTGGCTTACTTCACTCTGTATAATGGGCTCCAGTTTCATCCATCTCAATAGAACCGATTCAAATGTATTTTTTTTAATGGCCGAGTAATATTCCATTGTGTATATGTACCACTGCTTCCTTATCCATTCGTCTGCTGATGGACATCTAGGTTGCTTCCATGTCCCGGCTATTGTAAACAATGCTGCGATGAACATTGGGGTGCACGCGTCTCTTTCAATTCTGGTTTCCTCGGTGTGTATGCCCAGCAGTGGGATTGCTGGGTCATATGGCAGTTCTATTCCCTGTTTTTTAAGGAATCTCCACACTGTTCTCCATAGTGGCTGTACTAGTTTGCATTCCCACCAACAGTGTAAGAGGGTTCCCTTTTCTCCACACCCTCGCCAGCATTTATTGCTTGTAGACTTTTGGATAGCAGCCATTCTGACTCGTGTGAAATGGTACCCCATTGTGGTTTTGATTTGCATTTCTCTAATGAGTGATGTTGAGCATCTTTTCATGTGTTTGTTAGCCATCTGTATGTCTTCTTTGGAGAAACGTCTGTTTAGTTCTTTGGCCCATTTTTTGATTGGGTCATTTATTTTTCTGGAATTCAGCTGCAGGAGTTGCTTGTATATTTTTGAGATTAATTGTTTTTCTGTTGCTTCGTTTGCTATTATTTTCTCCCATTCCGAAGGCTGTCTTTTCACCTTGCTTATAGTTTCCTTTGTTGTGCAAAAGCTTTTAATTTTAATTAGGTCCCATTTGTTTATTTTTGCTTTTATTTCCAATATTCTGGGAGGTGGGTCATGGAGGATCCTGCTGTGATTTATGTCGGAGAGTGTTTTGCCTATGTTTTCCTCTAGGAGTTTTATAGTTTCTGGTCTTACGTTTAGATCTTTAATCCATTTTGAGTTTATTTTTGTGTATGGTGTTAGGAAGTGTTCTAGTTTCATTCTTTTACAAGTGGTTGACCAGTTTTCCCAGCACCACTTGTTAAAGAGATTGTCTTTTCTCCATTGTATATTCTTGCCTCCTTTGTCGAAGATAAGGTGTCCATAGGTGCGTGGGTTTATCTCTGGGCTTTCTGTTTTGTTCCATTGATCTATATTTCTATCTTTGTGCCAGTACCATACTGTCTTGATGACTGTGGCTTTGTAGTAGAGCCTGAAGTCAGGCAGGTTGATTCCTCCAGTTCCATTCTTCTTTCTCAAGATTGCTTTGGCTATTCGAGGTTTCTTATACTTCCATACAAACTGTGAAATGATTTGTTCTAGTTCTGTGAGAAATACCATTGGTAGCTTGATAGGGATTGCATTGAATCTATAGATTGCTTTGGGTAGTATACTCATTTTCACTATATTAATTCTTCCAATCCATGAACACGGTATATTTCTCCATCTGTTTGTGTCCTCTTTGATTTCTTTCATCAGTGTTTTATAGTTTTCTATATATAGGTCTTTTGTTTCTTTAGGTAGATATATTCCTAAGTATTTTATTCAGGGGATCTTTCTTGACCCAGGGATGGAAACTGCATCTCCTGCATTGGTAGGAGGATTCTATACCACTGAGCCACCTGGGAAGTCCCTAAATAAAAAAAAGGAAGAAAATATTTGTTGAGTATCTACCATGCTCCTGGTCAAGAAGGCTTTAAACTACAAACCTGCAAACCCAGATCCTCAGCTCTCCAGTTACATAACCTAGCAATTTATTTAATCTTCCAGTATATTATAAAGTTTTTATAAGCATTAAACCAGATCAATTAAATAAAGTTCTTAGAACACTCCCTAGCATGTGGTAGCACTTGATAAGTTTTATCTCATTATGTTGGGGTTTTTCGCAGTGTTTGTGTGGGGTGGGGGTGGGGCAGAGGAAAGGGATATTTTAAGTCACCTAGCTGACCAGGGGTATTACTGATATTCAGAGCTCAGCTTTCAGAGATATTTACTATTTTACAATGTATGCAACAGACTCACACAAAAGAGAGTTTTCCCCACCTCAAAAGTCAATAGTACTTTTGTTGGGAAATCACAGAGCTAGGACCTATAACATGAGTTGCATAAGCTTTAATCATTACCAGATATAATAAGGTCAGTTATGATTACCCCTAATTTACAGATGAGATACCGAAGATTTTTCAGTCACTTGCTCAAGGTCAAAAAGCTATTAATTAGCATGGCTTGCTTTTGAATGTAAACATTTCTGTCTCTAAAATTAATAGGCTTTTTGCTATACACTTTTTTCTCGATTTTGGGGATCCAGATATTGGAGGTCAAGTCCTTTACAAAAATGGAAAATTGGGAGTGAGTCCAAATTTCTATCATAATTTGAGTAGAAATATCCTAATTGGATAGAAAAAATAGCTAATTTACAGGACAGGTTGTTGAAGTTTAGCAGCTTCAGGTATGTGAGAAGCTGCTCATTAGCTAGGAGGGAGCTTGTGTTACCAGTAACCAGTCTCTTCTGTATCAAGAGTCTCTACTATCACAGATGGTGTGATCACACCATGGAGATGCCATGGACATCCACAGTGGCCACCAAAAACATGAGCTTCACACATAGGTGTTTTGAGCTGATGTGTGGAGAAACCTGGTAATTAAATAAAAGATCAAACGTATCAACATGATACGATTTAGGGCACTAGATGAAAGCACCTCTGTGAAATATATATTTTTCTTCAACTCAAAAAAAAATCAGGAACATAGCCTCCAAAGGCTTCCTGCATCTGCTTCCCAATGTCCATAAAAATCCCTTGGACAAGGTGCAATGCAGTATTGTCCAGCACCTGATTTCATCTGTGCGTATATTCTCTTATTCATTTAACAGTTATTTCTTGACTCCATTCAAGGACAAGCCATTGTGCCAAGAACTGTGGATACAAAGATGAATGTAGCATATTATTGTCTTTAGGTTTATGATTTAATGAGGGGGATGTTAAGAAATGATTGCTATCCCTTGTGCGAAGAATGATACTAGAAGGATTTACAAGGTGCAAAGGTAGCACAAAAGGCAGAAAGGCTAAAGGCTCATCTGGAGAATCCAATCAGTCTTCCTTTATTTCAGCATTGGTTTTGGGCATTCGTCAAGGGTACAAGAGGAAAGGACTTTCCAGGAAGAGAGGTGAGCAGGTGTGCCACAGTAAGAAGCAAAGGTAAGAAGCTCAGCTCCAAGAAGTTTGGTGAGGTGTGAACAAAGGTAGGAGGGGGAAACGGAGACATATAAGGCTGGAGAGCAGGCAGGGGCAAGGTCAGGAAGGGAGCTTGCTGAAAAAAGTTGCCTTTTATTTGACAGTTAATAGTGAACCAGTAGCAGTGTAGGGATATAATAAAATAAAAACTGAAAGTGGATGCCTCTTAGCATTTGATACAGAAAAAAAAAGATATTGAGATCTGCTTTTTATCTCATGATGTCCCTGTTAATATTCAATGAGATACCAAGTCTATGCCTCTGTCCTTTAGGGCTGTATCTCACATTTCTTTCTTAGGATCCACTCTGTATGTGTGTATTAACTCCTCAGTTGTGTCTGACTCTTTGTGACCCCGTGGACTGTAGCCCACCAGGCTCCTCTGTCCTTGGAATTCTCCAGGCAAGAATACGGGAATGGGTTGTTGTTTCCTTCTCCAAGGGATCTTCCTGACCCAGGGGTTGAATCCTGGTCTCCTGCACTGCAGGCAGATTCTTTACTACCTGAGTCACCAGAGAAGCCCAGTTGTGAGTAAAAACACCATAGTTGCAAATTAAATATAATAGGAGTCTGAATTAGGGGACTACTCTTAGTATTTGATACAGAAAAAAAAGATATTGACATCTGCCTCTTATCCTATGATGTCCCTGTTAATATCCAATGAGACACCAAGTTTATGCCTCCCTCCTTTAAAGCTGTATCTCACATTTCTTTCTTAGGATCCATTCTGTGGTCCCCTAATTCAGATTCCAATTATATTTAATTTGCAACTATGGTGTTACTCACAATTACTGTCTCCTTTCTTTCAGCCATCGTGCTCTTACAGAGTTTTTTAAAATCAGAAAATCAAGGAATATGTGCTAAATACAAGATAGGAGCTCAATACATACTTCTTGAGAGATTGCTTCTTATTGTTTTGTTGTTTAGTTGCTAAGTCATGTGCAACTCTTTTGTGACCCCATGGACTGTAACCCACCAGACTCCTCTGTCCATGGGATTTCCCAGGCAAGAATACTGGAGTGTATTGCCATTTCCTTCTTCAGGGAATCTTCTTGACCCAGGGATCAAACTCCCATCTCCTGCATTGCCTGTATCTCTTGCATTGCAAGTGAACTTTTTATCACTGAGCCACGTGGGAAGCCTGAGAGACTGCTAATAAATGGTAATTAAAAGTCACATAGGATTTTATTACTTACATAGCATTTTTTTCATACACTTTACATGTTATAGCTATCCTATGTGGTGTTCATCAAGGACTGAGTATTGTGATAAAGACAACAAGCAGATATGGTGAGGGTACAAAGTCAAGGGTTAAAATCCCAGACATCAGTACCAGGAGGTGAGAAGGTGAATGTGGGTATGGGAGTGGGTTACTGTATTGGGGTTTAATAAAGTTTGTGAAATGGAAGAATATTGTTATAGATTGAATGGTGTTTGTTAAAATTCATACATTGAAGTCCTAACCCCTAGTACCTCAGAATGTTATCTTGCTTGGAAATAGGGTCATTGCAGATATTAAATAGAATTAGTTAAGATAAGGTCATGTTGGAATAGGATGGGCCCTTAATGACTGGTGTCTTTAAAGGGGAAATCTGGAGAGAGATATACATAGAGGAAAAACAGTGAGAGGAGATTCAGGGAGAAGATGTTACTGAGTCCAAGCTCCCTCTGATCACCTCACATCATGCCAATAAATCTGAGAGATGAGGTGCTGATGCAAGGAATACGACTTTATTCAGAAATTTGGCTGGCCAAGAAGATGGCAGATTAAGGTCTCAAAATAACCTTCTTGTTTGTGTCTGGATGCCAGGGTCTTTTATGAACAGAGATGGAGGGGGATGAGGAAATAAAGTAAAAAGACCATTAATCTTGTAAATATCTCCTAGAATGGCAGGCCTCAGAGAGGGGATGTATTAATTTCCTCCTTCCTGTAGCTACCCACAGGTAGACATGGTCCTGAATGAAGGCACTTTGGTTTAATACTCAGGCAGAGGATCCAAATTTCCCAAGGCAGTCCATTATGTATAAAGCAGCATCTTCTTAGTGAGCAATAGCAGTCAGGAGCAAAGGAGTCAGAGCTGGTTCTTTCCTGCAACAAAGACAGCTGTCTACAAGCCAAGGAGTGAACCCTGAAGCAGATCCTGCACTCACAGCCCTCAGAAGGAGTCAATCTTGCCAACTCTTGGATTTTGAACTTCCCACCTACAGAATTATAAGACAATGCATTTCCTGTTGTTTAAGTCACTCAGTTTGTTATACTTTGTTATGGTAGCCCTAGAAGACCAATATGAATGTCAAGGAATTATGACGCTGGGCTTTGGATGATTGATCTCTGTGACTGCCTCTAGTGGATACTATTGGTATTTCACTTTTATTCCCTTGAGTCGGGTGAAAGTGGCTCAGGCATGTCCAATTCTTTGCAACACTCTGGGCCGTAGCCTGCCAGGCTCTTCTGTCCGTGGGGTTCTCCAGGTAAGAACACTGGAGTAGGTAACCATTCCCTTCTCCAAGGGATCTTCCTGACCCAGGGATCAAACCCAGGTCTCCTGCATTTCAGGCAGATTCTTTACCATCTGAGCCACCAGAGAAGCCCTATTCCCTTAGAAGCCTTTTATCATTTCCTTAAGCTCTGCCCCACTTCCTCCCTACTTCATTGGGTCTTATCTACTTTCTGGAAGATAGCCCTTAGCCTATAGGAACAACTTTGCCCTCACCTGCAGACTGTGGGAGTTTAGAACCACCCTCCCTATACCCAGTGGCCCTAGACCAATAACTGAAGGGTGAGAAACATCCAGCTTTCTGGACTCTGAGGTGGAATCTCCACTCCAGAGGTCCCTAGCAGGATGAGGATGAAGAGCTTCGCAGAGCTTCATCTGAAATTGCTCTCTTGGCCTGCTACCCCCATTTTTTAAAACCAGATTCTCCTGGAAATACTGCTTTCCTAAATCATTGCATCTGAATCCTCATTTCAGAATCTGCTTCTGAGGACCTCAGCCTAAGATATGTTGACTCTCCACCCAGAATCCAAAAGACTTAAGTTAGAGTAGAGGTAGTAAGACTGTGATTTCTGTCTGAGTAAATGAAGTGACTCTTCCCTGGTGGCTCAGACAGTAAAGAATCTGCCTGCAATGCAGGAGATCTGGGTTCTATCCCTGTGTTGGGAAGATCCCCTGGAGAAGAGAATGACAACCCACCCCAGTATTCTTGCCTGGAGAATTCCATGGACAGAGGAGCCTGGCAGGCTATAGTCCATGGGGTTGCAAAGAGTCAGTCACAACCAAGAGACTTTCACTTTCACTTTCAAAGGAAGTAAGGTTGGTGAATGCCAGCCAAGGTGATAGCTGAAAGGCAGAATGGACAGATAACATGTTCCTTAGAAGACAAGGTTTGCATGAGGATGAAAAAATAACACGTGGAGGTGATAAAAGGAACCTAGGAGAACGTCAACACAACCTCTATATCTTTGGCACAGAGGAAGTCATGTTACTAGGAATAACATGAGTGGGATTTCCCTGGTGGTCCAGTGATTAAGACTGCATGATTCCACTGCTTAGGGCACTGGTTTGATCCTTGGTTGGGGAACTAATGTTCCACATCCCACTCAGTGGGGCCAAAAAAAAAAAAGAATAACATAAGCATACTTGTAATCACAGCAGATAGATTAATAGTTCACACACCTTGATTCTTACATCTCATTTGTACATCTCATTGTACTCCAAGAGTTAAGGCAACCTGTGTAGCTTGTAGCAAGGAAGTGACTTTTTCACCTGCAGAATTTGGCTCTGTGTTACTTAAATACCTTGGAATTTAAGGTGATGTTTTTCTCTTTCTTTAAAATGTCTGAGTGCTGTGTTGATAAATGTCATAGATAATAACAAATGGGATGGAATGTGCTGAGGATAATGGGAGTGACTTTCTCGTTCACCTGAACCATGACTTGTCTGTGTTTAACAAGAATAATGAATGTAATTTAATACAACACCTTTGTAGGAAAGGAACTCAAAACACTTTCACAGAGAATATTAAAATGCTGAATTATGCAATGAAGACATAGATTTAAGTAGATAATAATAAATCACAGTTACAAAATCACACAATGTAGCAGAGGGTACATTTATTTAAATATGCATTATATTGTTATTAGGTAGAAGTATGAACATAGAGAAGTCCATATGGAATAAAGAAAACAAAGGTCATAGAAAGATTAAACAGCTATTTTAATGAATAGAACCAGCACCAGATACAACACGAGAGCCAGACACAGATGGAAGATAATTGGATCCACCATGGTTGAGCTGGGTGGCTTTAAACAAGTCAATTAACCTATTTGGGCTTTAATCTCCCCACATATGTAAA
This sequence comes from Okapia johnstoni, assembly GCA_024291935.2. Lineage (NCBI taxonomy): Eukaryota > Metazoa > Chordata > Mammalia > Artiodactyla > Giraffidae > Okapia > Okapia johnstoni. The sequence goes on from CM044309.1 coordinate 62,893,106, forward strand.
ATGAGCTAGTATTACCTGCTTTATAGGATTTTATGGGGAATTAATGAGATAATACATATTTTAGCAGGTGTTCAACAAAAGATGGCATTTTAAAATATTACCATTATTTTCAATAAGATGTAATAACTGCAGCCACCTTCTACTACCTCCTAAGGTCCTACTACACACTTCAACATATATCAGTGACATGTCACTCTATAAATCCTTAACAATCCCATTGCTCTCTATTCCATGGAATACAGTCATAAATCATGTATAGCACTCAAAGAAAAAAATTAGAATTCACCCACCATCTTACTAGTTCAACCACCTTACTTAATACATAAAGAAATTGAGGCTGAATGAGGTGAAATGATCTGCTCATAATCACACCCAATTGTAGCTACTATTTTGTTCCATGGACTCTGTCCACAGTTTATGTGCATTATTATATTGGATTCTTATGAGAAGTTTATGAAGGAGATGTTCTTAGTTATGCGGGAAGAAAGTGAGGCACAGAAAGAGGAAATCCTTTGCTTAAAATTATATAGCTGTCTGGTGGCACAGCTGGGTTTTCGATCAACTGATGGTTTAGCAGATGTCTTCAGAGTCTCTACCTCCCATCCCATCTTCGTAACTCCATATTGCTACTGAATTTCCATAGGGCTAAGAAGCAGCTTGGGTCTTATTTTATTGGTGTTGATAGCTATGTAAGCAGGTTGCAGGTAACTACTGTCATTTTTCCTTCCCTAGGGAACTTCTGTGTCCCAATGGGAAAAACAAAAAGATACTACGTATTGTTTATTTTTTAAACATCAAACAAAAGGTGAGACTTAAAACGAGTTTTCAGGTAATCCATATTTTTTGATAGAGAAGTGTTTGCTGGTCCACTAGCCGTAGGACACAGATGCACAAAAAAATGATTACTCTGTTGATTTTTTATGTCATTATGGCTACAGAGGCTTTTTGTTTTTTGGCTGCACAGTTTTAAATTTAGAACAAAGGTAAAATATCAGGTACTTTGTATTTTATTGAAGTATAGTTGATTTACAACTATATAATCTTTTTTTTTCAACTTTTTTTCCCTCCAGGTTATTACAAGATATTAAATACAGTTCCCTGTGTTATAAAGTAAATCCTAGTTTTTCAAGTATCAGTTACTTTGAAATGATGGCTAAGGAAGTGATGGTTAAGAACTCAGAACGGTCACATCAGGCCACCGATATGACTTGCTGAGCCTGCAGAATGCTTGGCAGCAACTTCTTGTAATAAATCAGCATGTCAAAAGAAACAATGACCCTTCCCATGAAACAGGAATAAAACCACTGAACTCTCCAAGTGGACTTGGAACAGAAGTCTCCCAGACAACCTCGATACATCTCCTTCCTTTCCCATTCATTGAGGGCAAGTACACAGAGTGATGGAATTCCTTCAACCTAATCAAGAGGTTCACCAATCCAGAACGACACTAGGGGACTCAGATAAGAGAGGGAATTAATTGTCTATTGTAAACAGCAGTTTCCTTCGGCCAAGCCACTAACCGTTAGTTATTCTCTGATGTGAGTAACATGAAGCATTTTTGCTTGGACTGGAACCTAGGGAGCAAATAAAAACACAATAGTTCATTTTAGCTTCCTGACAACAATTGAGGTAGGATGATTTGTCACCAGAAATTGAAGGGGAACCAGATCAATGGTGGGATATTTTCAATTTCATAGATCTTGAGAGATGAAAAGCAATTTATATATCATCCTGTCCAAACTCCTTGTTTTACCCAGGAGAAAACATGGACCCAAGAAGCAAGGCAACTCGTCCAAGGGCACACAGGTAGTACTATGGTAGAATGGAAACTAGTTGCTAGCCTCTTGGTTCTTTGACATTGCTTTTTCCATAATATAATATGGTCTCTATAATTATGAGCTGGGATCTGGCATTCCGTCCTCCATCATGTGTGTAATGAGCACTTACTATGTTCTTAACGATGTCTCCAGGACCAACTCTAGGAAATTAAAATGAATGAAGTAAATGGTAAAAGAGCCACTTATTAATGTATATTGCCTCTTTAATTCTCACAGTGGCACTGAGTCCCTATTACCAGTGAGGAAACCAAAACTTGCTTATGACTACACAGCTAATTGATAGCAAAGCCATGATTCAAACTGAGGCTGTTTGACTCAGTATTCTAGGTTTATGACCCTATATCATTTTGCCTTTCACAATCCAGATGTTTTCCTCTTCAACTTGTATAACCCCTGACATATCCACAGGGCCTTTTTCTAATCTAGTTGTTGGGGATGAACCATGATCTGGGAATGTACAAAGCCCCCCACCTCAAGGAGCTGACATTCTAGGGGTCATAGACCAAAGATCATAAATAGATACATATAGGATATGTTATATTGGGATAAGGGCTAAGAAAGACAATGAAGCAGTGGAAAGAAGAATCTGGCTATAGAGGGTGCTCTTTTAGATGGGGTAGTCAGGGAAGGTCCCTCTGAGGAGGGAACTTCTGAACAGAGGGTGAAAATGACAAAGAGCTAGGAGAGACATGGGCACAAAGGGAGATTTGGGGGAGGGGTTAGCAGAGCTTGGCAGTTAAGGGCATTCACCATTATGTCAATATTCCTGGGATTAAATATCTACTGGACTGTTTATTGGCTACACAGCTTGAGTAGGTTCACTCAAATTCTCTGAACCTCCTCTCTAAAATGAGACTAATAACACTACTCACTTTTAGGGTCCTGGGAAAATTAAATGAAAACAATGTCTGACACAAACACACACAAAATCATCTCTCTCTCCCTCACTCTAAATGATGTGCTCATCATCCTTTAACTTCAAATCTTTGCCCTAGTGGAGAAGGAAATGGCAGCACACTCCGGTATTCTTGCCTAGAGAATCCTGTGGATGGAGGAGCCTGGTGGGCTGCTGTCCACAGGGTCGCAGAGTCGGACACAACTGAAGTGACTTAGCAGCAGCAGCAACATTGCCCTAGATGCTATTTTCACACTTTAAAACAAAAAGACTTTTTATTTTTACATTTTTATCACTTCAATAAAATATTATGGAGAAGGCCAATAAAATAAAACAGATAAAAGGGAAGCTGTTCTGATTGACCCAGGGGAGCAGCATACGGGCACAATCTGCTCAGCTTCACCTTTACATAACCCACCTCATGTGGTCCCAAGAAGGCCCTGGGCTTCAGAGAAAGCACTTAATCACATTTCCATCTGACAAAGCTCCTAACAAAATGAGTGACGTGAAATAGGGGCTGAACATGTAATTGTTAAAATAGTGTTGAAAACTGCTAAGTCTAGCCTCTGGGCTCTTTGATTTTTTTGAGTCAAGAGATTACTAGGCCATACCGCACAGAACCATCTTCCTTGAGGTGGGTGCTGGGGGGTTGTTTATTTAGCTCAGGCTTAGTCACAAGTTCAGAACATTCTGTGGGTTTTACTGGAACTCAGTATCATGGCTCATCCAGACTCAGATCACTCTGGCTAAGGCTGCCAGTGATCTCCCCTGGGGGAATGACTAGGGTTCCCAGGATCCACAAGAGCCAAAGGGCTTCCTGCTTCTCCTTCAGCCTAAGGGACAGCCCCTGTGTGTCCTTATCCCCCTTGGCCTGTGTGTCCAATGCCCCATGAGGGAGACCTCCCTGTGTTGAAGAACCTGGACAGCCTGCTGCTTTAGATTTCTAGAAATATCTCCATCACCTGGAGGCCAACTTATGTTTTTATTCCTTTTGTGTGTTCCACTTGTATGCTGCTGTGAATCTGAGTGTGGTTAGCCCAAATATGGGTCTGTTGTTGAGGGTTTGTTGATCTCTTGGCTGTTTGCTTCACTTCACTTCACCACAGCACTTACCAAATAAGTTCTTGAACCTCACTTTCTTCAGGGAAAGAGACTTGTGTTTGTTGAAGACCCTCCTTGGTGCCAGTCAGAGGACAGTCACATCCAACTATAGAAACTTATTTAATCCTTTCAACAGTCCTCTGAGGAAGAACTTGTCCTCTCTCTTTAAAAGAAGAAAATGAATCCCAAAGACATTAAATATGTCACTCATGCTCATGCAGTGAGTGAAAAAGAGAGAGTCATTTCTAGCCAAAGTCAGGCAAGCTCAAAAGGCTGTGCTCTAATGAGAAAATCCATCTAATTAAAAAAAAGTCTGGTGCACAGTTTAATTCTCTATGAAATAGTCACATTTTTAAGACCTGAGGTTGACTTATCCAGATGAAATTTTAGATGGAATAACTTCAGTGACAGTGTGTGTGTGGGGATGGGGGCGGTGCATGCATATCTGTGTGGGGCAGAGAAGAAAGCAAACAGAATATGTGGGAAATTAAATTAATCCTTAGAAGGTTAGCAGTTAAGAACATGGATTGTAGAGTAACACAGATGGGCTTGGGGTGTCAACCATGATACTTAGTAGTTGTATAGTTTTGGGCAAAAATAATTTTTATGAGCCTCAGTTTCTTTAAAAGAAACTGAAATTCTTTGCATTCTAGAGGGCATGATATGAGAATTGAATAAGATGTTTATAAATTATTTAGCGCACGCTTGGAATAAGAAAAGTCTTCAATAAAAGTTACTTCCAATATGCTTTATGTAAATACATCTCATTTTAATCCTGTGAGTATCCTATGAAGTAGTGAGTGTTAGCCCATTTTATGTGTGAGCAGATGCGTCTAGGAAAATTTGAATTCAATTGACCATGGTACCAGGGCTAATAAATGGCAGAGTTGGGAATTAAACCTAGGCTTGTATAGTTACAAAATCTGTTTATTTCAATTAAATCACTGTGCCTTCTATGTTGAGTGAAATTCTGCCTTCTAGTGACCTGGAAACAGCACATCATAGATTTCAAGGACATGAAATAATACTGTAAAAATCACTTGTAGTACTGCAAAAATTAGGTGAGATAATAAAAATAAAGCAACTTGCATACTGGCATATGGTATAGCACTCACTTGTGCTGAATTTCCACCGGTATTTCCATTGCCAGCACAGACCCTGTTACGGAGCAGGTGTTCAATAAGTGATGGCTCAGTAACTGATGGCATACACTTTGAGTTTTGGAAGCATCATAGATTAAAGTCTACCTCTACTCAAGCACCATGCAGATAGGAGAGGGCATTTATCACATCTTTTTCCCAATTTCTTACCAAGGCTACCTGTTGCCAGTCCCTTCACCATCCTTCTGGCCATTTCTCATGCCTTTGGACAGAGGTCCATGGAAAGACTGCCAGGGTCACTGTGGGAAAAACCCAAAGGAGAAAGTCACAGGCTTGACTCCCCCCACCCCCTGGTCACCCAGCCTCATTTCCGTTTTCCAAACAAGACATACTTTTATGAGACACTACTCTGATTTTCCCCTCCACTCTCAAGAAGAGAAAACTTTAAAGCCTGGTTGAGGAATGTAGCCTGGGTGAGGCTCACTGGGTGGAAATATTTGATGAGCTTGTAGCACTTAGATTAAAGCCTGAGCACCACGCATTTGCAATGGGAAGTGGTTTTTTAGATCTCCCCAGAAGAGCTGCCTCACTCAAATCTTTGTTCTTAATATGGTATTAACCTGCTTTTACTCTTCAACTTTAGCTCTCTACCTGTTAACCCCAATTTCTCTTTCTCTTCTAATATCAGAAAATATGACATTGTGATAACGTACAAGTGGCACATTATATGCTGGTAAAAAAAAATTCCTAAAGGAAATGGGGAGCTTTTACCCCTGCAGTTTGAGTTCACCTGACAAGTAGAAGGAGTGCAGAGAGCTGTTACTCTGCATCAGTGTGGAGGGAAGCCAGGAATTGCTACCTGATTCCCCAGGACAGGCAGCCTGACCTGGATGTTCTCTAGGGCAGTGGTCCCCAACCTTCAGGCCATGGATCAATACCAGTCCGTGGCCTGTCAGGAACCAGGCCACACAGCAGGAGCTGAGTGGCAGGCAAGTGAGCGAAGCTTCAACTGTATTTATAGCTATTCCCCATTGCTCATATATTCCTGCTCCATAGAAAAATTGTCTTCCATGAAACTGGTCCTTGGTGCCAAAAATGTTGGGGACTGCTGCTATAGGGCCTGGATACCAGAGGAGGCCCACATGCCTTTGGTTACAGAATATAATCCATTGTTTCCATACTGAGAAAACTCTGCTTTCTGGAACTGGGGATACATAACCCTCAATGTGTAAATTGCTAAGGTTCTTTCATATACTCATACACTCATTTGGCAAATTTCCTGATGATACTAATTGCCATTTATTGAAGCTATTTTCCTTCTGCTTTTGTTTGTTGTTTGTTATACATCAGACATTGTACTGATTTTTTAATGAGTTATTTTACTTCATCTGCATGATATTTCTGAGAGATGAGATTGGTATCACCATTTTTAGTTGAGGAAATTGGAGCTCAGAATATTTATTACTTTCTAGTACTCTTAATTGTGGGGTTATTGGAACTTACCAATATTCGTGTTTATTACCAAATTAATAAAAGAGCTAAAATCCAAGCCCATAAGGAATTCACCCTATGTCTCCCAGGTGACATAGTTAACTAGCTAACTAGATTAAAATAAGAGATGCACTTTGGGATTTAACTTTTAATAACATGAAAATCAAAGTAAAGCAGTACAACCTCACATAAAGTATATATAAGTAAGCTTTTTTAAACTTGCATAGACAAAAGCTCAAAAGAAAGATAAATCTTTAAACACTGTAAGTTAAGAAGAAACTCAAATATGTCACAGTGGGAAATATCTGAGTCACATTATGGCAACTTGTGTCGGGATAATGGGTGCAGAATAGACTTACGGTTAATGGTCAAGGTTTGAATGCTCCCTGTGTGATTAGGAAGCTCAAAGCTTGAGCCTGAGTACAGTGTGGAGATGAAATGTATGTCTTGCAAATATAGGATCCTGTAAGGGTTTCCACTAATATTAACGGGGTCCTGAGTGGATAAGAAGTGTCTCTCAAGAGCAATCAAAACTTAAGCCTCTACCACTTGAGGCTATGGGATCTGAGCTTACAGGTCCTCTCTGGCATAGGTATCCTAGAGTTACTGACATAAACATTAATTTTAGATCCACAAACTGGATGTCACTCTGAAAGATGTATAAAGCATCCATGACTTGCACTTGTGTGATTCCCGCTGAGGCCAGGGATAGACTCATTCACAAATGGAGACTAGTCCTTGAAAAACCATCAGTAATGAATGCACCAGTCAGGATAAAGTGCTAAAAAAATAGATCATCCAAATTGCAATAAATAAGTACATAAGTAAAGTCCTTACCTCACACCATCCACAAAAACAAATGCCAGGTGAGTTAAGGACATAAGGGTGAACGAAAAAACTTTAAAACTTGTCAAAGAAAATGAAAGAGGTTTTTGTTTTTACTGTGTTGGGTAGAAAACAAGTTTTTTTTTTTTTAATAAGTAACAAAAAGACCAAACCAAAAAGGAAAAGATTGATTAATTTTGAATACCTTGAAATTCAAAGCATCTACACAACAAATGGACCAACAGCCAAGTGGAATGACACAGACCAGTAAAAATTATTAGCGAAACATGTTATTGATAAAAAGTTGGTATAAAAAATAAATCAGAAAGGAGAAAACAACCTAGTCATAGAACAGACATTTTTTTAAAAAACTGGCAACTTATGAAAAAGGAGACAAGAATGGCCCATCAACAATAATATCACATTTTACATTATTTTAGCATTAATAAATAAGTTTAAGAAAATACCAAGTGTTGGTGAGGATGCAGAAATGGCAACTTTGTTTTCTGCTGGCTGGAGTTAGATTAGAATAAAATTTGTACAGCAATTTGGCAATAACCATAAGTCTTTAGAGGGCACACAATGCCTATCATGTCTCTCCTCCCTCAGGCAGATCATATATTTTAGGAGAATTGACCTTGCCCTGGGTCTAGAGGCAGGGCATGAGGCTCAGTACTAAATTCAGTGTACAGGAATCAGTGCAGTTCAGTTCAGTCACTCAGTTGTGTCTGACTCTTTGTGGCTACATGGACTGCAGCATGCCAGGCTTCTCTGTTCATCACCAACTCCCGGAGCTTGCTCAAACTCATGTTCATCGCATCAGTGATTCCATCCAACCATCTCATCCTCTGCCGTCCCCTTCTCCTCCTGCCTTCATTCTTCCCAGCATCAGGGTCTTTTCCAATGAGTCAATTCTTCGCATCAGGTGGCCAAAGTATTGGAGTTTCAGCTTCAGCATCAGTCCTTCCAATGAATATTCAGGGTTGATTTCCCTTAGGATGGACTGGTTAGATCTCCTTGCAGTCCAAGGGACTCTCAAGAGCCTTCTCCAACACCACAGTTCAAAAGCATCAATTATTCGGTGCTCAGCTTTCTTTATAGTCCAACTCTCACATCCATACATGACTACTGGAAAAACCATAGCTTTGACTAGACGGACTTTGGTTGGTAAAGTAATGTCTCTGCTTTTTAATACGCTGTCTAGGTTGGTAATAGCTTTACTTCCAAGGAGCAAGCATTTTTTAATTTCATGGTTGCAGTCACCATATGCAGTGATTTTGGAGCACAGAAAAATAAAGTCTTTCACTGTTTCCATTGTTTCCCCATCTATTTGCCATTAAGTGACGGGACCAGATACCATGATCTTAGTTTTCTGAATGTTGAGTTTTAAGCCAACTTTTTCACTCTACTCTTTCATTTTTTCATCAAGGGGCTCTTTAGTTCTTCCTCGCTTTCTGCCTTAAGGTGGTGTCATCTGCATATCTGAGGTTATTGACATTTCTCCTAGCAATCTTAATTCCAGCATGTGCTTCATCCAGCCCAGCATTTCGCATGATGTACTCTGCATATAAGTTAAATAAGCAAGTTGACAATATACAGCCTTGACGTACTCCTTTCCCGATTTGGAACCAGTCTGTTGTTCCATACAGTTCTAATTGTTGCTTCCTGACCTGCATACAGATTTCTCAGGAGACATAGGTGTTCTGGTATTCCCATCTCTTGAAGAATTTCCCAGTTTGTTGTGATCCACACAGTCCAAGTCTTTGGCATAGTCAATAAAACAAAAGTAGAAATTTTTCTGGAATTCTCTTGCTTTTTCAATGATCCAACGGTTCCTCTGCCTTTTCTAAATCCATCTTGAACATCTGGAAGTTCACAGTTCATGTACTATTGTTGTGTACAGAAATACGTAGGTAGAAATTCTTCTACCTGGCCATGGAGCAGCTAGAAGAGTTAAGGGGATCCCATTCGACCAAAGTCAGGACTTATATTCAATGCACACCTCCTTGTTTTTTGGGAACTAATTAGTGTGTATCCCAACGGCAAACATTTTGGAGCCTCGAGGGGAGGAGCTTACAATAAGGGTACCAATGCTGAGTGACTGGGGCAGAGAAATGGGAAGAAAGAAATTCTTGGTCTTATCTCATCGCTATACATGTGTGTGTGTGCGTGCGTGTGTGTGTGTGTGTGTGTGTGTGTGCGCATGCGAGCACGCTAAGTTGCTCAGTTGTTTCCGACTCTTCATGACTCCATGGACAGAAGTCCATGAGGCTCCTCTATCCATGGAATTTTCCAAGCAAGAATATTGGAGTGGGTTTCCATTTTCTCTTCCAGGAGCTTCCCCTTAAATTATTAATAGTTGTTCTTGAACCTTTCAGTCTTATGGACCAAAAAATCTGTCCTTTACTAATTGTCATTTTGAGCTTTTATTTATCCTTGTAACCACAACCAACAGCACCCTAAAATGAGTAGGATTTAACTAGACACAAGGAAAAGAGGTCATTAACCCAGACTTGTGGGAAAAGAGGAGTGTGTTAATGCGTGTATTTGGTCTGCTTTGAGTATGTTCTCCCATACCACCCTGTTTCAAGCTTACCCATTTTCACAGTTAATTGTGTCTTCTTCTTTCCTACTTAAAGCAGAGGTGCCATATCTATCATGGCCACAATTGTATACACAGAGCCCAGTTCAGTGCCAAGTGTGTAGCAGGTACTTCATAAAAATTTGCCTAATCAATGTTGAATGAAAAGCATAAAGCAGAGCTGGTAGATAGGATCAAAACCAATAGTTCACACAATCCACTTAGAGCATAATTTGATGGTTATCATATGCAGCCCTTGGACCAAGAGGCAGATTGTGAGGACTAGTCAGTGCAATGTACTTAGAGGAGAGATACAACAGAAGAATGTCATAGGAGAAACGAATTTGCAAATTTACTCATGCATTTATTTATTAAGAAGAAATGGGAATTAGGATGCAAATAGGATGGCTCACTTACTGTGGGCCAGAAATTATTCTAAAGACTTAACTTTTACCTTATTTCATCCTCATGACATCCCTCCACATAGGCAATTGATGGAAACATTAGTATGTGCTTAATTTATTGAGCAATACTAGTTGGATAAATGAATACACCCAAGCCCTGTGTTCTTCTCTCCTATCATGTTACTTTCCATGAAGATTGATTGGATGCCACTCATGAGACAGCAAAGCCAAAAGCAACCCCTGGAGCAATGAGAATAATCCTGGCAGATGGTGCTCCATTGATCTGGAACGCCTTTTTTCAAACCTTGATGTGCAGGACCTTTTAAAAGCCCCACCAAACAAAGTTTACTCCTAACAAAGTTTAAATCATGGAGAGAACAATAATCCAATCTATGTGAACACAAAGAGATTTCTGCCTTGGTTAGTACAAAAGTAAAGTTTATGCAAGATGATAATAGCAGACAAGGTGAAGACAGATAATGGACTCAATTAGAATTCAAACTGCTTATCAAGTTGTTCAGTCACTAAGTCATGTCCAACTCTTTGTGACCCCATCAACTGCAGCATGCCAGGCTCTTCTGTCCTTCACTATCCCTGGAGTTTGCTCAAATTCATGTCCATTGAGTTGGTGATGCTATCTAACCATCTTATCCTCTGCCACCCTCTTTTCCTTATAGCTAAGGAAGGGGCTTCTTTCCATAATCAGATGCTTAAGAATCTGTTTTGTGGCAGGAACTAGCAAGGAACAAATACAGCTTCAAGAGTGTCTTACAGAGTGAAGTAAGTCAGAAAGGGACCCTTGAGAGTCCCTTGGACTGGAAGGAGATCCAACCAGTCCATCCTAAAGGAGATCAGTCCTGGGTGTTCATTGGAAGGACTAATGTTGAAGCTGAAACTCCAATACTTTGGCCACCTGGTGCAAAGAGCTGAATCATTGGAAAAGACCCTGATGTTGGGAAAGATTGAGGGCAGGAGAAGGGGATGACAGGGAATGAGATGGTTGGATGGCATCATCAACTCAATAGACATGGGTTTGGGTGGACTCCGGCAGTTGGTGATGGACAGGGAAGCCTGGCATGCTGCAGTTCATGGGGTCACAAAGAGTTGGACATAACTGAGGGATTGAACTGAACTGAAGTCAGAAAGAGAAAAGAAAATATCAGATATTAACGCATATATGTGGGATCTAGGAAAATGGTATAGATGACGTTATTTCCAAAGCAGAAATAGAGACACAGATGTAGACAACAAATGTACGGATACCAAGCAGGGAACAGGTAGGGTGGGAGGAATTGGGAGATTGGGGTTGACACATATACACTACTGATACTAGGTATAAATAGATAGGGCTTCCTGAGGCTTTGCTGGTAGCACAGTGGTAAAGAGGCCACCTGCCAATACAGGAGATTTGGGTTTGATCCCTGGATGGTGAGGATCAACATAGGAAATGGCAACTCACTTTAGCATTCTTTTAGGCTTCCCTGGTGACTCAAAGTGTAAAGAATCTGCCTGCAATGCAGGAGAGCTGGGTTTGATTCCTGGGTTGGGAAGATCCCCTGGAGAAGGGAATGGCTTCCCACTCCAGTATGCTTTTCCTGGAGAATTCCATGGACACAGGAGCCTGGCGGGCTATAGTCCATGGGTCACAGAGTCAGACATGATTGAGCAACTAATAGACACACATAAAACAAACAACTGAAGAGAATATACTGCATATGTATAGCACAGGGAACTCTACCTAATGCTCTGCAGTGACCTAAATGGGAAAGAAGTCCAAAAGGGAGGAGATAAAATATGTATATATATGGCTAAATGTTGCTGTGCAGTAGAAAGTAACACAACATTGTAAAGCAACAATACTTCAATAAAAAAATAATTTTAAAAAAGAGATTATGGAAGGAATGTACTAGACTTAGTGACATTGCCACAGGCAATAGAACTTAATGGATAAGAGTGTGGATAATGGAGTTAGAATTCTAGGTTACTATTCCATCTCCTCCATTCAGAGGAACTACGTAAATTTTGCAGAAGATGACACAGAGTTTGGAATCGGAGTCATTGTTGTAAATAGTCTTTTCTACAACAAGAGAAGCATAGGCATATGGACTGAGATTTGGGAGGAAGAGAAAAAGGGGCCAGTGGGGAGAGCAAATGGGCCAAGGGAAAGAACAGCGGAAGAGAACAAAGGAAAGGAATGTATCTGAGAATAGAGGGTAGATGGCGTTTCTACAACAGGGAGCCAGAGGAATCCAGTGTCACTGAGAGGTCCAAGGGATTGAGGCTTGAGGCAAGATCTGGGGTAAGCTTCACAAAGGCAGTTTAGGTACCATTATGGGAGCAGAGATTCAACTATAGATGGTTGCAGCAGGAAACACTTTCAGGGGAAATTTAGATTACCTAATAGCTAATAATGCCATGCAGCTAAGAGCATCCTCAGGATAAGAGGCAGTATGGCTCCACTCCTCCATCCAGATCTGCTCTGTGACTAGGGAAAAGGGTTACTTTCCTTTCTCAGTACACATTCAGCCTCCTTGCAGCTAGGTGTGGCTAAGGGACTGAGTTATTGCCCCTGGGATATGAGCTGAGTGATAAGCACCCATCATGAGTTTCCGTGGACCATCCTCCTGCTCATTGTCAATTTTGAGCTTAAGAAGAGGAATCCAAATATGTAGAGGAAGATGTACTCGTTGGAGGAAGGTGTCTTGGTCCCCAAATGACTATATGGAGGAGTATCCTGTCTGCTCCCCACGACCATCCCTGAACTACGACGTGGGTGAGAAATACAATGTTATTGTATTATGCCACTGTTATTTTAAAGTTCTTTGTCACTGTGGTTAATCCATCCTGCAGTTAAAATAATTACCCTGAACCTCTGCTTCTTCATTTCTAAAATATGGCTTCCCAGGTAGCTCAATGGTAAAGAATTTGCCTGCCAATGCAGGAGATGAGGGTTTGATCCATATGTCAGGAAGATCCCCTGGAGTAGGAAACAGCAACGCACTCCAGTATTCTTGCCTGAGAAATCCCATGAACAGAGGAGCCTTGTGGGCTACAGATCACGGAGTCACAAGAATTTGATAAGACTTTGCAACTAAACAACAACAACTAATAGCTACTTACTCAACAGTTTTCCTTTTTCCTTGCTAATGGGATCCTAATGATGATGGATTAATTATCATTCTTCTGCTTTAACGGAGTCTGAGTCCCTCTTCAGCCCTAATCATGAGATGGGGTGTGAGGGTATGTGTGTATGTGTTTGTGTGTGTGTGTATGTGTGTGTGTGTGCACACATGCATGTGTGTTGGCCAATTTAAACCAGGTATGGTATTCTCCCTCTTGTCTGTGAATGACTCAGTAATGGGCCTAAATCAGTGAGATGTGGAGGAAAGTTTTCTGGAAATTTTTTCTCATTCTTAAATAACTCAAAAAGCAACATTTATTCCCCTTTTCTAATTTTGCACATTGTTATGTGAGGATGTGATGCTTGGAATTACAACAGTCACCTGTACTCATTAAGAGAAAACTACAACAGCTGACAGGCTGAACATGGCAGAATTTCAAGGTTGTGGGGCCAATTCTGGAACCATCTGACTGCCAGAAGTACTTTAGATGGGATAATGATATTTTCTTTTATTTTTATCTTTCTTTGTTGGTTCTTTGCTACTTACGTCAGAAATATCCTAACCAGATATTTTGGTTAGGACTAAATCAGCGAAGTTATAAGAATTGCAGGCCATGCGCTAGGTGATCAACAGCGTCATTGTAGTAATAACCGCCATCACCATCATCATGGAATCATGGATTTCCTGAGCCCATCCCAGTCTTCCTACGTCACAGTCACCCTGATCTCAACAGGAAAGTAAAATCTCCTTTCAGATTGTGACATAATGTATTCCAAGGGGTGGAATAATAGCCCTAGAAGGGCCACCAGAGTCTTGCTTCTTTTGGAAATTGAGGCAGAGATTTGACGATTGATGGCGCTGGGATATATCATTTAGATAATGAGATATTTGTAGGGTAAAGTGAAACCTTTGGATAACAGGTGTCCTATACAAATACGGGTATTACTAGCTGGAAAATGTTTAACAAACACTCCCTTCTTATCACAAGTAATTCAAGGCAATAGCATAGGCTATTACAGCTCCTGGCAAGCAGCAGGTGGGGAAAGTGTGGAATCCTTACGTTATTTCTAGTAATTGATGAATAGAGATAAACGCAGAGCCTCTCACCACCCTATTTCCTGCCTTCACTCAGGTTGTTCAGAAAGACAAATGCTGCCCTAAGAAGGATAATGCCAATATAAAGACTGTCTTCATCCTCCTAGAACCCAATAAAGAAAATCAAATCAGATATGTGTGATGAAGAACTAGATGAAATGAGAGGCTCTTGGCTTGCACAAGAATGATAATAATAATAATTATAATAGCATCATGAAGACTGAGTAAAAGAAGAACAAAACCTTTTTTTCTGGTTTCCTTTTTATCTGTACCTTTCATATATAAATTATTGCTCTCATTTTAAGGTATATACCTTATTTATTTATTTATGCCATGCTGTGTATCTTGTGAGATCTTAGTTCCCCAACCAGGGATCGAACTTGTACCCACTTCAGTAGAAACTTGGAGCCCTAACCACTGGACCACCAGGAAATTCTCTGTAATCTCTTTAAGTCTGATGCTCTAACAAACCAGTGAGGTTGTCTTCATTATTCATATTGATCAGATGACGAAAATCACGCAGTGAATTTGACTGATGTATCTGGGATCACAACCAAAAAGTACAGGTAAAGGTCTTAAAATTAGGTCCCTGAGTCCAAACACCGTATTACTTTTGCTTAACTACATCTTCTTTCATTTCCTTCTCTCGAGCATGAAATTCTTCGGTGGTCAAAACTTAAGACTCAGAAATGACAGTCCTTCTACCCTTAGACACGTAGGAAGTTTCATCCATGAAGAGCAATGCTGTGTAGGGTCCCAGAAGACCTGACTCAGAGTTCTGACTGAAATACTATAAATTCTTTGTGATCTGGGGAAAATATCTCTCTCTCAGATCTCTTTCTTTAGTTTTAAAAGCAAAGACCCCTTACTAGATTGTGTCTCAGGTTTATTATAGTGTAATAATTTTTTTCTTTTCTGTTTTGCTTTATACCAATTGACTTCTATTAAAAGAAAATAAATTTAACATGGAAAAAAACACTCCTGCTCATGCGTGGTATTGATGCTCATCCTATATAGGTGTTTTCTTAATGTGCATAAAGAAAAGTCCCTGTGAATGTCACTTTTCATATATACACTGCAAGTTCTACTTATACAGAACTGAACATTTTAGTCATAAGGACTTCTCTGTGTCACAAAGCTAACATCACATAAAAATTGGCCAACAAACACTGTCGTAAATCAAATTCAATCCAGAACCAAGTTGTTGGATTATTGAGTGCACATCTCACTCTGTTCCAAACTCTCTTGGCTGAATCACTTTTCTGGAAGATGAAACTGTGAGGATTATTCCTCTTGCCACAGACTAGATATCCAGCTAGACTTCTGACATTGCTCCTTAAGATGAACTAGATTTCCTTCTGTCTGTGTGACCCCAGCTTCTCTTGTTCCAGAAATATTTAGCCCCAAGCACTCAAGGTCAATACAGAACTTCTTTCTTCTCCTTATATGGCATTTTTTTTTCCTGGCATCTGGACAGCATCCATTCATGTTACAAAACACACCTACTTTGTAGGCACATGTGTTTCTCATTTATTCTTCAGAACAATCATGTCATGCAGGGAAATGATAGTCCCATTTCATAGAAAGAGAAATTGACTCAGGATGATCTGATCCCATGTCAAAGCTGATGGTACTCCTGAGAGTACCTGTCTTCCTTCTCTAGCCCATCTCTACAAATTGTCCCAATGAACCGTTATCCTTGAAGACAATGTGATTTCTATGAAACTTTGGATACACTCACTTCTTTTCGTGATCTATTAATGTTCTCTGCCTCAATTTTCCCATCTTTTAAAATGACAAAAAATAATACAGTTGAGTTACCTATGTTTGATCTGCCGAAGTAGTTTGAATTCTTCTGAATCAGGATGAATGCAAATCGCCTTGTTATTTCACTAATTAATGGTATCTGCTTAGAAATGCAACTATTGGTACACAATAAATGATAAAGCCTGTAATTATGGATGACAGTAATTGCTTTTCATTTTATTTTGCCCTTACCTTCATCCAAGTTTATCTCCCTGAGTTATAGCTACCTCTGTAGGGGTTAGCAAAACATATTTTTTAAAAAAGTCTAAACAATAGGTTCTTTTCCCAAGGGTTTGGAAATTGATGAATCATCTTACTCTGCTTGCAGCCTTCAAGCTGTGTGTTTTGACACATGGGCGGAAGAGTGGACTCTTTGAAATTTGAACTGATCATGTCACCTGCCTGGCGCGTGACCTGTTCCACTTGCCACCTGACCCCCTGTGCCCAGCGTCACCTGGAGCCTGAAATCTGGAAGTGGAAAGTCCTTGACTGGAGTCAGCGGAGAGAAAATCATCACCTGCTTGGGCAAAAACATGTCTGGTGACTGCGTCACTGTTTGTTAAGTGGGATCAGCTAATAGTTGCACAGCGGGCCTTCAAAGCCCTAGGCTGGGGCTGATGAAGTTTCTGTAAATGACTCCCTGTATGGAGGCCTTGGACTTTGAATTTCAGGTACACTGGCACATTTTGAGCTTGCCG
Organism: Okapia johnstoni; assembly: GCA_024291935.2. NCBI lineage: Eukaryota > Metazoa > Chordata > Mammalia > Artiodactyla > Giraffidae > Okapia > Okapia johnstoni. The sequence goes on from CM044309.1 coordinate 62,910,062, forward strand.
ACAAGCTCTCTGGTGCTCGCTGGTTAAACTGTAGAGGAAAAGAACTGACTTCACTTCCACCACCCCTCACCTGGATCCAGCCATGCTCCTGCCTCAGGGCTTTGCATGCACAGTTCCCTCTGCCTGGACACCCTCCTCCTGGACACCCTTTCCCCGGACACCCTTCCTCTGGCATACCCCCACAATTTGCTCCTGTGTTTCATTTAGTCGATCGTCACCGTGTTGTGCTCAGTCGTGTCTGACTCTGCGACCCGATGGACTGTAGCCCACCAGGCTCCTCTGTCCATGGGATTTCCCAGGCAGGGAGACTGGAGTGGGCTGCCATTCCCTTCTCCAGGGGATCCAGGATCGAACCCGTGTCTCCTGCATTGGCAGGCAGATTCTTTACTGCTGAGCCACCTGGGAAGCCCAATTATCTCCTTTCAAATCACCTCTTTAGAGACTTTCCAACTGCTCTCTTTGTCCTTACCCTGCCTTGCACTTCTTCATAGTACGATATCCTATTGATATTTTACATCGTTATTTGATTAGTCATCTGTGGTTTGTCTTCCGCAGAAGCCACAACTCTTTATCCATTGCTCTGTCCCCAGGGTCTAAAGTAGCACCGATTCATAGCAGATCCTCAAGAAATATTTCCTGAATAATGAATCAGTGAAGGAAATACCTTCTCTCACTTTGCAAGTGGAAACACTGAAAAATAGAGGGAATAAACTAGTCAAGTTTGACAGCCACTTAGTGGCAGAGTTAGTATTAACACTTTAATTTCCTGGCTCAAACAAACCTGCTCTTTTTTCTTCCATTTAACATTGTTCTCCAAATATTTGGCAACTAAGACATCCTTGACTCACCATGTGTTTAGCAATCTTTAACCATTTTGTGTCTGCAGCGATAACTAGAACTTCATGAAGGATAAGAGCTTATTAACTTTGTTCTTGAATTTGTCTGTTTTTTAACTTCTCAGAGCAAAGCTGACTGAAAGTTGCTTAAGCTACTTGCTAAATTTTAAAAACATTTTACTATAAATGATTATGAGCATTTATTATGCAAATATGGATATACATAAAGTGCAAAATAATAAACTTTATAATCCCATATGTCATCTTTTAGGTATAGATCATATATATTCAATAACTAGAATCATACTTTTGGAAAGTCTTCTAATTTGTGTTTTTACATGTTATATCTTAGACACGTTCTGATTTACAAAATCTAACATTGGCTTAGGGGCTGCATGTATTCCAGGGTTTGAGTGTGCCACAATTTTACTTAGCCTTTTTCCTATTAATCTATTATTAGGATTATTTCCATTTTTCAGTTATTGGATTTGTAAGTTTTAATTCATTATTTAGTGCTTTTATCAATTATTTTTTAACATTTCTATTCTTGTCAAAACTATGCAGTGAATAAACTGTCCAAGTCCTTACTAAAAATGCTGCAAATAATCTAAAATCCTGGGTTGCAAGCTCAAAGCTCACCTTCAAATCAATGCACACTGATGACTTAATTCACCTGCGTTTCCAGTCTTTGATGTGGAAAGTGGAAACCTGGGGTCGGTGGTGCTGGACACATTGGCCAATCTGAGAGCAAACAGAGGCTTGGAGCCTGTGTTTATGTTTCTGTCCTGCGTGTGCAACTCTGTCCCCTTTGTAGCAAAGGGGACAGAAAGCCAGACTCTGTACCTTAACAACCTGTAACAAGTTGTACTGGGTTCGAGTCAGCATGACTCAGCCTCAGAGTGAAACTCCATAGTTCTGCAAAGCTTTGGCTTGGTCCTACCTCCCATGGCAGGGGGGAAGGGAAGGGCCTCAAATGTTCTCTCCCTCTAAGAAAGCAGCCTGTGTTCAGTGTGTGGCCAAACCTGTTGGGAGATTCTAGACATAATTCTAGTTAGGGATGGCCTTGCTGCATGGCTCCCACACTTGGAAAGCTCCAGTCAACACCACCTCTCCTTGTAGCCTTGCTCTTGTGATAACTGCCACCATTGACTGAGCATCTTCTATGTGCCAGCGTGTAGCATGTTATGCTAGCTGTTTTCCATAGGCTGTCTTTTCTAACCCTCAAATAAGTTATGAAGTCAAGTATCACCAGTTGTTTTCCAGATAAAGACACAAGTTTAGAGAGGTTAAGGGAGCTGCCCAAAGTCACCTAGAACTGAGATTTATAACTGAACTTCTTGACTTGCAAGTTCATGCGTTATGCATGCCTCTGATATAGATAGAGTGCCTGATGAACTATGGACAGAGGTTTGTGACATTGTACAGGAGACAGGGATCAAGACCATTCCCATGGAAAAGAAATGCAAAAAAGCAAAATGGCTGTCTAAAGAGGCCTTACAGATAGGTGGGAAAAGAAGAGAAGCGAAAAGCAAAGGAGAAAAGGAAAGATATTCCCATCTGAATGCAGAGTTCCAAAGAATAGCAAAGAGAGATAAGAAAGCCTTTCTCAGCAATCAGTGCAAAGAAATAGAGCAAAACAAGAGATTTTGAAAGACTAGAGATGTCTTCAAGAAAATTAGAGATACCAAGGGAACATTTCATGCAAAGATGGGCTCGATAAAGGACAGAAATGGTATGGATCTAACAGAAGCAGAAGATATTAAGAAGAGGTGGCAAGAATACACAGAAGACCTGTACAAAAAAGATCTTCACGACCCAGATAATCACGATGATGTGATCACTCACCTAGAGCCAGACATCCTGGAATGTGAAGTCAAGCGGGCCTTAGAAAGCATCACTATGAACAAAGCTAGTGGAGGTGATGGAATTCCAGTTGAGCTATTTCAAATTCTCAAAGGTGATGCTGTGAAAGTGCTGCACTCGATATGCCAGCAAATCTGGAAAACTCAGCAGTGGCCACAGGACTGGAAAGGTCAGTTTTCATTCCAATCCCAAAGAAAGGCAATGCTAAACAATGCTCAAACTACTGCACAATTGCATTCATCTCGCATGCTAGTAAAGTAATGCTCAAAATTCTCCAAGCCAGACTTCAGCAATACGTGAACCGTGAACTTCCAGATGTTCAAGCTGGTTTTAGAAAAGGCAGAGAAACCAGAGATCAAATTGCCAACATCCATTGGATCATCGAAAAAGCAAGAGAGTTCCAGAAAAACATCTATTTCTGTTTTATTGACTATGCCAAAGCCTTTGACTGTGTGGAACACAATAAACTGTGGAAAATTCTTAAAGAGATGGGAATACCAGACCATCTGACCTGTGTCTTGAGAAACCTGTATGCAGGTTAGGAAGCAACAGTTAGAACTGGACATGGAACAACAGACTGGTTCCAAATAGGAAAAGGAGTACGTCAAGGCTGTATATTGTCACCCTGCTTATTTAACTTATATGCAGAGTACATCATGAGAAACGCTGGGCTGGAAGAAACATAAGCTGGAATCAAGATTGCCGGGAGAAATATCAATAACCTCAGATATGCAGATGACACCACCCTTATGGCAGAAAGTGAAGAAGAACTAAAGAGCCTCTTGATGAAAGTGAAAGAGGGGAGTGAAAAAGTTGGCTTAAAGCTCAACATTCAGAAAACTAAGATCATGGCATCTGGTCCCATCACTTCATGGGAAATAGATGGGGAAACAGTGCAAACAGTGTCAGACTTTATTTTTTGGGGCTCCAAAATCACTGCAGATGGTGACTGCAGCCATGACATTAAAAGACGCTTACTCCTTGGAAGGAAGGTTATGACCAACCTAGATAGCATATTTAAAAGCAGAGACATTACTTTGCTAAAAAGGTCTGTCTAGTCAAGGCTATGGTTTTTCCAGTGGTCATGTATGGATGTGAGAGTTGGACGGTGAAGAAAGCTGAGCACCACAGAATTGATGCTTTTGAACTGTGGTGCTGGAGAAGACTCTTGAAAGTCCCTTGGACTGCAAGGAGATCCAATCAGTCCATCCTAAAGGAGATCAATCCTGGGTGTTCATTGGAGGGACTGATGTTGAAGCTGAAACTCCAATACTTTGGCCACCTCATGCGAAGAGCTGACTCATTGGAAAAGACCCTAATTCTGGGTAGGATTGGGGGCAGGAGGAGAAGGGGACGACAGAGGATGAGATGGTTGGATGGCATCACTGACTCAATGGACATGGGTTTGGGTAAACTCCAGGAGTTGGTGATGGACAGGGAGGCCTGGTGTGCTGCGATTCATGAGGTTGCAAAGAGTCGGAAACGACTGAGCGATTGAACTGAACTGGTTTTTCAGAGTAAAGGTCTTTCTTTATACTCAATGAGCATTGACTTTGTACCAGAGTCTCTACTATTTTCCACTGAGAGCTGAATAAATGAACTTCAGTGTCTTACAATGGAAGAAAATAAGCACAAAGAACAAGATTCGGGGCTATTTAAAACTCTATCTGTAGGACCTAGAATACTATATTCAGCACAGGAACTACCTCATCATAGAAACTCAATATATATTTGTGGAAGAAAAGAATGAATGAAGGATGGGTGATACATTTTAAAGCACTGAAAACCTGGTCTGAAGATTTTACTTTGCATTTGCTGTGCAACCTTTGGGAGCTATGAGCCTGTCTCCTTATTTGTAAAAGTGGGATAATTATCCTTGCCTGATTCCACTCAATATTAATGTGGATCCAGTGGATCAGAGATCAGCTATGGCTATCAGAGCTACTGAATGCAAACATCATTTTCCAAAGTATCAAGAGCTATTATCCTGCAATCCCACTTCTGGGCATGTATTTGGAGAAAGCCATGATTTGAAAAGATACATGTACCCCAATGTTCATGGCACCATGAATAGTATCCAAGACATGGAAGCAACTTAAATGTCCTTCAAAAGAAGAGTGGATAAAGAAGATATGGTGTATTTATAGAGTGGAATATTACTCAGCCATAAAAAAAGAATGAAATAATGCCATTTGCAGCAACTTGGATGAACTTAGAGATTATCACGCTATGTGAAATAAGTCAGACAAAGACAAATACTGTATGATATTACTTATATGTGGAATCAAAAAATGATACAAATGAACTTATACAAAATAGAAATAGACTCAAGGCCACAGAAAACAAACTTACAGTTACCAAATGGGAAAGCAGGGGATAAATTAGAAGTTTGGGATTAACAGATACACACTACTATGTATGAAATATGTAAACAACAAGGACCTACTGTATAGCATGGTGAACTGTACTCAATATTTTGTAATGACATATAACAGAAAAGAATCTGTGAAACAGAGATATATATGTATGTATTGATATAACTGCGTCACTTTGCTATATACCTAAAACTAACATAACATTGTAATTCAACTATATGCCAATAAAAATAAACTTAAGAAAAAACCAAAGTATCAGGAGCTATAATAGTTGTTGGTGAATTAACCTACCAATATTTATCATGCGCCACATGCCAGGTATTGGATTAAGAGATTTACAATCACTACCTATACATGTGTCCTTTCAATAACAACACTGGATTGATGTAAACAGTTGAGCTGACACAGCTGAGATGACACAGTGAGCCAGGGTGAATGCAGGGATCAGACCCCCAGCTGCCCGATGCTGATGCCCCAGCTCTCGTGGCTGCTCAGTCGTTGGCCCTGGCAGCTTCATGAGGAAATCATCTCACCAGAAACATTTCTCTAAGAAGAGGAATTAAGCACTGATTCTGATAGCTTCGCACTGAGTTAGAATCAGCCACAGGAAGTCTATTCACTTGCCAGAAGTCAACCCTGGGATGCACAGCTGTGCAAACCCAGAAGCCCTAATTACCCTCAGATCTTCATCTTCCAAATCCTTTCTGTTCAGCATCCAAGGCCATCTTGCTTCAGCTCTGTCAGCTCTGCCCAATCCTTTTCGTATTTGCTGAAGAGTAGGTGTGGAAGGGAAGAAGGTATGCATATTGCGTGTGAAATTCAACTGAGGTGCCTAGGGCATTTGGGGAGAGGGATGGAACCCTGAGATTTTTGTACAGAAGCAACTTCCTACCTCAGCTCTTTGCAGGCACACCTCCTTTCTTCTTAAACCCTTGCAGGTCTTTCTTGCATCTCTGCTCTTGTGTCTCTGTGCTTCAGCTCGCTCTCTACATTTATGTTTGGAATGGTCTTTGTTGGACACGGTTGAGCCTCTGTACCTTCCCTGTGGCCTTTATAATACAAGGGAAAGCCTTAGGGCTCCTGGACTTCATCTCATGCTCTCAAAAACCCTCACTCCAAGCTTCTTGATGGTCCTTGAATTCTCCGTGGCCTTTTACAGATCCCTCTGTGTCTCCTGTCGCCTAGGTCTGGACTCCACTTTACTCCCCATGCCCTCATTTTTCTTAGTGATCTGCTGTCTCTTCAGGGTCTAGCTCAGGCAACAGATTTTTGTGTAGGATATTTGAGGTGGTGTTACCTCCTTCCTCTTCTGTGCTCTTGTGGTGCAAGGTACCTAAGTCAATTCTGACACATCTCCTGTTGCTACTTCTATATGTCTCTGACTTCCCTGCTGGGCCATAAGCTCTGCTGGACAGGAAGGATGCCACACTCATATTTACCAGCACAGTGCTTGGTACATAGCAGATGCTCAGTACACACCTAACAAGTTTAATTGAATCAAAGCCTCAAGCATGAGGAGTAACTGATCAAAATTGCAGAAAACTTGGGGAAGAATTTGAATAGTCCAAAGAAATTATTAATATTAAAGAGTAAAGAAGAATATGGGGCTTCCCTTATAGCTCAGTTGTTAAAGAATCTTCCTGCAGTGCAGGAGACCCCAGTTCGATTCCTGGGTTGGGAAGATCCCCTGGAGAAGGTCAAGGCTAACCACTCCAGTATTCTGGTCTGGAGAATTCCATGGCCTGTATGGTATGGTCCATGTGGTCACAAAGAGTCAGACACAACTGAGCTACTTTCACTTTCAAAGAATAATGTTTTAAAAATAGTAGTTTTTTTTTAAAGATAAAGTTCTGTGTATTAAAACAACCAAAACAAAACAAATAATCCAAAAAGTGCAAGTGAAAATTTTTATTTCTATGCTCCCTCTAGAACTTTCCGAGAAGCCAAGTTCTATTTATGTATTTAATTAACCTCTATCCCCAGTGATTTATTTTGATGACTTTCTATTTGAGGAACTTATAACACTGTACAGTCCTGAAACTGTGACTGATGTTGGCTTTGCTAGATTGATTTCCAGGTTCTGCTGGATTAGCAGTAAGATTGTAATTTTTTTTTAGTTTTCCTGCCATCACCTCCTCCGTTCCTCTGCTTCCAGGTCCAGCCACCTTCTTGGCTCCTTGTCCTAGCACCACAAAGAGAAGAAGAAGGAAGAGGAAGTGGAAAAGAAGAAAAAAGAGAAGGCAGATGAGTTGTGATACTTCTGATTTACCTTTAAAACTCACTACAACCTGTTTTTTTATTGTTGATATCAGTTGTTGGGTTGACCTCATACTAGATAACACAAATGAGGTAAGGGTACCTCACATACCAAACCTCACACACGTGGAGATTCTGGAGGGACTGACAGCTGAAAGGCTTAAAGGATGAGAGCTGAAAGCTTATACCCTTCCCCCAACCTCTCCGCATCTCCCTATAATAGAGTTATATATATGTGTGTGTGTGTGTGTGTGTGTGTGTGTGTGTGTGTGTGTGTATGTATGTATGTATACATATATCACATTTTCTTTATCCTGTCATCCATTGATGACACGTGGGTTGTTTTCATATCTTAGCTATTGTGAATAATACTGCAATGAGCATGGAAATGCAGTTATCTCTACACAAACCTATTTTTATTTCTTTAACAAATCTTCAAGGTGATTCTGATGGTCAGACTAGCATTGTCAATAGAAATATAATATGGGTCACATGTAAATTCTTAATAGCTATGTTTTAAAAAGTAAAAACAAAACAAGTGAAATCTGTTTTCACAGTACACTTTATTTAACCCATCTATCCAAAACATGATCATTTCAACATATAATTAATACAAATAATTACTAATGAAGATTTTTACATTTCATATTCAGTCTTTGAAATCTGACATGCTTATAGCACAACTCAATTCAGATGTTCAATCTTAAAGTGAAATACAGCCCTATCAAAACAGTAATGTTTTGCATAGTGGCAAAAGTATTTTACACTGCCTTAGTTTTTTACACTCAAATGAGTTAAAATAAATAAACTTTAGTTTATCAGTTGCACTAACCACATTGCATGCAAGTATCCAATGGTCACAAATAGCTCATACCTACCATACTGGGCAATGCAGGTACAGACACTCGCTGCTCACAAGTTCAAAACTCATTAGTTTTGGGAATTCTAAAAACTGGTTTTACAGTGGTTAGGATTCAACACTTTCACTGCTGGGGCCCAGGTTCCATCCTTGGTTGGGAACTAAGATCCCACAAACTGCTGCGAAAAAAAGCTCATTATATTTTTACTTTTTATTGTTTCCCAGGTGATTAAGTCAGAAATTATAATGAGATGTTGTCCTTTCAACCAGAGGCATTTACTTGGCACACTCTCATAATTCTGCAAAACCCAGATCACTGATGTTTTATCTTTTTGACCACCTTCCAGAATCTGTACCTTCCTCTCCATAATAGTCATGAATTCTCTGTTTGAGGCTACTTCTCAACCTGATTTACATGGCAATGATTACAGTAGATACTAATATTTGTCTACTAGTTATGAGCCCCATTGAAGCTGCAAGGGCTGAACCTCATTCATCTTTGCACGTTAGATGCTCAATAATTTTGTGTCAAATTGAATGAAATCAGTTATTTTTCAGCGTTCTGAAAGATATCTTCAAATAATGTTCTTAGATAGAATGGCCTTGTGTTGCCTTCACACTTGTATTCTGCTCTCATTGAGATTTCATTCATTCATTTCACTTATTTAACAATTATATGCAAGTCATGTGCCAAGTGCTAAGCTAATATGCCATATCAGTATGGGTGGGCTAATTTATAACACATGTAACCAAAAATCAAAATGAATTAAACTGATGAGAATTATTTATTGCACCCTGTATAGATCCACTGTGGCTTTGCTGGGACCCTGATCTATGTTATGCTCCCACCTGGGCCCAGGCTAATGAAGGTATTCTCTGGAGCATTGTCAACATTGGCAAAATGAAGGAAACAGCAAGATGTGCATGGCCCATGTCATATGAAATGATACATGTCATCTCTATTTACCTGTCATCGACTACAGCAAGTCACATAGCCTTGCCTAACTTACAGAGGGCATGAAGTGCACCTCTATCTTTCTTGTGCCTGGAAGGCCCAGAGTCCTAATATTAATGAGTAGCTTTAATACCTACTATAATGAGCAGACACAGAAAATTCCCATCTTCGTGGATTACACTGTCTGATTGGAAACCCATTAATCAAAGTGCCATGTTAATACATATAGAATGAGGATCATCAGAAGGGTTGCAAAGCAGATGTATATATTACCTTTGAGAACATAGAATAAGCAGATCTGGGAACTGAGAGATTATAGGGATTGACTAGGTGAGGAAGGAAAGAGTATAGTCCAGGCAACAGAAACAGTATGTGCAAAGGCCCTGAGGTTGGAAGGAATCTGGTATATTTCAGTATGGGAAAGCCCACTGTGACTGACAGGTTAAAAGAAGTGGTAGATCTTGCTGGAAGTGTAAGCTATGAATTTCTTATAAATTCAATGGAAAATGCTTACAGTGTTTTAAGCTTGAAATGGTGGCATTGTTTTTCGAAGTTGAGAGTTGTTTCAGTAAAGTGGAGGGGATGGAAGGAATTGGTTGAGCACTGATTCAAGAAGATAGATGTTAGCTAGAGAGAAAAGGTAAGGTTAGGAAGAAAACAGCAGTGGCGTTTTGTGGAAGACTTTCTTTAGATGTGATCTGTGACTGGAAGAAAATGTGAATTTTAGATGGTGAAGAGACAAAGGGTGTTCCCACAGGGGTCTTAGTTTATTTACTGATAGTGTTCAAGGAAGGAAGTAACATGTCCAAGGTGTTTATGTATATCTCTTATATCTCACTTAACCCTTGCAAGACAGAGAGGCTCAGGGAATTTATTTATGCAAGCTCCAAGACAGTCCCTGGTAGAGTTGAGATTCTAGCATGAAGCCCTTTAATGGGTACCATCTTGAATCTTGGATTTAAAAAAAAGAAGTGAAGATGTTGAAATAGTCTTTGAAGTATATTTAAGTCATTTTTTTTTAAAATAGATACTCCCCAGAGATAAGTCTGGAGGTAGAAATTGCATCAGTTCTTTTCCTTATTTCTATAATTCACTAAATCTCTGTCACTCTTTTTTTCATTATGCTGACTTTTTATCAATGGAATTTCGAAAGGTTTTTTTCTCTCAATGGGCCTATTAAAGTCCACAGTGCTTATGTATTATCAAAATGAAGAACCTGGCCTACATTTTGCATTTTTATATTTCTATTCTCTTGTCTTTGACCTCTTACTTTACTTAATTTCTAAAGTGATTACCAGAAAGTACCTACCCACCATACCATTTGCTTACTACCATTCAGATTTTAGAAGCTGATTCATTATCTGGTACCACCCAATTAGCCAAAGGCTAGAATACGACTTCTGCTCCAGTAAGTGAATTGGTGTAGGAAGACTTGTGGTTAGCTTCGTCTGCCTCCATTGCTAATCAATGTCAAAGCAGTTTTATGTGTCTAAGCAAAAAGATGACAAATGATATTTTGGAGAAATTTTCTTCTTTTCTTGGCACTAGCGATGGTGTTTAATTCACTAGTTATTTTTCAGAGAACGATTAAGAACAATGATTAATTTCCTAGAGAATATGTTGAATTTTAATTACAGTTTTTAAACTAAGTTGTTCTGTATTTGATATGAACTAAAAGATGTTTCCAATAGTTTTCTTAGTAACATTAATAGGCATACCCAGCTTCCTTTAACAGCCATTCTCTATGATAAAACTAGTACATATACTTGCTTGTACAGTGTAATAGTTAAACCTCAGGCTTCAGAATTGCATTGTCTTGGTTTAAATCCTCACTGGGGTACTTAATAATTATTTTAAAATTAACCAAAGCTCTCTGAGCCTCAGTTTTCTCATCTGTAAGGTGAAGATTATGATCATTTGTATCTTATCGAGTTCTGTAATATTTAAATGAAAGAGGTACATAAAGTTTCCCTAGTAAGGCTAGCTATTGTTGCTGCTTACATCACATAAGCACACATGTGCGCACACACACACAGATAAGCAAGGACAAAGGAATATGGGTCTGGAGGCTATTTTCTGAGTCAGTGCATTATCTAGGACACATGCAGGAAAGTGGAAGTCAGATTAGAGAAAGCTTCTGTGTTTCTGTGATTGATGATTTGATGAAGACCTATTGTGTGACAACCTATGGTCTTACTACTGAATACATCAAACTCATACCCTCAAGGAGTTTAGATTCTAGCAGAAAAGACAATCTATGACACTCTGCAGCAAGGAGGAGGAGGAGAGGTAAAAGAAGAAGATAGGGATGTGAAGGGATAAAAGGGATAAAAAGATGGAAAGGTGGTTGAGGAATGGAAGGAGGAGGAAAAGAATCAACTCCAGAATTTCCTTTGTTTTAGGAGAAAACACATTTTATACTCATCTGAAAAGCTGTGATTCTAGACTAAAAATTTGACCTGAGTTGAATGGAATAAGCTATGATTTTAAAACTTTTAGCTGAGCCCCATGTAATAGCAAAACCAGCAAAAGCATGCCAATTTCACCTACAGGTACAATCCTCTTTTAGTGAACTTTATGGTAAAGCAGAGTCAATAGAACATAACTGGAGTACAATGATGGAGACTGTGCTAGAACTTTCTTTATATATTTAAATAAAGTCATATAGTCAAATTAAAAGCAACAACAAAATTTCTACCTGTTCATTATGTCAATAAAAACAAAAACACAAGCAACAGCCTGCATTTATTGAGCTTTTGCTAGGTACCAGGCTCTGTGATAAGATCTTTATATATAGTATCTTGTTTAGATTTTATGACAACCGAGAGACAGGACTCATTTTGCTCCTTTTACAAATGAGAATACTGAGACTTAAATATATTAAGCATCTTTGTGAAAGAAAGCAGTTTGGTGAGGACAGCAAATATCCAAGATCATAGGTTGGTTGGGAATTGAGAGTCCAAAGGAATGAGTGTTCAGGGTGAGCTGGGACAAATAGATGCGATATCCTCCCCTGACCTTCTCTATATCCTTGAACATTTGGGAGGCTTGAAATTTCTCTAGACCTTCAAACAGTTATTCATGGCATTTTAGTTCTATGTTAATGGAGTCATTCAGGTTGTGCAAACCATTATAACACAGAGCAGCATATGTCATGACAGTGGCAGGTCCAGGGACCTGGGGAGACACAAGTGAGGGGGACTCAGCCCAGTCTGAACAGTTGGAGAAGATATCCTTGGAGAAAATGGCCTTGGATAAGATTTAAAGGAGGAGTGGGAAAGAGAATTAGTTTGGCAGCAGGGAGGAGATCACAGGTAGAGGGAACAATATAAGCAAAGCCAGGATTTGAAAAGCAGTTTTGTGTGCGGGAAATCATAATTAGACAGGTAAATGAATACAATTAAATTAATTGTTTAAAGCTGTACTACAATGAACCTTGTGATGTTTGTATCTTTTTGAATTATGTTTTTTTTTTCTTCTGAGTATATGCACAGGGATGGGATATAGAGACTGTCATACAGAGTGAAGTAAGTCAGGAAGAGAAAAAATATATACATTAATGTATATATGTGGAATCCAGAAAAAATGAACTTATTTGTAAAACGGAACTAGAGACACAGATGTAGAGAACAACATATGGATACCAAGGAGGAAAATGGATGGAATGAAATGAGAGATTGCAATTACCATATATACACCACGATGTATAAAATAGACTGCTAATGAGAACCGACTGTATAGCACAGAGAGTTCTACTTGGTGCTCTCTGGTGACCTAAATGGAAAAGAAATTCAAAAAAGAGGGCATATATGTATATGTGTAGCCAATTCACTTTGCTGTACAGCAGAAAATGACACATTGTAAAGCAACTATACTTCAATAAATTTTTTTAAGCTATACTATACATCCATGGGGAAACCAGAAAGCTTCATTCATATTCTAATTACCTGTTCTTTTCTAGAAAATTCAGGCAACTGAATTATTTGCTTTCCTAGGTCTCAGCAAATGTGGGTTAGGGAAGAGAAGGTGAGGTGAGAGACAGGTACTCTCAAAAGCAGTGGAAAGAAGGTCATAACAATAAAGTCACACATACAAATCTTAAATAATAGCTGACTGCAGCCATATAGTAGGCTTCCCAGGTAGCTTAAATGGTAAAGAATCTGCTGGCAATGTGGGAGACCCAGGTCTGATCCCTGGGTTGGAAGATCCCCTGGAGAAAGGCATGGCAACCCACTCCAGTATTCTTGCCTGGAGAATTCTATGGACAGAGGATCCTGGCAGGCTACAGTCCATAGAGTCGCAAAGCCATGTAGTACCTGGACAGACTCACAAACTTCAACAGAACCACAGTTTCGATTCATTGTATCATAATATCATGCTCTAGCCCTGTGTTAGGGACTGAATGCTTAGGCAGAGATTACATCAAGAAAATGGGGTCCTTCATGATGGGACTGAAGAAGAGGAAGAGAAGTGAATCTTCCTGTGAAGATTCAGCAGGAAGGCAACTGTCTTCAAATCAGGAAGCAGTCTCTCCCTCGCCCTGATCTTGGACTTCCCAACCACCAGAATCATGAGAAATAAATGTCTGCTGTTTGAGCAATTCAGTTGTGATATTTTGTTATAGCATCCAGAGCTGCCTAAGACACTTAATCCCTCATCCAATGCAAGAATGGTTTCTGAAATATGCCTGGAGCATAGTGGGTCATTTGCATCTGGACACGTGGCAGTGATGTGTAACATCACTTCAGCATGTCTGTGAACTGAAGAAGAAGAGGGCAAAGTACCTCTCAGGTTATAGATTTGGGGGAAGATGGAAGATATGGCTGTAATTGGAATGTAGCATTACATTAGGGAGAACTGCTGGTTCAACCGTATACACAGTATAAACAGTATAAACAAAGGGAGATATCCAGCAGGCATTAGAATATCTGAAGCCCAGAAAAAGGTCCGGGACAGCAATTTAGACTTGAGATATTAGTGGCTGAGTAAGTCATTAGAACAATGAGAGTGGAGAAGATTGCCTAAGAGACCATGATTATCCCGTGAGAAAAGGCAAGACTCCCAAAGAATGACAACATCAGAAAGTTGAGGAAACCCACCAGGACAACGAAACTGCCTCTCAGCATTCAGGCCTTTCCTCTAATACTCTGAAGCTTCTGTAGGTGCCTCTTCAATGCTGGTGTCCTGAAAGAGTTAGAAATTTTAGCTATCCAGAACAGAGCTGAACTTTCACCTATCTTTTTAAAATTTCTTTTTAATTGAATTATTGCTGATTTACATTATTTTATTAGTTACAAGTATAGAACAGAGTGATTAAATATTTTTGAAGAATCATATTCCATTAAATATTTTTATAAAATATTGTCAATATTCCCTGTGCTGCTGTTTACAATAGATAGGACATGGAAGCAACCTAGATGTCCATCAGCAGATGAATGGATATGGAAGTTGTGGTACATATACACAATGGAATATTACTCAGCTATCAAAAAGAATACATTTGAGTCTTAATGCATATACATGGAATTTAGAAAGATGGTAATGACAATCCTATATGCAAGGTAACAAAAGAGACACAGATGTAAAGAATATGATTTTTGAAGTATGTGGGAGAAGGTGAGGGTAGGATGATTTGAGAGAAGAGCATTGAAACATGTATACTACCATATGCAAAATAGATGACCAGAGCAAGTTTGATGCATGAAGCAGGGGACTCAAAGTCGGTGCTCTAAAGCTGTGGTACATACATACAATGGAATATTACTCAGCCATTAAAAAGAATACATTTGAATCAGTTCTGATGAGGTGGATGAAACTGGAGCCTGTTATACAGAGTGAAGTAAGTCAGAAAGAAAAACACCAATACAGTATACTAACACATATATATGGAATTTAGAAAGATGGTAATGATACCCTATATGCGAGACAACAAAAGAGACACAGATGTATAGAACAGTCTTTTTTGGACTCTGTGGGAGAAGGCAAGGGTGGGATGATCTGAGAGAATAACATTGAAATATGTATATTATCATATGTGAAATGGATTACCAGTCCAGGTTTGATGCATGAGAGAGGGTGCTCAGGGCTGGTGCACTGAGATGACCCTGAGGGATGGGATGGAGAGGGATGTGGGAGGGGGGTTCGAGATGGGGAACACATGTACATCCATGGCTGACTCATGTCAATGTGTGGCAAAAACCACTACAATATTGTAAAATAATTAGCCTCCAATTAAAAAAAAAAGAAATCGGTGCTCTTGGACAACCCAGAGGGATGGGGTGAGGAGGGAGGTGGGAGGGGGTTTCAGGATGGGCAGACACATGTGCACTCATGGGTGATTCATGTCAATGTGTGGCAAAAGCCACCACAATATTTTAAAGTAATTATCCTCCAATTAAAATTAATTAATTAATTAAAAATATTCCCTGTGCTGTACAATATATACTTGTAGCTTACTATTTCAAACTTAGTATTTTCTAACCTCTTTTTTAAACTGGATTTGTGAGAATGTGCTGTCATCTTTTTCACCTGTCTTATTTAGCTATAGTTTTGTTTAGCTTATTTATCTACAGTTCTACAAATGTAGCTTGTGTCTATATTAATGTTTTGTTAGCCATATTCCCACTGTTGGCTTCTTTTCAATTTTTAGTCAAACTAAAGCCTCTGTGTTATGTTCTCATGAATTGTTATAAAGCCAAACTTCTGTAATTTATGCAGTTGGTTTTTGACCTTAAATATGTCTCATCTACATTAATTTTTTTATCCTTTGCTTCTTGGTTACCTTACCAATCAAGAAAACAATGAGAATATGTTTCATTACTTCAAGGAAAGAAGCCAGGTAAATGATTAGTAAAAAATTATTATCAGAAATATTTCAATTAAAAACTGTGGTTTATTGGGTCAGACTTCAATTGTCTGGGTGGTCATAAAATATGTATCATTCTTTTAAAAATTAATTCTAGAAATATGTTCTAAAAATCTGCTATTTACCATGCACTAAACTAGAGACTGGGTGTTAAGGAATGTAAACAGTCCAGTCTTTACCCTCATGATTCTAAGTGAGGAAAAGAATCAGGAAGCAAATAAATAGAAATATAAAATCATTATGTACCCCGAGGGTAAAATACAGGCTCCCATGAGAAAGAATAACAGAGACATCTATGTTAAATGTTGAGTCAGGGAAGTCTTTTCGAAAGAAGTGGCCTCAAGCCAAATTTGAAAGTGTGAGCAGGTCTCAGTGAAGAGAAGATGAAGTGGATGGTGAAAGGCTTCAAGACAGATTGGGGCAAAGAAAAGATCCTAAGGAGCTTCCCTGGTGGTTCAGCTGGCCTGCAATGCGGGAGACCCGGGTTTGGTCCCTGGGTTGGGAAGATCCACTGGGAAAGGGAGCGACAACCCACTTCAGTATTCTTGCCTGGAAAATCCCATGGACAGAGGAGCCTGGCAGGCTACAGTCAATGGGGTTGCAAAGAGTCAGACCCAGATGAATGACTTCACTTCACTAAGGACCCAAAAGAAGGTTGAAGTGATTCAATGGCAGCATGGAGGTGACCTCAGATGGGACTGCTAAATGAGGAAGAAGCCAGGTCAGCCTAGCCTGGTACACCATGTTGAAGATTTGAGAGTGTGTGTGTGTGTGTGTGTGTGTGTTTGCCGAATACGATGGAAAGCTACTGAAAGATTTTCAGCAAGAAAGCACACTTTTATTTGAGAAAGATGATTCTGGGAAACTAGTTAGAAGGTCACTGCTAAAATTCAGGTGAACAATGTTGGTGGCTTGCACCAGGATGTCAGCAGTCAAGATGGGGAGATTCACGGTGGGCTTAGGAAAGATGTGTGGAAGAAGGTATAACTCATGATGGCCAGATTTTTGGGCATCAGCTGGGTGAATGGAGGTTAACATTTACTAACACAGGAAGAACAAGGGTAGTAACAGATTTACAAGGGCAACTTAAGATTTCCAACTTGGACATATTTAGTCTGAGAATCTGTTTGTTGTTATGTGTGTTGGGAAGATAAGAAATCGCACTTCTGGCGAGAGATATAAATTTGAGAGGCTTTGACATGAAGATGAAATTTAAAGCCAATAGATAAAGTTGTGTAGGAGAGAGTGTAGATCAAGAACTGGCTTGAGATCAATGCCTTAGAAGCTCCAACCGTGAGAAATTGTGTAAAAGGACTTACTTGGCCAAAGCAATGGAGAAGGAAGAAAGAAAAAACAGAAGGAATTCCTGGACTGTAATTTCTTGGAACACAAGAGAAATGAGTGTCAATAAGGAGAATGTGATTAAATGTTACTAAAAGGTCAAGTAAATATTTTGTGTTTAGTGCTTCTATCATAGATATAAGGTCCTTGTGGAGAGACATGACTTCACTTACTTTTGGATCCCTAAACATTTAGTTTTCACACAGTAGATTCATAATATATTTTTGTAAAATCAATGAATGAATAAGATAGCAAAATTATATTGCTTGTAACAATTTGCACAATATTTTAATGCATATTAATTTAATGCATATTACGGTCACACAGTAAGGTAGTTTATATCAGCCCCACTTTTCAAAAGAAGAATTTACCTCCTGGAGAAGTTCAGTTTCTTGACAAAACTCAAATGTCTAGTGGCAAAATATGGACAGAACAATTGTATTGTTCACTCAGGATGATGGATCAATGATGTCATACAACTAGGTGTTAACAGAGATGTTAAGATATACATCTTGGAATGTATTTGCATATGGTTCTCTGTGTGTAGATCTGTGTCTATATTTCCCAAAATGTGAAATACAACCAAAGACAAAAACCTTCAGGTTGGCAGTCAGCTCATAGAAACAGTAGCCACATTCCCCAGTCTGAAGAGGGGAATGTGATCCTAAATAGAGCATGCCGGTTGTTGCAGGCATGGATAGACAGGAAGCGGCTGAAAGTGTGAGATACCAAGAATTCTAGCCACATTCACTCATGGCAAACAAAGTGCAGCTGCAGTGTCATCTTCAGAGACCGAGCACAATGACCTAGAGTGAAGGAATTAGTCATTCTTCACCTTCTTTGTCTCACCTTGTCATTTTGCTGTAACAACCGTTAACGGGTGGAAGGATCTTCCCTCCCCCACCACTTCTAGTTCCCATCACACCTGCAAATCCACATAAACCAGCCCAAAATGTGGGATGGGGGATATACAGGACATCCTTTCGGGGAGCTTTACTACAGCTCTGTGGATTTTATCATGATTTCAGCTTTAGAAACCGCATCTTCTGTCATCTCCCCTCTTTTATTTCTGCCCACCTGATCTGGAAGTAAATGAACTCAGGAAGAATTCCTTCTTCAGACACACACTTTTCAAAGAGAAGATCCTCATGATCTGTTGGCTCCATGAGGACAGGAGCTTATTATTTCACAGCATTTTGTTTCTTGTGAAGTTTGAGTAGAGAATTACAAAACGGAACATTAGAATCCCTTTGTGGCTCTTGGAGCCAATGATCTTAGAAGATGAGTCTGTATCTTACTACACTGTTGTTGTTTAGTCACTAAGTCATGTCTGACTCTTTGCAACTCCATGGACTGTAGCCCAGCAGGCTCCTCTGTCCATGGGATTTTCTAGGCAAGAGTACTGGAGTGGGTTGTCATTTCCTTCTCCAGTTGATTTTTATGACCCAGGGATCAAACCCACATCTCCTGTATTGGCAGGCAGATTCTTTACCTCCAAACCACCAGGGAAGACAGCTCACTACATTAGGTACTTCTAAATTCATGATTTTAGGAAAAGGATCCTAGGAATGCTTTGAGATTAGCAGCAATGCTTGAAGCAAAATCAGCAGAATCTGTATTCTCTGGGCTCTTAATGCCTTCCTGGTGTGGGCCATGTTTTCCCAGATATACCTTTAATGACCTGAACAGCAGTTCAAAGGAGTCTGCTGTTCTTTGAGATATTATGAAAGCTCAGAGAGTAGCACACGATGCTAGACTCAGAAAGCTGCCATAAAATATTTCCCAGCATGTGTTGAGTCCTATGAGTGGCTCCTTATTGAAAGGGTGAGACTGGTAAAATGTTTGGGTCATAATTCAACCATAAGCTCTTCTTGGCTAATACAATATTTCATTCTTGGTTCTAAGAAAATTTCATGTTTAAGAAACCAATTAAATTTGTTTTATCCTATCCTTTCCAAATTTCTTTAACTATAGGACATTTGGGTTGTTTTTGGCTTCTCTCTACAATAGGAGGGTGTTTTATTGAACAGAGATTTGGCAAAGTCCAACTAAAACCAAGCTTGGAAAGACTCGGGTTCAAATCCTGGCTCTGTCGTTTGCTAGGTTACCACTCCTGCCACTTAGAGTGGAGCGAACTTGGACAAGTCATTTTAACTTCTGAAACTCATGAGAACAGTAACACTTGCCTCAACAGTCATTGCAAGGATTAAATGAGGCAGCAGGGTAAAGTGGAAATCACAGTGTTTTGCACATAATAAAAGCCGAGGAACATTAGCTCTGAATCTGAATCATGGCACAGAGGGAGTCAAAATAAAAAAACAAACAAAAGGCACTTTCCATCACAGTGAAGACTCCTGTGGCAGACTTTGCAAAGCATACAATAGCACACACACCAAGCTGGCATACCACTGCTTGCTGTTTAATTCTCTGAAGCAGGTGTATACTGTAGAAATGCTTTTAAGTAACTCGGTAAAATGTCCTTGCATGCTTTCAGCTTTATTTTAAAGCCAGATCAGTAAGTAGACTGAAAGCCAGACCTTTGCATTGAACTTCCTTGACAAAAAGCATCACAGAACTGGAATGCTAGAAAAGCTATTCAAATACTTTCTTGAGAGTTGCAAATTATTTTCTGAATGCTGGATAGAAACATTATGACATTCTATCACAACATTAATGTCCGGTCTGATCATGATGCTGAACATTTATTCTACATTGTGCAATTGAATAAAAAAAAAATATTTTGTTAAGGAAGCTCTTGTGGCCTAACAAGTTCAATCAAGTTTAAAAGGAAGTTTGACTTCCGGCTCTCTTTCACTTTCAAAATAAGAGAATGCGGTATTTTTTTTCAGCCAGCAAGAAGTTGACTGTATCCATTGACTTTTGAACAGAATTTCCTTACACTAGGGAAGTCCAAGTCAACCCTGTATTTGTAAAATTAGCATACACTGACCAGACTTCAGACCAGAGTGGAAATCCCTAACTGATCTTTCAACTGCACAGTACACTTCTGTCTGTAAAAAAAGTGAAGAAGCAGCTTTCTGGGAAGGGTTATCTTGTCCTAGCCTGAAACTGGAACACATTAGTCACCACCATAACTTATTAAAATCTAGCAAAACAGTGGGTAAAGTAAAATCTCTCATCAGTATGCTTAATTTGACTAGAAATTGTCAGTTAGCCTCCTAACAGTCTGAATCAGGAAGAGAAGAAACTGGATCCAATGGGTGAGAAACGAACTCAGTAACAACTTACACCTCCAGGCATTTCCAATAAAAAGAGGGTGATATTTTCTCCAGACAGGTCTGGAGTCTGGAGGTGATGACTCAGATTCACAAACTATCTCAGACACTTAATTTTCAGGCCATGAATGTGACATGTGAGATTCTGTGGCATTCCAATCAACAAAGAGCCATGTTAGATATGTGAAATGTACCTGAGCCTGAAGTTGCACCAAGTTCGAAAGATGGCAATCATTGGAGGCAATGATTCAGGTTGAAGCATTTTGTGATGAAAATCTATCCAGTCTATGCAAAAGTCTAAGCATGTAAAATAGGGACTGGTGAACTTATTTTAGGGCAAATGGTCTTCACCTAAAATATCACTGAAAAATGTTGTTGCTCAAGTCCCCAATTTAGACAAATTATGAAGTATGACACCAGAGTCTGAGGAAGGGAAAAGAAGATGAGGAGGAGATTGATATTTACTTAGCACTTTCTTTGTTCCCTAGAGGCACTGTGTTAGTTAATGTGCATGCATGTTTTCATTAGTCTTTATTACAACACTCTGAGGTAGGCATCCACATTGCCATTCTAAAAAGGCAAAGAGAGAATAGATACCTTGCTCAAGGTCACACAGGGAAAAAATCAAACTCAGGTCTTCTGATTATAAAACCAGAGCTTCTTTCCTTCTCCGCTCAATTATTTCCAGGACGTGTTTTATAAATCAGCAGTTTGGGTGTTATTCAGGAGGATAGTATTCTTGTTAATTTTCTCAAGTCCTTTTAGCATGTAGGTCTTTGTTCCTCCAAGTTAAAATTAGACTAGCTAATACTATTGAATGACAGAAGCCGAGCCAGGAACTTTATTTGTAAAATCTTCTTTGATCACTGTAAAAAGGCTACAAGTTCTAGCTCTCATTTTACAGATGAGAAAACAAAACACTTTCAGCACAGTAGCACAGTTAGCCCAGCATCACTCAGTTTAGAAGTGGAAAGACCAGTTTTGAGCTTAGGTAGTTTGCTTCCAGACATGTTCCCTCAGCTATTTTCCTAAGTTAAATATACATACATACACTGTGCATTTGCTTTATAAAACTGGGATTGCTTGGTTTAAATCTCTTCAGAAATACAATCATCCGCGGAACCAGTAAGCAACCTCATCCTTTGTCCACACACATGCTATGGCTATCTACTTCCTATAGGATGATGTTTGATCCTGGGAATGTCTTTGCTTTCCCGTTGAGCATCTCATTTTGGTTGATGGACTATCATTAAGATGATAAAACCTACCAGTCAAAACTAGTGGCCTGCAATTGATGCATTTATACTGGTAGATAAATTATCAAAAAATTTTGAGTGTTGCTTGCCATAACAGTAAGAGGCCAGTGGATTGCAGTGGATGGCTAGGATAAACATTTTATAGCTGGATTCAATGGGTGGAAACATACTCAGTAATATGAATGTGACTCATGAATATTAGATCCTAACACAGGTGTGATTACCTATAGTAACAATGAAGAGTGTGCCTTTTTAGGACTTTGTTTACAACAGAAAGCTTTATCAACATAACATGAAGTATGTAAGCTTCAGATTCAATTTAAAAGAAAAAATCTCTTGTAACACTGTTTGCATTTATCATCATTCTTACATGTCAATTCTTACATGTCAATAACAGTTAAAATATTACTATTCAGTTCAGTCGCTCAGTCATGTCCGGCTCTTTGCAACCCCCTGAACCGCAGCACGCCAGGCCTCCCTGTCCATCACCAACTCCCGGAGTCTACCCAAACCCATGTTCATTGAGTCGGTGATGCCATCCAACCATCTCATCCTCAGTTGTCCCCTTCTCCTCCTGTCCCAAATCTTTCCCAGCATCAGGGTCTTTTCAAATGAGTCAGCTCTTCACATCAGGTGGCAGAAGTATTGGAGTTTTAGCTTCAACATCAGTCCTTCCAATGAACACCCAGGACTGATCTCCTTTAGGATGGACTGATTGGATCTCCTTGCAGTCCAAGGGACTCTCAAGAGTCTTCTCCAACACCACAGTTCAAAAGCATCAATTCTTCGGTGCTCAGCTTTCTTCACCGTCCAACCCTCACATCCATACGTGACCACTGGAAAAACCATAGCCTTGACTAGACGGACCTTTGTTGGCAAAGTAATGTCTCTGCTTTTTAATATGCTGCCTAGGTTGGTCATAACTTTCCTTCCAAGGAGTAAGCATCTGTTAATTTCATGGCTGCAGTCACCATCTGCAGTGATTTTGGAGCCCAGAAAAATAAAGTCAGCCACTGTTTCTACTGTTTTCCCATCTATCTGCCATGAACTGATGGGACCGGATGCCATGATCTTAGTTTTCTGAACGTTGAGCTTTAAGCCAACTTTTTCACTCTCCTCTTTCACTTTTATCAAAAGGCTCTTTAGTTCTTCTTCACTTTCTGCCATAAGGGTGGTGTCATCTGCATATCTGAGGTTATTGATATTTCTCCCAGAAATCTTGATTCCAGCTTGTGCTTCCTCCAGCCCAGTGTTTCTCATGATGTATTCTGCATATAAGTTAAATAAGCAGGGTGACAATATAGAGCCTTGACGTACTCCTTTTC
Organism: Okapia johnstoni; assembly: GCA_024291935.2. Classification (NCBI taxonomy): domain Eukaryota; kingdom Metazoa; phylum Chordata; class Mammalia; order Artiodactyla; family Giraffidae; genus Okapia; species Okapia johnstoni. The sequence continues at coordinate 62,933,229 of CM044309.1, forward strand.
CTATTTGGAATCAGTCTGTTGTTCCATGTCCAGTTCTAACTTTTGCTTCCTGAGCTGCATACAGGTTTCTCAAGAGGCAGGTCAGGTGGTCTGGTATTCCCATCTCTTTCAGGATTTTCCACAGTTTTTTGTGATCCGCACTGTCACTATAATCTTATTCAAATATGTTAACTCAATTCTTTTGGAGACATCATGTAGATTTGAATTGTCCCTAGAGTTTGTAAAATATAAAGGGAGGCCTACTACTCTTTCTTCTATTTTAAAAAAAATTTGGGGGGGATAGCTTATTTATTTGATTTACTTAAAGTTTTGACTGTGCTTTCTCTAGCTGCAGCATGCAGGCTCAGTAGTTGCAGCACATGGGCTCAGTTGCCTTGCGTCATGTGGGATCTTAGTTCCCCTGACCAAGAATCAATCCTACGTCCTTTGCACTGGAAGATGGATTCTTAACTACTAGAGCTCCAGGGAAGTCTTCTACTCTTTCTTCTTTAAGAGACATTATCACTCATCCTCCACCAAAGGAAAAAGAGAAAATACAGTTGTGCAAGTCACATTGATCTGTGCCCTCACACTGATAGTAAAACCTATATCTTAGTCATATAAAGAGTGTTTTTTCTTCAATGCTTTAATAAGACACAGAGAAAATATTCTTTCCAAAATGACTCTCACAAAAAATAAAATAAAATAACTTTTGCTAATAGAAGTTCTGTTAGATATTTCTTACAATTAAATTTAAAATGTTTTATCTTTTAATATCTGGGTTTGCCTCTAGAAGAAACCGATGGCTCTTCTAATTCATTTTCTTTTTTTTAAAGATTCTCAAAGACTTCTCAAAATGGCCACAGAATTTTCATCCAAATTTCCCTTCATGGCCATTGGAGATCCCACACTCTTGGCTTGGGTTGGGCACTCAGAAGGCAGGGCTAAGCAGGCCAGAGCATGGCTGGCCTCCGTTTAGGAGGTGCAGAGAACCCGGTGTCTGGGTGTGGAGGGAAGATATCTCCAGGAGGCATGGGGGGTTTCTGAATGTCTGTTCCATGGGGACAGTCCTGAAGAAAGAAGTAAATGCCCTTCAAGGGATCTGCAGTGAGGACCAGGCAAGGATTGGGAATTGAAGCCTGGACAGATACGTTAGAGCAATGGTAAATGGAAAAATTAAAGCCATTCCAATTAAGTCAACATATTTTTTTAACTTTTTATTTTGTGTTGGGATATAGCTCCTTAACAATGTTGTGACAGTTTCAGGTGAACAGCAAAGGGATTCGGCCATGCTTATACATGTATCCATTCTCTCCCAAACTCTCCTCCCATCCAGGCTGCCATATAACAGAGCAGAGCTCCCTGTGCTATACAGTAGGTCCTTGCTGGCTATCTATATTAAATGCAGCAGTGTGGGCATGGCATCCCAAACTCCCTGCTTATCTCTTCCCCTCGTTCTTCCATCCAGCAACAAGTTTGTTTCCTAAGTCTGTGAGTCTCTTTTGTTTTGTAAGTAAGTTCATTTCTTTTTAGATTCCACATGTAAGGGATGTCATATGATTTTTCTCTTTTTCTGTCTGACTTACTTCATGCAGTCTGACAATCTCTAAGTCCATCCATGTTGCTTCAGGTGGCATTATTTTATTCTTTTTAATGGCTGAGTAATGTTCCATTGTGTATATGTATCACGTCTTCTCTTTTCCTCTGTTGATGGACATTTTAAGCCAACATATTTAATAAAACATTAAATATGGTTGGCTACAAGCTTGTTTAGACGTTCTCAAATGTGAACCCTTCCAAACATAACTGAACAGAAATTAGACAAGATATTTTTGATAATGTAAGCAGCCTTTGTCCCAAGTTGAAACTTCATGTAGTGATCCTCTGTTTACTCAATGTCCTCCCCACATTTTCAGTGTCGAGATGCATTGCGCTTTGTTAGAAGCTCAGCTTCGTGTTTCTGGTCCTTCCCAGATCACTAACACAAAGAGCTTGCAAATGAACAGTGTGATGAGCCAATCTTTATGTTGCATTATAAACATAGTACAGAGTGTGGGGGAGTTTTGTTTCTTAAGTGTAATAGTTTATTTTGGTGAAATTATTATCATTTTCAATCTCTTTCATTGTGTTCCAAAGTCTGAGCAATTCTTTTAATTAACATAATTATTTTTTGTTTTTCAGTTACATGTATGTGTTTCATAAGTCACACGGACATTTTCTCTGTACTGATCCAAACCCCAAGTAGACGTGAATGACTGTGCAGTGAATTCCAATCTACTTTCCTGCATGCAGTGTTAGTCACTGTGTGGGAACAACTTACTGGTTCAACCTAATAGAACACAAAGATTCTCAGAAAAATGAAAGCCATAGGTTAGAGCAGAACTGTGCAGTTCACATTTCAGCATCTTTTCTAAGACTTCATATTTTTAACTCTTGTCCAGGGGGTTTAAGAATTCAGGAAAAAAATCAGCCTTAACTTTCTCTACTGAAATAATGTGGGGGAATAGTTGTAAACGACATCAGAAATTCTAGGCTCATTTCCCCCAATTACTGACTGAGTAAACGTGGAAAGGTCACATAATCTCTCTGAATCTTCACTACCTAACTAATCAAGTAGGAGCACCAATCTTTTCTTTGTCTTCATCGTCTCACAAGATTGTCCCTTAGATCAACTAAAATAGCTCAGCACATTGGAAAGCATAAATAAAATGTGAGGAATGCTTATTATACTTTCTCTTCTTGCTAATTTGTCAAAAAAGATAAACTCAACCATGACCTCAAATAGCCAAAATGTAGTTGGGTTGGCATAAAGTTTGCCAAGTACAGCTGTGCAGTCTGTACACTATAAAACTAGGACTGCCAGGATGGGATGCAATGTAACCTGAGGTCTGCTGACAGACCCATGTAACCTGGCATGAGCCTGCTTTGTTATTTATTTTTGCCAATTAACACAGCAGGACTATTTGTGTTAACAGAAGCCTGGATATTACAAGAGAAATCGGGGGTCTGTGGAATCAGTCTTGAATGTTAAAAAAATTTATAGTTAATATTAATATATTAAATAAATTATCATTCAATGGCATACATCTCAAAAGAAGAGGTTTACAATCAGGAAACCTAGATTCTAGCCCTGGCTTTGATGGAAATCAACAATTTTAAGCAATTCCCTGAATACTTGGAGCTTCTCATTGCTCATTTTTAGAATAAATTGGTTACTGTCCATGTAACATTGATGGTTAACTAAGTGCAAATCTATTTCTGTAGTACTCTGAAAATGCTGATATGTTCATCATTCCATAGATGGTCTGACTGAATCTTATCCAATTATTTGCCTTATTTTAAAAAAATCCTGCTAAATTGGTTCCTAAGAACAATAAACTCAATATTTAAAATACAGAAAATTCAGGCAGTCAGCCACCACCCAGGCAAATCAGACCTGATGTTCTTTACCCATGGCAAAAAACCCACACCCACTCTCTATCTCCTTTCTCCATCATGTTTAGTCTCCAAATTCCCTTACTCATCTCACTCAAAAATCGCTTGCTGGCCATTAGGTAAAAGATAATTGATTTAATTACTTTAGGCTAAACCAACAAGGCCAAACATCACATGATGGGATTCACCACTAGCGTCTTCAAGGTCTTAGGTTCCAAGGCACCCAGTTTAAACGGTAGGTTCACAGAATCATGAAGAATGTTGGGTGAAGGGGGCTTATGGAGCATCAAATTCAGCTTCTTTCTTTTGTAGAGAAGACATTGAGGCTCTCTCTGTAGAGCAGGCAGAGGCCCCAAATATTGCGTCATGAGTGGCGGCATCTGACTCAGAAACCAGGGCATCTGACGTCGGGTGCATTACTTTTCTGATGACATCATGGTTTGACTGTGCCAGCTACATCTCCTGAAATTCTCCCTCTTGCTCATTAAACTCACGGCCCTCCCAGGGCTGCATGTAGTGTCTTTGAGCAGCTTGGGAACAGGCAACCCTTCCTCTGGGAGACCACGCACCAGGACACATGGATTTGTGCATAGATCATGAACTGGTTTGCCAGAATTTCCTCACTTACACTCAATTTGTTTCCACTTCAGGACCTTTATTGTATTTACTTGTTTGGCTGCATCGAGTCTTAGTCGCTGCACACGGGCTCTCTAGTTATGGCACTTGGACTTAGTTGCTCCATAGCATGTGGGATCTTAGTTCCTCAGCTAGGAATTGAACCTGTGGCCCCTGCCTTGCAAAGTGGATTCTTAGCCAATGAACCTCCAGGGAAGACCCACTTCAGGGCCTTTAAACTGGCTGTTTCTTCTCCATGGATGACCCTTCTCCCTGTAGATTCCCATGGAAGTCTCCTTCTCATCCTTCAAATTGCTCCTTAAATGACAGCTCTTATGAGAAGCCACTATCTTCTATTCCATCTGAAATTCTTGAACCTGTCATTATTCTCTATACTATGTACTTTAATTTTTTCATAACCCTTATCAGTCTTCAATATTATATTTGCATTATTTATTTTTAGACTTGATAATTATCTTTTTTTTCCCACTTGAATGTGAGTTCAAATTTTTTTTTTCTTGTATTTACTACCTTAGCCCCAGGCACAAAGTAGGTGCTCAACATATTGTTTTTTTGTTTTGTTTTGTGTTATTTTTCAAGTGGACTCTTTTAAAATGTTTATTGAATTTTGTTACAACATTACTTTTTTTTTTATGTTTTGGTTTTATGGTCATGAGGCACGTAGGGTCTTAGCTCTCCCACCAAGGATGGAACCAGCACCCCCTTGCTTTGCAAGGTGAAGTCTTAACCACTGGACCACCAGGGAAGTCCCAACACATACTATTGAATGAACCAATGAATAATTGAGTCTATGAATGAACTAGTATTCTTAGATTCCAGAGGGTTTTTCTCTTTACTCTCTTTTAGTAATGAAGCTTGTTGATTTGGGTGGTTCTAAGAAATTAGATTAGTATAATTCAGCCTTAGTTTAACAGTCTTTAAATGTCAAGTCCCTCTTTTTCTCTCAGCACTGAGTCATTTTTCTCTTTTTTGGTCTTGTTTTACAGAGAAGTACAGTGTAAGTAGAAGTACACTCCCACAAATTCTTTCTTGAAATATAACAATAGATTCAGAGGTCAACATGCTGTTTGTGCTTTATATTTGCTTTGAAAACAAAACTCAAAGAGACCTCACACCTTGTCTTTATTAAGATTCTAGTTGTTGATATTTGGTTCCTATTGCTCTGCTGACCAAGATTCTCTGAAGCCAGAACTGTGCTTTTTTATGTTCATGGAGGTCTCAGCAAATGGTGTCATGCTAATTATGTTGTCTACTCAAAGCCCAAAATAATGATGGATTGTGGGCTAAGGGTTCTAGTGGAAAGCTACTAGAAGGGCTTCTAACCTATTATGACATTCTTATTTAGCTCAGTCTTTATTTTCCAAACTACTTGTTTTAGAGTCACTTTGTTTAAGGGGTTATTATTCATAGTAAGAATTTTTTTTTTTTTCCTGTGGCAGAGAGAAAAATGTAAGATTACAGTTGATGCAAGGGCAAGTTCAGAAGCAATCCAAGCCAGACTTTGGCTTCTGTGCAGAGCCAAATCCATCAAACCGAGGAGATGAGACAGAAAAGTATACCCTTTAATTAGCTTCTACCCGCAGAGTGGTTTTTGACGGGGAAGGAAATGCTTGGGTTCTGCATACAAGTGTCTTCTTGTCTCTTAGGGACTTCCTGTAGCCTTGAGGGAGGCTCTATTTGTTTGCAGATTAAGTATTTTTTGTTTGTTTTAAGTCTCTCTCTCTCTCTCTCTCTCTCTCTCTATATATATATATATATATATATATGTGTGTGTGTGTGTGTGTGTGTGTGTGTGTGTGTGTATATATATAAACTTTACTTAGCCATTCACAAAGTTGATCTGTAAAGTTCTCAAAGGACAAAAATATTCACAGTTTATACAGAACCTAGAGTAGTTTCTGGTACATAATAGTGCTTTTGAATCAATCAATCAATGCATGAATGAGCAAACAAGGTAAATCAGTGAATTCATTCTTTCTACCTGATTACTTACAATGAGGAATTAACAAAAGAATTCTGTCTGTGTAGTTAATTTGGCCATATCCCAGCCTCTTGTCTCAGTTTGGGGGAACTTCAGAGCTCTTTGCAGAATCAGTTGAGGGCTCTGTTGTGACTGCACTAATTTCTCCTGTCGAGTTCTACTCCATCCAATCTCTTCCTTCCAGATGTGGTTCCCATATGTACTTCCCAATAAACCTTTGCTTGCAAATCTCTGCAACTGACTCTGACTCCAGGAAACCCAACCTAAAATCCTAACATAGAGAAGAAATGTTATAGTTGGTCATCAGTGGATGTTAATTTCTTTTCCTTTTTTCTTCACAATCTGCACCATGATTTAAGTGTTTTGATGCCACAAAATTAATGCTAAGCACATTCTTGTAGTATGAATGCAAACTGCAAATGCCCCCATGTGTCCTTTCTGTAGTCTCCAGAGGGATAATACAGGTAAAGGCCAAAATGCTGAAATATCAGCACATCTCATGTAGACTCTGTAAATGAAATCTCAAAGTTCAACTTTGGTAAAGTTTGCTTCCAATAAGTTTGAGTTCCTCCCTTTATTAAAAGCAAAGAAAAGCCAGAAAATTACACCAGACTATTTTTATCTATTAAAAAGAATTTTCTTGCTCCCTTTTCTGGGCACAGAACAACTTTCAATAACAAAGAAACTAGGTTAGTTATCTGTTTCTGTAGTAGTTATACAGGTTTTCCTATGAATAATTTGGTTTTCTTTTTACATACATTCTCAAGACTGACTTTAAGGAAAAGTCCCTTGGATCTAAGCAGGAGTCCTGTCATCTGTTTCTATCTTCCCACTTCTGATTCTCCTTTGAAGTAAGGCTACAATGTCTCAGGTAAGACGCTATGCCTCACTTTCCTCTCATGCAATGTGGAGGTAGATACTCTCTGGTAATGGAATATTTTGTTTAATATGGTATAGAGACAGATTCACTTAAATGCACATTTCATTTTTAATGGACTTGATGCTAGGAGAAGGGTAAGAACAGTTGGATCTGCATTTATGCAGTATCTTTCATGTGCTGTTCGTTGCTCAGTCATATCTGACTCTTTGTGACCCCATGGATTGTAGACTGCCAGGCCTCTCTGTCCAAGGGATTCTCCAGGCAAGAGTACTGGAGTGGGAAGTCATTCCCTTTTCTGGAGGATCTTCCCAACCCAGGGATCCAAACTGAGTCTCCTCCATTGGCAGATGGATTCTTTACCATCTGAGCCACCAAGGTTTCTTTTGTGTAACATTATTGCAGCAATAGTCAATAAATACATGTTTCTAGCACATGAAAGAAACATTTATGTAGCCATCTTTGGTGTGCTAGAACCATATATTTGTTGACTATTGCTGCAATAATGTTACACAAAAGAAAACCAACCCAAACAAAAGGCATATGAACAATAAGCATTTGTTTTCAAGGTTGGTCATGGGATTTGGATACCATTTGGCTGATGGAGGTTGGGCTTGGCAGAGTGATTCTGCTTTAAGCTGTTGGATCTTCTGGTCTTAGCTCCAAGAGGTGAATTCAGTTCATGTCTGCTCTTTGTAAGTCTGTTCTGGAGCCTGAGATAAAGGGGCCATGCTTTCTGAAGGAACCCACTCCCAAAAGGAAAATACAACCCCTATACTCTAATTCTGTAGTGTCATCTGTTATTCTCCATCATCTTCTATAATTACATAACAATTGCCTATTGATCTGAACTTTTGGGTGACAACAGGTATTAGTCATTTCTAGATTTTGTAAACTGGCACACAAAAGGTGCTCAATAAATGTTTTTGATGCACAAATGAATAAAATCTGCATAAATCTATATCAATTCATTCTAGAATACAGGATTGTGCTAAATGATGAATGGTTGAGTTACAATCTGTAATTAGGACAAGCTTGACCTGCTTGGGCACTTGCTGAGTCCTTTGAAGCTGACATTATGAAACACAAGTGACAGATGACTCTTTCATGTCAGCATTAGTGCCTAACACTGGGTGGAATGGACAACTGATCTGACCCTGTATGTTTTGTATTCATTCATGAGTACACTATTGAGTAATTGAGAGATTTCAGCACATGTCAACGCATAGCTCTGAGTTCTTCAAAACATTGCCTTTGGAATTATTTGGATAAAATTATTTATTATCTATAAAGTATTAAACAAGAACTATTCCAGTAACTCAGGCTTCCCTGGTGGTTCAGTGGTAAAGAATCTGCCTGGCAATGCCGGAGCCATAGGAGATGCAAATTTGATCCCTTCATTAGGTCCCGAGTCAAAGGATCGGAGCAGGAGTTTCAACTAACTCCCAGTATTATCTTTGCTCGGGTTAACTCGAACACACGCATCATCTCGATGACTACTGAAGATCACTAGCAAATGTGCAGTGGGAGAAGATGGGTTTATAGGTTTTTAGCTCTCACTGGATGGGCTTCCCTGATGGCTCAGTGGTAAAGAATCTACCTGCCAAAGAAGGAGCTTCAGGTTCAATCCCTGAGTCAGGAAGATCCCCTGGAGTAGGAAATGGCAACCCACACCAGTATTCTTGTCTGGGAAATCCCAGAAACAGAGGAGCCTGGTGGGCTACAGTCTATGGGGCGGCAGAAGAGTCACAACTGAGTGACTACATAACAGCAACGAAGTCCAGTAACTCACTTACTACCTTCCGGAGAGCGATTCAAAAATAATTGCATCAGGGCAAATAGAAGGCGTTCATGGAGAGTAATCGCATCAGAGTTCCAAGATTTGGCTTTCAGAGGCTTAGCTTCAATGGGAGGTGTTTAGTAATGGACACAGGAGCTGTGAAGACTCAAATTTGACTCCCTCCTTCAACCTTTAGCAGTGAATGATGTTGGGCATGTCATTAACTTCTTTGAGTCTAATTTTCTCCTTTTCCAAAGGGATATAATTAAATCTACATGTAGGTTAACAGTTAAGATTAAACGGGACAAGGTACATGTAGTAGCTGGTGATCAAGTCTTCTGTTTTGGGGGGTTTTTTTTTGATGCAAAGCCCAGTTTATATTTTGAAAGTAGCTTTTTTTGTGTGTGTGGAATATTCATGAATGAATATTCTGCATGTTTGCTAAGTCACTTCAGTTGAGTCCGACTCTTTGAAACCCTAGGGACTGTAGCCCATCAAGCTCCTCTGTCCATGGGAGTCTCCAGGCAAGAATACTGGTGTGGGTTGCCATGCCCTTCTCCAAGGAATCTACCCAACCCAGGGATCAAATCCATGTCTTCTGCACTGAAGGAGGGTTCTTTACCACTAGTGCTACTGGGAAGCCCTGGTTTGCTATAGAAGTATAAAATTATTTTAATATTGGTCTTTCTAAAATTTATTATCAGTATGATGTGGGTAAATGACATTAAATTGTTTATTAGGTTATCTGCATTCTGATTTATTTATGAGCAATTTCTGTGGGTCAGTTATTTAACTGTTCTGAGCCTCAGTTTCCTCATTCGAAACTATTTTTTAGAATTTATTGAAGATGTAAGAGTCTATGAAGTCTTCATCTCCCTGTCTATCTACTTATCACTATCCGTTTTCTTATTTATACATGCATCCATCCATCAGTCCATAAAAAACACTTTTCATGAAAGAATATGAAAAAGATTGCTGTTGTTGTTGCTTAGTTGCTAAGTCATGTCTGACTCTTTGTGACCCATAGATTATAGTCTGCCAGGCTCTTCTGTCCATGGGATTTTCCAGGCAAGAATACTGAAGTGGGTTGCCATTTTCTTCTCCAGAAGATATTCCCAACCCAGGGATCGAACCCACGTCTCCTGCATTGGCAGGCAGATTCTTTACTACTAAGCCACCAGGGACACCTATGAAAAAGAATATGTATATGTATCAGAGTTTCTTTGCTGTAAAGCAGAAGTTAACACATTATAAATCAAATATACTTGAATAAAATTAAACAAAACAAAATGTTCTTCATGCCATTCACAAAATGACATTTTTATGATAAATGAATCTTCATATTAACTTGAGGATACAGGTAAACAACAAAAATTAACCAAAATTTGATGAAACTGATATAGTGGGGATAAATATTATTATTGTGGATGAGACATATCTACACAGTATTATAAAGTATATCATTTGACCAAATAAAATCGAATTGGTGGTAAAAGCATACAAAACATGCTTTGAGCTAACCCAAGACATGGAAGTTCAAGTTAAGTGAGTACACATAGTATTTCTAGTGCTTAGTCTGACTCTGCAACCCCATGGACTGTTGCCCACCAGGCTCCTCTGTCTGTGGGGATTCTCCTGGCAAGAATACTGGAGTGGGTTGCCATGCTCATACTAGAGGATTATTATCAATATCCATACTTTGATCAGTCAGAAAAGGAGTATTTTAAACAACAAGCTCTTCTGATATATTCAAATGTGATTTACTTTTATGAAAATCTAATTTACATAGAATATTATTTTTGAGAACATATACATACCATGTATTAAGCCAAAATGGACTTTTTTTTTTGTTTTTTGTCCTTACTATTTCCTCTAATTACGAGCCTCTCTTTGGTTTTAAACTTTAATATTAGATCTTAGTTAATCCTTTTCTGAATTCAGCCACTAAGAAGACAGATTTTTTTCCACCAGTTCCCTCTTCCATATCCACCATTCCTGCCACTGTCTTACTCCAAACCCTTAGGAATTCTCTCTTCTGGTGGTTATAACAGCCTCTTAGCTGATCTCCCAGCATTCAGAGTCAACCTTTTTCAATTCATTTTGTTGGCCAATCAAGTGATCTTTAAATATATAAAGCTGATTCCTAAAATCCACCTGATGATTTTGCATTTCTCTTAGGCTAAAGAACAAACCCCTTAGCAGAACACATATCACAATCCTACCATCTACCCCAAGATGGTGGTGAACTGATCTTTATGCCCTTCCTTGAGCTTTCTTATGCCTCCGTGCCTGTTCCATAGATCTTTGCCTGGGAGGAAACAGCTTTTTCCCATTAACACATCTGAATCTATTTAAATCTCTGATCAAATACCTCCTCCTTCAGGAAGCCACCTCTGACCTCAACATGCATCTACCCGCCCCCTAACAAGTGTATTATAATACTTCTCTTTCTTGCTTGAAAGGTAATCTTGCTTACTTTTCTTGGGGCCTAACCCACTGTGGTGTTGCTGTTGTTGTTTAGTCTCTAAGTCACGTCCCAGTCTTTTGCGACCTCATGGACTGTAGCCCTCTGGGCTCCTCTGTCTATGAGATTTCCCAGGGAAGGATACTGGAGTGGTTTGCTATTTCCTTCTTTAGGAGATCTTCCTGACCCAGGGATGGAACCCGCATCTCCTTCATCAGCAGGTGGGTTTTTACCATTGAGCCACCAGGGAAAGCCCTAACCCATTATAATTATCTGAAAAAAAAAATTGTTTTCATTTCCCCCAGTACACTGTGACCAGTTGAGTGCGAAGATCCATGAGTCTAACATAGTGCCTGGCGTGCATTAGGATTTAGTAAACATTTGTAAAATGAGCAAAGTGAACAAACTTTAATTTAAAGCAGCCGCAAATTGGTCATCACACCCCAAATTTCAAACGAGAAAGAAAATTACCATACAAGATGATTTGTCTGAGTGCTTTGTTTTCTTGTCATAGTATGTCAGGGATCAAAGGATAGCGTTTTTTCCTCTTCAAGTGGAGAATAGCTTTGTTTTTACTGCCTTTTCGTCCCTCCTATTAAAGGGAGCTTTCATCATAGACTTTAATATGACTTGATTGTCTCTGTATTCATATCCCTTGATACTCTGCTTTTCACTGTAAGTCAGCAAGATCAAAATCTACTCCTAATTATCTTCACTACCTGCTGAAGTATCTGCTGCTGGGAATGTGTGATTTGCTCCAACAATTATGCTGGTGGTAACGGCATATGTTCCCAGGAGGCAGGGCAGTGATACCTGGACTTCAAAGAGCCTATGCCAAGTGGTGAAGTATATTGTACTTCAATTAAAGTATAATTAAGGTGGCATGCTATATTCAGACTTCTGCTTATGTCAAAGATAATCCATTTCAGTAGTTCATACTGCCACCTTTATGGCAGCTCCAGAGTTACACAGTGGATGGCAGAGCACTGCTCTCTGACTCCTCCAGTGTCCATGCATGGGATGGTTAGTGGGATCCGGTTTATTTCAGCATCCAGCTAATGAGCTGAAGCTTTGAGCTGGACCCGAAGGTAGTCTGATATACAATATTTCACCAGCTCCTGGTGGCAGATGTTATTATTCTCATTTTTCCAGACGAGTTAGCTAAAGCTCAGAGAGGTTCTATACCATGCCAAAAGTCATGAGATCTGTCATTCATCAAGTCCATAACCTTGAGAAACTTTCCTAACCTCTGAGAATCAGTATTTTCAGCTGAAAAGGAATCTACGGCTTTGTTACTGGTTTGTAGGTAATTTGCCATGAAACATGTGTATGCCTGGGCTTCCCAGGTGGCGCTAGTGGTAAAGAAACTGCCTGTCAGTGCAGGAGATATAAGAGACATGGGTTGCATCCCTGGGTCAGGTAGATCCCCTAGAGGAGGAAAAGGCCACTCACTCCAGTATTCTTACCTGGAGAATCCCATGGACAGAGGAGCCTGGTGGGCTACAGTCCATGGGGTCACAGAGTCAGACACAACTGAAGTGACTTAAAATGCATGCATGCATATACACAACTGTGTGTGGGTATATTTTCATCTGTCTGTCCTCTATCTGTCTTCTTGTTGTTTAATCATGCAGTCGTGTCTGAATCTCCATCATCTATCTCAAGTAGTGACCAACAGAATCGATACTCCTTAACTTCTAAAAAATTGTTGCCTTTTTGTTTATTTTCAAAGATGTCAGAAGCAGGTGAATCATCCAGTCTCCCAGTTTTCTCATGCCTAATGGTACACGGAATGTCATGAACTCTCTTATCACTCTATCAAGGAGCAAGTGGAAAAACACTAATATTTGGTCAGTCTCTAAGTTGACTGAAAAAAGCTATGTAAAGACTCAATTCCTCTCATACATGTCATAGTTGAAACAGTAACCCAGAGGACTATAGATTTGGAAGAGGGTGTTTGGATGAGGTCCTTGGCACTATTTGGGCAGCTGATTTTCTGGTCTCCCACTGGTTACTTGGTGAACGACACTGAGGTGGTTTGCTGCAGTTAAGAGCATAAAATCAGGAGTTAGAAAAGTATGAATTTACTTTTAGGCTCTGTGAATTAATAGTGTGTAAATATAGCTGTTGCTCTTGCTGTTTAGTTGCTAAGTCACCTCTCCGACTCTTTGCAACCACCTGGATTGTAGCCTACCAGGCTCCTCTGTCCATGGGATTTCCCAGGCGAGAATACTGGAGTGGGTTACCATTTCCTCCTCCAGGGAATCTTCCCGACCCAGGGATCAAACCCAAGTTCCCTGCTTGGCAGGTGAATTCTTTACCACTGAGCCAAATAAGCAAGCTACAAAACTTATCTAAGTCTCAGTTTTGTCATCTATAAAAAGAGAATCAAAACAGCACTTGCCTCACAGGGCTGTTGAAAGATTTAAATAAGAGAATGCATATTAAGCTCTTGGCATTATGTTTGCCAAATTCTCAGAATGCAATAGATAAACATTATTTTTACTCTTAAATACTTAAGTGTGTAACTACCAAGAACATTCTCTTACATAACCACAATAATTGATGTTATGTCATTTAACATTGATATCATGTTACTATCTATGTCCTATATTCAAATGTTATCAACTGGCCTAGTAATGTTCTTTTTTTAAAAAAAACTTTTTGTTTTATATTGGCATATAGCCAATTGATGTCTGTGTATAGCTGAGTCCCTGTGCTGTCCACTTGAAACTATTACTATTATTACTATTACTACTTCTACTGCTCTTCCTCTCTCTCCTTGTAATCCCATTTCTTGTCACACACACACACTCTTGTCCAACCTCAAAATCACCTCAGATTTTAAAATATTCTTGAAGGTACTATCACGCAGTGATACAAGTGAGTGAAAATACAGACTTAAGCAAATTACCTCTGAAATGCATTCTAACCTCTATCTTTGCATTTCAATCATATTCACATCTCTAAGTCCTGAGCCTTGTCTGACAATTCTCCTGGCAATAGCACAATGGAAGGAGAGTCCCTGAGCCATCTTAAAAGCCAGGCTTTCTAGTTCTCATAATTCACTGGATTTCAGAGTGTACCGAGCATTATCAGTGAGCTGTATCAAATCTTCAGAATCATCCAGTCATGGGTTGGATGGGACAGTGCTCTGAATATGACTCAATCGTTTCCTGTCTCAGAGCTAATCAGCGATACCAGAGTGGTTCCTGTTGCAGGGTTCCGGTGTAACAGGATGAAAACAGACTCAAAGTGTAGAATTTTGCTAATGTTTCAACTTGCAAGACAAGATTTGGTGGGATATAAACTTGCTTAAATCTTGACATACAAGTTTAAACACAGGGGGCAGAAGACCAATTAAGGAAGATAAAAGGGAAACAAGGAGGAAGTGAGAGAGGAGAAACAGTATGAGGTGGTCGTCATGCAAATACTTGGTATTGCAAGATTATTTTCTAAGTATTTGCTATCTGCTAAGAACTTTCATTTTCTCCTGATATCTACTATACCCTTTCAGCAAAGGATATCTTTTAAAAAAATTCCAAACACCCAATGAATTCTCATAAATGGTATTAAAATTGAGAGAAAAAGATTCTCACTTTTTAAAGAATTATAGTAGGCAGTTAGAAATTTGAATGATTGGCAATTTTTCAAATATCCAAATTTACAGTAAAAAATACCCAGTTTTCTGGAAATAAGTGTTGTGGGGCCAAAGCTAGCTAACAGCTTTGTATTCACTTTTTTTCAAATGCTAAAGTTATATTTTATTATTAGATGTGCTTTCCCCTCTAATATATCTTGCACAGTTCCTGGCCTTATGAAACTATGAAGTAGACTCCATCAAGTAAATTGAATCTTGTCTTCATGTATAAACGTGCTTGTTAACACCATCAGTTACACCATATACTGACTTCAGGGTCAACCTGGGTAGTTAATTGCCCTATACTGGCTGGCCTCAGACTGCTGTATGTTAGGAATTCTTGTGTTTGTTTTTTATGGATTTCTGTCCCCTTTCTCTCTGTGGTTACACATTGTTTTGGAAATTGCATCTGCCCTGAAAAGAGCAGTCTACTGAATCCTGTCTGCAGTGGCAAAGAAGAAAGAATTAAAAAAAAAACAAAAACAAGATCAACAAATCTTTGTTTATTTTCAAAAAGTGAAGTAAATGTCTACTCCATGCCACAAAGGTGCTAAGAGTTGAGGCTACAGACATGACAAACCCAAATAGCTAATAGATTAGTGAAGAGAACAGGCATTTATGAACTTAAACATATGGCAAGAAAAGCAAAATATTCTGACAGGGATCCTAAACTCAGATGCCAACAGAAGCTGACCAGATAAGATAAATTAGACATGTCGGAAAATTAGAGGGAATAGCCCAATGGGAAAGTCTATAGCCATTTTAGCTGGTACTTAGTTCTAATCCATTTTTGCCACACCAAAATGGGGAACAAGAGGTGGAGAAAGGGGGAGTAGCATTCTACAGACTTGGCACCATCTGACACACAATATAACTTATTCATGGGTCTGTCTCTTTTCTCCTTCCTTAAGGGTGAGACTTTGAGACACTCAATACATATGTATTGACTACATCTTAAAAATCTCACAGAAAGATAATAGCACTTCATATATAATATGGATGTAAAAATGTATTTTATGGTGAATATGTGTTAGACCTTGCTTCCTTCCCTCCCTTTTCTCTTTATTTATTTGACGAATGAGTATCAAGACAACGAATATTTGTGTCTATTATGTACTAGACACTGTTTTAGGTGCAGGGAGTATAGCAGGTATATAGTAGGAGTATAAATCCCTCTTCTCATGACACTTACATTCTTACATTCTTATATCTTCTACTTACATTGGAAGATGTGGACAATAAACAAATAAGTATATTTATAATGAGTATATTCTTATACAATGAGTTTATAATTGTTCAATATATATTTATGTATACACTTATTTGTTTATTGTCTGCATCATCTCAACTAGAATAAAAGCATTCTATACACACACACACATATATGTACACACACAAATGTGTGTATGTGAGGATATACACAAATATTTATAGCCTTACAAAGCATAGATATATGAATATATGTACATATATGTAAGGACTTCTATATATGAAGAGGCTTCCCATGTAGCTAAGTGGTAAAGAATCTTCCTGCCAAGAAGGAGACACAAGTTTGATTCCTGGGCCAGGAAGATCTCCTGGAGGAGAAAATAGCAACCCACTCCAGTATTCTTGACTGGGAAATCCCATGGAAGAGAAATCTGGTGGGCTCCAGTCCATGGGGTAGCAAAGAGTGAGACACAACTGAGCAACTGAGCATGCACACATGCATACATAGATATATATAATAGTAATTGCTCTGGTTAAAAGTAGAGAAAGAAAGCTAGAATGCACCAGGACAGCTGTGGAAGATTTTATTCTTAAAGACAGGATGTCAGAGAGAGTCTCAACGAGAATCCACAGTATGAAGGGCATATGCAATTCTAAGGCCATCTGATAATAAAATATACCTTTAGCACTTGGAAAGCTGAATACAAAGTTATTAGCTATATTTGGCCCCACAGAATCACTTTTGAAGTGAGATGAGTTAATATAGTGTGTATTTTTCACAAGCCATTTCAGCGGCCCAGAGTGCAGATACGGAATTGGAGGAGTCTGATTTACTGAAGCGTTAGGGTTTTACCAGGTGAGTATGAGAAGAGAAAGGTAAAGGATCTGAGATGTACATGAGAGTGTGATCTCAATGATAGACCTTGGAATCTAAGCTTTCTGTTTCCTTACACTGAATTAGGGGAGATGGGAAGATAAACAGACATGTTTCTTGCTCTAAGAGAAAGAACCTATAGTCCAGTGAAATTTCCCAAATTTCAATCAGTCAAATGTCCCCTTGTGTTTTTTTCATATCTTTGTGCTCCCTACATTATTTAATGTTTTCTTTGATTATATATACTTTTATAACTTAATGAACTTCCTTTGAAAAGCAATATTTTTGTTTCAGTGGAAAACTCAGTTTCATTTGCTATAAATAGAAGGTAATTGTTAAACCAAATGCAATCAAAACAGTCACATGATTGAATTTTCAAACCAACAACTTTGTGTGCTGAAGTCTCCAAGCATGAGTTTGCTTGTCTCTTTGATAAATAATGGAGATTACGAAGTATAAGATTTGCTATAGGCATACTAGCACTAATTTCTTCTTAGGGTCATCAGAAGTATTGAAGATAATGAAAAGGAGAACTTCTCCCACTCATCCTTCACCGTTATATAGTGCATTGTGAAGCACAAGGCAAAGGCACTGTCACCCTCTAATAATGCACACTCTGTTTAATGAAACACATATCCACTCAGAAGATAGTCATGCTAACAAGAAAGTGCAATATGTAGGTCGAGGGATGAGAGACCTAAATTAGTCTAAATTAGGGCAACTAAATTAGTTTGTCATGTATTAAAAGTTAAAGTTTTGAAATCAATAGATGGCTTTCGTATGAGTGCTCACAGACTTATGTCGTAGTTGAGTTAGAAGCTAAATTTGCAAGAGGTAAGCTCTATAAAACTCAACAGTCAAAAAACTAAGATCATAGCATCTGGCCCCATCACTTCACTGATCCCATGGGTGCTCCAATACTTGGACCACCTGATGCAAAAATCCGACTCATTGGAAAAGACCCTGATGCTAGGAAAGATTGAGGGCAGGAGAAGGGGGTGGCAGAGGATCAGCTGGTTAGATAAGCATCACCGACTCAATGGACATGAATCTGAGCAAACTCTGGGAGATAGTGAAGGACAGGGGAGACAGCGTGCTGCAGTCCATGGAGTCACAAATATTCTGACACAACTTAGCAACTGAACAACAGCAAAGCTCTATACCAAGTGAGCCATATGATGATGGACTTATTCAATCTGTTTGGCTGCAGATAAGTCATGGAAGGCTCCACCACCAAGTTGGGTTTAGTATCTCTCTTACACTAAGGCTTGTTTGGGGCATCTACTTTATCTATTTGATTTATTACGATTTTCAACCCTATGTTAGAGAAAAAGAAAGAAGAGGTAGTGAGATCAGCTAAGAATGAGCACTCCAAGTTGGAACATGTAATGTCTAAACTAAGTCAATATAAGTTGAAATGAAAAGATATTTGACTATAGAATCTATAGAGATTAGTGATAGGTGAATTGAGAACGGTACTTTAAAGAGGGAAGATCCTAAGATGACAGGGTGGTTCTGAGATATTTAAGAGTAGATAGAATGTACAGCATGATTTAAGAAATTTTTATGTTATCCAACTCTGTAAACTATTTTAACTGGAAAGAGGCTTTTCTGGCTAGTTTCTACCTTTTCCTTTACTCCAGTCAGGTGGAGTTGCCAAATATTTAAGTTTCTTTTTTGTGAGTTAAATATTAAAACATAAATGAAATTGCTTTTTATATCAAGGTTAGATTTGCAATAAAGAAATAGTTTGAGATTTGGCATGAGAAGGTCCCACTTGATGGTAAGCCCCATGAAGGCAGAAATAATGTCTATTGCTAAATAAGCAGTGAAAAAAGTCCCAAATCTTGCTATGTTGCATTTTTACTATTTGAATCCTATCACACAGCTGTATTTGTGTATTCCATTAGAAAATATTTATCGAGAACTACTTTCTGCCAGGCATCCTTCTAGGCTTTGGAATATACTTAACAATCAAACTGAAATACTCTTTTCATAGATCTAGAAAACGATAGCTTAATCAAATAACCACATAAATACCTGTAAAATTGCAGCTGTCATAGCATGTTACTAAGAGAGCTCTGAGCTGTCGTGAGAACATGAATGCATTCATTTATTCATTCAACAATTAATTATTGAGTCATTTTTTCAATCCCATCTTAAGGATGGAGGCAGAATGATCTATGAAGGGGAAGTTACCCAAATTGGAACCCAGAATATCTAAACTAAGTGAGCAAAAGTCAGGGTGGAGGGGAAGAGTTGGGATTAAAAATAAATGTAAAATTTCAACTGTAATTGCCTGCTACTCAGAGGGCTCTAAGCCATCAGGGGAACATGAATGCATTTATTTAATAATTTTGGTTGACTCCTATGATGTACTGAGAACTCTCTTCTAGGGATACAGCAGTGAGCAAATCAGGCAAAACTTCCTGCCATCACGGAGATGACATTCTAAAGGAAGGAGATAAATAATAAACAAGATAATTAACTGGCAATTAATTAATTGGTAAGCAAGGAAAGGGATAAGAGTGTAAAGGAGACCATGGTTTTCGATAATATACGCTTTTTTTTTCCTCCAGAATAAAAATGGAAACAAAAGAATTGAAAACTCTCTCTCCTTGGACTGATTTTTAAAATATTTTGCAGTGGAAATTCTTATGGGTACAGAAAGGTCCCATCCCCTAGGCCTGGAAGAGAAGAAATGAGTGGGAAGAGGACTTTTAAATAAGGACATAAAAGATATGAGCTCTTCTGCCTCCTCTGTCTCAAAAATGAGCTGAATGTACAGAACTAAGGTTGTTGTGATGATGAAAGGAGATCACCTAAGTGAAAGCTTCTAAACTCTGCTGAGAGCTCTGGAAATGTTGGTTCCTAAGGGGCTAAGTCTAATTGTTCCTTGTATTCAGATGAGGTCCTGATATCTCATTCACCTGTGTGTACATTTTTTTCTACATTACTCTACCTAACTTTTAAAACAAATATGTCAATCTCTCCCACCCCTTCTGAAAGTGATAAGTAATATTTGCTTGCAACTAACATATTTGACACTTAGGCTTACTCCTTTCTGTTCACCTCTTAGCTCCATGGACCTGAAGAAGCCAGGATGCAATAACAATCTTGTTTTGTTTGTTCGAGGCGTAGCTTGAGAGGTATAGAAAAGTAACACCCATGGCATTTGGTGGCAGTTCCAGGGAAGAAGGAAAAACACCTTGGACACATTTCCCTGGTGGGTTCCCAGGGTATCTTCAGCAGGGAGGAGAGGATTAGATAGCATATTGCCTTCCTCAATGACCTTGGTAAAATGCGTAACCTTCTTAGATCTCAGTTCTCTCATCTGTAACACAAAGTGAGTGCTAACATTCTCTGACCCCTTGGAAGAATTAGGAGGGGGAAAAAGTTAATGTTTGGAAAGGCTTGGGTGACCCTGTGAGCCAAGACATTATCAAAGCACAAAGTAAATTACAGGCACTGTTTGCTATCCCATTAGTAACTCAAATAGTACAAGGGGCTCCTCTTGTCAGACCCTTGTAAGTCAAGCTTGTAATACACACTTGGTTGTTTGTTTTTTTTTTTTTTCTTTTTCTCCAGAACAAAAATGAAAATGAAGGAGGTGAAAACTCCCTCTCCTTAGACTGATTTTTTAAAAGGTTTTGCAGTGGAAATTCTTATGCGTACAGAAAGGTCCCGTCCCCTAGGTTCATTCTGTCCCAATCCTTTCATCAAGTCCTAAGAGCTAGGAAACAAGGAAAGATTTGGAGTTTGGAACCTGAATTCAAGGTTTCGGGATTTGTGATGCTTTAGCTAACTTGCTTAGCATCCCTGACACTGTTTCTGGACATGTAAAATGAGAATCACCACCATCATCATCCCTTCTTGGTTATGATGTCTCTTCAATCAATTAAATATGGGTAAGCTAGCCTTCCACAGTCTCATTTATATAATATGAAGATTTAGAATAGTAATAATCCATAAAGGTTTGGAGAAGATTTACAGAGATAGTATTAAGAGTACTTAACATAGTAAAATGTCTATAGGCTATATATATTAGCTATTTAATTGTAGACTGTTACCTCTTACTATATTAAGCACTCAATGCTATCTCTGTAAATCCTATCCAAAACTCTATGAATTATTATTATCCTTAATCTTCACATTAAATGAATGAGGCTGTAGAAGGCTAACTTATCCATAGCTACAAAACTCGAAGGCAGGAGGGTTAGACTTTGCTGCAGATCTATATGATTTCTAGCAGGAAAGCTGAGCCTTAGCTTACTATGTTCTTTTCATCTTTTTATTCACTAAGCTCGGCACAGAATAGGTCAGAACTCTTTAGTGCTAGGCACCTGAGAAGCAAAATTGCTTTGTTATTTTCAAAGCATTATTCAAATGATGGTTTTTGGATCAACAATCACATTTCCATAGACCAAATGTGCTCATCAGCCCCTTGTGCAAGACAGTAAACAGACATCTAACACCTCTGCCTATTTATCATTGGGAATTTGTAATAATAAATCCTTTCTGTTGTTATTCACTTGCTAAGTCATGTCTGATTCTTTGTGACCCCATGGACAGCCAGGGTCCTCCGTCTTTTACTGTCTCCTAGAGTTTGCTCAAATTCATATCCATTGAGTTGGTGACACTATCTAACCATCTTATCATCTGCCACCCCCTTCTCCATTTGCCTTCAGTCTTTCCCAGCATCAGAACCTTTTCCAGTGAGTCAGTTCTTTGCATCAGGTGGCCAAAGCACTGGAGTTTCAGTTTCAGCACCAAACACTCCAAAGAGTATTGATTTCTTTTAGGATTGACTGGTTTGATCTCTCAGAAGCCCACGGGACTCTCAAGAGTCTTCTCCAACACCACAAAAAATGAGGGTTAGCGTGTAGCTGTTTGGAGCCAATACTTGGATCTTCCAAAGGTTTACTCAGGCTCTGCTTAATTTTTTGCCTATGATGTTAAACCAAATTACAACTACCATAATCTTCAATTTATCCCCCAGTATAATTTCACACTAATAAAGGATAGAGGTTTGGAGGTTGTAAGATGAGAAAGGAAGTGGCAGTAAAAGCTAGTGGAAGTCTAAAACATTTAGGTCCCAGAGGCCACTTTTGGCAGTCTTCAAAAGTCTTTTAGACACAAACCCTCATGTAGCATAGAAGTGTATCTCATACCCTGGGCTATACAACAATTTTTGAAAAATAATTTGGAATGGAGATCTAGAATGCACCCTTTCCCAGTTTCTTAAAAGAAAAGACCAAATTTGACTATGTGTCTATGAAAAATATTGAGACCAGTATTTGCAACCAGTATTTCAAAGTATTGATTACTTAATTTTTTCTCAACTTTAATAAGACAAGTTGTCAAATCCTCACTAACCCTTATTAACTTTGCCTTTAAAAATTATTATTTTTATTGTGATGGAAAGGGACAAGACAAGAAGAGTTATGAAATGAAAGATCTAAACACTCTGTTCATTAGAACTAGTAACTCCATTGGAAATGATGTAGGTCTTGCAATTTCAGTGTGTCTTCTGTGATGATATCTAAGCTGTGCCTGGGATAAAGAAACTAGATTCAAACCCATTGAAAATGTTACAGTTTGCTGCAGAAACATCTCAAGTGCATGAAGTTGTCTATCACAGGATTGAAAAACAAACAGAAAAGTTCTTTTTTTGTTTTTCATTTCAAGGGGGAACAAAATGCCATTTTAAAATGGGCTGTTAGTCTCCAAACTTAGATCTTTCATGTCCAGCTTCCATAAAGTGGTGTTTTTTTTGAACAGTAAGCTCATATAAATTCAGCAATATTCATTCTCTGCAAGAGAGAAAATAAAGAGCTCAGGTTATTTCTCCTACCACTCCACTAAATGTTGCAATGTAATAGAATAATTCTCTAGATTGCTGTATATGGTGCAAAGTACAGAAAGAAGTACATGTCCTTTTCTGGGGAAAAAAAAAAAAGAACTACTGATATTGGGTCTATTGTCCTCGAATGAAAAATATTAGTCTTCAAAATGGTCTTTAAATTTTCTAATCTATTTTCATGGTAATTCTGATTGTACATTAAAAAAAAATCTCACATACTCAGGTTAGAACTTTTTCAGAAAGATGTAATCTGACCATACAAAATTATATTCTAAAGGTCAAGTTGGACCATATCTCTCCCTAGTCAATGATTCTGTATTTGTTCTTTTCAAACATTCAGTGGGCACCTACCATTCTGGTACAGGTGCTAAAAAAAAAGCAGTTAATAAAGGAAGAGATATTCTGTCTCTTGCTGAACTTTTATCTCAGTTGAGGAAGGCAGAAGATAAACATGTACTTAACCAAGGTGAGTCCATGTAGTAGGAAGTGCTAGGGAAAATTGAAACAGAGTGGTGACAGTAGAGGTGAATCAGTTTCAGATTGAGCTGGGAGAGGTGTTGGTTCTGAGAAGATGATATCTGAACAGAGATTCAATTGATAGTTGGTGGGAAGGAGCCAACTGTATGAATGCCGGGGAAGGGGCGACTAGAGCTGTGAATTCTAGTAAAGGCTCTGAGGCAGGAAGAAGCTTGGCATGTTGGAAGAACAGACAGAAGATCAGCAGCATTGGAGATTCGGAAGCATTAACTATTGGTAAACACTTTTTCTGCATACAAAACTTTACTTGATCTGATACTACCTGATTTTCCAACCTCACCTCTCAACATTGCTCTACTCAGTTCTCTAGTTTTGCTGGACTGCTTGGAGAGTTTGGTGTGCACATACCAGGCTGTTCACATCTCCCTTTATTAGTACATGCTGTTCTCCCTACCTGAAATTGCTTCTCCACTTTGTCATCTGGTAAACCTTACCCATCTTTCAAGATAAATCTTCCATCCCATCCCTGTGGAGTCACAGAGAAGGAATGATTAACTGCCTGAATTATCCAGGCCTCTATAGATATCAAAATATTCTGTCACTTCTTTTAGAGCCTGTATTCTAATGCAGTATCTATCTCTTCTGCTTGACTGTGACCTGTCATCAAATTCAATATAACATTTTAGATTGCAGACTCCAGAAAAACATGCACCTCTCCTGTGTCTACTACAGAACTAAAGCATGTGTGCTCAACCACTAAGTTGTGTCTGATTCTTTGCTACCCCATGGAGTGTAGCCCACCAGGTTTCTCTATACATGGGATTCTCCAGGTAAGAACACTGGAGTGGGTTGCCATTTCCTCCTCCAGGGAATTTTTCTGACCCAGGAATCAAGCCCATGTCTCCTTCATTGGCAGGCGGATTCTATCCAATGAGCCACCTGGGAAGCTGCAGAAATACAGATTAACACTCAAATGAATCAATCATTTCCCCTTCCTTCTTTCCTTTCAATTCATTTTAACTAATTTATTTTAACTGCTGCTACTTCTGCCAAGTCACTTTTGTCATGTCTGACTCTGTGCGACCCCATAGACGGCAGCCCACCAGGCTCCCCCGTTCCTGGGAGTCTCCAGACAAGAACACTGGAGTGGGTTGCCATTTCCTTCTCCAATGCACAAAAGGGAAAAGTGAAAGTGAAGTCTCTCAGTCATGTCTGACTCTTAGCGACCCCATGGACTGCAGCCTACCAGGCTCCTCCATCCATGGGATTTTCCAGGCCAGTGTACTGGAGTGGGTTGCCATTGCCTTCTCCAAATTTATTTTAACTAATTTTTACTAATTCATTCATTTGATACCTCCTTTTCCCTCTTCCCTTGCAGCCATGTTACTAGAAAATCACATTGGATCTACCTGACACACACGCATCATCTATCCACTTCTACAAACCCTCAGTGTACCATCCTCCTCCTTCAAGAGAGATGACCCTGGCAGTCTGGTCTCCTCACTCCTTCTTGTGCATCAAGAAGGAGGCCTTAACCTTGCTCCCTCTTCAGGCCTCACACAGAGACTGTCCTATACCACCCTGTCACTTGCAACGTACTTTCCTATACTCTTTATTACATTACCATTTATTTCTTTCATAAGATGTATCAACATACTGGATTATCTGCTTATATATTAGCTTATCATCCATCCTCCCTCATTTTACTATAAGGTCACTGACCTTGTATACTTTACTCACAACTGTGTCCCAGGACCCAGCATATGTGGCACATGTACAGCTTTAATGAGTGAATGAATGAATGAACCTATACATGAGCAGCTATAATGTGCCAGGCTCTGCATTAGATAATAGAATACAAAGAAGTTAATTCATTGACTTTGGCACAGATACTCTCTTTCCTTCTTTGTAAGTCCAGTTTTGTTTCTTCTGTTCTTATGCAGTTTGAGGAGAATATTTGTATAGTGCAGTTAGTTGGAATCTTGTGATAAAGTCCTGAGAGCAGAGGTCATGGCTCTCATCTGGAGGAGAACCAGTTATCTGTGTCCTTAAAGGAGTCCCTAACCTTGAGAACTTACTTTGCAGTCATTTGAGCTTGATAATTAGGTGATGTGAATGGGTTAGGGGTTTCCCAGGTGGGGCTAGTGGTAAAGAACCTGCCTGCCAATTCAGGAGATAAAAGAGATGCAGTTTGATCTCTGGGTCGGGAAGACCCCCTAGAGGAGGAAATGGCAACACACTCCAGTATTCTTGCCAGTAGAATCCCATGGACAGAGGAACCTGGTGAGCTATGGTCCATAGGGTCACAAAGAGTGGACTGGAGGTCACACGACTGGAGCAACTTAGAACAACACAGCACTGTGGCTTAGATCAAATATATTCCTTAATTAGCACTCATCACAAATACTGTGGTTAATAGTTTAAATATCTACCTTTCTTATCGGATTCTGAGATGTTCTGTAGCAAGCAGTGCATCTTACTTATTTTTTTCATTCTCTTCATCTAGTACCAGCATAGAAGTGCTCATTTTTCCCTAAAACGACTATTACAATAATTAAGGCACCTATTTAATCATTTTTCAGAACATATAGGAAGCTTTAGAGATTGTGTTGCCCACCTTCTAATATTTCAGATGAGAAAATGATGGGAAAGACTATGTTCAAATTAAATAGCACACACAAAAATGTAATTTGGGTCCATGACTCTAAGGCTTGACTGCTTCTCTGGTTCAAAGTCACGTATTTATCGGAGTGAAAAAGCAGCATTCTTGGGAATCATGCTGGGCTGATGAAACCTCTACTCTCATGTGGCAAGGCAGCAAACAAGTGATTTAGAAATGAGTGCTGAGTTGGCATAGAGAGCTGATGTTTCATCTACAGAAGACTCAAGGCATATGCCACTTTGACAGCAAGGAAATTCTGAATACTCTGAGACTGTCACTGGCAAGAAGGAGCTGAGAGCTGTCTCTGAATTAATATATCAGGTGATGCTGGAGAAAAACACTCCCTTCTGGAGGATGGTCGACTTGCAGTGACAGCAAAGAATTAGACCTAGCCTTCGAGGTGATATATGTTTACTAGAACATTCAATTAACCAGAACATTGCTATTTTGGAGAATTTTGAGAAAAATCTTTGTTTAATTGCCTTGAGTTTCTCAAGCTATTTGAGGAGCAAAGATAAAAAGAGAGACCATAAGCAGTCAGGATCCTAGCATTCATTGAACACCTCTGTTGGGGAGGACTGACTTCCAACAGAGCCTGATCATCATGGTGGTCTTAACTGTTTATGTAACATCTTGGGTAATCAATTCCTCACTGAAATTTTTAATGTCAATTCCCTGGGTAGTCTTATTGCATTCAATAGTGTTTTGTTAGATTCCATTGATATCTCAATAGTCCATACTCTAGAGTTTTTATCATCTGAGCTGCTAACATATTCCTAGGTCCTTTATGAAGCTTTTTTGATAATTTAACAACAGTTTGCACACAAAAGTTAGAGAGCAGGGCTGTAGAGATCTCTTATCTGGTCTGGGTAATCCTGCCTTCTCAAAACCTGTTGTGTTGGCTCAAACAATGTTCATACCTTACACAAAATGTAAAAATAAATTAAAAAGCCACTTTGTTCTCTATGGGACTTCCTTGGTGTTGCATTTGCTAGATGGACTGCAAGACCAGTCATGCCTTCCCTACACCATCTGGTCATATTATATGGAAAGCACATTGAAGTGAAGTAACCATTTTAGAGGGAGCTTAATGGAGAAGAGTGAAGCTAGAGACACTTAGAAAGACTTAAGTAGAAAAATCGGGGGTTGGATTGACCCAGTCCCCCTCTGGTCAACTTTTCTAACATCCTGATCTTTGTGAGTCACCATTTCCCTTTACCATTTAGTGACATGCTGGATAGGATTTTTTAAAGAGTAAAAACAACTCAGAAAGATGAATGTGTGTAGCTGAACTAAAAAATTAATCAGCCTTAAGCAGAAGAATCACTTATGTCCATCTCATTCATTAGAAAACCATTAATTTGACATCTGTACTCACTTGGACTTTTATATAGTCACTCTCTGTAAAGACAGCATTCAAAACATATACACTGTAGCCGCAGATGTAAGAAAATGTTTAACCTCCATAAGAAAATTCACTGTATTCAGTAACAATTTAGTGGCAGAGTAAGAACTAGATTCTAGACCTCCCATTTCCCAATCTAGTACTTTCTCTTCTGGTTGATAATTTAAGATGTTCTTTTGGAAACCAAATAAAAACTCATGCATTTCTGTATAAATGTTGCATGTGGGCTATTTGTATACAGAGGAAATAAAACAATAGCTATTATTTTTACACAATTTCTATGTCACAAGTACTTCCCTAAGTACTTCATATACACAACGTAATTTAGTCTTGCAAACAGCTTTATAAGGTGTGAACTACTGTTAGGCCTGTTTTAAAGATGAACAAACTGAAGCCCAGAGAAGTTAAGACTCTTAACTAAGGTCATACATCTCCTAAACAGTCAAGCCTGGGCTACAAATCCTCGATATTGACCTCCAAAGCACTACACTATACTGCCATTTTTATGTTCTTGTGGCTATTGAGCATGGAACTTGGAGATTTTAACAAATAGTCCCTGACTAATGATGTGCTATAAGAAATCACCTTGGCCTATTTCAGGGCACTAAGATCTCAAGGTCTCTGGAATTTGGATGAAAGAAGGCACATTGAGAATACTGGAGTTCCTGAAGGTATTACATAGATGGAAAGTCATCATAGTTACAAAGTGGAATCTATTCCAGAGTACCCCTGTAAAGTTCCAAAGGTATAAACTGGGTCCTGGTTTGATACTGAACTGAGGGGTAGAGGATGAAATTGGTGCCCTAAGACTTTAGTAAGACAGACTATTTGAGTGGGTAGACTAACAATGGAAACAGTGACAGACTTTATTTTCTTGGGCTCCAAAATCACTGCAGATGGTGACTGCAGCCATGAAATTAAAAGACACTTGTTCCTTGGAAGAAAAGCTATGACCCCCAACCTAGACAGCATATTAAAAAGCAGAGACATTACGTTGCCAACCAAGGTCTGTCTAGTCAAAGCTAGATGTGAGAGGTGGACTATAAAGAAAGCTGAGTGCCAAAGAATTGATGCTTTTGAACTGCGGTGTTGGAGAAGACTCTTGAGAATCCCTTGGACTGCAAGGAGATCAAATCAGTCAATCCTAAAGGAAATCAGTCCTGAATATTCATTGGAAGGACTCATGCTGAAGCTGAAACTCCAATATTTTGGCCACCTGATGTGAAGAACTGATTCATTGGAAAAGACCCTGATGCTGGGAAAGATTGAAGGCAGGAGGAGAAGGGGATGACAGATGATGAGATGGTTGGATGGCATCATCAACTCAATGGACATGAGTTTGAGCAAGCTCCGGAAGTTGGTAATGGACAAGGAAGCCTGGCTTGCTGCAGTCCCTGAGGTCGCAAAGAGTCGGACATGACTGAGAGACTGAACTGAACTGAGGGCTGCAATAGAATGGATATTGTAGGTTCACTATGATGGGGAAAGAGAATTGAGAGAAGTAAGAAAACTTGCAAGTATGCAAATGAGGTAAAATGATTTCTTGGGACAAGAAGGTGAGATCGCTACAGACTTTGAGGTCATGGGCAAATATTTCAGAGGAAGTGGATTTCCACCAAAGCATATGTCAATATTCTACAAATATCACTGAAGGGGCCTTGGTGTAGGAGCCAAGCCTAACTTTGTGAGGTGAGTGGAAATTCAGAGAGCTTGGGTAGGCTAATTCTCTGGCTCTCCTTCAAAAATACATTTGTTACATATTTTTTCAAAATTCACTTGGAGAGATTCATCCTCAATCTTATATACCCACTTGAAAACACAAGCATCTTGTCCTTCACCAAATCCATACTTATTATAGGGCAGTTTAGATACCGTCTTTTGTGATTCGAACGTCTTATAAAGTGAGGTCCTCACTTTATATCCCATGAAGTTTACCTTATGATGTCTTATAAAGTGAATTCCTCCTCTCATACACCATGAAACTTACCAAAGTTTTTGTTTTCTTTTTTTCCCCCCAATCTTGTATAGTAGTCTCAGAAGATAGTTATAATGAATACAATTATATTTGATGACATTTCCAATGAGGTTGGAATTCCCAGCAAGTGCCTAGTCCAGTTCAGTCACTCAGTGGTGTCCAACTGTTTGTGACCCCATGGACAGCACACGAGGCTACCCTGTCCATCACCAACTCCCCGAGCTTGCTCAAACTCGTGTCCATCATGTTGGTGATGCCATCCAACCATCTCAACCTCTGTCATCCCCTTCTCCTCCTGCCTTCAATCTTTCCCAGCATCAGGGTCTTTTCTAATGAGTCAGTCCCCATCAGGTGGCCAAACTATTGGAGTTTCAGTTTAGCATCAGCCCTTCCAATGAATATTCAGGACTGATTTCCTTTAGAATGGGCTGGTTGGATCTCCTTGCAGTTCAAGGGATTCTCAAGAGTCTTCTCCAACACCACAGTTCAAAAGCATAAATTCTTTGGTGCTCAGGTTTCTTTTTAGTCCAACCCTCACATCCAGACATGACTACTGAAAAAACCATAGCTTTGACTATATGGACCTTGGTTGGCAACATAACGTCTCTGCTTTTTAATATGCTCTCTAGGTTGGTCATAGCTTTTCTTCCAAGGAGCAAGCATCTTTTAATTTCATGGCTGCAGTCACCATCTGCAATGATTTTTGGAGCCAAAAAAGATAAAGTCTGTCACTGTTTCCATTGTTTGCCCCATTTATTTGCCATGAAGTTATTGGACCAGGTGCCATACTAGCTAATACAAGTGCATAGTGTTCTGCTAAATAGAACTCTTAAAACTTTTGCATTCTGGATATTTCCAGTAGAATCTATGTAATCTGGGCAATTTGTTTCCTGAGCACAGACCTGCTACCTTCTCCATAGAGTAAGGCTACTAAAATAAGCCAGACACATAATGTATGACAGTTTCTATGAACTATCCAGAAAGGCCAATTCATATAGACAGAAAATATATTCTTGCAAGAGTTTGGAGGGAGAGGGGAATGAGAAGTGGCTGTAATGGGTACAGACTTGCTTTTTAGGGTAATAAAAATGTTATTTGAATACACTAAAAAGAAAGGGATTATACACATTAAAAGTGTAAATGTTACAGTATGTGAATTATATTTGTATTAAAAAAGGAGATACAAAGGATCTTTCTAATGCTGACATTTTACAAATTTTCACAAATGAGGTGTCCTTTTGTTTTCTTTTCTTAAATTTATATTTTTATTTTTTATTTATATTTTATTTTTGGAATATAATTGCTTTACAATGTTGTGTTAGTTTCTTCTGTACAGCTATATGTTTATATATATCCTCTCCCTCTTGAACCTCCCTCTTACCCCACTCAGTTCCACACTTCTAGGTGAAGTGTTTTTTTTTTTTAAATAGAACTCAACCTAGAATAGAGTACAAAGTCAAAAAAAAATTGATGATACAATCTTCTCTTTGCTCCTGGGCTTCAGACTACAATTTCTGAAGCTCCATCCAATTGCTGGCTTTCCTAGCACGGAGAACTTGATAGTTCTTGGCAAATTTGCCAGATGGGCAAGTTCAAGGAGAAAAGAGATTCACCTGAATTGGGGCCTTAAGAAACGAAAGATAAGTGTATTTATCTCAATGGGCTTCACTCCCATTTCAGTAAGCAGTTGGAACCTGAATTCCAGTGATTTGGCTAACATACAAATAGCACATATTATATGCAGATTTCCCAAGCACATGAACACAATCACATTCACAGTTGGAAGAAAGTGAAACAAAATCTATATATAACTGTAGGATCACTCACTAAACTAAAAATTCCCTCTCTTTCAAGACACATCTTTTTTCCAATGGTTGGAAAATGACTTTGTACTATACCCTCTGTGGCACTAATGGTCAATTGTAAAATTGTAACATAAAATTTTAATCTGCTCTTTCTCCCCACTTCAGGCAATTGATTCTTAAAAGCCTGTCTCCTGTTTCCAGGACTTTGAGCAAAAGTGATAATTTTGAACACCTGTTTTTGTTTTAAAATTTGTAACATTTGGGAATACATGTGATGACACAGGATGCCTACCTGTGCAGTTCTTACTCCACTTGTGTCTTAAGGGTATCACCACTTAGCTGGAGGCTGGGAAGCTTTTATTTGTTGTTTCTGATCACCATCCATAACTGGAAATTGATGCAGTACAAGGAAGAGGCAGTGTTTGCCCCTTAGTGCTATGCAAGTTGCTTCAGTCGTGTCCGACTCTTTGCAACCCTTTGAGCTGTAGCCCTCCAGGCTCCTGGGTCCATGGGATTCTCCAGGCAAGAATACTAGAGTGGGTTGCCATTTCCTCATCCAGGGGATTTTTCCCAACCTGGGAATTGAACCCTTGTCTCTTACATCTCCTTCACTGGCGGCAGGATCTTTACCATTAGTGCCACCTGGGAAGCCCTTGTCCCTTGGAGCATGCCTCAAAGCCTCCACCAATACAAAGATGCAGCATTGAGAGAAGAAGAAAGCAAGATGAATGTCAGGCTTTTTTCTTTTAACACTTCCCTCACTCATTTGATTTTATCTTCCTCCTTTTGTTGGAGGCAATCAAAACAACTTTATAGTGAATACAGTTGTTTTCCATGCTGTTTTTTTAAGGAATGCTTGGTATATACGAGGTTTTGGAAATGTATATATACTTGGAAAAGAGTATTTTCCTTGTCCAAAAAAAAAAAAAAAACAAAACAAAACTGTAAGCCTAGAAGCCTGTGAGAGTGCAGGATAGGAGTAGTGGCAGATAACTGGGTGCTGGTGATGGATTTAAGGTTAATAATATTCCTTAGTGTATTAAAGACCCTGAGAAGCCTACATGCAACTATCAATACAGTCACATGGAACTGCATTTCACTGGTTGTCCAAGAGATCCTGTTTGGAAATGTGACCTATAGATTAAAAATTTTGACTCTTGGGTTTCACTGGTGGCTCAGTGGTAAAGAATCTGCTTGCCAATGTAGGTGACACAGGTTGGATCCCTGGTCTGAGAAGATCCCACATGCTGCAGAGCAACTAAGCCCATGCACCACAACTATTGAGCCTGCACTTGGGAGGTACAACTACTAAAGCCCACATGGCCTGGAGTTTGTGTTTCACAAGAGAAGCCACAACAATGAGAAGCCCAAGCACCACAACTAGAGACAAGCCTGAGCAGCGAGGAAGACCCAGCATGGCCAAAAATAAACAAACAAAATTATATTAAAAAAATTAACTCTTACCCTGGCATTTAATGCCTTTAAAGACGTCAAAACTCATTTCTTACCTTAACACACACATATGTAAGAATCATTTTCAGGTACTATATTGACTTCCTCATTTTCAATTGAATACTTTCCCTGAAATGGAAAAAGTTCTGTTTTTTGTGTCTCTTCTGGGTATTCTTATCAACTCTCCTAACTTCAGGATCACATATGAAGCCATTTTCCCCACATAACTCAGGTTAATTATTCCTATTTAACCTAAAACAATCCCCGACTTCTGTGATTTGAAGCAGTGGTTTATTTCTTCCCCACATTGTAATCCAGCATGGGTTGGGTGACTCCCCTTGAGTGATTTAGCTCTTCAAGTTCCTTCTATCATAAGGCTGCACCACCTTGAGCGTCTTTCACATTCAATATTACAGATAGAATGAGAAGGTATATTGAGATTCATATGGGAGATCCTCAGGACAGATTTTACGAAGTCTCCTTAGTCTGGGTGGGTGAAGAAAGTTCCATTTTAGGCTCTGATTTTGCTCTCTGATGAAGGAACTTCTTTGTCCTTTGCAATCCATTGTCTGTGGCTTCACCCTTGGAGGTCTTATGTTTGTCCAACAGTCTCTTGGGGACCTCTTAAGTGGGTGTTGGAGAATAGATCATTCTTGTAAGGGGCTTGGAGACTTGTTTCTGCTTGTGATGGTAGGGTCCCAAATGTTGCGTCAAATGTTAGTGTCAAAAGACTTCTTGAATGAGTTTGGGATTTCTTTGACAACACATTCTTTCAACAGTTCCATAGCTTCTAATCTCTGTGTTCCCAGTCATTCCTATGTTCAGTAACCACAACCTGAATATTTTTTTCTAGACGTAGTCCTCAGGTCTACTTTATTGCTTTGTTTTGTAACCTCCTCACTTATTTCTCTGAAATAAAGATAAATTAAGGTTATTAGGATTGAATTGGGTTGATTGAATTAGGATTGATCATTGCACCCAGTCACTTCATCCTGAAGAGTTTTTCAAAGAAGAGTTTTTCAACTGAAGAGTTTTTCTGAGACTTTGCATTTCAAAGTATTTAAAAATCTTCTATATTAGTTTTGGGAGTCTAAAATCTTAACTTTTTCAACTCTAAATTTCTGGATTTTTTCTCTATTCCCTATCATTTCTGCCTGCAAAGTATTTAATTCTCCTGTGAGTTCATATTGTACAATATCTTGCCAAAGGCAGCCAATGGTAGCCAATACATACTCCTAAGGTTCTGCTTTCCAAGCTTTTCTATTAGAGCTGCTGGTTGCCTAAACATGTGATCTGTACCCCAAATGTGCATGCGTGCGTGCGCACTCGTGGTTGTGTTCAGCTCTTTGCGACCCCGTGTACTATAGCCTGCCAGGCTCCTCTGTTCATGGAATTTCCCAGGCAAGTGGGTTGCCATTTCCATCCTCAAATAAACACAGGCAAGAATTAAGCCAAATCCTTTGCAATTTGGACTGCATCTTCTGGAATGCTATCCCTCCAACCTTCTGTGCTAGCTTCCTTGATGCCTATGTCTTGTGCTTGTGCGTGCATGCTAAGTCGCCTTCAGTTGTATCTGACTCTGTGCAACCCTATGGAATGTAGCCTGCCAGGCTCCTGTGTCCATGTAATCCTCCAGGCAAGAATACTAGAGTTGGTTGCCACGCCTTCCTCCAAGGCATCTTTCCAACCCAGGGTTCCAACCCATGTCTCTTACATCTCCTGCATTGGCAGGTGGGTTCTTCATCACTAGAACCACCTGGGAAGCCCTGTCTTGTGTTGACTAATGCCAATTGTTTTTAAACTTTTTATTAAGGCAGCCCTTGACCTGAAAGTACTGACTTTTGTATTAAGTTAAATAACCAAAGATGCTAAAATTGCAGTGACTTTGCTTGCAAACATGTT
The DNA here is from genome assembly GCA_024291935.2 of Okapia johnstoni. NCBI lineage: Eukaryota > Metazoa > Chordata > Mammalia > Artiodactyla > Giraffidae > Okapia > Okapia johnstoni. The sequence goes on from CM044309.1 coordinate 62,967,645, forward strand.
GAATTCTTGCTCAGACCAGAGCATGCTGCAGACTGGATGGCTTTTCCTAGGTTTTCCTCAAAGACAAGGATCTATATTCCTTCATGTGACTCTCATCTCTGAGTCCTTTTATTTTGTCATGTGAGCAAATAGAAAGCATAAGTTGAATATCTTGAGAAAATTTTAAGAACTAGATTTGGAAACGGTGAGCATTACTTCTGTCAGGTCTCTTTGGCCCGAAGTAGTCATAGGACCAAAAAGGATTCTAGTAAACATAATTATCCTCTATCCTTGAGAAAAGGGAGAGAGATTGGGTAGCATTATATTACTTGCTTTCATGCTCCCAAATCTTTGTATTTCTGACCTAGATTTTTCTCTGAATTAAAAATAGATACCAAGGAATAGCTAAGGTGGCTCCACGGTAAACAATCTGCCTGCAACGCAGGAGACACAGGAAACACGGGTTCAGTCCCCAGATTGGGAAGATCCCCTGGAGGAGGGCATGGCAACTCACTCCAGCATTCTTGCCTGGAGAATTCCATTGACAGAGGAGCCTATCAGGCTGTAGTCCATAGGGTCATAAAGAGTTGGACACAACTGAAGTGACTGGGCAAACACCCATGCACATGAAATTTCAGTTTACTAGGTGCTCTCACATGCATTACATTATTTGATTCTCAAAGCATCCTTGTAAGAAATGCTTTTTTATCCCTCTTTGACAGAAGATAGTGGTGAAGTTCACAGATATAATTTTTTTAACATTTATTATCAAGCTTCTACTATATGTTTTCAAATTGTAGTGCTAGAGAAGACTCTTGACAGTCCCCTGGACTGCAAGGAGATCAAACCAGTTAATCTCAAAAGAAATCAACCCTGAATATTCACTGGAACCACTGATATTGAAGTTGAAGTTCCAATACTTTGGTCATCTGTTACAAAAAGCTGACTCATTGGAAAAGACCCTGATGGGAAAGATTGAAGGCAACAGGAGAAGGGGGTGGCAGAGGATGAGATTGTTAGATAGCATCACTGACTCAATGGACATGAATTTGAGCAAACTCCGGGAAATAGTGAAGGACAGAGGAGCCTGGCAGGCTGCAGTCCATGGGGTCATCAAGAGTTGGAGATGATTTAGCAACTGAAAAACAACAACTGTATGCTAAATACTCTGCTGAGCATTAGTGACAAAAATTTGACCTGGAAACAATCTCTGTTCTGTTGCTCAAGTTCTAATGTAAGAAACAGATACTGACTGATTAATAACGTCAGTAACTGTGCATTTACAAATGAGATCAGTGCTCTGTAAGAAACATGCATGATTGTGCAAGAAAATGTATTAAAAAAATAGCCTACAAAGTTTCTTTTTGGAGCAATGAAAATATTAAAAATTAGCTTATGGTAAAGGTTACACAACTCTGTAAATATGCTAAAATCCATTAAACTCTACACTTTAAATGAATAAATCTTATGGTATGTGAATTATATCTCACAAAGTTGTCAAAAAAGGAAATATATACTGGAAAAAAAATACCTGACCAATTTACCCATGTTATATGAGTCATATGGACTGTAAACACTTCAGACAATCAAAAGAGTAAAAAAGTACTTAGGTTTTACAATCAGGTCTTCAGGTAATTTCTCTAGGCCTCTTTTTCTTTGATAAATCAGGAAATGTAAAGAAATGTTACTTAAAAGGAAAATCCATGCCAACTCATTGACTTTTTATCTTTAAATTTTGCCCTGTTCTTGGGGAAAATTATGTTAATGAAACAATCGAAGCCACATTTTCCCTTGATGACTTCTTCTGAAACAGAATTATAGCATACTGTCTGTTGTTTTTCAGTGCTACAATAGACATTTGAAAGAAAAAGCAAAACAAAGCACACAAAAACGTAGTCTAAACTGAGGGGTCCAAGGTGAGCTTCCTAGGAGAACTCAAACTCTGATATCTGAAATGGATTGGAGTTAATAAGGGAAGAAGGAAGGAAGAACATCTTGCGACGAGGCGCTGTGTGTATGCAAAGGATCATTTAAGGTATCAAGAGGTGGCTTATTCATCAGGAGAACAAAGCATAAGCAGATATCAGGCTGGAGGGCCCAGGGAGGCTTAGATTGTGTCAAGTTCAGGCTTTTTATTCCCTTGTCCCCTAAACAATGGGAAGCTATTGAATACTTCTGAAGAGGAGAGACAAGGTTAGTTTTTTTGCATTGATTAATTTTAAAAATTAATTTTTTTCTAAATTGGAGAGTAATTGCTTTACAATGTTGTGTTGGTTTCTGCTGTACTACAATGCAAGTCAATCATTACTGTGCATGTGTGTGTGTATATATATATGCATATATATACTTGTGTGCGTGTGTGTGTGTGTGTGTGTGTGTGTGTGTGTCTCTCCCTCCTCTTTGAGCCTCCCTACCACCCTGCATTCCACCCCTCTAGGTTGTCACATAGTGCCAGGTTGGGTTCCCTGTGTTATGCAGCAGCTTCCCACTAGCAATCTATTTGACACGTGGTAATGTATATAGAGACAAGTTTAATTTTAGGAAGAACATGTGTTTATTTTCTATAGCAGTCAACTTTATAAATTTGTTACCTAATTTCAGCTAGAAGTAGTTGAGTTGGGCTCTGGAACCCAGGTCATCAGACTATGGAGGCTACCAGATAGAACAAAATGCAGCTGGTACAGGTTTGTACTTATGGAGGCCTTGGTCAGACCTGACCTACCAGGAAGCTAAGTATTCCTGGTAATGCAAGAAATATATTCAAAAGTATATAACCATCAAATTTCTTTTTTTAATTAGTTAACTTAACTTTAAAATTTAAAGTATATTTAAGCTACAATTTTGTGTTAGTTTCAGGTGTACATTATGGTGAGTCAGTTATATATACATACAGTCATTCTTTGGTAGATTCTTTTCTCATACAGGTTATCACAGAATATTGAGTAGAGTTTCCTGTGCTATACAGTAGGTCCTTGTCTGTTATCCATTTTACATATAGAATAGCATATATAAAAGTGTGTGTTCATCCCAAGCTCCCAATATATTCCTCCTCCAGCATGTTTCCCCTTGGTATTCATGTTTGTCTTCAATATCTGTAAGTCTGTTTCCATTTTGTGAATAAGTGCATTTGTCTCATTTGTTAAAAATTAGATTCCATGTATTAGTGTTATTGTATGATATTTGTCTTCCTATGTTTGATTTACTTAGCATGATCATCTCTAGGTCCACCCAAGTTGCCGCAAATGACATTATTTCATTCTCTTTTATGACTGAGTAATATTCCATTGTATATATGTACCACATCTTCTTTATCCATTTCTCTGTCAATGGACTTTTAGGTTGCTTTCACGTTAAAAATTTTTGATTGCACCAACAGCATGGATCTTTGAGATTTGAGGTTGCTTCCATAGAAAGGTAGGGAGCAGAAGGCTCTGGGGTGTACTGATTATTGATTCATCATCCAGTGTGGACTGCTCAATCATGAACCCAGAGCACATTTCGGAGGAAGCAGGGTGGTGTTGAAAGCTGCATGTCCACCTTCTGGTGTCTACATTTCCTGTAGATCCTTTTCATTGCTTGTTGGCCAGTTCAGTATTAAACTGAAGCAAAGGTAAAGTTTCCAAATCTACATCTCCTTTCTAGCCACTACTGATAGGTGACCTGTTCAAGGCGGCATGGCTGCATTTGTCATTTTCAGCTGGCATCAATTCTGACTAATTAGTGCCCATGCTATAGCATTCTACTTTCACCCCTGCTCTTGGCAGGTCTTCAACCTGGAAATAACCTTTGTGAATTAGCCTAGCCCAGCCTGACTGTGATCGGTTGTGATATCTATGTTGGAGCATAGATACATTATTTGGTAAAAGATTCTGCTTTCTTTCCCTCCAAAAACCCAAGTGTGGACTGGCAGAGACCTCTGCCATAGTAGGTATGATGAGTAGAACAATTTGAAATGAATGCAGAGGAAACAATGGAAATCATGTATTTGTCAAAAGCCCTGAAGAACTTCTCTGAATTAAGATCTCATAGTTAAGCATACAGTAGAGGGGATTTCCCACTTCTACCCCAGCAATCCTGGGAAATTCTCCAAAGTTGCTCAGTTACTTCAGTTGTTCTTCATGAATGAAGTCTATAAACGTGGGAACCATTTTTCCTTCACATGCAATTCAATGAAGAAGACAATTTACCTTCTATCTATAAAGATTCCACGGTAGATACTGAGGTTGGAACAATACGTATGTGATCATATTTAATTTTAATAACAAAGTCATGTGAATATATGTTTGCCCTCATTTTACAAATGAGAAACCTAAGTGTGGGGTAGTTAATTATTACAGTAAAGATTATGCAAGTGGAAAGTGTCAGAATGTGGTTTCAAACCCAGATCTTTCTTAATATCGTAAGACATGCTCCTTACTTATTCAACACTGACTCTTAAATATATTTTGATAAATGAAGAACCTTGAAACACAAGTTGTATGTGTCTTGCCAAGATTGTAGTTCTGATTAGATACATAGCTGGGCTTCAGTTAATATCTGTTGGGCTGTCTCTCCTTGAAGAAGGCCTTTCAAGTACTTTAGGAACAAGAGAAAGAAACTCAAGGTGAAGGTGACTGACTGTCACATTCAAACTGTTGAAATTTAAACACAAAAGAACAGGGCTCATTTGTAAGCAAACATATCAGAACTTACCAATATTAGTGGGAACCAAGTCCTCACCAGACTAATTCTCTTGGAAATATGCCCACTTATCCCAGCAGTGCTGAATGACAACAGAGAATAAACATGGACTTTGGAATCACAGGACCTATGTCAAACCCCAAGTTCACCACTTTCCAACTGCTTGAACCCGGGGTAAACATTTTTCTCTCTGAATCCGGATCTAGAGAAACATGTGGTTGCATACTCACGCTGTCCTTTATAGTACTGCTTCTGATCATTTTCTTCCCTTCCTCTCACAGTCTTTCTCTCTCTTCCCTGCCTATCCTTCCTTTATTTTTGTTTCAACCATGAGTATTCAAAGCCCTTTCCAACCACATCTTCTCTGATATGTTTTATCACGACAATACTGTTTCCTAGCAGGATGGTGGTTCTCATCTCTGTGCCTCCTTTACCTCTTCTGGCTGGAATGGCTTTCATTTCTCATTGTCTTCATGAGACTTTACTTGTCCTTCAAGATCTAACAGAAGTATCACATTCAGAAGTATCACATTTTCATTGCTATCATCTCTATTTCTCTCTTTCCTCTTCTCCGAATAGAACTGGTTTCTTCTCTCTGGTCAAAGATTCCATCTTCAAATATTGAGTATTTAACATCTCATCATGTCTTGCTCATTAATGGGGCAGAACTGTTGTCAGACATCTTATAAGAAGGATTGAGATATCTCATGGAAGATAATGCAGCGTAGTAAAAAGGCCAGAGAAAGAAGTCTGTTTTAGCCATTAGAAGCAAGGAAAACAGCGCGGTGTCTACCAGTAGGATCAATCCTGCCCTCTTCCCATACCCCTGTTCCACTCATTTTTTGGTTCTAGGATTGGATTTAATCAAAGATAGATTTCATCTTATTTGCAATATAATACTGACTGGTTGTACTCGCCTGGGATAATGGGTTAAATGGAGTTTTGCATCTGTAGCCAAGTTTAGTGATTGATTAATGATGTCTCATGATTGATTAATGATGTCTGCTAGAATCTTAGAAAATTAAAATGGCCACACATGTATGCAAGTTTGCTCTCCCTAGACTAGACAGTTTCTGAGTCCACATCTAGTGCTGAAAGTTTATAAATAAGAATTAGTCAAATCTGACCTTCCTATATATATATGTATGTATATATATGGCTGATTTGATTTATTCTACAGCAGAAACTAACACAACATTGTGAGACAATAGTACCCCAATTTAAAAAAAAAAGCAAGGATGATTCCAGTAGAGAAAGATTATTAAGTATACAGGAAGAAGCTATTCATCTTGTTTTCCAGAGGATCATAAGGAAAAACTTCATCACTGAGGTCAAACCTGAGTGGGGAGCAGGAAAGGTAATTCATTCAGACAAAACAGTTTGTGTAAAGAAATAGAGATTTTAAATGACACAGTTTACCCAGGAAACTGAGACTAGTTTTATGCTGTTGGATATGAAGTTTCCAGATTGAGCAAAGTATGAATAAGTCTAGAGAGAGAGGGAGGAGTCAGAATGTACAATAAACAACTCTGTTAGGAACATTACATTTTTCTAAATATGCATTTTTCATTAAATTTATAATTGCTCTTTTCCTTCTTTCTTAACTTCCCACTCACAGACCAAAAGCCAGATCAGGTGAAATAATTTTTTCCTTATTTCATTCATAAACCATACTTCAATATCAAATCATCCGTGGCAAACCTCTGTTTGGCCTTGGCCGCCTATCAAAGTCCTCCTCTCACGCGTGATCAATGGTCTTTTCAGCCCTGGAACTGAGCCAAAAGGAAACAGCCCACTGATGAAAGAGTGAGGTAGCAATGCAGTGAGACCAAAACGTTCTGACCAGAGAGCAAGCTGAATATTTCTTCTTAATAAAAAGCTTTCTGCTGGTATAGGGATTGTTCATGAAATGACCTGTAAAGGGGTGGCAATGCCCTCAGAAAGTCATTAATAACCACATTCTGTGTTTAACCTCCAGATCCTTTTGAAGAAATATTTGCAGTAGAAACCTAGATGTTGCAGCAGAAAATCAGCTCATTTTGAGGGTCTGCATAACCAGAAACCTTTGAAGATGACCTTCCAGTGTCCTCTTGCAGCTTGCCATAATGGTACCCTTCTTATGTACTTACTGGTCCTGGTTCTCAGCAGAAAGAACTGGACGAGATCGTCACACGCACAAGATCAGAAGCAATGATATTTATTTTCCTGAGAAGCAAAGGGTCTTTAACTAATATTTGTAATGTGCATTGCCTTTGAAGTCCCCTGTGAATTTTCCTCGGCTGGAATAATTCACTGTATTTCCAACTTCTTTTGGGTTATGCTTGTAGCTTATGCAGTCTTGAGATTGTTTAGTCAAGGTGGTGCTGGGAGTAATGGAAATTGTTAGTAAGAGGATTTCTGCAGTATTGATACCTTAAACTACATAATACTATCAAGAGCTTCTCAGTTACCACACCTTGATCTCCAACTTCCAGCCTCCAGAACTGTAAGGAAATAAATTTATGTTATTTAAACCGCTCAGTCTGTGGTAGTTTGGTATGAGAGCCCTAATAATCTAATATAGCTCTCCTTTACTAATCTTAAGATATGTAATTAATTGCCAAATTGTGTTATTTCTACTCCTTAAAAACTTCATGAATTCACCTACTTCTTTTGGTCCATAAGGTTGTGGTCATTTCCAAGATGATTACATGTTTTTCCTTACCTGGACAAAAGAGAGAGTCTCTCAATAGGTCAGGAAGCTTTCCATCTCATGTCTGTACAATTGGTTCTTTCTAGTAATAATAATATTATTTAAAATCCAGCAATGAACACTTACAGGATCTAAAATGTTTCCTTAGAATGAGATCTTGACTGAATGATGTAACACAGCTTTTGCCTCCATCTCCCTCTCTGGTTTTGTTTCTCTCCAAAGGCCCCCTTGCTCTCTGTGCTGTATCTTCAGAGTTCTTTTTTCAGGCCCTCTAAGGGCCATATTCTTTCACTCTTAGGCCTGCATTGCAGGAGAGCCAGGTTTGATTACTGAGTCGGGAATATTCCCTGGAGAAGGAAATAGCAACCCATTCCAGCATTCTTGCCTGGAAAATCCCATGGGCAGAGGAACCTAGTGGGCTATGGTCCATGGGGTCACAAGAGTCGGACATGACTTAACAACTAAACCACCACATCAAACTTCGGTCTATTTTCTCTGCCATCACAATTTCTCCACCCCTGAACCCTACAATGACGTTAGTCTATTGTATTATATACTTTCAGGACATCTTTTGTCTCCCTTATAATAATATTCATGATATATTGTTGCAATCTACATTCAGTGATGATAATCTTAGCCTGGCTGAGATCCCAGAAGACAAAGAAGTTATCTGTCTTACTCACAGTTGCATATCCGTTACTTACAGTACAGTGCCTAGAGCACAGAACATATTTAAAAAGTATAACTGAATCCTGTTGGTTGAATCATTTAACTTGGATTTAAACCTCACTAACTGGACCTCTCCTCTATACATAGTACTTGCCTTTGTTTCAGTAGCACAAAAAATGAAGCCAGACCTAAAACAAAGGTCAATAGAAATAGACAGAAAGATACAGATATAATCAATTTATCAGTTCACTTCAGTCTCTCAGTCGTGTCTGACTCTTTGCGACCCCATGGACTGCAGCACACCAGGCTTCCGTGTCCATCACCAACTCCCGGAGCTTGTTCAAGCTCATGTTCATCACATCGTGATGCCATCCAACCATCTCATCCTCTGTCATCCCCTTCTCCTGCCACCTTCCATCTTTCCCAGCATCAAGGTCTTTTCCAATGAGTCAGTTCTTCACATCAGGTGGCCAAAGTATTGAAGTTTCAGCTTCAATATCAGTCCTTCCAATGAATATTCAGGACTGATTTCCTTTAGGATGGACTGATTGGATCTCCTTGCAGTCCAAGGGACTCTCAAGAGTCTTCTCCAACACCACAGTTCAAAGCATCAGTTCTTCAGTGCTCAGCTTTCTTCACCATCCAACTCTCACATCCATACATGACCACTGGAAAAACCATAGTCTTGACTAGACGGACCTTTGTTGGAAACATAATGTCTCTGCTTTTTAATATGCTGTCTAGGTTGGTCATAACTTTCCTTCCAAGGAGTAAGCATCTTTTAATTTCATGGCTGCAGTAACCATCTGCAGTGATTTTGGAGCCCAGAAAAATAAAGTCAGCCACTGTTTCCACGGTTTCCCCATCTATTTACCATGAAGTGATGGGACCAGATGCCATGATCTTAGTTTTCTAAATGTTGAGTTTTAAGCCAACTTTTTCACTCTCCTCTTTCACTGTCATCAAGAGGCCCTTTAGTTCTTCTTCACTTTCTGCCATAAGGGTGGTGTCATCTGCATATCTGTGGTTATTGATATTTCCCCTGGCAATCTTGATTCCAGCTTGTGCTTCCTCCAGCCCAGCGTTTCTCATGATGTACTCTTCATGTAAGTTAAATAAGCAGGGTGACAGTATACAGCCTTGACCTACTCTTTTTCCTATTTGGAAAATAGGAAGTCTGTTATTCCATGTCCAGTTCTAACTGTTGCTTCCTGACCTGCATACAGGTTTCTCAAGAGGGAGATCAGGTGGTCTGGTATGCCCATCTCTTTCAGAATTTTCCACAGTTTATTGTTATCCACACAGTCAAAGGCTTTTGCATAGTCAATAAAGCAGAAATAGATGTTTTTCTGGAACTCTCTTGTTTTTTCGATGATCCAGTGGATGTTGGCCATTTGATCTCTGATTCCTCTGCCTTTTCTAAAGCCAGCTTGAACATCTGGAAGTTCACAGTTCATGTATTGCTGAAGCCTGGCTTGGAGAATTCTAAACATTACTTTACTAGCATGTGAGATGAGTGCAATTGTGATAGACACAGATACACACACACACACACACACACACACGCAGACACACCCACACCCACAAATTTAACTTGAGAATCAATGCAAATTCAGTTAAATCCACTCTACCTACCATTTGAGTGCTACAAAACCATCACCAACAATTCAGATGATGAACCTGAGCAAATACAAAGAGATTCCCTGTAGCCTATTCTCGTCCCAAATGGAAGTTTGGTCAAATGAAAGGTGACCAAAGGGTGAATCTTGGGAAAAGGAAAGAATACTATGGCCTGAGGATTTCCTGGGAAAGTGAGGTAAACCAAAAGAGTCTAAAGGAGTCTGTGTTCTCTTTATGATGAAGTGACCTGAAGAACATTTCCCTTGGCCCAAGGAGTAATAAATAATCCATGATTTTGTTTTCAACAATACATTGTATTATGATTGTTTATAATCCTGCCTTCCAGGGTCTAGAACTTTTCTTCCTGCGGCTTTAGATCAAAATTACAATAAGCCAATCAGTTGTTCAAATAAGCAAAAATTCTGATGTTCTGTTTTTGTGTCAGGAACTCTACAAGGGATAGAGCAATAAAGGAAAGAGACATGATCCTTGAGTTCTCGGGACTTTACTGTTTATGATACATTTTATAAAGGTATTGTTTTATGTATTCTCCAAACTACCCCAGTAAGCAGATGTGGAAAGTGAAGCTAAGACAATTCAGGTGAATTGCTCAGGATCATACAGATACGTAACAAAAGGAGCTAGCATCTACCTGAAGTTCTTCTGACCCAAAGTCCATGTTCTTTCCATGCCCTCTGCCTCTGCATAAGTGAATTTCATCCTTCCTGAGATTACAGTGATTTTCACCTGAGCTGAAAACCAGAGGGGAGGAGCAATCTGGTGAAAGATGCTAGAGCATGGATTTTAGTGCAGCATTCTGAAGAATCAGGACCAGGTCTGGCTCTATCTCTCTTACCAAAAAAAAAAAAAAAAAAGTTCTGATTTGTAATTCCTGGAAACTTAAGAAAAACTTCTGGCAGTTAGGTTGGGACCAGGAGTCTAGCTCTGTCTAGTGGGGCTGATAGGGGGAGTGACAAAAGATGTAGCCTACTGCAGTGGTGTCCTGAAGAAGAACCTTTAGTGGAGAAAGAACTTGCTTTGTAAGCACAATAACCATAGCATCAGCTATTATCATCAAAGAAAATTGACAGGGGTTATTACTAAAATCTGTGAAGAACTTTTGAAAATATACATCTATTCATAACTGAGTATAGGATCCAAGTCCTTAAAATATTCTATTCAAATATTCATGCCGGCTGGGCTTAGCAAAGAGGTTGTGACTATGGTAGAAATATTTCCAATTTTCTAAAACTTGCTTATTTAAAATATACATTTAATGTATAATTCCATCAAGTATAGAGTCAAAGTATTTAATATTTGAAAGTACTCTTGTTACACAGAATAGGGAAACTCAAGCTCTTATAAAGGAAATAGCAAGTATGTGCTTTTACCAATAGGATACTCGTTTTGTGAACACACAATTAAATTTTTTTAAATTAAGTTTTAATTTTGAGATAATTGTAGATATACATACAGTTGGAAGAAACAGACTCACAAAATGTAGAAAACAAACTAAATGTCTAAGTGTTAGTCGCTCAGTCATGTCCGACTCTTTGCTACCCCATGGACTGTAGCCTGCCAAGCTCCTCTGTCCACAGAATTCTCTAGGCAAGAACACAGGAGTGGGCAGTCATTTCCTTCTCCAGGGGATCTTCCCAACCCAAGGATTGAACCAATTGTTACCAAAGGGGAGAGAGAGAGGAGAAGGGGTAAATTAGGGGTATGGGATTAAGAAATACAAACTACTATGTATAAAATACATAAGCATTAAGGATGTGTTGTATAGCACAGGGGATTATAGACACTATCTTATAATAACTTTTGAGTAGAATCTGTTCACTGTGCTATACACTTAAAACTAATATAATATCCTCTATACTTCAGTAAAAATAGATAAAGGGATCTCACGTAGCTGTTAACCAGTTACCTCAATTGTAATCACTTGCAAAGCTATAGAAAAATATCAAAAATACGATATTGACATTGATACAAATACAAAACATTTCCATCTTCGCAGGGATCCTTCATGACTCCTTTTTATAGTCACATTGATTTCTTTCCAACTTTCACCCAGTCCTTAATTTGTGGCAACCACTAATCTGTTTCCCACTTCTGTAATTTTGAAACACCAAGGCTCAGCTAAATTTTCCTTCTTGAAAATACTTCACACATGTCACACATCATTGCTGGGAGGATTAAATACCTCCCCATGCAACGTTTCTAGAAGGAGATACTTGCAAATTTGTGTCTGGTTTCCCCTGGAATTTGTCCAAGTACCTTTTTCCTTTTCTGACTTTTATCTACATCCTTTTGCTGTAACACACTGTAATGATAAGTACAACAGTTTTCCTGGGTTCTGTGAGTCCAGTGATAATCAATCATGAGGGTGGTGTTAGGAACCTTAACATAGTAATATTTTTATTTCATTAAGGTCAATGTATTTTAAAAATTTCCCCAGAGACTTCCTATTTGATTCACAGATTATTTAAAAGTATGTAGTTGAGTTTACATGTACCTGGAGATTTTTCTATTATCACTGCTATGAATTTTAATTTCATTCCACTATGGTCTGAGAACAATTATTTTCAATTTGTGAAGTGTGTTGAGTCTTTTTTTTTTTAACTGTCCTAGGGTATGATCTATCAAGATATGTTTTCCATAGATACTTGAAAATAATGCATATTTTACTTTTGTTGGATGGCATGTTTATAAATGTAGACTAGTTCTTGGTGGTTGATGGTGTTCTGAGTTCTTCTATAATCTTGCTGATTATTGGCCCAACTGTCTTAATAAGTGGTGAAGGAGAGGGTGTTGAAGTTATCAAATATAACTGGGTTTGTCTATTTCTCTTTTGAGTTCTACTAGTTTTTGTTTTATATGTTTTACACTCTCTTTTTTGATTCGTGTATATTCAGGAATACTGTATCTTCTTGGTGGAGTAACTCTTTTATCATAACACAGTGTCTCTCTGTCTCTGATAATTTTCTTTGCTCTGATTATACTTTATCTAATATTTATTTAGTCACTTCTGTTTTCTTTTAATTAAAGTTTGAACAATATGTTTATTTCCATCTATTTACTTTCAACCTCCCTAAAAAATTATGCTTGAAATGAGTTTATTATAGACAGTATACAGTTGGATTATGTCTTTAATCACCTTGTCATCTTTATCTTTTAATTGGTATATTTAAATCAGTTACATTTAATGTAGCTATGGATTTGTTAGGGCTCAAGTTATCCATTTTACTCTTTCTTTTGGTTCTTTTTCACTAATCTGTTTTCTTTCTCTTGCCTTTTTGTGGGTTGCTTGAGTATATTTGAGAATTTCATTAAGATTTCTTTATAGTGGTTTGAGTGTATCTCTTTGGATAGCTACTTTTAGTGGCTGCTCTAGTTATTACAGAACTTAACACATACACATATCATTACTTAAATTTCCTGGTGTTACTAGTTAATCTGAAGTGGAGATATCCTACCCTCTTTTATAAACTTTATCTTCCCCTATTTATAATATAATTGTCTTAATATTTCCTCTACATACATTTAGAACCACCTCAACTGTACTGCCGTTTTTGCTTCCACCATCAAACCCAAACTGATTCCCTAGCTGATCTGTCTTCTCTTCATCTTTTCAAATAGACTTAGATTTGTTTTTGTATGTAATATGCAGGGGAGTGGGGGGAGCGTGGTTTGTTGTTGTTGTACTTAGCAGGAGGGATAGGAAAGATACACAACTACTCCACCTTCCCAGAAGTGGTTTCACACCATTTATTTTTATGACAAAGAGGTTATCAATGTTTTGTTTTTTTTCTTGCTTGCTTAGTTCTCTTTTTTGCCCTTTCCTTTCCTTCCATTTTTTTCTCCTCCCCTTTCTCCTCTCTTCTTATCTTGTTCTTTCCTTTTCTTTTTACCGGTGCTAGTCATTCTTTATTTTTGCATTTTATGTTTGTTCTCTGTATCAATCTCACATTTCATTTTAATACTCATTTTGTAACTAGCTAATCAAATATCTAAGCAGAGACCTTGGTGGTATTCTAGTTCTTTTTTCTTCTTTGCCTCAATATGTACAAAACTGAGTTGCTGCTTGGGGAGCCACAACCAAAAAAAAAATTTTTTTTTATAAGCTTCTGTTAGTGTACATTCTCTTGTTTGAGATGTAGTCAGAACATCTTAGGTTTCTTCTCCAAAGTATTCTGTACAAGCCTTCAGCAGGATAATCTTTTCTGACCTGGTAGAAAAAAGAAATTGGTTTTGGATTTATATTGTGCTGGGTTTGAATTCTGGATCTATGATTTTTTTTTCTTTTTTTTGTGATTGTGGGCAAGTTATCTAAATTATTTAGTTAGATTTCTTCTCAGTAAATTGGGTATTTAGTGAGATAATGATTGCAAATTATAAAACACAAGTCCTGTTACATAGTAAGTGTTCAGTAAATTTTAGTTAAGTCTAAAGTTGTTCATTCTTAGTGCTCTTCAGCCCCCAAAGATCACTTTACCCACTTTGGCCATCAATTTTCTTTCTCAAGGTCAGTATATATCTATCACTATCTTTGCTGTTGTTGTTTTGGTTTTTGGAAGGGTTGTCTGTGGGTAGGATGAAGAAGTTTCTGAGATAATTAGAATTTATTGCCCATCATAATAATCATTATGATTATCTTCATCCAACTCATGCTCCCATCTTATGACAAACAAGTTCCTCCACAAATATTTACTCGATTAATAAAGGGGTGCTTCTTAAGCACATACTCTTAACCTCCCATTTATGGTACCATGACTGTCATCAGATTCAGTGTTAAATATAGCATTTTTTTATCATGGTGACTTTGCTCTTCATTTGCTTATAACAGAAAGACTGCTCAAAGAAAATCTAGATAATTTTTGATTTGAGACAAAACCACTTTGACTTTTATCACTTCATGAGAAAACAGCTTAACTAGGGATTATTTCAGAAAATTGTCTCCTGTGGTTGTTTATCTGTAATACCAGTTCATTCTGGATTTGATGAGTTCCGTGCAAGAAAAAATACAAAACTCACCTTACATTTGAAAATACATGGAAGAAAGGTTTCATTGTATTTGAAATCTAGTCACGGATGATGAAAGCAAAGTTCATTTCAGTTAGAAAAGGAATTTCCAACTATCTCCCCCAATATTTTTCGCAAATTACTTTTTATATTTGTATTTTAACTTATAGCTTTGTACCATTATATTATTTTATTAAGAATGCAAGGTGTTTTAGATAAATACAAATGTAAAACAGAAGCATTTCCCCCCCAAACTTTTTCCTGTTATGCATATTGTCTCTTTGTCCTGCCAGTTTCTTTTTTTTTTTTTCCTATTTCTTTTGATCTTTATATTCCAATTTGGACACTTTTTTCAATTTAATGGTAATCTGTGGCTGTCCATCAATAATTGAGAATAGGTGCTATAAATCTTATGGAAAATTCTGTGTTGGTTTTGTCAACTGGTGAGCTTTTGAATAAGATGGCATGGCAGGAACCAAATTATGTCACTGATGTTTATCCAAATTTGGCTTCCCTGGTGGCTCGGAAGGTAAAGAATCTGCCTGCAATGAGGGAGACCCAGGTTCAGTCCCTGGGTTGAGAAGATCCCTTGAAGAAGGGAATGGCAACCCACTCCAGTATTCTTGCCTGGAGAATTCCACGGACAGAAAAGAGCCTGGCGGGCTACAGTCCATGGCGTCACAAAGAGTCGGACACGACTGAGCGAGTGACACTTACCAAATAGCTGTAGTTGCAAACTTACGGGCTATTTTGTTCCTCCAGACAACATTCTACTAACCTCCTGTTTGAGAAAGATATGGCTGAGAGTGGGGAGAACTGGGGAACAGTAGTGGTAGCAAATTCCACCCAGGTTCTTGGAATCTAGCAAAGAAGGGGTGCTAAAAGTTTCTTCATTCAGTCTCTTTTCTTCTTGATCTTCCTAATTGTCTCTATGGGTGTGGTATTCTTGAGTCTGAGGCCTCCCTGGCTCAGTTTATCCACAGAATGACTTTTCTACTAGACTGAGGTAGAAATTTTGCCTGAAGCTGGAAGTAAAGATACTGTTATATTGGTGTCTAGTAGCCCTTGTTCAGTCTGTCAATGAACCCTGTCTGAGATCTCTTGTTTATTCTAATAATATTTAATGGCACATGGAATTGCTAATTTTTGAGACATTCTACATTCCATACCATAAGTTACCTTGGTACATACATTTCAGTGCCTTTTCTCTTTATAGGTACTTGCTGTTCAATTTCTCTGCTTTATTGTTTTCTTCGTCTATTTTCATTCTATCCCAAATAAATGGACAGTTCATTTTTTGAAGTTCTCTTCTCTTCCATTTTCTTTGTGTTTAGGGTTCATAGCTTTGTTTCAAAAAACAGCAGATAATGACACACATTTATTCATCTATGCAGAGCTTTAAATCTTTCTAAGTTGTTGAAAGAGAACTCTTTTTAATAACTCTAAGATTACCAGGGTAGATATTGGGTTACAAGGAATACACATTCATGCTATCTGCAGAAACTTGGCAAAGGTCAATGATATTTTGAGAAATTCTTCACTCTAGGTTGACTATTGAAAAATCTCTGGATTAGAACATCTTTTAGTGTGATATTTTTTCCCTTTAATTGACCTAGAAACCTAAAAATAGAATTCAACTCAAAACAATGTCATAAATTCTGCTGCCTCCCAGATATTTATGTCAGAATTTTAATGTCATGGCTGGTATCATCCTCTCTTTTACCCCATTCAATCACCAAGCTAGGTTGATTTTTCTTATATCTTGAATCTGTCTGTTTCTTACTTTTACGTGCATAGCCAAGAGTCCAAATCACCACTGTTCTCATTTATATTTCTGTCACAGCCATTTAATTGAATGGCTTTTCCTTTTTACACCCATTTTTCACTTGGTAATCAGAGCTATTCACATCATTAATACACACATCTTTTAATCTTAGAAACAAACATTCTTGGCTGCCATTTCTCTGAGTATAAAGACCAAAACCCTTACTATGGCCCATAGGGTCCTATGTAGTCTGAAGTCTATCTGATCCCTCTGGCTTTGCTGAACTTCTTCTAGCTCCTGCTCTATTATAACCTCCTCCTCAGCTCAGAACATTTACTCAGTTATTTTGCCTGGAACCACTGAATTCTCAGAAACTCTATCCTTTGCATACTGGGCATTTAGGGTCAATAATTGGTAAAGTAAGAGGTCAGGTGCAGGGGAAACCCTGAAACATTTGCAAAAACTGCTCAAACTTCATCTCTATCTTTTCAAACTATGTGCTCCTAGGTCATGCATGAGCTTTTAGGGGGTCATTTATTTGCTTAAAATGGGTAGTTAGATAATGGATATAAAATATCACAGTACTGTGCAAATAATGTTTATTCTATACATATTAGTTTCTTTCTTCTTTTTTGTCCTTCTGTTGATGTATTGATAACTGTTTGGTGAAGATGTAAAGTTTGGAGCAAGTTTTAGGTACAGTAAGAAACAGCATGTTAATACAAATAGACTGGCTATACCTCTCAATGTTAAAATGTTAAAAAAATCCAATTTCAATAAAAGCAATGAATTTTAAAATAAATTACAGAAAGAACTATTTTTGACATTCTTTTAAGAATTGTCCTTGTTTTTTCCCCCTCTGCGTAGATTCCTAATCAAGTATGTATCTTTAAGGTGTTTGAAGGAGAGTTTTCCTAAATGTGAGATACTCCATTTAGAAGGCAAGCAGAAAATATTAATGATAATGACAGTTCTAGTGTTGACTTTTACATTTATAGCCACATTTATTTTCAAAGTACCACTCAATCTTTCTGTAAAAGCAAGGAAAAAATTAAAGTGAAAATTTCTCAAGTATGATTGACTGCACATTCATATCATGGAGGACAATGCCGAAGTGTAGAGTCCTCACAGGTGGAGGGGCCTATTATTTCACAAAAGCTTTTATTTTATTCATTTATCATGAGTCTGGCTCAGGGAGATGTCTGCTCACTGAGAAATTTCCTCAGGCAACCCCAATGCTTAAGGTAACTCATCAAACAGTACTCTCTATAATTCTTGGCAAAATTTTTCACTTCTCCAAATTGTATTATATCACATTCCCAAATTGCAAGTGTTGACTAAGGTTTCTGTCTTTTCTTCTACCTTCCTTTCAAAGGTGTCATGGTACCAGCTATTCCTCCAAACACTGCTGAGTATGGTGGGCCATCAATAGCGAAAAAAAAAAAAAAAAAAAAGGACCTGAATCAATTTCTTTAGATTTGCTTCTCCCATTTCTAACCTTTATAACAATCATTACTTGACCATACAATCCAAGTCTCCAAACTCTGATCCTAGAATTTTATTTTAGCTCTATTCCAAAAATACCTATGAAGCAAAGGTGGTGCATTGGTAAAGAATCTGCCTGCCAATTCAGGAGATGCAAGAGGCATGGGTTTGATCTCTGGGTTGGGAAGAGTCTCTGGAGAAGGAAATGGCAACCCACTTTAGTATTCTTGCCCAGGAAATCCCATGGAGAGAGGAACCTTGTGGACTACAGTCCATGGGGTCACAAAGAGTCAGATATGACTGAACACACACACACACACACACACACACACATTTTTACTGCACACATCTTATTACTCTTGTTTTTTACAAACCCCCACTTGCTTTGTTATCCATTCTCAGAGCATCAGTCTGCAGTTTTTTCAAACTACAAAATGACAGAGGTGCATAATTCAGGTTTCCAGTGGAAACCATGTATAAACTATATTCTTTGTTAGTAAACGGATTTTTGCTTTTTTAATTTTCTATTTGAAAATAAAATATACTATTTTAATAATAATTATATTACATAAATTTTTATTTAAGTCTGAATTTAAGATTTTCAATACTATTCATCCCCAGGAAGAGGACGAAATTTCCCAGATAAAGGTTAAGAATTTTGTTCCATTAGTATCTTGGATAATTTCCCATTGTCGCCATCGGTATGCAGAAAACATAGAGTAGTTTTCATAGCGTCTTTCAATTCAGTGCAATGAAGGCATCTGCAGTGAAAGAATAGGTTTCAGAGCTCTTCCAAATTTAAATTGTGCCTCAGTGTGGATTTTTAAATTATCTAGTGTTTTCCTTTTTTCTCCGTTCATATTTTAAGTATTCAATAGCCCCCATTACCCTAAAGGTGGTAGGAGAGTGTAAAGAAAGTGCATAGAGATAAAACATATATGATGTCCTCAGGACCCAATGGGAGGGTCTCATAACCAACCTCCTCTTTCAGCAGATAACAATCTAGAGACTAAGAGATGGGGCAACTGACTATTTAAGGTCTACAACTCTCTTCATTTGGGGGGCCTTTTACAATTTTTTCTTCTGACTACTGATTTTCTCTTCAAGTACCTTACTAGTCCTACAACCGTTACTATGTGAAGATTTTTTTTAAAAAAAGCAACAACAAAAAAAACTATGTTTCAGGCAACAGAGCTGAGAAGAATCTTGATCACTGCATTCTCATCTCTCATTCTCTCCTTTTGAACAGACCTGAAGATGCAATTCAGCAGAACAGAAAGGTTGGGGAAAACCCACTCTGAACTTAGAGCAGTATGAAGAAGTAGGCTCAATTAAACTGAAATGAAACAAATAGGGAGTGACAGAAAATATCACACACATTGCGAAGATTACCCGCCAAGTTACAGGGTGTTATATTCAATTAATCACATAATTATGTTCCATGATCTTTACAGGGGAGCAGACCCAAAGAGGAATATATATATTATTAAGGTATTGGTCTATGGTGAGGGATTGTCAACAGATACATTAACAGATATGTGCTTTCCTACTGTTGACAGTTATGTCCTCTCTGAGTACCAGGAACCTGCCTGAAACCCCAGAGGGTTTAATTGGCTCAGGTCTCACATCTGAAAGTTAGTAAAATTGGTTTCTTAACTCAGGTCTTAAAGGAACAAAAGTAAATATTTTGTTGATAATGGCACCCACCTCATTTATTAAACATTTAGGTGACAAAAATTATTCTAGGTACTTTGTGTATATAATCTCTTTTTATTGTAACCACAGTTCAAGAAATCTAGTGTACATGCTCAGTGGCTCAGTTATATTCGACTCTTGTGACCCCACGGACTGTAGCCCATGAGTCTCCTCTGTCCATGGGATTCTCCAGGCAAGAATACTGGAGTGAGTTGTGATTTCTTGCTCCATGGGAACTGCCCAATCCAGGGACTGAACCCCCATCTTTTGTGGCTCCTGCACTGTAGGCAGATTCTTTACCACTGAACCACCAGGGAAGCCCAAGAAATCTAGAGGTTGGTGTATTTATCTTCACTTTATAGTTGGAGAAATTGAGTCTTGGAAAAGTTGTTATTTGTCTTACTAATTAAAAAGCCAAATTTCCAAAATTTTCCAATTTTCTATACTCTCTACATTAACACACCCCTAGTATCCGGGTATATTTGAAAGAGATGGTCTGGTATTAATTCATAATTCCTAATCACGGGGAAATATCAGGGAAGTGAGATTTTTCTTTAGTTCACCTAATATTTATTGCACACCTACTCCTTACTAAGAGTACAGAGCGAAAGAGATAGATTACAGAGATCTTAACTTAGAGGAGTACATGTGCTGTGCTTAGTCTCTCAGTCAGGTCCAACTCGTTGCAACCCCATGGACTATAGCCCACCAGGCTCCTCTGCCTGTGGGGATTCTCCAAGCAAGAATATTGGAGTGGGTTGCCATGCCTTCCTCCAGGAGATCTTCCCAACCCAGGGATCAAACCCAAGTCTCCCTTGCAGGTGGATTCTTTACCATCTGAGCCACCAGAGGAGTTCGTAGTATCATCTTAAAGATGGATGTGAAAATCTATAACTTCATTCTAATTTGGGAAATGCAATGAGAGTGGTCTGGGTTTTACCTGTGACTGGCTCTGATTTTCATTATGATCCTTGGGGCATCAGTCTTGGCCATTTCTGTATTGCAGCTTTCTATTCCTGCAAGTTAATTAATTGAGTGCATTTGCTGACTGAGTTACTGTGCAAGACAATAAGAGATACAGAAATGGTCAAATCACCAGTTGGTCTGGTGCTTAGCATCCAGAGACTTGAGATCTCACCAGATCCATTGGATCCACTCAGACTGGCCAGTTTCTTCTGTATCAGTGATGAATATTCAGAGAGGTTTCTCTGATTCTATATGTTCAATTTACTCATGTTTAAAGTTGTCTCTATTAATTATTGTCATAGTTGATTTGGTTCATTTTTTGCTTCTTCACAAATCCTCAAAAATGCTGAGGGTAGGTATTAATATTTTCCTGGTCTCCCTCTTCTGAGAAACTGCTGCTACCACATCTCTCTTTCCTCTGCAACGGTAAGTATTTTGTAGACCTCCTTTGGTTTTTGCCCGGAG
Organism: Okapia johnstoni; assembly: GCA_024291935.2. NCBI lineage: Eukaryota > Metazoa > Chordata > Mammalia > Artiodactyla > Giraffidae > Okapia > Okapia johnstoni. Next base: position 62,988,683 of record CM044309.1, read on the forward strand.
AGGACAACTTTTATCTAAAATAGGCTTCCTTGATTCTCTTCAAAGCACCAAGTCTGCTATCAAACATCTCCCAAGACAGTAATTCAAGTTAAGAATTATCTTCCGGCAGCTTCCCTCAGATCTTGCTAATGTACCGTTTCATTTCCATTTGTCTCTGAAATGTGAGAGCAAGATTCTGTTTTTCACTCCTCAGTTCTTTTACCAGATATGAATCACTTGGTTAATTTAAAAAATGGCAAGGGGGCCTCATATTTACTAAATAAATAAAATATGAGAGGAGATTATTCATAGCAACTGTCCTTTTAAAAAGGGGTTTTCCTTGGAGTGTTCCTTAGAGATGGGTCTGTGTATGTTATCTCTCATTTGAAATTCTGAGCTCTGACTCAGTGACATTTTGCTACGTGATCTTGGGAAGGTCATTTTAACTCTCTTGGCCTGACCATTTTTCAAATGAGGTTTATAGATGAGGTAATTTTATTTCAGCTGTAACATTTGGTTATATTGTTTGAAATTAGGGATCATTTCTTAGGAAGTTTTCTGAAAGCCTACCCTGCCTTGCAGCAGTTCACACCCAACATAGATTAGACACAAGTAAGCATGAATTTGTAAGGTTACAAAGTCTTCAAGTTCAAAGGAACTGTCAAGATCATGGAGCCCAGCCCCCTGTGGGGATACCTGAATACCTTCTACAACATCTCCACCATGTGGCCAACCTGCCTCCAGGTAAGCACCTCTATCAACCCTCACTACCTCCCAAGTCAACCTTTTTTTTTTTTTTTTTTCTGTAGGCTATTATGAAATTCTGGCTTGAGTGGTTCCAAAATATGTTGCCATGCAATTTTCACTATTGGGTCAGACTTCTACTAAGAAGAATAACTCTTTTTTTATGAACAAGTTTGAGTCAGTTCTAGTGAGATGGATGAACCTAGAGCCAGTTATACAGAGTGAAATAAGTTAGAAAGAAAAAATCAAATATTGTATAATAAGGCATATATATAGAATCTAGAAAAATGGTGTTGATGAACCTATTTGCAGGGCAAGAATAGAGACACAGACATATAGAACAGACTTGTGGACCCAGCAGGGGAAGGAAAGGGTGGGACAAATTGAGAGAGTAGCATTGAAACATATATATATTACCATATGTAAAATAGATAGCTAGTGGGTAGTTGCTGTATAGCACAGGGAGCTTAACTTGGTGCTCTGTGACAGCCTAAAAGGGTGAGATGGGGTTGGGGATAGGAGGTAGGTTCAAGAAGAAGGGGATATATGTATACTTATGGCTGATTCAAGTTGTTGCATGGCAGAAACCAACACAACTTTGTAAAGCAATTATCCTCCAACTAAAAAATAGCATTTCCTTTTTCACATAAAAATCCTTTAGATATTTAAAATGATGACACAAATACCCTTGTCTCCAGGATAAACAAACCCAGTTCCTTAAAGCATTCCTGCTGTGGTATGGTGCTGAGTGTGTTCCTAATTCTGATCAATTTCCTCTTAATCTGACCCAGATTGTCAGTGTCATTCTTACTGGCCTTCAGGCCCGATCAAATGTCCATGGCAATCTTTGATGATAGAATTTGAAAATGGACTTTCCAAGAGAAGGAAAAATAATCTGATAAGAGATTATCATTGTAATTTGAGTCAAAAGTGACAGGGACCTTGGCAAAGAGGGAAGGAGGATACTAATATGTGTTAAATATTGTGTGTTTTGTTTTAAATATGTCATCACAAGTAATATAGTCACTGAGCCCTTCCCATTCTAGAGTTTAAGTTACCTGTACAATACTAATATATGATAGATCTGGGAATCCAATCTATTTTGTATGATTCATGAATCCAGTAGTACTGCTTAAGAGGGACTTCCCTGGTGGCTCAGTGGTAAAGAATCTGCCTGCCAACGCAGGAGACACAGATTCAATTCCTGGGTTGGTAAAATCCCTTGGAAGAAGAAATGGCAAGCCACTCCATTATTCTTGCTTGGAAAATCCCATGGACAAAGGAGCCTGACGGGCTACAGTCTGTGGGGTCACAAAAGAGTCTGACATGACTTAGCCTCTAAACAACAACTGCTATCTGAAAGATTTCAAAGATTGTATGAGAACTGCACCTCAACAAATAGAGTGACAGGATGGAAAAACTTGTTCCCAAATTGATTTTCCAGAGGAATTATTTTGGAAAATGTAGGTAAAGCAAACATCACACAGAAATGCCAAAAAAGAAAAAAGCAAAGGGTTTTATGCCCCTTGTAGAAATTAGAAAGAGTTCTGTGTGTCTGTATACAATCATTTTTCTCATAGGATAGGCAAGTCAAAATTTGAACACCTTTTCTATATCAAGCATAGCAAAGCCTGCACTCTCTAGGGTTGTCCTCTATTCTCCAATCAATCTTCAAAAGAACAAGGAGACAGGCTTGAATTAAGGAGCAAAAAGAACAGTATTTAAAATGACACCCAGAACAGGGAAGACCTGGGCTCCTGAACATAGCAGATGTATGATTTGTGATGTATGATTGGGTCATATCTGTGAGTAGCTTCAGAGGATCAAGAGGAGTATTAAGTGAGCTAATACATATAAGTACTTAGAATGCTAATTGGTACTGAGTAAATGTTCAATAAGTGGTAATGATGGTCACAAGAAATTGCTATTTGGTTCAGAAATTTCACTTGTGGAAAAATTAAAATTATCTTGGTTAAATGCTGGAGGGGTATAGATTCATTGCCATGTCTTATAGTTTCTAAACTCCATCCTCTGTTTTTTAAAATTTTCATTTTATATTGGAGTATAGTTGATTAACAATGTTAGTTTCAGGTTTACAGCAAAGTGATTCAGTTATACATATACATGTATCTATTCTTTTTCAAATTCTTTTCCCATATAGGTTATTACAGAGCAGAGTTCCCCGCGCTATACAGTAGGTCCTTGTTAATTACCTATTTAAAATATAGTCATGTGTATATGTCAATCCTAAACTCTCAATTTATCCCCCCGCTTTTCCCTCTGGTATCATACGTTTGCTTTCTATCCTCTCTTGAAATTTGATAATGGGCACTCAGCCTGAGACTGACCCAATCCTTTACAGTGACGAACTGTGAAACTATCAGGATTGTTCCCTAATTTCAAACCTTCTCTGGCTTCCTTTCTTGTACAGAATATAGTCTAAACCCACAATGAGAGTAAACACACACAGCATAATATGTTCCTGCCTGTCTCCACACCCTCCCTCCATCCTCACTTCTCACTTTTTGCCTGCTGCACCTGGACACAGAACCCTTTTGCGGCTTTGTATGTTGCCCATCTTTTTCCTCATCCTAGAAATAACACAATAGGCCAAAGGAAGAGCTGAATCACCTCATTTCATTCTCGCATGACGTGGAGCCATCTGTTGATGGCTTGTGAAATATTCAGTGTTTGTGTTGGCCTAATAGAGGATCACATGATTTATTTCACAACCACTTATGAATTGCCTTCTATGTGCCAGGCAAGGTGCTGAGATGGAAAGGTAAGATAGAACCCCTATCTTTAGGAGGTTGTGTGGAGAGATAAAATAAGTGCAGTGTTAAATATCATGGTCAAGGTCAAGATAGGAAGAAAGCTCAGCAGGGAAGCTCTGGATTAACCCTGAGTATATCAGGAAGATGAGAGTGCCTGGGCTTTGCAGAAAGGGCAAGTCACCTAGCAAAGGAATGAATGGGTGAGCATCCCCACAGAATGAGAAGTGTGCCTGGACTTGGTCTATGAAGGTCTATGTCTTTAAAAGAACCAAGTTTCCCAGGGAGAGGAGTTTTGCTCAAAACATCCAATGGTCAGGGTTTATTATGATAGCTCCCAAACATAATACCTCAAGGAAGGAAAGTGGGAGATGTGAGTCTTCTGAGGCCATCTTCAGAGCAAGGTTGTGAGCATCTTTAAGAGATCAGAAGAAGAAGATGGTTGCACTGGGAAAGGCTTTGTCAACTATGAGCTTCCGCAAGTGGAAAGCAGACAACACAGGGAGTTTCTACCTTGGTTTTGTGAGCATTCCTCTGAGTCCAATATGATTTAAAAAAAAAAATGACAAGCTCCCCAGAAGACAGCCATCCAAAACTTCAGTCTATCTGAGTTCTAGTCCAGAATTTAAATTCTCAAATGCCTGCAGTTGCTGACAGGTGGCAAAAATTTGTGAGCCAGGAAAGGTGTAACACAAAGGGAGGTGTAATACAAAGGGAGGAAATTGTTTGAATTGGCAACCATTGACCCCATTTAGTTATATTCTCTTTCAAATGCCTTGGGACCCAAAGGAAACAAACAAACAAACAAATGACCCCTCCGCTTCCTATCGGTGATCCCTTTCCAGGTATTCTTTTCCATCTCTGTGTTTCCATCACTAAACCCATACCCTCCTCTATCTCTGCTAAACAGAACCACGTGATCATGAGTGAAATAGAGGGAGGGAATTACAGGGAGTGGGCTTTGGAGTAAGACATCCATGGATTCAAAGTCACTTCCAACCTGGATAACATGATTCAACTTCTCTTCTGGTTTTGTTTATAACTCCTACCTTGCAGTGTGGCTGAGATTTTACTTCATGTAACCTGACAGAGTGAAAAATCAGTAGATAGATGACAGCTCTGAAGACAGTTATTTCCACTACTATTATTTCTACTTACATGCAAGGAGCAGGCAACGAGATCAAGGCTTTGGGCACTAGTGTGAAATATGCCGGGTCAGATACTATGTATTTCACTCACGGATGACCTGACCCATAAAACCCTTCAATGGTACAGGATGTGAGGTGCATTCTGCCCAGTAGCACTTCTCTCCTCCCATCCTTCCACACCCCCAGAATCTATAAATGCCACCTCACCATGTCTACCTTCCTGAAACCAGGGCCTGCAATCTCTCTAATCTTTAATTAGAGACGCTGACCTCTAAAGACCCCTCTAAAAATACATATAGATGTGACCATTTTAACACCCACCCTCATGTTAGTACAAAGGAATTTGACTTATGCCCAGAATGAGCCAGCTTTGCAAGAAAGTGGAGGTGGGGAACAAGGAAGGGGAAGACCCTGGCAAGGTGCAAAATGACAAGAAGGATGTGGTCACTGGATGTCAGGGGCAGCTTTTCAATCAAGAAGGGCATGAGGCAAGGAGAGCAAGTGATCCTTTGGGTGGAAACAAGGTAGTTCTCTGTGGTGAGTCACCTGGCTGGGGTTCCCCCAAACGATAGATACTCAGTAGAGCCTCTGTGCTGTGAGCCCTTGAACACAGAGACTGTGTGGGAACGTGGATCAGAAGTTCTGACTCCTCCATCCTCATCTTGCTCACCTGTTGTGAGATCCCACACCTGGGGTATTCCCTCCTGGAGCCCATTTCCTCATTTGTCCATGGGAGTGGGTGTGTATTTGGGGAGGGAGGGTTATTATGTCTATGATTCTGTCCTAATGTGATTCTTCGCTGACAGAGAAGAACAGAAAGTGAGACTGAGAAAGCTGATGAGAAAGAGGGAAACCTGCTCAAAATCCTTCTTCCTTTACTGGGCTTGGGCTGATGAACATGGAGATGAATTCAACACCCTCCCATTCCACAGCCACTTGTGGTCCAGTCAGGGAGGCAGCTAAGTAAACAGGCAACAGTCCTGGAACATGCAATGAACATAGTGTGCTAAACGTCAAGGCTAGGAGAGCCCAAGTTATGGGTCCTATGCATCTGACCCAAGGCAAAGGGGAACCAAGATGCTGTCAAAACCTCTGGGTGGCCACACCCCTGCTCTGGTTTCCTTCAGATCCTGGGCCCAGCTGTGCCAGATGGTGGGGGTGGAGATAGGCACAGACCTTTTCCTTCTCTGGACCACCATGTAAATTTGCATACTCTCTTGAGCAAAAGACATCCTTCATATGAGAAAATGCCATAAGTAAGAGGATCAAGATATATTCCTGAAAGAAACACCATAGAGCTTAGTGAGATTCTGAAATTGCTAGAAATGTTAAACCCGTGATTTTTATTTCATGCCTAATTTTTTATAATGATGAAAGAAGAGAGGGATGATAATGGTGCTGACTATAATGATGATGATGACGATAGCAATACTAACAACTAAGATTTATCAAGCCCTTACTATATGCCAAGAACTTTGCGTGCATTATGTGAAACAGGAAATTTATTATTGTGTCAGTTTTTCAGATGAAGAAGTTGATACATAGGCTTGCTGTGTGTGCTAGTTCACTTCAGATGCATCCGACTCTTTACGAGCCTGTGGACTGTAGCCTGCAAGGCTCCTCTGTCCATGGGATTCTTCAGGCAAGAATACTGGAGTGGGTTGCCATGCCCTCCTCCGGGGATCTTCCCGATCTGGGGATCAAACCTACCTCTCTTACAAATCCTGCATTGGTAGGCAGATTCTTTACCATCAGAGCCACCTGGGAAGTCCATATAGGCTTGGCTAAGATCACACAGTTTAATAGCAGTAGGGACTCTGTTCAAAGCCAGGTGTGTCCAACTTCAGAATCTGAGCTCTTCACCACTCTGCTTGCTCCCTGCCTTGCTTTCTGTTCTTACACTCTTGGTCTTGTGCACTGGTCTTCCAGGGAAACAGGAAAGAGGGTAACTGGAGAGGTAAGGCTCTAGTCTAACAAAGGGATGCCTGAATGCAGAAATTGGGAATGATAGCTGTGAAGAAGAGAGTGAAGAGTCTGAATGAATGGGGTCAGCCAGGAGAAATTAACGCACCCCTGGAGAGAAAGGTATGACCAAGTGGGATGGAAGGAGAATTTTTCCAGCTGCTGTTGCACAAAACATGAAACAGCTGCTAATAAAAAGGAGGTGATCTGGACAGCTAATCCCCATGCATTGGTCTACTCCTCCTCCCGAGAGGGCGAAGAGGAAGAGGAAAGGGTACACTCTGGAAGGGTCCCTGTAGTGCTCGCAGCCTACATTTTAAGGACTCAGTTATCTCTCCAGTGTTTGTGGTTCTACTTCCCCTTTGGAGGTATCTAGTGGCCCCACCCATTCACCCTCTGTAGAATTCAGTTGACTCTTTCCAAACGTCAGTAGCTACAAATGTCCAGCCTTGCAGAACATCTTTCCTGTGTCACTGGCTTCCCAGGTGCAGGTGAGTTTGCATTGTAGGCTCAACTTCCTTCTGCTCAGCTCAAGAGAAACAGGCAGGCAGCTTTGCCACCACCTGTCCTCAGTCTGGTCCTATTCCACAACTTCCTTCCAGAAATTGCTTGGGCAATATCATTATGAGGGCTTCCCAGGTGACGCAATGGTAAAGAACCTGCCTCCCAATGCAGGAGCCGCAAGAGACTCGAATTCGATCCCTGGGTTGCGAAGATCCTCTGCAGTAGGAAATGGCTACCCACTCCATTATCATCGCCTGGATAAATTCCAAGGACAGAGAAGACTGGCGGGCTACCGTCTTTGAGGTCACAGAGTCGGACACAACTGAGCACACACGTGAGTACACACACCTACACACACATACACACACATCATCATGACCTCCGCCTCTTCCAAACATTGCTTAATGAGAGCCACCCATAAGGGAGGTTGATCTATAGCTTGAAGAATTTGGAACTCTGTGGAAGTTTGGGGTTTTTTTCTGAACAGGAGTGCTATATATAGTTGTTGCTTGTAAGTTCTTATCTACAGTGAAACAGAGCTTCCTCCTTTCTCTGTAAAGGGTACTTGAGCTCACCCAAAATACCTGTATTCAGATCAGCCTGGTTTGCCTTTTAGAAGGCTGCAGGCAGGATTGGTCTCCTGAGGGAGAAATTGGAATGCTTTTCCCTTCCAATGCTTTTCCCTTGCCCTGTTTAACACTCACACCCCTCCCACATCCACATTCTTCTAGTGTTTCTCTAAATTTTTCTTTTAATGAAGGAGTTACAGAGTGCTATCTAATAGAATGAAAATAGAATTAGTACCTGACCTCCCTCATAGTTTCTGTTAAGCACTTTTCTAATGTTGAAGACCCATAATTTCACTGGTTTTGAATAAATTCCTGCCCAGTGAAGAACACTGGGCTGGCAGGGAGATGAAAGAGCGCTTGCATTCCAGCATTATGCTTGAGCTTTGCAACCTTGGCCAAGGTACTTTTGTTTCCTCATTGTTATATAAGGTCATCGGAAGATTTAAAAATCATTTAGAAGTGATAGCAATAAGTAACTTGTTGTGAAGGACTTGGAGTTGGTTGCACATCATCAAAATCTTTCTAGATTTTATGCACTGGGTGCTGAGGGTAAATATTGCTGTAAACATCATAGTCACGTTTTTCATGAATCTTTTTTTCAGAACACGTAATTGTCATGGGTGCCATAAAAGTTCTTAAAATAGTTGAATCTTTTATTGAAGTAGATTTGTAATTTTTTTAAACCAGATGCTGGCAGTGTTAACTTTGATCATTTGATTAAGGTGTGTTTGCCAAGTTTCTCCATTGTACAGTCACGATCTTTCCATTTGCAATTATTAAACAGCTTGTGGAGAAAACATCACCTAAAATGGGATGAACTGACTCTATGTGAGTCCTACCGAGATGTACTGACATCACCTGGTGTGGTGGTGTTTCTGCCCCAAAGTGAGTCAAATCATTAGGCAATATCAGCCAAGCCTAACCAAGGTGTTGTCTACACTGTTCGTGACTGGTGTTATTCAAAACTGTCAGTCTTATGCAAGAGAGTAGGCTGAAGAATAATCCTCAAAAAAGGAGACCAAGAGACATGGCAACTAGATGCAATATGTGATCCTAAATTAGATATTGGACCAGGAAAAATTAATATAGATAGTACTATTGGGACAATTGGTGAAATTTGACTATGATCATAGACAAATTAGTAATACTGTGCCAATGTCAAATTTCCTGATGTTCATAATTTGTATCACAGTTTTAGAGGTGAACACCCTTGCTCTTAGGAACTACAGAATAAAGTATTTACCAATAAAAGGACAAGATGTCTGCAGCTTACTGTCATTAATTTAAGGGACAAGGTTTTATATATACATACACATACAGACATATGTATATGTATACACGTATACATACATATATGCCTGGTCAGAACTGGGTCAGGAAGATCCCCTGGAGTTGGGCCTGGCAACCCAGCCCAGTATTCTTGCCTGGAGAATCCCATGGACAGAGAAGCCTAGCAGGCTACAGTCCATTGAGTCACAAAGGGTCGGACACAACTAAAACGACTTAGCACGCATGCACATATATACATGCATATATATTAGAGGGAGAATGACAAAAACAGGTGTGGCAAATTTTAAAACTGATTGAATCTGGATGAAGTATATATAAAGTTTGGTTTTGCTTAACTTTTACAAATTTTCTGTAAGTTTGAAGTGATTTCATTTTTTTTTTTAAATGAGACAATCAAATTAGAAACCAGTATTTCAGGAGAGAAAAGAAAGTAAACTGCAAAAGCAAAGTCCTACATTCCTCAAAAGCTCAAAGCAGTGGGGCCTGGTTTCCACTAGTTCTGTTGGCTGAAGGTTGTGATTTTATTGTGATCATCCTCACAGGGAATATATAATCATTGCTTCTTATTCACAGATGGTGACTGAGGTGGGGTAAGAATGCAGAGAAAATTCAAGCATTCCATTTGAGCTTTGTTGGTAAACGTTTGAACAAAGTTGCCTAACAAGACGTGATTCAAGCATTTGGTCATGAATGTCATCAAGATTTATTGGACATTTGTATTTTGCCCCTATGCTAGGTTCTGGAACAAAGATTTGAGTAATATCTTTTCCTTCACTCAAGAAGCTTGGAGTTCAGATGGGGAGAGAGTCATATCGTAAGTAGCAATAGTACAGAGTTGCAATGATTTTATTAGAAACAAACCAAAGATGTTATAAAGCAGGAAAGAACTAGAAAAGTAAAAAAAGTTTTAATCTGTGTATGACATTGATGTCTAAGTAGAACTGTAGCAGCTGGAGAAAAAGCTGGTGGCCTGAACAATCTCAGTGTATTGGCAGAAGGTACCTCGCTTGATATTGATGGACTCTAGCAAATGGAGTGAAAGTAAAGATGTTGGAAAGAGCTCTGTGCAAAGAGTGTCATTTCTGTTGTGCTAGAGTGTTTAGGTGATTTTGATATTCTCTTTATGACCTGAGGACCAGGCATCTGAGTGTCTCGCAAATCCTACAGCTGACGGTGGTTGGTCCTTTTCCTTTAATACAGAAATAAATAGACTCAAGCTTCCATCTAGATACACTGAAGAACCCAGCAATAATACATCCTCTTGTTAAATCTGCTTGGATTCCTGTTGGGGAAGGTCACAAATTTCCCCTATTCTTCCTTTGTTCCTAGTTTCTTTTCTGGATTCTTGATCTCACTAATAACTTGCCACTTGCGGCTTTTATCTTCTTAGCTTGAGTCAACCCAACTGCAGAATCTAGTCTTCTTTCCCTGTTTTGATTCAAGATGATTCAGAGAGAGGAAAAGGAAGGGTTTTTTGGTGGCACTATGCAGAAAACCATGAGAAATTACTAACAAGATGTCAACTTCCAAGAATTCTATAGATTCTATAGTTTCAATGAGAAACCTCACAGGGGTTTCTCATTGGCTGGAGTTTTCTTTATGGATTTCCTGGCTGTCATATTAGCCAGACACTCAATTTCTTTACATATTCCACTCTTTCTCTCCCATTCTTGGTCTCCTCTCTACCTCTGGTTTGGACTACCTGAAAAATCTTCTTAGAGTTTTTCCTTTTTAATGCATAGAATAATTTCTTTTTCAACCAAATCTCAGCTCTGTCAGTCTTTAAACCTATGAGTTATTACAGTTTTTTCCTAAACAGAAGACCATCACTCTGAGGTTTTTAACTTTTGACAGCCAAAGAATTGGTGGACTCTTTGGCACTATAATCTTTCCTTTCATATGATTCTGCATCTGGATGCGGTTTCACTTGTATTTGTAATGAAGGGAGCTGTATAAAGATATCTCCTCCCATCAGTGTGCATTATTCTACTCCATGGAGGACAAATGTGGTTACAACTAATTACTTATTAAAAGGACTAATTACCTTTATTTTCATTTCACTTCTGAAAAGAAGAGATGTTGTAAGAGAAAGTACATGGACACTGGAGATAGACAAATTTGAGTTCTTACCTGACTTGCTCTAGTGAGTTAATTGAGCTCATGCAGAAGATTTATCCACTTAGGGACCCAGTTTTGTCATCTGTAAAGTAGGAGCAGAAATTTCTAGGAGAGTGATATCAGCAAAATTGCTGCACAGGAATTACTAGTGCCTGTCCCCTCCCAGAAACATTAATTGAAAAACTATCTGTGCACAAAAATACCTCCATGGGAGCTAAGAATTCCAGGTAAGAGAATATAGCACCTAGATGAAGCACAGACATAAGAAAAGACACATTGAAGAGGGCAGGGAACATGGAACCACGCTTCCCCCATCTCCTCTGTTTGAAATCCAGGCAGCTCAGTGTGGAAAGAGACACCCTCCCTGCAGGAAAAGGGGAGTGAACTCAGCACCAGACTTTACAGTGGATGCCAGCGCTTGTCTGTCCCAACACCAGGACCACTACCAAGGGCTGGTGGCTCCTGGTGGGATCCTCTGAAACCATGCCCCAGACCACCCAAGTGTCAGCCAGTTTGTGAGGCCCCAGGTCATTCCAGGCCCACAATCAGCCCTCATGAACCCAGATTCCAGGTGGGAGCTTGCAAACCAGACTCCCAAGTGTGCTGAGTGCCAGGCCGGTTACTCCAGACCAAGTCTTTCTACCCACCCGGCACCAGGTCAGCTCCTGTGGCCCCAGCCTCAAGACCAGCTCCTAGGACCTCAGGTTCCAAGACCATCTTAGTACCAGACTGGCCACCATAGACCCAAAGTCCGTGCCAGGCCCCAGGCTCCAGAGTAACTCCCAAAACCTGAGGTTTGGGGCTCATCCCATGGTAGAAAGGAATAGAAATCTTATTTGAGAAATAATGGCTGTGAGTGTGTGTGTGCTAAGTTGCTTCAATTGTGTTGACTCTTTGCAGCCCTATGGACTATAGCTTGCCAGTCTCCTCTATCCATAGGACTTTCCAGGTAAGAATACTTGAGTGGCTTGCCATGCCCACCTCCAAGGGATCTTCCCAACCCAGGGATCCAACCTGCGTCTCTGAAGTCTCTTACATTGGCATGCAGGTTCTTTACTACTAGTGCCCCCTGGGAAGTCCAATAATGACTGAGAATCTCCCAAATCTTGGGAGAGATTTCGACATCTGAGTTCATGAAGCTAATAAGTCACCTCAAAATTTAAATGCAAAATAAATTATATATGTATTTGCTGTTGTTTAGTACACTTGCCTGGAAAATCGCATGGATGGAGGAGCCTGGAAGGCTGCAGTCCATGGGGTCGCTAAGAGTCGGACACGACTGAGCGACTTCACTTTCATTTTTCCCATTCATGCACTGGAGAAGGCAATGGCAACCCACTCCAGTATTCTTGCCTGGAGAATCCCAGGGATGGCAGAGCCTGGTGGGTTGCTATCTATGGGGTCGCACAGAGTCGGACACGACTGAAGCGACTTAGCAGCAGCAGCAGCAGTCGCTAAGTCATGTCCAACTCTTTGCTACCCCACAGACTGTAGCCCTCCAGGATTTGTTGTCCCTAGAATTTCTCAGGCAAGAATACTAGAGTGGATTGACATTTCCTTCTCCAGGGGATCTTCCTGACTCAAGGATTGAACCAGTGTCTCCTGCATTGGTAGGCAGCTTCTTCACTGCCAGGGAAGCCATATATGTTTACCCATCATCTATGGCTGTTTTCTCTTCAGTAGAAGAGTTGAGTAGTTGCAAAAGAAAACATACAGCCCACAGAATAAAACAGATTTCCTATCTTGTCTTTTACAGAAAAAGTTTTTAATCCACTGCTGGGAATTATGCAAAGTTGAGGAGTTATGACTTTCAACTCCAGGTTTCAAGATCAATGGTTAACTTAAATGTATTATAAAATCTTCAAAACTCTTAACTTATTACAATTTTTGACTTATACTTATTGAATCTACAAGTCTATTCAACTTTAAAAGTAATTATGCATGTTTGTGTGCATTAGTAATAATCAAGTATACTTTGTGTGTGTATGTGTATATGCCAAAGTCAGAGCTACATATGTAAAGATTTGTGCCAATAAATGAATTTGAATGTAGAATATGGCCATTTTAGATCTCCCTGTGTACACTGATTACTAAAGTTGAATAAAATTACTCAGCATAAAATGAAGAATGAGACTATCAAAATCATTTGTTTTTAAATAGATAATCAGATGCTCATTTATATTTTGTGCTACTTGCTGCTACATGTTCATTTTCTTAGGTAATTTGTTAAGTACATAAGCATGGGTTAGGGCCTGTTTCACTTATGACATGTTCTCATAGGTGACTCCTATTTTCATTTTATTCCTATGATGCAGGTTTGGTTGCACTCAGAGAAGTAAAACAATTTCATTTCTGTGCCACTTTTAAGATGCTGTTTGGGTTATGGACATGTACGTGTATGGTCCTCTTGATTAAGATAATGGCTTTGTCAAATGTCACAGAATTCTTTCAAGGATAAGGCAAGTTTCCTATTTCAGCAAACTTTCAGTGGAAAGCCAGTCTAGCTCTATGAAATGACTCAGAATCCAAGTCTGTTTAGAAAAAAATATATAGATCCTTGACTTCCATGTGCAGGAAGAGGAAACAATGGTTTGTACTTCCCATCAGAGGGGTAATGTGTTCCTACAAGTAGGGAGGAAGGAGCAGGGGAGATGGGTGGAGGGAACACCAGGCAGGAAATGGGATACCAGCCTCACTCCTGTTTGACTACAAACCAACACGGGGACTTTAGCACAGTTTCTTAATTTCTCAGTCTTCATTTTTCCCTTTTGAAAATCAAGGACTTAGTTGAAATCAATAGTTTTCGTGTTTTTTAAAGCAGTGAACACTGGTGAAATGACATCCCTGACCTGGTGGAAGAGAGGAGGTGCTGGACTCTCATTTGACCCCTGGACATAGCTCCAGAAGCCCCTCTTCCAAGCTGAGGTCTCTTTGGAACAGCCTGACAACTACAGGACTGTTTACCACATTGCCATTTTCTTCTCCAAATAACCTGTGCTTCCGTGGATAGCAGTAACCACGTGCCTTGTTTGTACATGCATTAACACATTGCATTTGCTGAAAAACAATGCGCTCTCTTAAAAGATCAAGGCTTCCTATTGCACGTATATTTTCATTATTGATATGCTAGGCAAATCTTGTAGACAGAGATGGAGGTTCAGTCATCTCAACCCCATGTGCTATCAATGGAAGTCACCCAAACACAGTAATTGCAAAAGAGATTCAGGGTGTTCAGGTTGTGTGACTTACTCTGAACTTTCATGACTGTCTCCCCTGTTATACCCAAATTCTATGAAAGAAGGGTCTATGTATTAATCCTCTTCTTTCACCAGAGCCGAGTCCAGTGATTAGCAATTGAAAATGCCCTGAAGTTTTTCAATAAATGAATAAACAAATAAGAGTTTCTAAGTTCACCATACAGACTGTCAAACTGATACACTAAGAATGAATCATTATCTAAACAAAAGCAAAAGCATAGGGGTAAAACCTACTCATTGGAAATTGAGGATTGAAGTCACTGAATGGTAAGAACCATAGACCAGAAGTTCCATTCCAACATTAACTTCACTTGTCATCTCAGATACCTATCTATTAATGCCAGACTGAAAGAGATAAACCACACAATCTCTAAATTTCTTCCCAGCACTGATATTCCGTAAGGATATGATTCAGTTGACTCAGAAGATAATCCTTTCAAAGTCTTTCTCATAAATTAGTCAATTACTATAAATCTTCATGTCCTGAACCCTGTCATCTGTAAACTCCATAGATTCTCCCTAGTACAGCCTTTTAAGGACTATGGTGGTTTAGTCACTAAGTCATGTCCGACTCTTGTGACCCCATGGACTGTAGCCCCCCAGGCTCCTCTGTCCATGGGATTCTCCGGGCAAGAATACTGGAGTGAGTTGCCATTTCCTTCTCCAGGGGACCTTCCTGAGCTGGGAATTGAACCCAGGTCTCCTGCACTGCAAGCAGATTCTTTACCCATTGAGCTACAAGGGAAGCCCAAGGACCATGGGGAAACATCAAATGATCTCAGACCCACACTTAAGACATTGACCCTTTCTGCTGCACCATCCAACAAGCTCCCTCTGCTACCACCTCCAAATGTATACCCAAATTTCCTGTTCTGAAAAGTTCAGGGACAGGAGACCACACAAAACGTTAACACCAGATGTCCACTGTGACCTTAAGTTGTTAGAGAAGCCCTCCACTCTATGTGGCACCAATGTGGAAGAGGACCACAAAGATGAAGAACTGCAACTATTTGTAGTATTTTATCAAAGCAATTGTATTGCATAGATAACATCAGTAGATGTATCAGGGTTGTTTGGGGACAAACAAACAAAAGCCTCCTCTCTGTAATGTAGCAACATCACCAATTTTACACTGTACCTCGGGTATCAAAAAAAATGGAAGGTTTCTTATTTCTGTATAACTCTTCTAAGATTGGTTCTGATACTCAAATCTTCTGGATAGGAAGAAAAAAAATCTTGCCAGCTAAGGACATTTCAGTTTTTCTACAATACAAATGGGGTTCCTAACAGTTCCAAAGAATCTTTGGGGAGTAAACTAACATTATTTTCACCCTTTTCTCTTTCCTCTTCCCAAGATGACACCTAGATGTATTACAAAACTCTCTCTACATTTCTGAAGGAAGAAGGAGTCTTTGGATCAATGTGCAGGTCCTTATTTCACTCTAGTCTCTGCTGGCTTTGATGGAGATGATGCCTCTTTTTCACTGGTCCTTATTTGCATGGATGGATGCACTGCAGAGGGGCTTCCTAGGTGGCACTAGTGGTAAAGAACATGCCTGCCAATGCAGAAGATATAAGAGTTCGATCCTTGGGTCAGGAAGATACCCTGGAGGAGGGCATAGTTAATCACTCCAGTATTCTTGCCTGGAGAATCTCTTGGACAGAGGAGCCTAGTGGGCTACAGTCCACTGGGTCACAAAGAGTCAGACATGACTGAAGTAGCTTAGCACACATGCATGCATATGCTGCAGAATGAAAGTTCTATCATGTTTCATAATTCTTGGTCAGCATGCAGCTGATTTAAATACCAGATGAACCATTTCGTAACCATGCAAACTTCTTAATCAAGTTGTTTGTACTGTCCTTAGTTTTTTTCTTCTGTAAAGTGGAAAGTATTTTGAGGGATTTGTGAGATGATATATGTTAGGTGTTTAGCACATAGTCAGCACGAAATAGGGGCTTCCCTTGTGGCTCAGCTGGTAAAGAATCCATCTTCAATTCAGGAGGCGTGGGTTCGATCCCTGGGTCAGGAAGATCCCCTGGAGAAGAGAAAGGCTACCCACTCCAGTATTCTGGCCTGGAGAATTCCGTGGACTGTAATGGTTAATGGGGTCACAAAGAGTTGAGCAAAACTGGGCAACTTTCACTTTCACTTCACTTCACTGATGGCTCAGTGGTAAAGAATCTGCCTGCCAATGCAGCAGACGCAGGATCCTTGGATCAGGAAAATCCCCTGAGAAGGAAATGGCAACCCATTCCAGTATCCTTGCCTGGAGAATCCCGTGGACAAAGGAACCTGACAGGCTTCAGTCCATGTGTGTGTGCTCAGTCTCTCAATTGTCTCTGACTCTTTGCAACCTATGGACTGGAGGCCACAAGGCTTCTCTGTCCATGGAATTTTCCAGGCAAGAATACCAGAGTGGTTGTCATTTCCTTCTCCAGGGGATCCTCCCAACCCAGGGAACAAACTCCTGTCTCTTGCATCTCCTGTATTGGCAGGTGGATTCTTTACCACTGCACTGCCTCCACGGGTTCACAAAAAGAGTCAGACACAACAACTACACTATAAGAAGCACTAAATAAATGCTAGTATTATTATGTAAATTACATAGATACTAGGCACAGCAAACTGCAAATTTTAGGCACACGGTGGGATGGAACTGCATGTGAGTTATTGTTGTTAATTCTAGTTGTAGAGTCTAGGTCCTCTGGTCTCAAGGTTGGAATCAAACACACTAGTCCATCTTTAGTGAGCTATGAATATCTCCAAATATTAAGCACCAGCCTAGTTACTTTTCTCAAGCTTTTCTAACATCAGGCATTAAAACCAGTAACTAGACAGTTATCGATAAACAATAAAGTCAATAGTTGTTTTTTTTGTGTGTGAAAAACTCAAGAAAGAAGGCACTTTCATCTTTACTCTGTCTGGCTTTCAATCATTTCCTTATAGATTTGCAAACTGACACTAATTTCACAGCATTAACGTGTGAGAAAAAAATCATTCCAATAGTGACTGTTAAAAAAAAGAAAAAAACCCTACAGGGCTTCTAGCTGCTGGGCCACTGTTTTTTCTAAATTAATCATTTTCAATGTGTGTATCTACATTGGTGGTTTTATTGATCAATAAATATGTTCCCTTACCGGGAGATCTGCCGCTCTTTTTTGCTCACTTAGTCATTCTGCTCACAAGGATATCACAGTCTTAATTTTGAAAGATCTTGGCCTTTATTCTTATTAGCCCTCTAGTCAAAACAGTTCTTTCATTTCCTGTGGGTATTTCATGAACTGTAGCAGGTAGTTCACTAATAATAACTTTAATCTTTCAAAAAATTTAGTGGTGTCTGCAAAACGATGGGCTTTGTGTCATGAGCTGAGAATGAATACAGTAAGAAGCACAGCTTTTAACTCTTGCCTTGACCAGTGGGGGATACCATGGTGGAGTTTTTAAGTTGAATGGGTTCTTGGAAGTCATTTGGTTCAACTGATGGTAGGAAAAAAAAGATGCCTTCTATATCATCTGGATCATTTCCGTCCAGCTGTTGTCCTGCTGCTGCTAAGTCTCGTCAGCTGTGTCCGACTCTGTGCGACCCCATAGACGGCAGCCCACCAGGCTCCGCCGTCCCTGGGATTCTCCAGGCAAGAATACTGGAGTGGGTTGCCATTTCCTTCTCCAGTGCATGAAAGGGAAAAGTGAAAGCGAAGTCGCTCAGTCGTGTCCGACTCTTAGCGACCCCATGGACTGTAGCCTAGCAGGCTCCCCCGTCCATGGGATTTTCCAGGCAAGAGTACTGGAGTGGGGTGCCATTGCCTTCTCCGTAGTTTTCTTCTATTCTCACCACATTTCTGTGTATCTTTCTCTACTTTCTTCCCTCCCACTGCATTTTGGCTTCTGCTCCCATCACTTTGGTACTTCTGCTTCTGTCATTTATGGCAACGGCTGTCCAAAAGGTCTCAGCAATATCCAAATATCCAGTTTCAGGCAATCTCTGCACCTAACACTTTCACTTGACTTTTTGGGGATTTGGAAATGCAATTCATTTTTTAAAATTAATTTTTATTGGAGTACAATTGGTTTACTGTATGGTGTTTATCTGGGGTATATAACAAAGTGAATCAGTTTTACATATGCATGTATCTACTCTTTATTTTAGATTCTTTTCCCATATAGGTCATTACGGAGTGTTAAGTAGAGTTCCCTGTGCTATACAGTAGGTCCTTATTAGTGACCTATTTTGCATAGTGGTGCGTAGACAGTGTTGACCACCATTTTCTGAAGGCAGTCCTCCTTTCCTGACTGGTGCAGCAGGCTTCTGTTTCGACCAGCACCTTTGGTCGATCACTCCTCCTCAGAGCCTTTTACAATTATTGTTCTTCCGCTGCTGCTGCTGCTGCTGCTGCTGCTGCTAAGTCGCTTCAGTCGTGTCCAACTCTGTGCGACCCCACAGATGGCAGCCCACCAGGCTCCCCCGTCCCTGAGATTCTCCAGGTAAGAACACTGGAATGGGTTGCCATTTCCTTCTCCAATGCATGAAAGGGAAAACTGAAGTTTCTCAGTCATGTCCGACTCTCAGCGACCCCATGGACTGCAGCCTACCAGGCTCCTCCGTCCATGGGATTTTCTAGGCAAGAGTACCGGAGTGGGGTGCCATTGCCTTCTGCGGTTCTTGCACTAAATAGATATAAAAAATACTCAGGGTTCCTCATGGCCATCTTGCTGTCTCAGTTCAGAACTTCTTAGGTCACATTTTCTGTGCCTATGGTTTCATTAGGGCGTCCCTTGTAGCTCAGCTGGTAAAGAATTTGGCAGCAAGGCAGAAGACCCCAGTTTGATCCCTGGCTCAGGAAGATCTGCTGGAGAAGGGAGAGGCTACCCACTCCAGTGTTCTTGGGCTTCCCTTGTGGCTCAGATGGTAAAGAATCCACCTGCAGTTCAGGTTAACACCTCAAAGGCTATAACTTTCACATTGATATTTCTCTCTCTTTTTTTTTTTCAGGCTTTAGACCTCAACCAGAATGTCAATTCACTGATTTGACATTTCAGCCTGGATATTTCACAAGTAAATATAACACTGTTGATCTCAGAAATTTTTTCCTGGAAAATATACTCCATCCGGTAGTGATGTATGGATGTGAGAGTTGGACTATAAAGAAAGCTGAGCACCGAAGAACTGATGCTTTTGAACTGTGGTATTGGAGAAGACTCTTGAGAGTCCCTTGGACTGCAAGGAGACCCAACCAACCCATCCTAAAGGAAATCAGTCCTGAATATTCATTGGAAGGATTGATACAGAAGCTGAAACTCCAATACTTTGGCCACCTGATGCGAAGAACTGACTCATTTTAAAAGACTCTGATGCTGGGAAAGATTGAAGGCAGGAGGAGAAGGGGACGACAGAGGATGAGATGGTTGGATGGCATAACTGACTTGGACATGAACTTGAGTAAGCTCCGGGAGTTGGTGATGGGCAGGGAAGTCTGGCGTGCTGCAGTCCATGGGGTCGCAAAGATTCAGACGTGACTGAGCATGAACTGAACTGATAGTGTTCAGTGTTCCTGTCTCAGTCTGTGGCACCTGCAGCCTCCCATTTGCTTCATCATTTTGAACATATATCTAACAGTATTCAAGTCTAGGCAAGACCCCTTCTAATTTCTTTTTTAATTCAAACATGTATTTACATCTTGATGGTCCTAGTTCTAATACAAGCTACCATACCTTACTCAGAAGCTTTTCAGAATCTTCTAAGAGGACTTAATCCTTCTCTTTCTTGTCCCTCTTTTTCCTAGTGTCCTGACAAAGTAATCTTTTAAATGCCCTTTTGATCTTGTAACTGCACTCATAAAAACACTGCCATGACTTCCTATTATTCTTATGATATTGACCAGCTTTAGCATGACTCGGTTGTAGTTGCATATCCTGGTCCCTCCCTAATTCCACAGCCTCATCTTATGCCTCTTTCTTCCTCTATCATGTCCTCTCAATCATTTGGCTCCTCATTCACCCTCAGTACTTAAAATCCATCCCAATTTACTATTCCATCTGCCATTCCTCCCTTCCAGCTAACTATTACTCACCTGTTATGTCTTGGCCTAAATATTATTTCCACAGTGATGCCTATCTGAATACTCAAGTCAAATTACACTACTGTTTATATTCTCTCATTTTATGATATATTATTACAACTATAAATATAGATCATTTGTATGATCATATGTTTTATTCTGTTTTTCTGGTAGACTGTAAGAGCTATGCAAGCAGAGGCTACCTATATTATTTTTTTTTCTATCTTCATCACTGGTAGTCTAAAGTTATTTACTGAATAAATGAATGAGTTGGACATACATTTTCTGCTTAAGTGTTTTAGGTTGCTAACAAGAAATCTAGTATTTTCCCCAGTTACTTTATTCTGTGTCCCTAATTTATGTGTGGTGAGTAATGCCTCATTGGTGGTGTTGTTGTAATGAGTAAATATATTTCACATCTCTAACTATGTTAAATTCGACAGGAGCAAGTATTTAGAGCCTATAAACCAATTGAATTGCAAGGATACAAATGGGCAGGGGGCTAACTTGATTCTGGAGAACTTTGAGATCTCCCATTTATTTTCTGAAAGGAGAACTTTGGTTACAAAGTTGATAATCTCAGCATCAAGATCAGAAAAAAATGGAGTGTATTTGTGGATTAATTTCAATATGTTCCTACTGAAGAGTATCACATTTACTAGTGATGTACTCTGGTGAGAAACACAGCTAAATTTCTGAACCCTCTCACCCTCATTGACTGAGTCAAGCTCACAAGACTATTTTCTGAGGTCCAGAAATAGAATAGACTCTTGAGCACATGAGGGAACCACTCGAGGTACTCACCACATTTGTTCGGTCAGACATTGCTCTAGAGAGCCAAAGACATATCTTCAAGACCACCTTTATTACTTTTAATTCACTTAAAATCATTTCCTTTTCAGGGACTGTGGTGAGGACCCACAGAAGAATGCTAGATCAGGCAAACCTCAGCACATCTGGGGCTCTTCCTTTCACCCCCGCAGAGAGGGAGGGCCAGGTGCCTTTCTAGGAAACAGAATTTTCTGAATTGTTCTATTGTTATGTATTATCTAATAGTGGAAATAGCCAAAAATAATTTGAAGAATCAGGTTATAAATAGCCACCCACCTACCTACTTACCTAAAACATAACTGGTAAGAATTCCCCCTTTCATCAGTTCTCTCTCCATTTCCCTCCCTTCTTCCCTTTTCATTTTTAAAATTTTTTAAGTATTTGTTTATTTGGCTGAGCCGGGTCTTAGTTGTGGCATGTGGGATCTAGATCCCTGACCAGGGACTGAACCAAAGTCCCCTGCATTGGGAGCTCAGAGTCCTAGCCAGGGGACCACCAGCAAAGTGCCTCCTTTTTTTCCCTCCCTCTTTAAAATGTATCAGTTTTATACATGGATGCGCAAACATCATCCTCACCACCCTCCACCCTCACTCTGAGCCAGTAAGCAGATTATTCAAACTGAATTTAATTTCAAAGAAAAGTAAGAGACAAGACAAGGTAGTATAAAATGGGACTTGTGAAAGTGAGGCTTAAGTCAGATGGGCCGCTTTTGAATCTGGGGGTGTCTGACAGGCAGTGTAATCTTGGAGAAGTTGCTTGACATCTTCAGGAACCCTGTCTTCAGTAATGTAAGTGGAACTATCCCTATGGCTGAATTATTTTCCATCCAGTCACATCAGCCACTTAGTCCAGTGTCTGCAACATATTAAGTGCTGAGAATAACAACTTCCTTTCTAATTATTTTGCTTTTGCTAGTTCAACACTAGTTGTTAGTTAATACTATGCTAGCAAGCAAGGAATTCAGATGCTTTAAGCAGTCATTTATTATTCTAGGACCCTCTTTCCTCAGCTTTTTTTCCTCACCCACTCGCAGTCATAGAAACTTGGAGAATGAAAGAGATAGTTGAAACAAATTCTACCTTTTGTAGACAATTCTACCTCTGGAAGACTCCAGAGAAAGCTGCAACTGCAGAGGGGTTGCAGGCTTAGGAGAAGTAGAGCTTGTTTCATCGATTTATTTCTAACGCTGAGGTTTGATGACTCTTTTTTCAGCTGTAATTCTGAAGAAAATATTATTGAGTGTTTACCACATCGAAGACCCAGATTGGGGTTGAATTGTATCCCTTCAATATTCATATGTTGAAGTCCTAAGTCAGTACCTCAGACCATAATCTTGTTTGAAAATAAGGTCATTGCATGAGCTTCCCATGTGGCACTAACGGTGAATAATCTGCCTGCCAATGCAGGAGTCACAGGAGACACTGGGTTCAATCCTTGGGTCAGGAAGGTCCCCTGAAGAAGGAAATGACAACCCACTCCAGTATTCTTGCCTAGGAAATCCCATGGACGGAGGAGCCCGGGGGCTACAGTCCGTGGGGTCACAAAGAGTCAGACATGACTGAGCGACTAAGGATAAACACATACACACACACACACACACACACACACACATACACACACACACACAAGGTTGTTACATATGCAGTTATTTAAGATGAGGTCATCAGAGTGGGCTCTAACCAAATGTCACTCGTATATTTATTAAAATGGTATCCAAACATAGAAACCCATTTATGGAAAAACGTCCTGTGAAGGTAGAGGCAGAGATTAGGGTGATGCTGCTAGAGATCAAGAAATGCACAACTTTGCAGAAAACCAACAGAAACAAAAGAAGAAGCATGGAAAGGATTCTCCTTCAGAGTCCCCAGAGAGAACCAACCTTGCTGCCACCTTGATCTTGGACATCCAGCCTCCAGAATTTGTTGAGACAAAACGTTTGTGTTGTGTAAGCCACTTAGTTTGTGATACTTGATTACAGCAGTCCTAGCAAACTAATGCAGGTCAAATATATTACATGTCACATGTATAGCATGTACAAGAAATGTGATTAAGTTATTGCTCCCACTTTGAGGGGATTAAGTCTCATCAGGGATGCTCACATTATACTTCCCCAGTGGATTCACAAGTATTTATTGCTGGAGGCAGATTTTCATGCCTTCTCATGCTCACGAACTTCCCCAACACACTTTTTGAATCTTTTATAACACACTGACTTGTAATGTGTGTATTGCTCCCTAAGGATATGGACCATTATTAATCCCTTTTATCCCTACACAATACTCTTGAAGCAGATAAGACCCAGAGAGATGAAGGGGGTGGGGAGGAGGCAAGACAAGAGGGTAGAAGGGAAAGGAGCTCCTTCTTATAATACCTTAAACGGTGGTGACTCAGCTTCTTCCCAGGATTGTTTGAGGTGACATGTCAGTCCCAATTTTCCCATCTGTTAAGTGCTCTGAGTTCTAGAAAGTTACTTCTAATTTTGAACTAAAATTTGTTTTCCTGAATCTTCTGAAATGTGAGTCCTAGTTTTTCTTTTTAGAAAAATACACAAAAATTTCTCATCCTCTTTCTTCCTTCCAGTCCTTCAGATAATTAAAGATCAAGAACTAGTGACCCAGAGACTTCTCTCCTAGAGAGTATATCAAGCTGGAGATGGAAGTGATTTCTGTTTCAGTTCATACTGATTGAGGGTCTAATATGGGCAAGGTTCTCTCATATATACTCATTTCAACCTTAGGGCATATTTGCAAGATAAGTGCAAGTTCCACTGTAGAGTAAGGAATGTTAAACTGGGTGAAGCAAAGTGATTTGCTGGTTACACAGTTGAGAGGGGTTTCCCAGGTGGTGCCAGTGGTAAAGAACCCATCTGCCACTGCAGGAGACTTAAGAGACAGGTTCCATCCCTGGGTTGGGAAGAACCCCTAGAGGAGAGCATGGCAACCCACCCCAGTATTCTTGCCTGGAGCATTCCATGGACAGAGGAGCATGGAAGGCTACAGTTCATAGGGTCACAAAGAGTCAGACATGACTGAAGCGACTGGGCAGGCATGCACACAGTTGAGAAGTGGCAACTGTGGAATTCAAGCACTGCTCTGTGACATAAACTCAGATTCTTGTCCCACGAAACCAGAAGAATACTTTTTTTCAATGGCGATTCTCTCTCTCTGACCTTAACTTTTGCATTAAGAAGGGGACTGAGGTCCATGACTACATTAATAACAACTGGAGCCTTACGCTTCTCAAACAAGGTCTATTCAACAAGACAAGCACCAGCTGGCATATGGCATTGGGTGCCAATAGACCTGATGGTGCCAGGCAAAACAGCCTTGATTGGCAGCTGTTCCTTTGTCCAGCTGTCCAACAGATGGGGAGATGAGCTACAAAATGGCCTAGCTGGCACCAGAGAAACCTATTCCTCTTTTTATGCTACTTGAATGTCAGAGCAATGAAACTGAAGAGTGATGTTGTCTCTAAAAGAGGGAAAGGCCTACACAACTGTTCAAAATCTGAACCCCCCCCCCCATATTATGCAGTAGGAAAGAAATGGTTTCAAGGTGAGATGTCTGGGTTTCACCCTAGATCTGTCATTGACATGCTATGTAAACAAGGGTTTCTCACTTGGATTTTCTGGGCTCAGTTGTCTTATTTATAAAAACCTTCACAGTTTTGTTTGGTGATAAGTGCAAGGGTGTATTTGGAAGTTATTCAAAATGCAAAAAGTACAAGGAAGTATAAACACAAAAAAATTTTAGGTAATTTCAGATAAGTACAATTTTGGGAGGTGATGGAGGGAAAAGTAGAACATTTGTTTAACATGACAAAGGAAGAACTCCACAAAATTTAACAGAGCAGGTCAGAGGACTCATTGTCCTATGCAGAGATCGTAAACCAGACATCTACATAAAAGAGCAGAGCACTGAGCTTCTATGAAATTGATTTATCACTTGTTCTGCTAGTATTTTCAGAAAATACAGAATTTTTTTTTTTCACTTTGACTCAGTTTGTTTTTGCTACTGTGCACTGGACTTCAACTGTAAAAGTAAAGCCCTTCTTTATAAACTTTACATGGAGGGGATTGGTGTCATTTCTAAGGAATAAATAAGATGTATTATAATTCAGCAACTATTTTGATGAAACAATGGATTACTTCTGAAAGATTGTGAGGAATAGTTTTGACTCACTTGTGTTGGAAATCTTGATGCCAATTAGGTGCTTATGCTGCAAGCATAAAATACTAGAATTTGGTGGGACACACCAAGTTATATAGTCCAAAATTCTTATTATAAGGAAAAGAAACAGATTCAGAGAAACAAGATGGAAAAAGATAGCAAAAATTTATGTAGCATCTCAGATCTTTTTTGCTTCCTATAGTGATAGTGATAGTGTTAGTCGCTCAGTCATGTCTGACTCTTTGTCACCCCATGGACTGTAGCCCGCCAGGCTCCTCTGTCCATGGAATTCACAAGGCAAGAATACTGGAGTGAGTTGCCATTCCCTTCTTCAAGGGATCTTCCAAACTCAGGGATCAAACCTGTATTGGTGAGCAGAGTCTTTACTGTCTAAGCCACCAGGGAAGCCCCCTTGCTTCCTATGACTAAATGTAATTTGCTCATCTTTTAATTTCCCTTTGGAATTTGTCCATTTCCTTCCTATGGTACTTGTGTGTGTGTGTGTGTGTGTGTGTGTGTGTGTGTGTGTGTGTGTGTAAAAGCCTCCATTTGGGCACAGTATAAAATCTTTATATTGGAAGACTGGATTTGGTGCTATTCAGGCTGAAACTAAGAGCTTTTTCACCAAGACCCTAAAGTTAGCACTGATGAGCCTGTGATGGAGCATGGGTGCCACAGAGCAGTTGGGTATTCTACCGGCAAGTTGGGTATTTCTCTTGTGATATTTATCACCATGTGTGTGTCAGTCTATCTCTTTAAGTTGAACATTCTCGGAGGTAGACCTGTATTTTTGCTCTACCTTGCCATCTATAGTTTTCACATTAGTTACATGTGTTCAATAATATTGATTAAGGTCAATAATGCAACATTTAACCAGAAGTTTCATTTTTGTTACAGAAAGTCAAGGATATTAAAGAAAACGCTCCCACTTGGGAGCCAGATTTTGGCAATTATTGGGAGATAATTTAGAATTTACCCTCTTCATTGGAGGAGAGTCATGAATTACACAGATATGGGAAATAATGGACAAAGAAATAAAGTAGAGAATGTGTAATAGATGAAACTTTGCGTTGTAAAGGTGGAAAAGCTGTACACTTTATAAAGACTGAATTTCATGCTGTGCAAAGTGAAACTTTTTAAGGAATTTTTACATTTAGCATTGACTGGTCTTAAATGAACCATTGTGAGACAGCATCAAGCTTGTCTAAGGACAATGAAGCAAGAACAAAATGTGTAGAAGAAAGGGAAAGAGAGAGGGAGAGGGAAAAAGAGAGGGAGGGGGGAGAGGGGTGGAGGCAATAAGAGAGAGAGGTGGAGAGAGGAAAAGAGAGTCAAAGTTTTGGTATATAGTTTGTGATGGCCTCAACAATTTCTCACATCCTGGTACAGACTCCCATTGCAATGTGTCTGCTGTTTCTTCCATCAGTTTGCAATATCTGTAATACCTGGAATAGGGACTGGTCCTATAATTGCTTTGGCCTGAATGTGTCATAAATGACACTGTGCATCTTGCAAACTTCAGTTTCAAGAAGTTTGCAGTTTTTGTTCTTGTCCTTTGGGAATACTTCCACTATCATTGGAAGAAGTATTCCTGGTGAATAAGCCTGGGCTAGCAGTTTGGAAGAAAAGAGGGTATGTGTGGCACAGACAAATTATCCCAGCTCTTGGACCAATTGGTCAACAGCCAACATCATTTGCCAGAAATGTGAGTGAAGTCATTTGGGAACACCTAGCCTCTGTTGAGCCATCAAGCATGAAAATGACCTCAGGCAAGATCAGCTGAAGAACCACCCAGCTGAGACCAGTCCAATTTGTTGGACCTCCGAATCATGAGCAAATGATTGTTTCTCTAAGGGGTAAATTTTTAAGGTGGTTTTTACAGAAGTGTATAACAGATATAACATGATCCTTCAGAATAAATTCTTCATTCTAATGCAACAAGCACCTACTAGTTCTATGGACACATTTATACCCTAATCAGGAGATATTGATCATTAACACTAGAAATAAGTTTTAGTTTTTCCTGAATATTATATATCCTGTTATGGAAGTAAATTAACTCTTATTAGTCCACAGTTACAAAAGTAGATATGCAGGAATATACAAACAATGGACAATTTTTCCCTTTCATTGATTAATTTCTGTATTTTTTCACCTAATCATTTTTAAATAACCAGGTAATACTTCCATATTTCTAGTAAAAGAGAGGCTTCTATTTAAGTTAATGTTACCATTATATATGGGTTTCCCTGGTGTCTAAACAGTAAAAGAATCCACCTGCCAATGAAGGAGATGCAGGTCCAATTCCTGGGCTGGGAAGATGCCCTGGAGAAGGAAATGGCAACCCACTCCAGTATTCTCGCCTGGGCAAGCCCATGGACAGAGGAGCCTGGTGGGCTACAGTCCATGGGGTCGCAAAGAGTCAGATATAACTGTGCAACTGAGCATACACAATGGGCTACCTTGTGTCCCCGTGGTCTAGGATGGCCTCACTTCTAAGTCTGGCTCCAACCTGTCACCTGGAGCAAGTAATTGGGATGACTGGGTCTTTGCAGGCTACCTTGGTCTTAATTATCACAGTAGAAATTCCAAGAGCATAAGAAGAAAGATGCATATGATGCATCTAGAGGATCCAGGGTGATAAAAGAGTGCTCCAAGTATATCACATTCAAATACTCTTCTCTGAACTACTTCCTGTTGCGTGCTGTATGAAACTCCTATTTCTAACCTTGCCATTCAGTGCCTAT
Source organism: Okapia johnstoni (assembly GCA_024291935.2). Classification (NCBI taxonomy): domain Eukaryota; kingdom Metazoa; phylum Chordata; class Mammalia; order Artiodactyla; family Giraffidae; genus Okapia; species Okapia johnstoni. Next base: position 63,016,832 of record CM044309.1, read on the forward strand.
GCAACAGGTATTCTACTTAACTTCCGTTATCTTCCATCGCTGCTCTCCCTCACTTTCTAATTTAGACCTGATTATGTAGCTGAAGAACACTGTTTATATACTTCCAAATAGGACTTTCCCTTCCTTTTGGATTTTCTCATGCCAGTCCCTCCATTTAAAAATGATTTCCTCTGACTGCCTCTTGTGGAAACTCTACCACCTTTTTAAGACTCAGCAAAAATGAAAATCCCTTGCATATTTTTAAATTTGTTTTGTAGCACTTGTATGATAGTCTCATTTTGGAACCTTCTAGCATGTCTTGCATGGATCATATAACTCTTAGTGTACATTTCCTGCACAATAGTTAGGCCCTTAGTTCTCTTGAAGGCAAAAGTATGTTTCCTTTTATTTTGCACCTCCTGTAATACCTAGAATAATGTCTAAAACACACTTAGCAAAGGGAAAATAATGTTTGCTGTTCGCTGACTTGAATTGAGCTTAAAATTCAAATTACTTAAGAGGGTATTATTTTCATGCTTTTGAAACTAAGATTGCTATCATAAAGTATCTCTCCATAAGGGTCTTTGACTGTACTTTTAATAACAGCAAAAACTATGACTGTGAAGAGAGCATTTTCCATTCCTCCCTCAAAAACAGAGTATAAAGGCCATTTGTGAAAGAAGGTAGGAGGTTGGAGGCAAAATCATTTGCCTGCAGTTGTAAAGGTGCTGTCCCATTTCCCTGAAACCACAGGACTGACTCACCCCTTCTCCAGATCTTTGGGCCATCATACCCACCCATGCCAACTTGCCAATCATCAACTGCCCTTGAAGAGTCTCCTCCTCCTTCTGAACTAATAACAGTACTTGGTCTTCATTGATTTCCTTATTTGAAAACTACAAGGAGCCTTACTGTTATTTGAAAGTTTTGGCAGTTAGTAATATGCATCCCTAACCTCTGACACTGTACCTGGGTCTAAGTTGAAGCTATTGTTTTTACTACCAGCCATTTACCACTTTGGGACATTGATAGTGAGCCTCAATATATTCAGAAGTTTTCCTTAACAGTTGAAGAATATTGCACCTTGCCCATGCACATGTACACACACACACACACACACACACAAATCAAACACATATTTCATTTAAAAATATTTTCTACAAGCACAGAAAGTATTAAAAATTAAAATTTACTGAAAAAAATTTCCCACACTGAAAAATCACAGAAGATGGTATATTGCCATGTTTGCTTTAAATTTTACTTACTATAAAGAAGAACAGTTGAGATAAATTTGAAGTCTTCTTCACATATGCACTATTGATGTGCTTAGTTGCTCAGTCATGTCGACTCTTTGTGACCCGTTAGACGGTAGCCCACCAGGCTCCTCTTTCCATGGGGATTCTCCAGGCAAGAATACTGGCGTGGGTTTCCATTTCCTCCTGCAATGAACTATTGATACTATGTCTAAAATAGGCAACTGATGTGAACGTACTGTATAACACAGAGAACTCTACTTAATGCACTGTGGTGACCTAACCCCAAAAGGGAGGCAATATATGTATATGTACAGCTGATTCATTTTGCTGTACAGTAGAAACTATCATAACATTGTAAAGCAACTATACTCCAGAAGAAATTAATCAACAAAAAAAGTTTGAAGTCTTCTTAATTTTCCTCTCCAATCTCATGTCCTTCTCTCCCTCTCACTGATATAACAACTGTAAAGAATTTGGTGACTTCCCTTCCAGTCCTCATTGTGGACATTTGCTTTCTGTATATGTGTCCACAAAGAGTATTACTTCTTAAAGGTTCATAAATGGGATCAGATTGCACTTAAAATTCTTCAACTGATTATTTTTAACTCACAGGTATTTGGGATTGACTCTCGCTATTACACTTAGATTGAACTGATTCATTTTTGTGTGCAATATACTAATTAATTTGCTAGACTGTATTAGACTAATTTTTCATATATTTACTCCTATTTATATACGTTTGGATTATGTCTTATACTTTTCTGCTATTATAAACAATGTTGCAATGAATGAACAAGTGCTATACTGTGTATGTTTTTTTTCCCCCCTAGGATGTAAACTCAAAATGGAATTATCAGGTTCTTGGTTATTTTAACTCTATTTGTGACTTCACATAGTCAGAAAGATGTGATACAAGTTCCTTAGCTTGAATCCAAGACCCTTTATGATGTAGTTCTGTCTACCTCTCCAGGCTCATCTCATTCACATTTTATCCCCTAACGATATTGAAATATTTCTTTTTCCACAGTGGCATAATGAAGTGTTCAACCTCTAGCCTTTGACAAATTTCTTCCTCTGTTTGGAATTCCCTCCTTCTACATTCTTGGCCTCATTTCACCCTTCAAAACTTATCCTAGGTTGACCTCCAATAATAATAATAATAATAAATAATATTCATTATGGCTATATGCCTGAATTTATCCTTTACCAACTTCTCTTTCTGTCCCATAGTAGGTCCTCCCTTATTTAAAGATCATCCCAAGAGTTAAATATGTCTTCCCCTGTCCCCACCTTGTTATTCCCTGTCTCATGCATATACATATATAAATATGTGTATGATTAGATCTATAAGAACAATGTTAATAATCATCTTTGCACGTGTGTTAGTGGCTCAATCATGTCTGACTCTTTGTGACTCCATGGACAATAGCCCACCAGGCTCCTCAGTTCATGGGATTCTCCAAGCAAGTATACTAGAGTGGGTAGCCATGCTCTCTTCCAGGGGATCTTCCAGAACCAGGGATCAAACCCAGGTCTGCTGCAAGCAGACAGATTCTTTACTCTTGAGACACCAGGGAAGCTCCAATCATCTTTATAGCTTTAATTTGTTAATTGCCTGCTCTCACCAGTATCCTCACTTTACTTGTATTTTCTTCATTTAAAGCCACTTGAAGCAAGAATTATTACCACTAGTCACCATCCAACTTACAAGACATTGAAGTTCTGAAAACTTCATGAATTGTCCTGTTAAATTCTATCTTTCAGTGACTGGTTCACATATCCACATCCCCACAAGTTTAAAAACAACTTGAGGAACCAACTGCACTGCAGTATTCCTAATACTTAGCACTGTAACCCTAGTACTTAGTATAAGGTTAGGGTTTGTCAAATATTTGTTGAATAAGTAAGTTAAGTATCCTAGGTAATGAGGCATCTTTTCTTTTCCTGGAAGTCATCATATAAGGAAGAATTTGCAATGAGTTCTGAGCTCTTCTCTTGTCACTATAGACTGTGGTAAAGGCATTTTGCCAAAGATGAGTTAAAAGCCACCTTTTGATGTTAAAACCACTCCTTAATAACCAAATCATAAAGCCACAAAGGCTTCACACATTTCATCCCACCCGTTTCGCTGAGAGATCGCATCTTTCCTTTCCCAGGGTTTAATGCTCCCTTGACTTGGTCAATTTCCAAGTTTTAGAATTCATTGATAGCCCAAAAAAGAGAGAGTGGGTAAGTTATGCTAGCTTCTCCTGAACCTAAATATTACATGAACTTAGAGAAAATGAAATACCATCTCTGATTGTGATACAAAGGGGCATCATCAAGCTCCTACAAGAGAGACTCATTCATCTTAATAAAGCTGAACTACCTTCCCAACTGTGGGCAAAAAGAAGAGTGAAGATATTTTATCAGATGTGAGTAGATCATTTAGTGCAGAGATTCATGGAAAAGTCCAGTGGGTTTGGGGTATCACTAGGAAATATCAGGAATCTAAATACATTGATCATTCCCCAGCTGGAATCCTTGACAGGAAGTCTATGAACTCAGAAACAGAGAAGGGAGACCTGGCAACAAGCAGTAGGGACAATCCCTGGAGAAATAAAGTTGTATAATCTTTGATCTTGTGATTTCTTCTTATGTAAGATTCCCTTTCAGGGAAGACATTATAGTGTAGGGTCTGCAGCCAACTGGATCACATAAGCAGAGACACCTGTGTTTGCACTTTGTAGATATGCCTTGTGAATTAATTGACTTGTTGTTTTAGGAATCCTCAAGTGTCTTTCTGAAAACTGATACTCAAAGAGAATATTTGTCAAATGGAAATATTTTATTATCAAAATTTTCTTGAGTTGGTGGAGCATCAATGCCTGGAATATCCATGTTGAATATATGAAACACCACATTTAAAATCTGCTGAGCTTAATGCCTTGAAAGTCAGCAATGTTGGTTTTGCTCATAAAAAGTTATCATTTCTTGAATATCTACTTGAAACTAGACACTTAACTGAGACACATTCCTGCTATATATTATACCAGACACAATCATCTGTAACCCCCATAATAAAGCTGTGAAATACGCATCACCCATCTTCCCTATCCTCATTTTAAAGATGAGGAAATGGAGGGTTACAACTCATGAAATTCACTAAGCTAGTGGGTATATTATAGTACCAGAATCAGAACTTTGAACTAGTGAAAACTCAAAATCATACCGCCTTTAATGGGTGTCTCCAACAGCAGAGTTAGACTCTGCCAACTACCAATGGGTGACATTTTGAAAGAGTCAGCAGTAACAATTGGCTTGACACAGCATGACCTTGTCTTCTGCCCAGGTCTGTGGTGACTCTTTCTCTCTTTCTAGAGACAGGCCAATTCAGTCTCCATTCCAGACACAGAGGCCTCCCAAGCTGCTTCTGGAAGTGAGGCTCATGAACCTAATTAAAGTGAGACGTTCCTCTTCCAGCAGGATTGTAAAATGACAAGGCTGGGGATGTGACTTCAAGCTGTAGAAATTTTAATTTATATGTCAGCATCTTCTATTATATAAAAATGAGAAAGTCAGAGGGAGAGATAGGAGTGAGAGAGAGAAATACACAGCTGAATAAAGTGCGCTAAGTAAAAACATCATGGTAAAATGTGGGGCTTAAACAGACTTGTTTTCCATCATAGCCATGTAAAACAATACTTGAGTTGTTTACTTAGCCTCTGTGGGCTTCCGTCTTAGCCTCTGTGGGCTTCCGTTTCCATGAGGATAAAAAAGAGCTCCTCCATAGTGCTGCTCTCATAGTAAATAAAGGTGACAACTGAATGGTGCTTAAGACTAACTCTGGATCAAGAGTTCTAGGGATTTAAATCTTGCTTCCAGTGCTTTGTTTCTTCATGTACAAAATGAGGGCAGGAACAGCACAAACTTAGTATTAAAGAAAAACTTGAAACCAGCCCAGGCTTTGCATTTCTCACTATGAGAAAGTAATTTTCTACAGATGAACTATATGACATTTAACGGCACATGGTGAAAATTTTAGCCCTTATTCCTCTGAGTGACTCATAATGTGTTTTCTAGAAGAAAAAACTGTCCTGTAAACCAAGAAAGGCCTTCTCAGAAAATGAGCAAGCAGAGGTCTGGTGTTGCTTCTTGTGATTTGGAAAGCCTGTTCAAGAGGACTGCTTTCCAAATTGTGGTCACCTTCTTGAGCCTGCAGACCTTCATTCTACTTTAATATTGTGGTTTAATTGGGAGACTTAATTTATCCAGAATAAAGAGAATTTCAGGGAGTCTTATGGCAACCTCTCAAGTAAGCACACATACAATCAAAACCATTTAGTACATTAAAATATTTACTTCTGATCTTCACTGGTTTTAGAATTTTATAGACACTGTTGAAATATCACTGGTATTCACCTTATTTTCAGCATTCTGCCACTCAGTCCAGGGGCAGTTATTCTGCTGAATCAGTGTTTCTCCTTCCACAATGGAGTAATTTTACTCCATCGGTGAAAATTTTGAAAGGGTAAGATTCCATTTTAAGCATTTGCATACATTGTTTTTCAGTGAATAGATCAGAGGGTAAGATTTAATTTATGTTTTGGAGATTTATTTGTACTGATGCACAAATTATTATTATGTTGAACTGCATATGACTGCCAATAATCAACTAATTTTGACCTATAAAAATGGTGGTCTTAAATGAGTAAACACAGTATATTGACTTCATTCAGTTTAACTGCCGTATTATGCTTCACATCTTTTAAGATGCATTCCCCCATTGTTACACATTGAACTTGATTCTACTTTTTTTATGATGATAAGCTGTACTATAATTAATTTTCACAAGTCTGGGTCAAAGACTTTTAAAAGTCTGGAATTTTTCCCTATTTTATAGGCTAGCAATTTTGTCTGCCACCGTTTCATGAATTCTGGCAAAAGTCATGAGGTGCTTGTAGCAAAGGCAAACGACTTTATTACTCATGGCTCAAGGCTTCCCTGGTGGCTCAGATGGTAAAGAATCTGTGAATCTGCCAGCAATGTAGGAGACCTGTGTTCGATCCCCGGGTCAGGAAGATCCCCTAGTGAAGGGAATGGTAACCCACTCCAATATCCTTGCCTAGAGAATTCCATGGACAGGGGAGCCTGGCAGGGCTACAGTCCATGGGGTTACAAAAAGTCAGACATGACTGAGCAGCTAACACTAACGTGAGAATTAACGTATCTGCACCCTTGCCTCTCAATTCCCATAGAAGTAACCTGTTTGGGCAGGAGTAGATACTATGGATGCAGAGCTATGTATAGTAGCTGAGGAACTCTGAGCTTAGGGAACTGATTTTTTTTATAATGCACTGTGTGTTGATTAGTACACAATACTGGTCCCAGGAGAATCCCCAGTAAAGTAGTTATAGGTATTGGTAGAATGACCTTATGAGAACAGTAGGAATATCTCAAAGGACTGCTGTTCATATGACCTTTCCAAGATAGCCACACCTTTTTCTTTCAGTAAAGGAATCATGATTAGTCCTAATGAGTTAAGAATATCAAAAAATTGGGACTTCCTGGTGGTCAGAGATTATGAGTTCACCTACCAATGCAGGGGATGTGGGTTTGATCCCTGATCCAGGAATTAAGATCCCACATACCTCAGGGGCAAGCAAACAAACCAAAAAACCAGAGGCAATGTTGTAACAAATTCAATAAAGAGTTAAAAAATGTTCCACATCAAAAATCTTAAAAAGAAAAAGAATACAAAAGAAGTGAGGAAAGGAAGAGAGGAGTCATTTTCCTTATGCACACCTCTGACTTTTCTCAGTCTATCCTTTTCTCTCTTCTCTCCTAATGGGGAGTGAGGCAATGCTTGGAAATCTGCAGAGAATAAGCAGACATTCTGGGCTTAGCAATGGAGACCATCCACTTCCTTTTTCTGTCCATAGAAAGCATATCCTAGTGCTCTCTGCCATGCCCAGCAGTTCCCATTTTGGCAAGACTATGCCAGCCTACACTGGTAGGACTTGGTAACTGAGTTTTCCTGCTTCTAGCTTTTACATTAGCATGTCTGCTTGCCTTTCGTTCTCAAGACAGGATTCTCCAAATTGGCCTTTATCAGTAATTAAAGTGGTTTTTTTAAGCCCCATCTGCCATTCATTCAAGATATATATCTATATATAACTATATATATAGATATGAAGTATGAAGTGAAGTATGAAGTTAGTCACTCAGTCCTGTCTGACTCTTTGTGACCTCATGGACTGTGGCCTGCCAGGCTCCTCTGTCCATGGGATTCTCCATGCAAGAACACTGGAGTGGATTGCCATACTCTCCTCCAGGTGATGTTCCCAACTGAGGGATCAAACCTGCGTCTCCTGCATTTACCTGAGTCACCTGGGAACCCCATATTATCTCAATTTATGCAAAGCTCTGATGATAGAGAGAGGTGTTATTTGCTGGGAGTTATTTAGGTCCCCATTATGTAAAATAAACTTAACATGCTGTGTTGGTTTTCTAGTGCTCCATAGCAAAATATCTCAGATTGTGTGGCTTAAGCAAAAGAAATTACTGTCTCACAGTTATGGAGGCTAGAAAGCCCAAATCAAGATATTTATTTCTCCTGAGACATCTCTCGTTGGCTTGTGGATGGCTGCCTTCTCTCTGTGTCTTCGTGTGGCCTTCTGTCTGTGTGCAAGCCTCCTCAGCATCTCTTCCTTTTTTTATGAGGACCCAGTCATTTTGGACCAGAGCCTCATCTTTATGACCTAATTGAATCTTAATTATTGTGTTAAAGCCTTACCTCCAAATATAGTGACTTTGGGAGGCAGGGCTTCAACATGATTTGGGGGCAAACATAATTCAGTCTGTAACAAACACCTATAAAAAAACAGAGTTAGAAACATATATTTAAAATTTCCAAGTTTTTATTATTATGCATAAAACTGATATAAACAATTGTGTATAGGTTGTTTTGTGAACATAAATGTTCATTTGTCTGAAGTAAGTGCTCAGCAATACAATTTCTAGGTCATAAAGGATTCGAATGCTTAGTTTTCTTTGAGAAAGTGCCAAACTCTTTTCTCATTAGCTGTACCATGGTACAACCCCACAAGCAATTTGTGAGCAATCCAGTTTCTCTGCGTCTTTCGAGCATTTAGTGTGGTCATTACTCATTTTTAGTCATTTCTATAGGCATATGAAAGTGAAAGTGAAAGTTGCTCAGTCACATCCTACTCCTTGCAACCCCATGGACTATAGAGTCCATGGAATTCTCCAGGCCAGAATACTGGAGTGGGCGGCCTTTCCTGTCTCCAGGGGATCTTCCCAACCCAGGCATCGAATGCAGGTTTCCCACATTTCAGGCAGATTCTTTACCAGCTGAGCCACAAAGGAAAACCAAGAATACTGGAGTGGGTAGCCTATCCCTTCTCCAGAGGATCTTCCCAACCCAGGAATCAAACTGGGATCTCCTGCATTGCAAGCAGATTCTTTACCAACTGAGCCATGAGGGAAGCCCCACTATAGGCATATAGAGATATCTCATTGTGATTTTTACTCTTCATTTTTCTAGTGACAAATTACGTTGAACATCTTTTTACGTGCTTATTTGCCATCTGTATGTCTATACCAGTGAAGAGTCTCATCATGTATTTTGTTCATTTTCTAATTGAATTGCTTGGCTTTTTATTATTGAGTTTATATCAGACAGTAGTCTTTTGTTTAAAAGTTTGTCAGTGTTTCCCTTTCCTCTATAGCTTTTCTTTTCATTCTCATCACAGGGTCTTTTACAAAAGAGATGTTTTAAGTATTTGTAAAGTCCAAATGTACCCATTTTCAAAAATAGATATTACATTTGATGTCAAATCTAAGAACTCCATGTCTAGCATTATAACCTGAATATTTTCTTTTATGTTTTTTCTAAAAGGTAAATAGTTATATGCTTTACATTTAAGCCTGTGGTCCATTTTGAGTTAAATTTTCTACAAATTTGATTATGGCTGTCCATTTGCTCCTGCACAGATTATGGAGGTGGTTATCTTTCCTCCATTGAATTGTTTTAGTATTGTTGTCAAAACTGTAGGCCATATTTGTGCTGGCCTGTTTCTGAGTTCTCTATTCTTTCCATTGGTCTATGTTTCTCTTCCACCAATAACACATTCTTGATTATTGTAGCTATATAAGAAATCTTAAAATCAAGCTGACTGATCTCTTTTATACTTTATTATCCTTTTTTCAAGATGAATTTGGTAATTCTGTTTCCTTTGCCTTTCCATGCAAATTACAGAATAATCTTGTCTGCATCTGTAGAAACTCTTGTTGGAATTGTGATAGAAATTGCATGAAACTTGCATATCAATTTGCGAAGGATTGTCATCTTTTCTATATTGAGTCTTCCAATTAAAAAAATATAGTATATCTCTGTATTTATTTAGATCTTATGATCTATTTGTTTAGATCTTCTTGCATTTAGATCTTATGAGAAGGAGAGGTGCTGCTTTATTACTGCCAAGTAGAAGCAGTAGTCCAGGTTACCTACTTGGCCTCTGTTGATACCTTCACAGGGTAAGTTTCTCATTACTGTTGGGATGTGGTAGGAATCTGGGTTCCACAAGGGTCTCTACCGGCACTGGGTTGAGGGTGGCCTTATTACTACTGGGTCTCTTCTATCAACACTCCAGTGAGAAGGGGCACCTTGTTACTGCTAGGTTAGGGTAGAGGTTCAGAATCTCTCTGTGTCTCTACTGACAGTGTAGGAGAAGAAAGACCTTCTACTGGCCAACCTGGATGAGAGTCCAGGCTCCCTAACTAGTCTTCTCTGACACTTTGGCAGCAAGAGAGTTGGGGTATCTTGTCTCAGCCTCTTGAGGATGGATGTCTAGCTGTCACTAGCATGAGTTGACCTGTTTTTCTGTTTTGTTTGGCTGGAATACAGTGGCTATTGTTTGCAAGTTTTCTGTCTTCTTAAGCTGTCTGTTTCTTCATCATTTGACTAGAGAAAGCAGGCTTCTGTTTGGGTATTTTTTTTCATCTGTACCCATTGGTGTTTCTAATTCACTGGCTTATTTGACTTCAAGGGTGGAATAGATGATGAAAACAAAACAAAACAAAAACACCCACGGGCACTCACCATCTTTTCATTTCTAGGATCCTATGGTTCCCAGCTATCTGTTTTATTTTCCTATGAAATTCAGAGTCTTTCTTATGTTTGTTTTATACATAATATCCAGGGTAATTCCATTTATCAGGAGGAAAATGGAAAAGTACATCTTTTCTATCTCCAGGAAATGAAAGTCCCCTGCTTGACTTTTTAAAGAGACTAAAGAGTTGAAAGTACACACAAGAATTATCATTCATAAAAATATCGTGGAAAACCTTTTGTGTCAGTACATACAGATGTTCCCTGGCCCACACACAGCAACTCTGAAAAACAAACTAATCTCTAGACCCTTGAAGCAATTCTCACTGGGAAAATTATGTTCCTGGAACACAATATTTACCACTGCCAAAAAGCATAGCAGAAGCTTAGTGATATGCGAGTGAAAAAGAAAATCTTCCTGGTATGGTCTCTCTAGAATGTCTGTCAATTGATTCCAGGTTGTTGGAATTCATGACCTGGGAATTCAATTGGGAGAAATCTCTAATTAACATTTTGTCACTATATATCCCCCTATTTCAGAAGGAAATCCCGCAGTACATAATTTTTTTCTAGAGGACACTCTGGTGTTCATCCTGAATTCCTTTGGTACTGCCAACCTACCCAGGTCTTCATGGCCAGCAGCTGAATCTGCAGTCTATGGGGTCGCAGAAGGTTGGACATGACTGAGCAACTAAGCCTGTACATATCCACAACCTTTATAAACGACCACATAGGGTATGTGGAGAATTAGACGTGTCAGCCTATGAGTCTGTCAGATACATTGTCTGATGCTAAGCAAGTTTTCAAGAAATGTGGAGCCATTTATTTTACTTTTCCCCATCTTATCTGTGATTACAGGAAAAATAAGCAAGCAAACCTTGTCTTCATTATTTGTTGATTGTGATCCTTGGCCACCGTGGAAAGGAAGGATAAAGAATGGCTATTAAAGAAGACACCAACAATGGTTTGGCCCCTGGGTCAGAGTGTCCTGGCCAAGTCATCCATTGTCACAGATGAACAATTCTATTGTAACAAGGCCAGGGTGACCATTCTCTGTGATTTGTCTGGAAATGCATTTTAAATATCTCTTCTACAGGAAATGAGCAAAGGCTGTGATGACACAGAGAGTCATCAAAGGTTTGGGATCTGCAGTTAGTGCTGGATACCCTGGCTCCTGGTGCGTTTATAGTTGCTTCTAGCTGTACCAGAACCTTAGAACTAACTGAGAAATTTGGCACAAGCTCAGTCATCCTTCAGGAGTCACCTGTTGAAGACTTTCTCATTAAAATAGGGATTCAGTATAATTTGCTAAGCTCCTACTTTGTGCCAGTCAATGGAAATGACAAAATAAGCTGCAGCACATAATCTATTTTGACACATATAGAAATGGGCAGTAGCAATACAATGTGTAAAACCTATGGGAACAAAAGCCCAAGGGATTAGGTACCACTGAGCAACCAGAAGAAACAGTCATGAATCTTGTCACTTTGTTCTGATATGGACATCAGAAAGCCATGTTGGTAAGAAGGTAAGCTTGCTCTTCATATGTGAATCCCAAAAAGGATCCTAGGATATTGTGATTTAGTAGAATGGACACAAACTTTGATTTAGGCACACTTGAACTTTAATTCCAAACCTAGTTTTTGTAATTGTTCAGTCCCTATGTCGTGTCCAACTCTTTGTGACCCCATGGACTGCAGCATGCTAGGGGCTCTTCTGTCCTTCCTTATCTCTCCGAGTTTGGTCAAACTCATGTGCATTGAGTTGGTGATGCTATTAAATCATCTGATCTTCTGCCAGCTCCTTTTCCTTTTGTCTTCAATCTTTCCCAGCATCAGGATCTTCTCCAATGAGTCAGCTCTTCACATCAGGTGGCCAAAGTATTGGAGCTTCAGCTTATCAACAGTCCTTTGAAAAGATATTCAGGGTTGATTTCCCTTAGGATTGACTGGTTTGATCTCCTTGCAGTCCAAGGGACTCTCAAGAGTCTTCTCCAGCACCACAGTTCAAAAGAAGCAATTCTGTATTCAGCTTTCTCTATGGTTCAGCTCTCACATCCATACATGACTACTGGAGAAACCATAGCTATGACTATACAGACCTTTGTCAGCAAAGTGATGTCTCTGCTATTTAATGTGAATTTTATTATCACCTTTATCTCTTTTCTTTCCTTCTCTATCAAATGGTCATAATAATGCCCCACTAAATTTGTCTATTGTGAGAATTAATTATATAAGGTAGAGTTGGTAATATACTAAGCTTTCAATAAATGATAAATAATTACCAACCTCCCAACATGGTATCATGGGCTTCCCTGATAGCTCAGTTGGTAAAGAATTTGCCTGCAATGCAGGAGACCCCAGTTCGATTCCTGGGTCTGGAAGATCCACTGGAGAAGGGATAGACTACCCACGCCAGTATTCTTGAGTTTCCTTTGTGGCTCAGCTAGTAAAGAATCCACCTGCAATGTGGTAGACCTGGGTTCGATCCCTGGGTTGGGAAGATCCCCTGGAGAAGGGAAAGTTTACCCACTCCAGTATTCTGGCCTGAAGAATTCCATGGACTGTTTAGTCAATGAGGTTGCAAAGAATTGAACATGACTGAGCAACTTTCACTTGCCAGGAATACCTGTTGGCTTACCCATCATGGTGTAGTCTTGGAGAAGAGTTTTGAGGTTTTGAGGACATGAGTTAGAATCTCAGATTTTCTATTCAGCATCATTTGACCTACAAGAATTATATAACATGTCCAAGGCTCAATTTCTTCATCAAAAAAACAGATACAGTACATTTGAAAGCATATGAAATGTAAGAGTGGCTAGTCAAATATTGTTCTCCTACTGTGAGTCTTCCATGAATGATTTATCCAGATTTATTTTGAAACTATGTATCCTTAACAAATATTAAATTCCCTATTTTTTCTGTTCCACAAAGTCTCTCTCCTGCTTCTCTCTGAGTAGAAAAAGACTTCATCTGCTTCCAGTGAGACTCTTGTCTAGGTGTTGAGAAAGTTTATTCATTGGGAATTCACAACAAGGGAATCAATAATTAGTCTCGGAGGAAGGCATACACATGTTTTTGCTATGGAGACCATCCTTTTTCTCTCCTTTCTCAAAACAAAAGAGTATACCCATAAACTTGGAGATGATTTCAGTAATTATTTTCTAAAGAACATAAACAGTTGCTTTAAAGTTATAGATACTTGATTCTATGTGTGTGAATGTGTCTGTGTGTGTGTGTATGTGTGAGAAATTTATATGTGATGATGGAGATTAAGAGAAATATGGGGACAGAACATAGTTTCCTTGGTGTCCCTTTTTGACTTTCTTTCAGCACAATGTTATGTAGCCTTCTGTTGATCCCTAGATGGTCCTTATAGTTTTTGAGTCACCCATGTAAAATATCCCCTTTTCTCCTGTACCTCTCTTACTGCATTTTCCACTTAACTCTTCTCCCTATCTTAAAGGATATCAAAGCTCTTCCCCTTCAAATAACCAAGTATCACTCTCCAGATATTTTCTTCTACCTTGCAGATTGGACAATTTTCATGATCAATTTCTGTTGAGGACTGGGAACCAGTCCCTGCAGTGGCAGAGCCTGCTGGCCCTATCAGGAAAGGAGTTAGGATGAGTACTAGTCACACACTTAAAATAAAACATATCATTTCTTTTAAGATCAGGCCCCTTCTCCCAAACCACTGTCTAAGAATTAATAAAATGTTTGCATTACTGGGTTGGCCAAAACGTTCATTCAGGTTTCTTCTGGAAGATGTTACGGAAAAACATGGATGAATGTTTTGGCCAGCCCAGTGTTATCATTTTGACCCTACTTCAAAAGAGTGAACAACTCTGGACTGATTACACAAAGGAGATGTTGGTCCCTACCTGTCCTACTGTTTCTTTCATATAACTACATGGCTGTAGAGTTGTTAGCCTGCTTGTGTTCATTCGTTTTTAGGTAAACTTGAATAAACAAGAAGGTCCTTATTGAATACAGGGAACCCTACTCAATACTCTGTGATGGCCTATATGAGAAAAGAATCTTAAAAGGAGTGGTATATGTATATGCACAACTGATTCACTTTGCTATACTTTTGAAACTAACACAACGTTGTAAATCAGTTATGCTGCAATAAAAACTTTTTTAAAAAATAAAATGCAAATGCCATTACTTGACAAAATAAAAGTACTGATAAGCCAAAGCCAACTCAAAAAAAAAGTAAAAGAAAAGGGTGATTTCAACCATCCTGTGCGTTTGCCTCAAGTTCTATCTCTTGAGGTAGGGGCAACTATAAAGCTCTAATAAGGTGAGCTAACATTTCTGAAGCACCTTCCCTTACACAGAGTCCTTTGCATACATATATTATCTAGTTCATCATCATAACACCATCATGAGGTTTGAAAAATTTCATTCACATCATTTAAAGATGGTGAAAGAGCTTCAGAGAGGGGAAGTGACTAATTCAAGATCACCCAGCTCATGAACTACAGAACTGGATTTTACACCGATGTCTTTTGAATTCACCTAACAAGTCCCTGACACATAATGGAGGACCAGTTGTAGTTAAGGAGCTTAAACAAGTTTGTCACAGTTGTATAATCTCTAAGATTCCTCTAAAATTTGTCAGCTTAACATCTGGACTTTCTTGAACAAACACTATTGTCCTTATGCCTCACTCAGTGTTTATAAAGACATCCAATATAGATAAATCACAAGTATCATTCATTATCTTATTGAAAAAGAAAGGCGCTGGCAGCAACTCTATCTTTGTTAAGCAGTTTGGTACAAGAGTTTAGCACTTACTGCTCACACCCCATGAGTTAATTACACAGGTTTGGCACTTACTGCTGATGTCCCATGGGTTAATTACACAGGTGAGTTTAATCTAACTTGGGGACACCATATTTAGTCTTCCAAACTCATCATATCTCTCTATGGAGTGGTAGCTAAGGGCTCTACATGTCCTCCTATCTGCTGCCATGAAATTCTAAGCATTATTTTCTTACCTCTAATAGATACCTGTTTCTTATGTGACCTGGAAATGTGTGTGCAGTGGTTGATATTAAACAAGGGTCCTTTCCACCTCACATAAACGCACACACAATTCATGGCCATAGTGAGAAATTACTGTGTAATCACTGGTCAGTAGCTGAGCTTGTCAGAAAAATAAAATAAATTTAATACTTACATAAACTCTTCAACTAATAGTTAGGCTATTTTGACCACCTTAGAAACGCTTTGACCTTAAACATGATATATCAATAAATAGCTTTGTTTCAACTCATCAGTGATCAGATTGCTTTCAAAATGCCCCACTTTTCTCCAAGTCTAGCTCCAAAATGTTTTTCCAAATTAAACTTTTCTCCACTGGCCTTTTTTTTTTTTTTTACCCAATTAGCCTCTAAAACTGAAAGCATCAGACTCCTTAGCACAAAGTCTCTGATATTTGAAACAACTGGCCTGTTTTCCACTTGCCAAATTCTTTAAGGATCAGCAGAAATGCCACCCTTATCCTAACCACTTAATAACTTAATTTTGAAGATGAATAGTCACCCTTATTTTGAATTATCAGTAAACACTTATTTTTGTCTGTTCTACTAGATCGCAATTTTTTGAAGATAGGAGACTTACTTTATCGGTGGTAGAACATGAAAAATAATTAAAACATAAACCAAAATTTATTGAATGAAGCAATATTTCTACAAAATCTAGAGAAGGATGCAGTCATCTTGGAATAAAATTAGAGATAGTATTAAAAGTAAATCTCACAATCAATTTTGATCTGCTCTATCATGTATGACTCTATGGTATAATTATTGGTTTATATATCTCTAACTACCACTGGAATGAGAGCTCTTTTTCCTGGGCGGGGGTGGAGAGATGTGTCCTGTATCCACAGAGACTATGCATAGAGACTCTACACAAACTATACTATTATTTGTTGAATGAGTAAATGAATGTCCAATCCTCATTCCTCTCAGCTACCACCTAGAGAAGAGAGTAGTAGCACTCTAAATCCCAGATAAGCAACAATGTCCTATTTTCAGACTTTATATTGGAGCACTAAATCCTTTGCCCTTCTTTTCCAGAAGTGGTGAACTTCAGTTTCCTTCCACTGTATCTTCTGATCTTCTGTTGTTCAATGGCAACAAAGTCAGTGTGACACAATAAAACACATTTGAGGATACAAATATTTAACCTTGACTCTGTTCTGACTTGCTAAGTGACCTTGAAAAAGTCATTTCCGTCCTCTGGTCCTCTATGTCTCATTTGTTAAATGAAGCTTTTTGGCAGAGATAACAAGTTCCTTTTGGGACAGTGAAACAAGATAGTTTTACAGGGTAATTAGATAAAAATTAAGCTCTCTGGAATAAAATATTAATAGAAAGAATAATAATTCTTGGAAACAATTAACTTCAGTGAATCTGTGAGTTCAGCGTACCTCTATGAGTTCAGATAAATAGCTTGTACATTTATACACACTCTGACACTAATTTACAACACTATAGAAAGAGAGTGTCTGTTGACATTTTGGGGAAAATCAAAACTGGTACCAATTTTCAATGGCAGGAAAATATGATCATGGTAATTATGGCATAATTATGATGATCTAAATCTAATTTTAGCATCTGGATATAAGAAAGATGGAAAACCAATATGAAAGAACAAAACACATCAACTTTCCAAAGATAATGGAGCCATAAGAAATAACAGGATTGGGTTATTTTAAAAAAATTGTATCCATAAACCTGATTATAATCCCTCTCCAAATTTTCTTTAGTGAGAAATATCCAATTTTCAGTGCAAAATAATTAATGATGAGTAATCCTTAAAAACTCAATTAGACAGGCCTACTGCTGTTAGGGAGAGACATTTCTGAGCCAAGATGGACCCATAAGACATTTTTCTCGATTCTTCTATTGAGTGGGGCTTGATTTGCATGCTGATATCCATACATTGTTCAATCTAAAAAATTGATTCATGAACTAAATATTGCACTTTTGTACCCCCAAAATAATGTTCTGATCCTCAGAATTGAAAGGCATGTGAAAAAAAGAAAGAAGCTTTGGTGCAAGGAAATAAATAGACAGAAGAACATGGATTTGAATCCTTAATTCTCCGCTTATTAGTTTTTAGACCACTTACTTAGGTCACATTTTGGCCTCTCTTTATTATCTGCAAAATGGGATAATAATGTTTACTGTTTTGAGGAATGATGATACTGTGTATAAAGCATCCGTCAGTGTCTAGTAAGTAGTAAATGTTCATTAATGAAATATTTGCTGTCTTCCTGATTAAGGGAATGTTTCTCAAAGTATCATCTTCTCACCACCCACCTGCATCAGAATCACCTTGCCTGCTTCTTAAAGATAGAGATGCTTTTTAAAATAGGAGAATTATATATTAATGTGTATATGTGGAATTTAGAAGAACTGTATAGGTGAAATTATTTGCAAAGCAGAAATATAGAGACAAGTGTGAGAACAATGTGTGGATACCAAGGCGGGCACGGGGTTGGGATGGATTGGGAGAGTGAGACTGATGTATATACACTCCCATGGATAAACTAGATACTAATGAGAGCAGACTGTATAGCATAGGGGATATTGCTCAGTGACCTCTGGTTATCTGAGTGGGAGGGGAATCCAAGGAAGAGGGCATACATGTATATGTAGAGCTGATTCACTTTGTTATGCAGCAGAAACTAGCACAATATGGTAAAGCAACTACACTCCAATAATAATACATTAAATAGTAGAGAAACTCACCTGGTTTTTCTTGTCCTCTAAACTTTCCCAGATAGTCAACCTATTAGACAATATCTTTTGATAGTTTCCTATTTTAAGACTAAACACTATTATGTATGAAATAGATAACCAAGATCACAGGGAACTCCACTCAATACTCTGTAATGGCCCATGTGAGAAGAAATTCTTTAAGAAAAAGTGGGTATATTTAAATGTATAACTGATTCACTTTGCTGTATACCTGAAACTAACACAACATTGTAAATAAACTATACTCAAATATATATTTTTTAACGAAGACTAAATGCTCTTATCACTAGTATTGAAATATTGCTACAACTTCTAGTCATTCTATGATTACATTCAGTGTTTCCACAAATGTGGATGATCAGGGCATAGATATATCTTTCCACCCCACAGCAAGCATGGAGACATTTTCATACTTACTCATCACCCAGAATAAAGGGCTTAAATGAGTTATGAGAATTCACAGTTCTTCAGGCAAAATGATAAAACCAAGTTTGAAGGTCAAATGAGGAGAAAATGGGGAAAGTTTTCATTTTTTCTTCTCTATTTCCAACCCAAATGGTCTTAATGTTTGGGATCTTTAGTACCTTTCTTACATGATTGTTCATTCTTGTGATTAGAAAACTTCTTTTTTGCTTTCTTTTTTACAAAACCGATAAAAACACAAATACAAATATTCATACGCGCATAAAAAAGTTGTTGCATTTATGTAAACTAGTTCATAAAAGTCCTTAACAATACTTGTAATTAAGGTGCTTTTCTTTTTTTTTTTTTTGTCTTGTCTTGAGCAAGTGATTCTATTTTAAACAAAAAGATGCTTTTGTTTTTGTTTGTTTTTTTATTCTTTCATTTATTCTCCTCCACCTACCCAGTAGGTTGGTTTTTTGGGTTTTCCTTTCATCTTTTGTCTGATCATGAGACGACCTGGTATAGCAGAGCCAGAGATGTAAAACAGGGCACTGTTCTAAATCTTACAATTTTTTTTTCCGCATCCGATTTTTTTCCCTTCAGCCTGACATTCTTCATCCCTAAGAAAAAAACAGCAAAAACAATGTTACTTTGAAACAAAAGTGATTCTTGACTTTTAAGAAATTTTTCATAGACACAGGTTTCCTAAAAGGAGCAGGAAATGTCATGAGGTGTATGTGCTCCTAAAGTTAGACGACATTCTTTCCTCTGTGAAGTAACATACTCGAGTTCAGCATAAAAATTCACTTCTGGAAATGCCTGCCTGATCTGGATGCAGATGCCAGGAGCCTGAACTAGGTTAATGCTTCCTGCAGGGTTTGACCACAACACACTTACTTAAGGAGGGTGTTGGATTCCCCTCCTCTTTTCTGCTGGAAGGTCATTCAAGATCACTGAAAAAAAAAAAAGGCTTTAATCCATGCCAAAGTACTTATATTTTCTTTTTAGAAGAGGAAGATTTTTTTCCATTCCTACCCATGACTTTTACTTGGGGTCTATTCAAGCCAAACTTAAATTTTACTCTCAGAAAACTATACACAAGGCAGGACTTCAAAATTAAGCACTGGCAACCCATCTTTTGTCTTGATCTACTTATGGTAAATGAAATTTCAAATCTATGGGTAATTGAGGTCCCTATTTTGTTTTGTTTTGTTTTGTTTTACTAGTCCATCTTATCTCATTCATTTATTCATCCATTTGTTTCATCATTCCTTCATCCAGCAAATATTCACTGGCTTACTTTTCAAGGCAAAGTGTTGGATCTAGTATTGATTATAATGAAGTGATGGTGATGATGATGGTAGTAATGATGGTGTCAATCATGAACATTTGGATATCCCTTCAATTGATAGTGTACCTTACATAGAAAGAAAGAAAGTGAAGTCGCTCAGTCATGTTCGACTCTGTGACCCCACGGACTGACTGTAGCCTACCAGGCTCCTCCATCCGTGGGATTTTCCAGGTAAGAATACTGGAGTGGGTTGCCATTTCCTTCTCCAGGGAATCTTCCTGACCCAGGGATCAAACCTGGGTCTCCTGCATTGCAGGTAGATTCTTTACTATACTATGTAAATCAATCCCTAAATCATGTCAGTTTGTGCATTAGCATATCACAGTGTGAGGGACTGAAAATAACAGTAGTGCCTTGTAGTTTTAGATTATAGATTTCACGTACATCAAAAAAGCCTGAGTTAGCCCTGTGAAACAGCTCTGGTAATTCACAGCATCAGTTCAGTTCAGTTCAGTCGCTCACTCGTGTTTGACTGTTTGTGATCCCATGGACTGCAGCACACCAGGCTTCCCTGTCCATCACCAATTCCCGGAGCTTACTCAAACTCATGTCCATCACATCTGTGATGCCATCCAACCATCTCATCCTCTGTTGTCCCCTTTTCCTCTTGCCTTTAATCTTTCCCAGCATCAGGGTCTTTTCCAATGAGTCAGTTCTTTGCATCAGGTGGTTTAGGTATTGGAGTTTCAGCCTCAGCATCAGTCCTTCCAATGAATATTCAGGACTGATTTCCTTTAGAATGGACTGGTCGGATCTCCTTGCAGTCCAAGGGACTCTCAAGAGTCTTCTCCAACACCACAGTTCAAAAGCATCAATTCTTCAGTGCTCAGCTTTCTTTATAGTCCAACTCTCACATCCAGATGTGACTACTGGAAAAACCATAGTTGTAACTAGATGGATCTTTGTTGGCAAAGTAATGTCTCTGGTTTTTAATATGCTGTCTAGGTTGGTCACAACTTTTCTTCCAAGGAGCAAGCATCTTTTAGTTTCATGTCTGCAATCACCATCTGCCATGATTTTGGAGCCCCCCAAAATAATCTGTCACTGTTTCCATTGTTTCCCCATCTATTTCCCATGAAGTGATGGGACCAGATGCCATGATCTTAGTTGAGCTTGAAGCCAACTTTTTCACTCTCCTCTTTCACTTTCATCAAGAGGCTCTTTAATTCTTCTCCACTTTCTGCCATAAGGATGGTGTCATCTGCATATCTGCTGCTGCTGCTGCTGCTGCTAAGTTGCTTCAGTCGTGTCTGACTCTGCAATCCCATAGACGGCAGCCCACTAGGCTCCGCCGTCCCTGGGATTCTCCAGGCAAGAGCACTGGAGTGGGGTGCCATTGCCTTCTCCGTCTGCATATCTGAGGTTATTGATATTTCTCCCGGAAATCTTGATTCCAACTTGTGCTTCATCCAGCCCAGCATTTCTCATGATGTACTCTGCATATAAGTTAAATAAACAGGGTGATGATATGCACCCTTGATGTACTCTTTTTCTGATTTGGAACCAGTTTGTTGTTCCATGTCCAGTTCTAACTGCTGCTTCTTGACCTGCATACAGATTTCTCAGAAGGAAGGTCAGGTGGTCTGGTATTCCCATCTCTTTAAGGATTTTCCACAGTTTTCTGTGATCCACATAGTCAAACTCTTTGGCATAGTCAGTAAAGCAGAAGTAGATGTTTTTTCTGCTGCACAGCACTGGAGCGGCAAGTGGTGGAGACGAGATACCCCACGTCCAAGGTCAGGAATGGCGGCTGCGCTTTGCTGGACCTGCCATGTAGAGATACCTCACTTCCAAGGTCAGAGAAACCCCAGTAAGAGGGTAGGAGGGGCGAATCTGTGTTTAGAATCAAAACCCATACCCACCAGAGATGTGCAGAGGGCTCAAACAAACCTTGTGCGCACCAGGACCCAGGGATCCCACAGAGACTGAGACAGAACTGTGTTTGAGCATCTCCTGTGGAGGTACTGGTCGGCAGTGGTCTGCCACAGGGACTAGGGCTCTGGATGTGGGTATGACATAAGTCCTCTTGGAAGAGGTCGCCATTAACCCCACCATAGAGCTGCCAGAACTTACATAGGACTGGGAACTAGACTCAGAGGGCACAACAGAACCTTGTGCACTAGGACCAAGGAGGAAGGAACAGTGACCGCATAGGAGACTTGCCTGTGGGAGTCCAGGAGTCTCCGGTGAAGGCGTGAGTTGGTGGTGGCCTGTTGCAGGATTGGGGGCACAGACTATACCAGTACATGCATGGGATCTTTTGAGGGAGAGTACCATTATCTTCATTACCTTTACCATAATTTATGAGTGAAGTCGCTCAGTTGTGTCCAACTCTTTGCAACCCCGTAGACTGTAGCCTACCAGGCTCCTTGTCCATGGGATTCTCCAGGCAAGAATACTGGAGTGGGTTGCCATTTCCTTCTCCAAGGGATCTTCCCAATCCAGGGATTGAACCTGGGTCTCCTGCATTGCAGGCAGACATTTTACCCTCTGAGCCACCAGGGAAGCCCAAAGTTTGATCCCAGGTAAATAGCAGGGAGGGAACACAGCTTCACCCATCAACAGAAAATTGGATTAAAGATTTACTGAGCATGGCCCCACCCATCAGAAAAGATCCAGTATCCTCCTCAGTTAGTCTACCCCATCAGGAAGCTTCCATAAGCCTCTTATCCTTTTCCATCAGAGGGCAGACAGACTGAAAACCACAATCACAGAAAACTAACCAATCTAATCACATAGACCACAGCCTTGTCTAACTCAGAAAAACTGTGAGCCATGCCAGGTAGGGCCACCCAAGACGGATGGGTCATGGTGGAGAGTTCTGACAAAATGCGGTCCACTGGAGAAGGGAATGGCAAACCACTTCACTATTCCTGCCTTCAGAACCCCATGAACAGTATGAAAAGGCAAAAAGATAAGGCACTGAAAGATGAACTTCCCAGGTTCATTTCTTCTTGAGTGCCAAAGAATTGATGCTTTTGAACTGTGGTTTTGGAGAAGACTCTTGATAGTCCCTTGGACTGCAAGGAGATCGAACCAGTCCATCCTAAAGGAAATCAGCCCTGAATATTCACTGAAAGGACTGATGCTGAAGCTGAAACTCCAATACTTAAGCCACCTGATACAAAGAACTAACCCATTTGAAAAGACCCTGATGCTGGGAAAGATTGAAGGTGGGAGGAGAAGGGGATGACAGAGGATTAGATGATTGGATGGCATCACCAGTGCAATGAACATGAGTATGAGTAGGCTCCAGGAGTTGGTAACGGACAGGGAGGCTTGGCCTGCTGCAGTCCATGGGGTCATAAAGAGTTGGACATGACTGGGTCACTGAACTGAACTGGACTGCAAAATGTCCTGGGGATTCTGGAAATGTGGTAATGACTACAATATGGATTTTGAATCTCTCAGAATCTCCAGATAAAAGAAATGGAATAACAGGATAACAAAACCAAAATCAATGAGCAACATTTATAACAAAACAATATCCTTATGAACCCCACCAAGCAAGGAAGGAAACTTTATCATAACTTAAAGACCTGCAGGCTGACAACATCTACCATGAAAAAGCAGAAGGGCGCTAGAGGATGTTTAACAGCACAAAGAACAAGAAAACACAAAATAGCCTGTAAGTATCCACTGGAAATTGCAACAAGGTGATTTGAAAGCAGCAGCAAAAACTTAAGAGTGGTTTCTTCTAGTTCAGTGAAGGGTGAATGGAAATTGACTGCTTTTAGGATTTGGATTAATTCTTGATCTTATGAATTCTCAAAACTCACCAGTCAGAAACCCTTTCTAGGATAGGGCTCACACTGACAAGAAATTTCTAGGAGCTGAAGCAAGAGGACACTGGAGAATAACTGGAATGAGAAAAGAAAGAAGGTCCAGATAAAAGAGGGGTGGGGAAAGGAGCCATGAAATCCCAGAAGGAAATCTGGACAGTACCTAAAGGATCAAAACAGCGGATAAAGTTGAAAATGCTACTTTGAACCTTGCAACCTTCTAAAAATTCATGAAAATTTATTTCACATAAAACTGAGCAGCAGAAAAACTTAGCATGAGGTCATATCCCATGCTAAGTCATCATGAGAAAAAAGAAATGCAATAAAGAACAATTTTGAAAGCCTATAGATAATAAAATTATACCAGAAAGTTATAGCCAGGTAAAAAGTTAAAGCAGGTAAAAACTGTCACTTCTATTTCAAAACAAGCTAAAATACTTTTTAAAAATTACTCAAAATATAAAAGAACAACATTTCTAATCAAACATAGAAAAACTCAGACAAGAAATAGAAAAATTTAGGAAATAATTGAAAATTTTTAAATATTAATAATAGAAATCAAGGTTAAACTAGAAGACACATAAAAGCAAGCAAAAAAATGGAAATGCCCAAATGTTTTGTGACTTCTGGTTCTAGCATAGGACTATGAATTGACCATGGATATAGTGATAAGGGGCTTTCCAGGTAGTGCTAGTGGTAAAGAACCTGCCTGCTAATGCAAGAGACAAAAGAGATACAGGTTCCATCCCTGGGTTGGGAAGATCACCTGGAGGAGGGCATGGCAATCCATTCTAGTATTCTTGTCTGGAGAATCCCATGAACTATTGCCTGGAAGGCTATAGTCCCCAGGGTCACAAAGAGTCAGACACAATTGAAGTGCCTGAGTATGCATGCATACGGTGATAAAGAACAGACACAGCCCCAAGTGTTGTTTTCTATACAAGAATAATCACACAGCAGGAAGCTAATTTCTTAGAAACCATATGGACACCACTTCTATATACAGTGGTCCAACCACTGCACATTATTGCTTGTTTAGGGCAGAGGGAAAAGAATGAAAATTATGAGCAATGTTAACAGTTTCCTCACCTGTAAATACTACTACTTACCTTTTATAGTTGTTCAGAGATTGAAGTGTTACTATAAGAGGCAGTGATTGATAACTTGGATCTTAAGACCCAACAATCTTATGACTTAGGAACTATGTGAACATAGGCACATTGCTGGCTCTCAGCAAGTGCATATGCTATGAGGGGATAATATCATCAACCTCACAGCATAGTTCTAAAGATTAAAGGAAAGTGTTAGTTGCTCAGTCACATCCTACTCTTTGCCATCCCATGGACTGTAGCCCGCCAGACTCCTCTGTCCATGGGATTTCCCAGGCAAGAATACTGGCATGGGTAGCCTTTCCCTTCTCCAGGGTATCTTCCCAACCCAGTGATCGAACCCAGGTCTCCTGCACTGCAGGCAGATTCTTTACCATCTGAGCCACTAGGGAAGCCCAAAGGTTAAAGGGGGCAGACATCAAATATTTAACAAAGTGCTTGGTTCATGCCAATTCCAAGTGTCGTTTGTGGCAAAGAATCCACCTGTCAATGCAGGAGATGCAAGAGATACAGTTTTGATCCCTGGGTCAGGAGGATCCCCTGGAGGAGGAAATGGCCACACACTCCAGTACTCTTGCCCAGAGAATCCCATGGACAGAGGAGCCTGGCGGGCTAACAGTGCATGGGGTTGCAAAGAGTCGAACACGACTGAAGTGACTTAGCACACATGCATATTTATCACTTTCACTAATAACTTCTCAAAAGTCTTTGAAGTCAGGAGTTCTGTTTTCTTCCTTTTGTATTCTTCGGGCTGCTCAGTAAACAACCATTGATAAACAAATGAACACACAGAAACCAGAATTACACTTACATGTTGGCATTGCCTTCCTCAAAGAACATTAGAATCAGAATCATTTGAATAGAAGAGAATGCTCAGGCCTGGGACTAGGATTTACTTACTGTCTAATAAACCTTACACAAGCAATTAACCTTACTGCTTCTCAATTTTCTCCTCTATAAAACTGAGTTATTACTAAAATCTTTGCCACATGGTTGGGGTTCAATTAGGATAAGTTAAATATTGGAAATCTAAAGCATTATGCAAATGTGAGGCATTATTATCATGATTATTGTAACAATATTGTTATTCTAAATTGCCACATCTTGAGCATTCTACTGCTCTGCAGACGACATGTTCCTCATCTTCCCCAGGGTGCTGGTATACCAGGATGCTTCTGTAGAAGAGAAACGATATATTTGATTCAAGGAAACAGAACCTTCTAAATACATTGGCACTTTCATACAGGCCACACATGCACAGCCATGTAATGGCCTCACCCACAGCTTTCACACTGTGGTAGAGATTGCTACTTGTCCTCTAGTATCCTGTTGTCTTTTATTAATACAACTTACACATTTAAGCTGAGCACAAACTGTGGAAAATTCTTAAAGAGATGGGAATACCAGTCCTCCTGACCTGCCTCTTGAAAAATCTGTATGCAGGTCAGGAAACAACAGTTAGAACTGGATATGGGAAACAGACTGGTTCCAAATTGGGAAAGGAGTACTTCAAGGCTGAATATTGTCACCTTGCTTATTTAACTTATATGCAGAGTACATCATGAGAAACACTGGGCTGGATGAAGCACAAGCTGGAATCAAGATTGCTGGGAGAAATATAAATTACCTCAGATATGCAGATGACACCACCCTTATGGCAGAAAGTGAAGAAGAACTAAAAAGACTCTTGATGAAAGTGAAAGAGGAGAGTGAAAAAGTTGGCTTAAAACTCAACATTCAGAAAACTAAGATCTGGTCCCATCACTTCATGGCAAATAGATGGGGAAACAATGGAAAACAGTGACAGACTTTATATGTTTTGGGGCTCCAAAATCACTGCAGATGGTGACTGCAGCCATGAAATTAAAAGATGCTTACTCCTTGGAAGAAAAGCTATGACCAACCTAGACAGCATATTAAAGAGCAGAGACATTACTTTTCCAACAAAAATCCCTCTAATCAAAGCTATGATTTTTCCAGCAGTCATGTGTGGATGTGATAGTTAGACTATAAAGAAAGCTGAGCACCAAAGAATTGATGCTTTTGAACTGTGATGTTGGAGAAGACTCTCAAGAGTCCCTTGGACTGCAAGGAGATCCAACCAGTCCATTCAAAGGAAATCAGTCCTGAATATTCATTGGAAGGACTGATGCTGAAATTCCAATACTTAAACCACCTGATGCAAAGAACTGACCCATTTGAAAAGACCCTGGTGCTGGGAAAGATTGAAGGCAGGAGGAGAAGGGGACAACAGAGAATGAGATGGTTGGATGGCATCACCGATGTGATGGACATGAGTTTGAGTAAGCTCCGGGAGTTGGTGATGGACAGGGAAGCCTTGTGTGCTGCAGTCCATGGGATCACAAACAGTCAAGCACGAGTGAGCAACTGAACTGAACTAAGGTCTACTCAGAATAAAGATTGCTCTTCTCCATCTCTTGACAACTAGCTACAATGACATGCCTAAGCTTTGGTGCATTTTTTTGTTAAGTGGAAATATGTATGCTACTTTCAGGAAATGTTCTTACAGGGAGATCCTCTTCTTCCTTCCTGCTGACTGGAACATAAGCATGATGATTTTATTTGAGCAGGATCTTGAACCAAGAGTTGGAAGCCATGTGCTGAGAATGTTGAAACTACAAGATAAACAGATCCTGGGTCCCTGACATTGAAGAGCCCATACCAACCTGAATTGCTATGAAACTGCTAAAGAAAGTAAGCAGCATGGAGATTTTGTCCATGAACTATTGTTTACCTATTATAACTGTTTTTGTAATAATATAGAATCTCTTGTCCTAATCTGCTGCTCATGACTAGAGTCTGCTAGAGGCCTGATTCTAGTTTTATACCTGTGATCTCCACAACTAAGCCACCACCACCACCACAACTCTGTGGTGAGCTAACAGTCCAATTCTGGAAGTAGCCTTTTACATATACAAAGTATTTTTGTTAGAGAACACAAAAATTTTTGCACAGCTATCTTAGTGATACAAAGTTGCCATCTTAAAATTGCCTTATCAGTGAACATCTATGGTGTCAGAAAGGAATGGACACAGGGGAAAGGCTAAAGAAAAATAGAAAGGGTCTGATTCTATGGATTATTGCAGGTAACCAAGCCAGAGGAGCTGATAATAGCTCATGGCAACCAGAGTGCCCTGGAAAGCCTTTTTAGGAAGCTGGAGGTACCAGCACGAGCCTGGGAGGCACAGCTCACTCTACTTGTCCCTGTCGAGTAGAGAGGAGACTTGTGCTGTGGAAGAGGAAGTTCAGGTGAAGAGATGGCTGGATGAGGGTATCACTTGTTGCTTTCTATTCCCAGCCGCCGATACCAATCACTCACAGAATGGCTGCTCAGTAAAGGTTGCTTTTCATAGGATACGTTAATTTTAGCTTGTGTTCTGCTGACAACTTGGGCAAGCTGTATCACTTTTCTAGCTATCATTCTTCCAATACCTAAAGTAGGAGTGATAATAACATTTACTTCCAGGGGAGTATTAGGATGAAATTAGATACCGCATTCAAATATACTTTAGAAACTCTAAAATCCTATATAAACTTAGATGACTTGAAAGAGAAAAAGAAAATTATCTCTTTAATGTTGCCTTTAAACTATGTAGTAGATTTTTGTGTCTATAAAGCAGTATTCATTTCCTCATTGTGTAACAGTTATGATTCATTTCATTTCAAGGGATAGAAAACCTACCAATTTAAGTTAAAGAGACAAGGTATTAAAAGGATACAGAGGGGTTATGGAACTCAAGCTCAGAAATGAATCTGGAATGAGGAATGTGAATGTTATAAAGATTTCCTCTCTCTCTTCATTGCTTCCCTTTGCTCTTCTGACCTAACTTTTCCTTTTTTTTTTTCCTGCAAACTTTCTTTCTCTGTTTTTCCGATCCACATGGTGGGTAACATAGCTGACCCAATGGTTTGCAATTGCATATTTTATGTATTACTATTCAAGATGACTTCCCTGGTGGCTCAGAGGTTAAAGCGTCTGCCTCCAATGCGGGAGACCTAGGTTCAATCCTTGGGTCAGGAAGATTCCCCTGGAGAAGGAAATGGCAACCCACTCCAGTATTCTTGCCTGGAAAATCCCATGGACGGAGGAGCCTGCTAGGCTACAGTCCATGGGGTCGCAAAGAGTCGGACACGACTGAACGACTTCACTTTCACTTTCATTCAAGATACATAAGCTTTATTTTCAAAACTGGATTCTCAAATTCCTATTCAATCTAATCGGGTGATGTCTAAAATAGTTAAAATCATTGATCATGAAGAACAAAGCTGTAGGACTCGTACTTTCCAGTTCCAAAACTACTGCAGAGCTACAGTATTGGTTTCCTTAGCTCATTGAGCATATTTGTGACATGTGATTTAACTTCTTTGCCCAGGGAATCCAATAGCTAGGCTTCCTCAGGGACAGTCTCTGTTCATTCACTTTTTGCTTGAAAGTGAGTCATGTCTTCCCGATTCTTTCTTGTTTTCCAATATTTTTTAAAAAACTGGGTATTTTGAACATAATAACGTAGTAAATCTTGAAATCATATTATCCTTTTTACCTAGTGTTTGCTGTTATTGGTTGTTAAGCACTACAGTTATGTTTGTTTAGTGACTTGTCCAAACTAGAAAATACTTTTGCAAAGACTGTATTCCTTGTTGCATGTAATCACTGAAGTGTGTTCATTATATTCAATTAAAGTGACATGATCCCTCTTTTCGAGAGCCAGTTCTTTATTTTCTCCCCATGAGTTTTGGCAATGTATTTTGTTTTCAAAGTCTGATCTACAACATGCTCACTAGGGACCACTAACTCAGTAGTAGGTTAACTATATTACCAAGGAATATTAAATACATTGACTATAGTAAGAGTCATAAGTGGTCTTTCAACAATTCCTGTATAGGTTTATGCAAAGGAGTTTAAGAAGAAAATGTTCCTTGGGCTATTCTGCCTCAGAACTAATGGAGAAAGAATCCAAAGCTCATTGCCGTGAAGTAAATTAAGAACTAACATTTGAGCAAGAGGACCAAATTTTACTTCCACTTCTGGGATTTCCTAATGGCTCAGATAGCGAAGAATCCACCTGCAAAGCAGGAGGTCTGGGTTCAATCCCTGGGTGAGGTAGATCCCCTGGAGAAGGGAGTGGCTACTCACTTCAGTACGCTTGCCTGGAGAGCTCCATGGACAGAGGATACTGACAGGCTACAGTCCATGGGATCGCAAAGGGTCAGGCACAACTGAGCATAATTCTTCCAAGGGGAGGATGGGTAATTAGTGAAAGATTCAGAGAAGAGGTCTTAGTCAAGGTAGGTGATCTCTAGGTAGAAAAGAGAGAAAAGGGAATCCAGGCAGAGAAAACACACCTGTCAGTCACTAATAGTCACAACTTTCCAGAGCCTTAATTTCTTCTTTTTTCAATTGGGATACTGTGCTCTACCTACTTAATTAATGTGGGGTTTTAGATGAGATAATGCATAGGGCTTTATGTTTCTGTATGTTACCATTTAAACTGGTATATTCTTATGCTAGGAGCACATTGCTCTCTTTGGAAGATGATTCAAAGAATTGAACTCTTTTTTTTCAGGCAAGGCTTTATTGGAGCCCCTGCTGTA
Source organism: Okapia johnstoni (assembly GCA_024291935.2). NCBI lineage: Eukaryota > Metazoa > Chordata > Mammalia > Artiodactyla > Giraffidae > Okapia > Okapia johnstoni. Next base: position 63,047,216 of record CM044309.1, read on the forward strand.
GCAGAGAGGAAGGAGAGCAAAGAACAGGTTCCCTTGCTTGCTTTATTCCTGAGTGGGGGCAAGTTTGTTTTTGATTTACAGCTCTTTTCATCAGAAAATTCATGCTCATGATAAATCAAAATGGATCAGTAATGTTGGGGTATTGGTCTTAGCTCTATGTTTTGGCATCACACAAATAAATCTTTTTTCCTAGGGATTTCTTCCAACATCTGTTCTGTTATTATGGTACCAGCTAAGACAGTTTTTTCAGGACATGGTTGATGGCAGTTATTGAATTGGACTTAGAAGGACACAACAGAGTCTCTCTTGTTAATGACCAAAATTATTCTACTTAAATCAGTGAATTTGATCAAATATAAGATAAACAGTGTTTACTAATGGCATGTGTGCCCAGTTGCTCAGTCATGTCTGACTACTTGTGATCCTATGAACTGTAGCCCATCAGGCTTTTCTATCCTTGGAATTCTCCAGGCAAGAATGCTGGAGTGGGCAGCCATTTCCTTTTCCAGGGGATCTTCCTGACCCAAGGATTGAACCCACGTCTCCTGAATCTCCTGCACTGGGAGACGGACTCATCACCACTGAGCCCCTGTGAAGCCTCTTACTAATGGCACTTCCCTAATAATTAAACAAGAAATGGGGAAGATATATATCCTGGCCTTGAAAAACTCCCAGCCTACTCGAGAGGCAGACAAGTGACAAAGAAAAACAACTTCATGTGATGAATGCTATAATAGACTCAATATTTAACACATTGCCATGAGGATCTAACAGTAATTATTCCAAGAGGAAAATAGGTAATTAGTTAAAGATTCAGAGATGAGGTCCTAGTCAAGGTAGGTGATCTCTAGGTAGAAAAGAGAGAAAAGAGAATGTAGGCAGAGAAATTAGCCTAAGAAAAGATGTAACAGTGGGAATGTACTTAGTGTCCTACAGGCATAGGAGGTAAGAAAAGACCATCCTCCAAAGATGGTCATGGCCTCCTTCCCAATGCCTGGGAATATGTCACTTTATGTGGAAAAAGCAACTTTACTGATGTGAGTATGATAAGATTTTTAAGATGGGGAGTTTATCCTATATCATCCTGATGGACCCAGTTATAAGGATCCTTTTTAAGGAAGGAAGGAAGCAAAAGAAGGTCAGAGTTAGAGAGAGATTTGAAAATCCTGTATTATTGACTTTGAAGAAGGAAAAATGAAGTCATAAGCCAAGGAACAGCAGGTAGTCTCTAGAAGCTGGAGAAATCGAGTGTACATGTCCTCCTCTACAGCATCAAGAAGGGACACAGCCCTGTACTTAGTACAAGATTTGTGTTGGATTTCCGATCTCCATCACTGGAACGTGATTAGTCTGTGCTTTGTTAAGCCGCTAGGTTTGTGGTGATTTGTTACAGCGGGGATAGGAAACCCACACAGTAGAAATAAGAGAATGGCTGAGATGCAGGGCAGAGTGTGAGTGTGTGTGTCTAAGGACCGAGGAAAGATAAGTGGGGGATGGTAGAGGTAAAGAAGGTTGGGGTTGGTTGTAACGGGTTTTGATAATAGGTTCTGAATCCAAGTGGTCTGAGTGTTTAATCCTTAGAGAATGTGATCCTGAAAGTAAGCTCTCATATACAGAAGCCACCATTCCGTTAGCTCAGCGGTCTGGTTCATTCTGAGTAGGTCTGAGTATGACAATTGAAACCTGTAAATCTCCCCCTCTTTGCCTGGGCCTCCATTTGAGAATTTTGAGGCATCTTCACATAATGACAGGCACTATTGTTCACACACACACACACATGGGTGCATGCTCATACATATCCCTCACTGTATTCTACTGAACACCATCATTTTTGCCTTCTCTTGGGCATTTTAGGGATCAAGAGTGGTGACCATAGTTATAAAAATATATTTGCAAACTTTGATAAGAACTATAAAACAAAAAAGTAGGCTGCTATTTAGACATATTAATGGGGAGTTTGTAGATATGTAAGATAGAAGTCTTTTTGAAGTCTCTGCCTCTCTCCTCCCCTTCTGATTTCCTGTGTCACTTACATCCTAAGTTTGTATTTCCTCTTTCATCTCTTTGGTCAGAGGCAGAGGCAGTGACCAGAATGACTACAGGAGGATCCAGAAGATGTTTTATTTTATTTTTTTCTTATCTGCTTATTTCAAATCCTTTCTTGTATTCTCAATTCTTTTGTAAAACAAAAGGGTTGGTATCTGCATGACTAAATTTTCCAGTTATGATAGTTGTTAAGGAAACTCTCAAAATAGAGAGTAGACCACCAAAATTAAGCTTGAGAAAGAGAATATGCGATACTCAAAGTCCTTGGAAGCATAAGAAAGAGGCCTTTTGGATGTCAGCAGACCTTCTCTGGGATTGGAGTCATTCCTCTGCTGCGCGGAACATTGCAAAACACACTGTTTCATAATCACGGCATGGCTTGCTGTGAAGTCACTGGTGGCCTCTTTGCTTCCCAAATCACTTTTCAGTGAACACTTTGATCCTCTATGATATCAGTCTCTTGGGTTACTAATTGCTTCAAAGTGAATTCAGGCTTGCCAAGACTCTGGGTGGTGTCTCCCTTCGGATACAATTCTTTGTGCTTATATATTTGTTTGCTTCCAAATTCCTCTGAATACTTTAACAACTGAAATTCTCTCAATCCAATCAAGTTGAAAGATACAACTGGATACCTGGGATTTTTCCTAGCACTGTAGCTAACTCCCAGGGGAATACCCTAAAAGCATACATCTCTAAAACTCTGGGTTGCATCCCAAAGAAAATTTCTATCTACCTCTATGGATTGCAACATAATGGTATGAAAAGAAGTGTGAAAAATATTCAAACCATTCAAAAATCGTTATATAAGACCCAGGCTTTTCAACTCTCTAGAGACTTTGAATTCACCATTGACTATTCATCTTTCTCATTATTATATCCAATTGATAACAATTCTATTGGTTATGCTTTCTAAACTTCCCCAATATGTTGGATCCTTACCTTTATGCCCTCCTTACCCTGCTCTCTCTAATACCATTATTCTGGAATTGACCTACTTTTGGTCTCTCCTAGAATTCTAAGTGGTTTCTCTGCTTCTGATCATTTTTCATCCCCAGTTTCGAGAATTAGACCTTTTCTTTTAAAAATAAACATGCTGTGTTCTCAGTCACTTCTGTTGTGTATGATTCTTTGCAACCCTATGGACTGTAGCCCACCAGGCTCCTCTGTCCATGGGGATTCTCCAGGCAAGAATACTGGAGTGGGTTGCCATTTCCTCCTCCAGGGGGATCTTCCCAACTCAGGGATTGAACCCGAGTTCCTGGGTCTCCTCATTGCAGACAGATTCTTTACTCACTGAGCCCCCTGGGAAGCCCTTAAATAAACATACTAATGCTTGTTTTTTTGGCTCACAAGGATTAAATGAGGGAACTTCAATATATCTATGAAAGTGTCCAGTAAATTTCCTGGCACATAGTCATCACTCAATAAACATTCTCTTCCTTCCTTGATCCTCAGGATCACTTTCCCCATCTTAGAGTTACCTTTCTAAGACAAAAATTTCATTATTTTGCTACTCTCTTTAAAGAAAATCAATGACTTATTATTGTTCAAGAGATTAAGTTGAACAGTAAGGCCAGACCTTCATAATCTGACCCTGACTAAGCAAACAAACAAACAAAAAAACACAGTCTACCTTGCTATCCCCCTTATCCTATGGCTCTCCAAAACGCACCTCACTCTGGCCACCTCAAACTATTTTAAACATCAGACATTCTCATTACTCTGCGCCTTTGCATGCACTGTTACTTTTCTTTGCAATTAGCTTCATCTCACCAGTATTTTGCATTCTTATCCTTCTGCTGAATTATCTTCTTAACTTTTCATGTGGCAAACTTCTTCCTCCTTTATGTTCAACTTCAAGTTCACCTATCCACCTATGTCTTTTCAGAATTCTTGAGCCTTGCCAATTGCTCATAAAATGTGTAATGTTTATCATTACCATGATACTTAGCAGAGTGAATCATCATTATTGGTTTGCATTTGGAGTTTCCAACCAGGCTGAGAGTTTCTGAACCATCAGGAGTTAGTTTTATTCATCTTTATGTCTCCATTGCCTAGATTTGTGTGTGACATAGTAACAGTTCCCAAATCCTTATTGAGCAAATACATGTCGGTATTTTATATCATACTTGTTCCTTCACTCATTCATCCAATATGATTGAGTATCTGCCATATGCCAGACACTATGTTAGGCTCTGTGGAAGATAAATTTAAAAAGAGATCCTGCTCTAAAGAAATTTATGTTCCGATTGAGAACATAACAGATATTTCACATACCAAGAACAGAGAACGAAAAGTGTCAAACTACTTCCAGAAGAGAGAGATAAAGCTCTCCAACTGATGGAATAGTCACACTGAGTAATGCTTACAGATCAATCAGCAAGTCATACTGAATCCCAACACAATTTGCATTCAACCTATTGTTGTTCTTAAAACTGATGATGTAATACTGGCTTCTATTCAATGCTAGGTCATGGGCCTATACTTAGGGCAGAAGGGTGAAGGGAAAATTTTATTTGTATTCTAGAGAAAGGACAATATCTTCCTCATTTTGTTTTCCTTTTGTACTCAGTGTACCATCTGGTCCATGTGGTTACTTAAGGGGTATTCACCGAAACTGCTTAAATTGCTGACTTAATTACATTAGGGTGGAGTTCCAATGTAAATAATTTAAAGATGATTTAAATTGCTTTGAATTAGTTACTTTGTCAACCTTGTAAGTATAGATATGTATTCATTCCTTTGACCAACTTTATTCATTTAGTCATTGTCTTAGTCAGTTTGAGTTGCTCCAACAAATACCATAGGCTTTTTAGGCAGTTTGAATGACAGAAATTTATTTCTCACAGTTCTGGAGTCTAAAAAGTCCAAGATCAGGATACCAGCAGGATCTTTTTCCTGATCCACTTCCTTCTTGCTGTGTCCTCCCTCATGTGGTGGAGAGAGAAAAAGAGAGAGTGGAGGAGGAGAGAGAGGAAGCAAACTTTCTCCTGTCTCTTCTTATAAGGACACTTATTCCATCATTATGGCTCTACTCATGACCTAATATCTTCCCAAAGGTCCTACTTCCAGACACCATCACCCAGAGTATTGGGGTTTCAACATATGACATTGTAGGACATGAAGTCACAAACAGTTCATAGGCATCATGCTATTTATTTATTCTTGTGATAAGTCAATAAATAGTAATTAAACTAGCTCTTCCTATTCTTAACCATTAATTATCCTCTTTATCTTGTGAATCACTTTTCATTCCCTGAATAAATTTTTATTTTCCAACTAAATTTTAAACCACCTTAGGGCAAGGGTCTAGTCTTTGTCTTCTACTAAACTGAGTAGGTATCCAATGCTAAAAATTTACTTGACAACTTCCCAGTCTCCTCTTAACTATGACAAGCAGCTCAAGCCTCAATACAGACTTTAAATGGATTCCTATTTATGAAAACCAGAATTGATCAGACAGACTCATTTCTGTTCCATCTCCATGGAAACTTTTATTTTGCCTGGCTGTGGATGAGGAAGCGCCATGGCGGGAGATGACATAACCTTGGAACAGCTCTCCTTTCAGGTTGGAGCACTTACTCAGAAAGCACTCATCTGTGTGTTGAAGTCTCCAGCCCTGGGAACATTAGGAAACTCATAAAGACGGGTCTTCAGAAGCCAGAAGATTTAACAAATGCCAGTCCCATAAGGCCATGCTCTTTCATCAGAAGAGAGACACCATGTAAACAAAGAACCTGAAGGTGGAAATGAAATTTTAGAACAGAAAGAGCACACAAAAGAAGGATTCATAGCAGGCCAGGCTGGGGGAGGAGGAGAAGAGTGAGGAAATGAGGCACGGAACAAGCAGGAAGCCTGCAGAGAAAGAAGTCAATAGATCAATTACAAACTGTGAATCATTGGCTTCCTGATTCCAGGGGGCTAGTGGCAGAGGATTCAATCCAATTGAATATGTGTTAATTTATTAATGGTGGGACAGAACTAGGAAGCTTGAGTGGGAGAGGAGGTTGCAATGGAGTATAGATTCTAGGTGGTGGGAATGAGGGGTCTGGGGAAGAAACACTAATTGTATGCCCTATGTGGTGCCAATCTTTCTATGTATTTCCTATTAGGGAGCTCTTAAAGCAAAACTTTGATGCAGACAATGCTCTTCTCATATGATAGATGAGGGAATCAAGACTTGGGGACTATGTAGCTTTCCCAATCACACCTTTAGTAAATGGCAGATCCTATTTCCAAATGTAAGTGTGTCTGAGTCCAACATCTCATCCTGTCCTCAACCTCATTTTATCACCAATGCCTTACTTGGTGCATTATGATAGAATCCAAGAGTAGGAATATAGAAAGCAGGTTTTAACCTCTTAAAAAATGTCCTGGACGAGTAAGGAAAGAAAGGCATGTAAACAAAGAGCCAAATCATGTGATAGAGTGAAATGTGTGTTTGGGTGGTTATAAACAAAGTGCTGAGGATCCCAGATAAAAGAGCGTTCCGTTTCGATTCTTGCAAGGAACAGGAAATGCTATCTAAGAATGTGGTGCTAATGGACTGAAATGAAAAGATCTTGGATCGAGTTTAGTAAGTGAAGAATTAAGGGAGGACTATCACGCACGAGGAAGAGGAAGCGATTATCACGCACAGGACATGGAAATAATATTGGAAAATTGCTTGTAACCAGCCCGTGGTAACCCTTGAATATAAGTCTCAGCAGTTTGGATTCTGTACTGTAAGCAATAGAGGTCAACAGAAGAAATTTGAGGAAAGGAGAGAGGTGGTCTGCTGAACAGATGTCCGGGGTAAACCCTGCCTCAATATAGTCACAGCTTACTTTGAGTAAGTGGTATAAGGTTAAAAAGCTACAGAGAGACCTTTGCCTCCAAATTCCTAGTCCTTCCACATCCTTAGCTAGAAGGCCTGCAATTTTCTTTCTTTGTGTTTAAAGTTTATAACACGGAACCTAAGGATGTAAACTAGAAGTTTTATTATCATAATTTCCCACCCATCATAGATCCAGAAGAAATGTCATGAGGCTCCACATCTCTATCTATCTGGGATAGAGAATAATATTTAGATGGTACCTACAGGCTAAACCAAGAGGAGGATTGGGAATCTTTCATTGTGGCAGAGGTAGAGAAGAGGATTTAACTCTAATGAATGGGTTCAGAATCATAACTTCAGTCCCTAGGGACTCCAATCCTAGAAAACTTGGACACCAGAAAGGTACTTAGATATGAGAATCAGTTATAAAGATGTAGACCTTGAAGTCAGAGTTAGAGCCCAGGGCACAGTTTGGAATAGATTTCAGAGCTTGACTGCCCTGATAATGGATGCTCAGGCCATCATGGTTCTTCATGAGTTTTACTAACATGGATAAGATTATCTGAAGCAGTGTTTTTTGAATTGTCAATGATGAAGACTTTTTCTTTCTAAAAGTGTTCAATACATTATAGATGGATACTTTCATAAACCCTAATAAAAATGAATGTCAGATGAAGGATCTCAAGCTATGTCTTCTGAATTTGGGGAGTCATTGAAAAGTTTTATTCAGAAGAGTCACATAATCAAGCTTGTGCTCTCGAAAAATAATTCTGGCAGCAAAGTAGAGGATTCAAGATGTGTTTGGGGAATCCTTAGGAACTAGATGATATTAATATTTCAGTCTATAGATGAAAAGAAGATATAGTTGGGAAATTTTTTGAAGGTACATTTAGCAGGATTAATTCTGCCAAATTAAAGAAAGGGAAGAAGACAGACTGAGAGAAACCACTGATTGTAGGGATGAAAGTGCTGGTCCATGATCCACTCCCTAGATCAAATTGCCATAACTCTTTCTTAAATTGCTGCCAGAGCCTCTGATCTAGTTTCTACTTTATTCTTGACTCTTTTCGACAAATTTTTGTACTCTAGACATAGACTCATTTTAAAGTCTAATTATGATTTTGTCGCTATCATCCTTAAAAATCCCTCATTGCTCTCCATTGCTTTCAGGAAGAAGAACACATTTTCATAGCCTACAAGCCCCTGTGGTAATGTCTCCTTATTCCTCTAGCCTTAATACTTCTCAGTTTCCTCATCAAATATTCAAAAAACGTTAAAAAAAAAAAGCCAGAACTTGTTTTCTTTTTTAAGCAAGATGATTAAGCATCTCTCTTGCTTCTGCAAACTGCATTTTGAAAGACAGTGTAAAGATTTCAAGAAAGCATAAATTCACAAAGACAAAAAGACAAGAAACAAGAAAATTAGCAATAAGAAATAGCCAGGATATTTTTGAACTCTGAAACCCAAGTTAGAAATACAAGGGTCTTGAAAGCATTCTATTCTGTACCCACGAAACTCCAGAAAGTTTCAGCAGTTCAAAAGATCAAATACTTCTGAAAGGGGTCTCAGAATGATTACCTAAAGATTGTGTAAGAAGAAACCACACCTTTAGATACTTTCTCCTCTCTAATATTACAGACATAATTTCCTTCCTACCGCACAAAATAATGGAGCATTAGTCCTTAGAGTAATTGAACCAGAGACAAAGCTGATGTTTGAGGACCAAACAGAAAACAGAGATTACACAGAAAGCCTACATACCTTATAATAATATTCTCTTCCTTCATGAAGCAATAAATCAGTGGGAAATAGGCCTTAACATTTAAGGACAAATTTTTTATGGGGTATCTGACCAATCAAAGAGAAAAGAAATGTAAATACTGACATGTGGGAAATCCTAAACACTATGAACAATCCGGATCTCCCCATAAAGAAGCTCATTAGTAGACAAGGCTTACCCATGCATTGTGGGTTTGGGGCAGTTTTTAATTTCTGATGCTTTACTCTCACATGTGAACAAATAAAAATGCAAAGTTAGTAAGACATTTAAAATCAATCAGTATAATTTACCATATTAACAGAATAAATGGGAAAAGCCATATGATTATCTCAAGAAATAAAAAACAAGCTTTCATGGACAAATTCTAAGCCAACTACACATACAAAAACTGCTATGTCTAACATTACGTCTTATGGTTTATGACCGAACACATTCTCTGGAAGAGTAGGAATAAGAGAAAGATGTCCACTGCCATTGTTTCTAGTCCACAACAAACAGAAGATACTAGTTATTATAGTGATGCATGAAGATATAGGCATGATCAATAAGCATATCCAAGAATACTCAACATTGCTAGTCATCAGGGAAATGGCAGTTAAAATCACAATGAAATACCACTAAATATCCACTTACAAGTCTGGAATTAAAAGACATCAGAATCAAAAGATATCAATACTAAGTATTGGTGAAGATGTGGGGCAGCTAGAACTCTGGAAGTGTAAAAATGGTACCACTCTTTTAAATACAGCTTGACAGGTTTTTATAAAGTAAAAAATACATTTATATGTGACCTAGATATTCCATTTTGAGGTATTTATTTAAAATAAATGAAAGCATGTGCCATAGTCCTTCTTTTTTAAAATTTGAATTTATTTATTGGTTTATTTATTTATTTATTTATTTTGGCTGTGTTGGGTCTTCCTTGCTGCGTGGCCTTTTCTATAGTTGCAACAAAGGCAAAAGGGGCTACTCTCTAGTTGTGGTGCACAGGCTTCTCATTGCAGTGGCTTCTCTGTTGTGGAGCACAGGCTCTAGAGCACACAGGCTTTAGTAGCTGCAGCTCATGGTCTCTAGAGCACAGGCTCAGTAGTTGTGGCACACAGGCTTAGCTGCTATGCAATATGTGGGATCTTCCCAAATCACGGGTTGAATCCCTGTCTCTTACATTAGCAGGCAGATTCTTTACCACTGAGCCACCAGGGAATCTCATCATAGTCCTTTGGTACATGCAGGGTATTGGTTCTATGACTTGCCACATTTACCAAAATCCACAAAATGTTCAAGTCCCATCATTGCCATTAAATATCTGTGGTTCTGCATCCACAGATTCAACCAGCTGTGGATCATGCAGTACTATAGTATTTATTGAAAAAAAATCCATGTATAAGTACAGTTCAAATCTCTGTTGTTCAGGTATCAACTGTATTCACACATAGGCTTGCCCATTAATGTTTATGGAAGCTTTATCTTTTGTAACCCAAACGAAAAACCACTCAAGTGATCATCACCATAGGAAAGAATTAACTAATTGTGGCATATCTTTACAATGAATACTGTTTAATAGTAAAAGGGGATAATGAATAATACATGCAAACAACATGGTAAATCTCAAAATCAATATGCTGACACACAAGAGAACATGCTGCATGATTCCATTTAAATGACATTCTAAAACAGACAAAACTAATCTATAAAGACAGATTGAGGCTTGCCTAGGGCCAGGAATAGACAGGACTTGATTGCAAAAGACCATGAGGGACTGTCAAGGGGTGATGTAACTAAGTGTTCTATATTTTGGTTGGAGTGATTATATGGGTGAGTATATTGCTCACTGAATTGTATCCCCAAAATGTAAGTTACATCTTCATAAAATTTATTTAGTTTTTTAAATAGGAAAGATATTATGAAAGGAAAAATTCAGGAAAACTTATCAGAAATGCAGTATGTATGTTTCCAGATTCTTAGTAGATGTTAAATTAATATTTTTAATTTGATTGATGATATAAGGTATATATGGGCTTCCCAAGTGGCAAATGCTTACACTGAGGGAAAGAAATGTATAATGAGCTTCTTTATAAAGGGGCAATCTGCCTTTCTTCCAAGGAGGTACTTCTCTTGTTTTGAAGCAGAGGCTGGGTAGATGGATCCGCTAGAAATACAAATGCAGTTGCTAAGGCAGCAAATTAAGCAACTTTACAAAGAAGAGAGGCCCCAAGATTCAAAGAGGATAAAATGCAAGCAGTTAATAAAGTGAAATAGGACTAGTGAAATGGGACTAGAGAACAGTAAGAGCTTACTTAATGCAAAGCAACTTCCTGAAAGGAAGCTCAGAGTATAGTAATATGGCCCCAAAGGCTGATGTCAGTGATCTGAACCACAGATAGAAGAGAAGCTTGGGCCTGGGCTATTTCAGAGCTCCAAGCTCTTTCCAACACCTGAAAAAGGCCTTCTAGAGCTTCCTACTCCACCTCTACTTAATAGGTGAAGAGACGAAAGCTTGAAGAAAGGAAACGACTTACCCATCAGTGCACAGGCATGGAGTCAGAACTGTTCCCAAACCACCTACCTTTTTATCATGGTTGTATTTGTTATGCAGTGTAAGTGAAAACCAAACTATTTCAGAACTAGATTCAGCGCCTCTGAAAAGAGGCAGCTTCTGACTGGCTCAGTTCCTGGTGGAAAACCTGTTCTTTTGACTTTTCTCTGCTGAGAACTGAATTGTAATTCTTTCAGAGGATTAAGGGCATGAGTGACTGAGGCCAAATATAGAAAGAAATTGTCCTGTGCCTCTGGGGATTTCAACCAGCCTTGGACCCCCCAAGCTGAGGCAGTGACACTTTGCTCACCAAAGGGTGATGTTTGCTGGTGCTTGTGAGCAAAGACAGAATTGGTCTGAGCGGGCTTCCAGCTGGCACCAGTTGTGGCTGTGGTCTCGATCTACTCCAGTTATTGAACTGCATTCTTTTTTTGTGGTTATAGGTGTCATCTGGCTAGTTATGGCATGTTGCTGTAACTAAAACCCAATTCTTGTATTTTGCTACTGACATCACATACTTATTTATAACCTTCAAGGAACATGTTCAACACCTCATGCATCTTACCACATCTAGTTGGTACCATACATGGCTTGAGTGCTTATTTGCATGGAGGGCAGTAATTACATCTTTTCTCTACACTACACTAACAGGACTGCCCAAGAGATCCTTTGAGAATAAATCATATCAGATTTGTGTTTTGAATTTTAAAACTGGATATTGTTCCAATAGATGACAGTATCAGGCACCATAATAAAGTAAAAATAGCTCAGGATTCAGAATCAGAAGATATCTGAGGGAGGTTGAAATAGAAGATAAATGATGGGGCACGGGGCTAAGATGGCGGAGGAATAGGATGGAGAGACCACTCTCTCCCCCACAAATTTATCGAAAGAACATCTGAACGCTGAGCAAACTTCACAAGACTACTTCTGAACGCTGGCAGAGGACGTCAGACATTAATCAAGTCAGCGCATTATCTTCAGAAGGAGGTAGGAGAAATTATAAAAGATAAAAAGAGAGACAAAAGAGTTAGGGACGGAGACCCGTCCCGGGGAGGGAGTCGTAAAAGAGGAGAAATTTCCAAGCACTAGGAAACCCTCTCACTGGTGGGTTTGGGGGAAGATTTTGAATCTCGGAGGGCAACATAACCGGGAGAAACAATAAATAAAACCCACTGATTACGTGCCTAAAGGCAACTTCCAGCAAAGAACCCCAGATGCCTGCATCCGCCACCAGCAAGTGGGGGCTGAACAGAGAGGAGTGGGCGGCACTGCTTAGGGTAAGGGCCGGGCCGAATGCCCTGAGGGCAATCGGAGGGAGCTAAAGTGAGATAGTAACCTAAACTGTGGGACAGCCAGAGAGAGAGAACTATCCCGCGAAAAGCCCAAATCTAAGGCACTGCCGGCTCGCTCACAGAACAAAGGACTGAGCGATACAGGGGAAGAGCTAGCCGGCTGCGGACCGCCCCATCCCACACCAGACACAGGGGGCAGGTGGGACCAGCCAGAGCCGGAAAGGGGCAAACTCGGCCCCAGAGAGGGCACCCCCCACCAAACTGCAAACAGGCTCCCAGTTTCTAAGCAAAGACTGCCTGAGATCCCGGAGGGTTGACAGCCGCTGGGAGGGTCACAGCCAGAGACCAGCTCCCCAGAACCGACACAAAGCACACCGGAGCCGGAGCCGGGCACACCTGTAAACCGAGGCAGGGACCAGGGAGGTGATAAGCCGCACCGCCCCAACAGAGGAGAGTGCGCTCGCCAAACTCCTGGCTGCCTGAGCTGCTCCGACCGGGAACGGCGCAAACCGCCGGCCCAACCGAGTCTGCGCCTTTGTGGAGTACCCGGGAACCTGAACCTGAGCAGTTTAAACCTGGGAAGTGCGCGCATATCAGGGCCCAGCCCCCGGCAGAGTAACCTGAAGCCTGAGCAGGGTAGACGGGGAAAGCACACACGCCGTGAGCGGGGGCGAACCCAGTGTGGCCGAGACACTGCGAGCTCTCCACACACACACCAGTGATATTGGTTTGCAGTGGTCCTCTCTCCCCACAGCAGGACTGAACAAGCGAACCTAAAGAGACCACCTCCGCCCCTTTGTGGCAGGGCGGAAATTAGACACTGAAGAGACCTCCAAACAAAAGCCAAGTAAACAGAGGGAAGCGCGTTGGAAGGGACAGGCCAACAGATTAAAATCCCTGTAGTTAACACTGACTGCATTGAAAGGGGCCTATAGATCTTGAAAAGTATAAGCAGGAACAAGGATATATCTGAAACTGAACAGCCCCCACACTGCTCACAACGGCAACAGAGAAAGTCCGGGATATATATTTTTACTATTATCATTTTTATTTTAATTTTAATTTTTTTTATTTTTTCTTTCTTTTTTCTTTAAGACCTCTATTACACCTTTCATTTTCATTTTCATAACCCACTATTACCTTGCAAAAAAAAAAAAACCCTATTTTTAAAGCAAACAGAGTACATATATCGTATACTTTTTGTGTTTTCTTTTTTTACTTTTTTTTCTGTTTTTCTTTTTTTACTGTTTCTTTTTTTTTTTTTACTGTTTTACTGTTTTACTGTCTTTTTTCCTTTTATAATATTTTCTTTTTTCTTTTTTTTTATATTGTATGTTTTATAAGAGTCTAACCTCTACTCTAGATTTTTAATCTTTGTTTTACATATTTGATATCAATTTTGTACATTTAAGAATACAATCTTTAGTACCCATTTTTACTCAGGAGTGTGATTACTGGCTTGATTACTCTCTCCCTCTATTGATGCTCTTTCTTCTCCCCCAGGGAACCTCTATCTCGCACCCTCCTCCTTCTCTTCTCAACCCAATTCTGTGAATCTCTGAGGGTGCTCTGGGTACCGGAGAACACTTCGGGAACAGAATACTGCCCAGATCTCTCTCTCCCCTCTTGATTCCTCCCTTTCTACTCATCCTCACCTCTATTACCTTCTTCCCCTCCTCTCTATGTATCTCTGTGAACCTCTCTGAGGGTTCCAGACTGTGGAGAGCACAGAGGGAAGTGCTTACTGGCTAGACTGCTCTCCCCATGTTTGAGTCCCCCTCTTCTCCTCCTGGTCACCGCAACCTCCCTCCCCTTCACCTCTCCATGTAACTCAGTGAACCTCTCTGGGTATCCCTCACTGTGGAGAATCTTTTCACCATTAACCTAAAAGTTTTATTATTGATGCTGTATGGATGGAGTAGTCTTGAGGCTACTGCAAGAATAAGACTGAAAGCCAGAGGAAACATTAATTAATAAGAGATCATCCAATAGCCTCCACATATACACTGAAACCAAGCTCCACCCAAGAGCCAATAAGTTCCAGAGCAAGACATACCAAGCAAATTCTCCAGCAACGCAGGAACATAGCCCTGAGCATCAATATACAGGCTGCCCAGAGGCACACCAAATCCATAGACATCTCAAAACTCAATACTGGACACTCCATTGCACTCTAGAGAGAAGAAATCCAGCTCCACCCACCAGAACACTGACACAAGCTTCCCCAACCAGGAAACCTTGACAAGCCACCCATCCAACCCCACCCACAGTGAGGAACCTCCACAATAAAGAGGAACTTCAAACTACCAGAATACAGAAAGGCCACGCCTAACACAGCAATCTAAACAAGATGAAAAGGCAGAGAAATACTCAGCAAGTAAAGGAAAATGAGAAATGCCCACCAAACCAAACAAAAGAGGAGGAGATAGGGAATCTATCTGAAAAAGAATTTAGAATAATGATAATAAAAATGATCCAAAATCTTGAAAATAAAATGGAGTTACAGATAAATAGCCTGGAGACAAGGATTGAGAAGATGCAAGAAATGTTTATCAAGGACCTAGAAGAAATAAAAAGGAGTCAATATATATTGAATAATGAAATAAAGGAGATAAAAGACACGCTGGAGGGAACCAACAGTAGAATAACAGAGGCAGAAGATAGGATAAGTGAGGTAGAAGATAGAATGGTGGAAATAAATGAAGCAGAGAGGAAAAAAGAAAAAAAGAATCAAAAGAAATGAGGAAAACCTCAGGGACCTCTGGGACAATATGAAACGCCCCAACATTCGAATCATAGGAGTCCCAGAAGAAGAAGATAAAAGGAAAGGCCATGAAAAAATACTCGAGGAGATAATAGTTGAAAATTTCCCTAAAATGAGGAAGGAAATAGTCACAGAAGTCCAAGAAACCCAGAGAGTCCCAAACAGGATAAACCCAAGGCGAAACACCCCAAGACACATATTAATCAAATTAACAAAGATCAAGCACAAAGAACAAATATTAAAAGCAGCAAGGGAAAAACAACAAATAACACACAAGGGGATCCCCAGAAGGATAACAGCTGATCTTTCAATAGAAACTCTTCAGGCTAGAAGAGAATGGCAGGACATACTTAAAGTAATGAAAGTGAAAAATCTACAACCCAGATTACTGTACCCAGCAAGGATCTCATTCAGATATGAAGGAGAATTCAAAAGCTTTACAGACAAACAAGAACTGAGGGAATTCAGCACCACCAAACCAGCTCTCCATCAAAAGCTAAAGGATCTTCTCTAAGCAGGAAACACAGAAAGGATGTTTAAACACGAACTCAAAACAACAAAGTAAATGGCAACGGGACCATACTTATCAATAATTGCCTTAAATGTAAATGGGTTGAATGCCCCAACCAAAAGACAAAGACTGGCTGAGTGGATACAAAAACAAGACACCTACATATGCTGTCTACAAGAGACCCACCTCAAAACTAGGGACACATACAGACTGAAAGTGAAGGGATGGAAAAATATATTTCATGCAAATGGAGACCAAAAGAAAGCAGGAGTCGCAATACTCATTTCAGATAAAATAGACTTTAAAATAAAGGCTGTGAAAAGGGACAAAGAAGGACACTACATAATGATCAAAGGATCAATCCAAGAAGAAGATGTAACAATTATAAATATATATGCACCCAACATAGGAGTACCACAATATATAAGGCAAATACTAACAAGTATGAAAGGGGAAATTAACAATAACACAATAATAGTGGGAGACTTTAATACTCCACTCACACATATGGATAGATCAACTAAACAGAAAATTAACAAGGAAACACAAACTTTAAATGATACAATAGACAAATTAGATTTAATCGATATTTTCAGGACTTTCCACCCCCAAACAAGCAATTTCACCTTTTTCTCAAGTGCACACGGAACTTTCTCCAGGATAGATCACATCCTGGGCCATAAATCTAGCCTTGGTAAATTCCAAAAAAATTGAAATCATCCCAGCCATCTTCTCTGACCACAATGCAGTAAGATTAGACCTCAATTACAGGAAAAAAACTATTAAAAATTCCAACATATGGAGGCTAAACAACACGCTTCTGAATAACCAACAAATCACAGAAGAAATCAAAAAAGAAATCAAAATATGCATAGAAACGAATGAAAATGAAAACACAACAACCCAAAACCTATGGGACACTGTAAAAGCAATGCTAAGGGGAAGGTTCATAGCAATACAGGCGTACCTCAAGAAACAAGAAAAAAATCAAATAAATAAACTAACTCTACACCTAAAGCAACTAGAGAAGGAAGAAATGAAGAACCCCAGGGTTAGTAGAAGGAAAGAAATCTTAAAAATTAGGGCAGAAATAAATGCAAAAGAAACAAAAGAGACCATAGCAAAAATCAACAAAACTAAAAGCTGGTTTTTCGGGAAGATAAACAAAAATGACAAGCCATTAGCCAGACTCATCAAGAAACAAAGGGAGAAGAATCAGATCAACAAAATTAGAAATGAAAATGGAGAGATCACAACAGACAACACAGAAATACAAAGGATCATAAGAGACTACTACCAACAGCTATATGCCAATAAAATGGACAACTTGGAACAAATGGACAAATTCTTAGAAAAGTATAACTTTCTAAAACTGAACCAGGAAGAAATAGAAGATCTTAACAGACCCATCACAAGCATGGAAATCGAAACTGTAATCAGAAATCTTCCAGCAAACAAAAGCCCAGGAACAGATGGCTTCACAGTGGAATTCTACCAAAAATTTAGAGAAGAGCTAACACCTATCCTACTCAAACTCTTCCATAAAATTGCAGAAGATGGTAAACTTCCATACTCATTCTATGAGGCCACCATCACCCTAATTCCAAAACCAGACAAAGATGTCACAAACAAAGAAAACTACAGGCCAATATCACTGATGAACATAGATGCAAAAATCCTTAATAAAATTCTAGCAAACAGAATCCAACATCATATTAAAAAGATCATACATCATGACCAAGTGGGCTTTGTCCCAGGAATGCAAGGTTTCTTTAACATCCGCAAATCAATCAATGTAATTCACCACATTAACAAATTGAAAGATAAAAACCATATGATTATCTCAATAGATGCAGAAAAAGCCTTTGACAAAATTCAATATCCATTTATGAGAAAAACCCTCCAGAAAGCAGGAATAGAAGGAACATACCTCAACATAATAAAAGCTATATATGACAAACCCACAGCGAACATTATCCTCAATGGTGAAAAATTGAAAGCATTTCCCCTAAAGTCAGGAACAAGGCAAGGGTGCCCACTTTCACCACTACTATTCAACATAGTTTTGGAAGTTTTGGCCACAGCTATCAGAGCTGAAAAAGAAATAAAAGGAATACAGATAGGAAAAGAAGAAGTAAAACTCTCACTGTTTGCAGATGACATGATCCTCTACATAGAAAACCCTAAAGATTCTACCAGAAAACTACTAGAGTTAATCAGTGAATATAGTAAAGTTGCAGGATACAAAATTAACACACAGAAATCCCTTGCATTCCTATACACCAATTATGAGAAAACAGAAAGAGAAATTAAGGAAACAATACCATTCACCATTGCATCAAAAAGAATAAAATACTTAGGAATATATCTACCTAAAGAAACAAAAGACTTATATATAGAAAACTATAAAACACTGATGAAAGAAATCAAAGAGGACACAAACAGATGGAGAAATATACCATGTTCATGGATTGGAAGAATTAATATAGTGAAAATGAGTATACTACCCAAAGCAATCTATAGATTCAATGCAATCCCTATCAAACTACCAATGGTATTTTTCACAGAACTAGAACAAATCATTTCACAATTTGTATGGAAATATAAGAAACCTCGAATAGCCAAAGCAATCTTGAGAAAGAAGAATGGAACTGGAGGAATCAACCCGCCTGACTTCAAGCTCTACTACAAAGCCACAGTCATCAAGACAGTGTGGTACTGGCACAAAGATAGAAATATAGATCAATGGAACAAAATAGAAAGCCCAGAGATAAACCCATGCACCTATGGACACCTTATCTTCGACAAAGGAGGCAAGAGTATACAATGGAGAAAAGACAATCTCTTTAACAAGTGGTGCTGGGAAAACTGGTCAACCACTTGTAAAAGAATGAAACTAGAACACTTCCTAACACCATACACAAAAATAAACTCAAAATGGATTAAAGATCTAAACGTAAGACCAGAAACTATTAAACTCCTAGAGGAAAACATAGGTAAAACACTCTCCGACATAAATCACAGCGGGATCCTCCATGACCCACCTCCCAGAATATTGGAAATAAAAGCAAAAATAAACAAATGGGGCCTAATTAAAATTAAAAGCTTTTGCACAACAAAGGAAACTATGAGCAAGGTGAAAAGACAGCCTTCAGAATGGGAGTAAATAATAGCAAACGAAGCAACAGACAAACAATTAATCTCAAAAATATACAAGCAACTCCTGCAGCTCAATTCCAGAAAAATAAACGACCCAATCAAAAAATGGGCCAAAGAACTAAACAGACATTTCTCCAAAGAAGACATACAGATGGCTAACAAACACATGAAAAGATGCTCAACATCACTCATTATTAGAGAAATGCAAATCAAAACCACAATGAGGTACCGTTACAAACCAGTCAGAATGGCTGCTATCCAAAAGTCCCAAAGCAATAAATGCTGGCGAGGGTGTGGAGAAAAGGGAACCCTCTTACACTGTTGGTGGGAATGCAAACTAGTACAGCCACTATGGAGAAAAGTGTGGAGATTCCTTAAAAAACTGGAAATAGAACTGCCATATGACCCAGCAATCCCACTGCTGGGCATACACACCAAGGAAACCAGAATTGAAAGAGACGCGTGCACCCCAATGTTCATCGCAGCACTGTTTACAATAGCCAGGACATGGAAGCAACCTAGATGTCCATCGGCAGACGAATGGATAAGGAAGCAGTGGTACATATACACAATGGAATATTACTCAGCCATTAAAAAAATACATTTGAATCGGTTCTATTGAGATGGATGAATCTGGAGCCCATTATACAGAGTGAAGTAAGCCAGAAAGAAAAGCACCAATACAGTATACTAATGCATATATATGGAATTTGAAAGATGGTAACGGTAAACCTATACGCGAGACAGAATAAGAGACACAGATGCATAGAACAGTCCTGTGGACTCTGAGGAAGAAGGTGAGGGTGGGACGTTCTGGGACAATAATATTGAAACACGTATATTGTCATATGTGAAGCGGAACACCATTCCATGTTCTATGCATGGGACGGATGCTCAGGGCTGGAGCATTGGGATGACCCAGAGGGATGGGATGGGGAGGGAGGTAGGAGGAGTGTTCGGGAGGGGGAGCACATGTGAACCCATGGCTGATTCATGTCAATGTATAGCAAAAACTACTACAATATTGGAAAGTAATTAGCCCCCAACTAAAATAAATAAATTTATTAAAAAAAAAAGAAGAAGAAGAAGATAAATGATGCCTAGTATCAGAAGGCCAAAGAACAGAGCACCTGTCTGAGTCCGTTCATGTTGCCATAACAAGATATGAAAGACTGGGTGGATTATAATTGGAAACTTCATTATTGCAGTTCTGGAGGCTGGAAATCTGAGAGCACAGTACCAGTATGGCCAAGAGAGGGCCTTTTTTGGGTGGCAGACTTCCGAGCTTCTGAGTTGTATCTTCACATTGAAGAAAGGGTAAGGGAATCCTCTTCGGTCTCTTTTATAGGAACACTAATCCCATCACAAGGTTTCCACTCTTATGACCTAAGCACCTCTCAAAGGCCCCACCCTTAATACTATTACACCAAGCATTAGGATTTCAACATATGAATTTGAGGGAACTCAAACATTCAGGCCATAGTGGCACCCATTGTTTGTTAAGTACTTGTGTACATTTGACACTGTGTTCAATTGTAAATTTTAAACAATTTATGGACAGCCTTGTTTAGTCACTAAGTCAGGTCTGACTCTTTTTTTGAAACCTCATGGACTGTAGCCCCCCAGGCTCATCTGTCCATGGAATTTCACCTTCTGAGGCAAGAATATTGGAGTGGGTTGCCATTTTCTTCTCCAAGTGATCTTCTGAACTCAGGGACTGAACCTGCATCTCCTGCTTGGCAGGCGGATTCTTTACCACTGAGCCACCAGGCAAACCAAGGACAGTCTTATATCCATTTTATTTACTTTCTATACCAATGCTCATCACAGTACCTGACACTCCTAGTAGTTCAACAAATGTTTTTAGAATGGATGAATGAATGAGAGACAGGTACTTCTTTTAATTTTATTTTTCAGATTGAGAAATTAGGCTTTAAAATGTTAGCTATTGTATGTAAATTCACACTGCCATTGTGCAGAAAAGCCTAAAATCTAATTAGAAGTGATCTGTTTGATTCCAAAGCATATCCTCTTCACTAGACTATGGGCTTTTAGTCAACCAATAGGTAATTAGGTAGATGTGTCCCCATTTGGGTGAAGTTTGGAAGAATGAGATTGCAATGTAAGGAGGAGCATTCATCTTAGTTATGCTTAAAAAAGATAATTGAAACATCTTTGTGGAGAACTGTAGGGGGCAAATGTGGAAGAAGAGAGTCCATCTGAGGCGTTGGCTGATGTACTTCCAAACTAGTGGTAAAGAACTTGGCTGTCAGTGCAGGAAACATGAGACTTGCATTCCATCCCTGGAGGAAGAAATGGCAACCCACTCCAGTATTCTTGCCTGGAGAATCCTTTGGGCAGAGGAACCTGGTGGGCTATAGTCCATGGAGTCACAAAGAGTCAGACACGACTGAAGAGACTTAGCAGGTACATGTAGAGAAAAAGGAAAGAGAGGAACTGGGCATCATTTCAGGCCTTTGTTTCAAATACTGAGTGGATAATGATACCATTCTCTGAGCTGTAAAAGTCTGAGGGGAGAATGGCTCTGTAGGGTAGGGAATCGAGAGTTTTGTTTTGAACATATTATCATTGATATGTGTGATAAATAAGCAGGTAAAAATGTGGAATCAGCTGCTGGATAGATGAGGCTAGAATTCTGGGAAGAGGTGAAGGTAGAAGACAGACATTTAGGAGACTTTGATAGTAGGGAACCCAGAGCTGGTATTTAAACACTAGGCCACTCACTGTAAAGGCCCCTTCAAAAAAACATGGTACACAGTAGTTAGACAACCACATCATACTTGACAAGAATGCTCATTATACCTCAGAGTGACTGGGTCTGATGACTGAGACCCAGTTTTGGCAGAAAGATTGCAAGTAAAAACAGTCTTTACTGAGAATTCCCTCAGGCACAATATCAGATTTGAAAAATAGAGTAGACTTAGCTATAGACTTAGGCAGACAGAGAGTAGACGCAACCACTACAAGGTTTAGAAAAATTACAATAAGCCTTTGGGTTAGTCAAAACATAATAATGACATCAAAAGTTCAGCTATGTGCAGTCTGGATATGATGACTGACTTCTTTCTTTCTCTCTCTCTCTCTTTTTTTTTTTTCCATCCCAGGAAAGAAAACAAACATCAGTACCCCACACTCTGGAGATTTGATGTACTGAATTTTCAGGACTCCATTCAGTTGCCGCTAGAGAACTGATTGTATGATATCGCAATGATTCATTCAGTGTCTGCCTTCTTTACATAATCTGGTATCCTTGAAGGCAGGAATAAACCCTTTCTTAACCATATCTCCAGCCTCTCAAAATCTCTGGAGGATTATACTGAATTAATCATTGTGCATTGAGGAATTCAGTGAGTGCTTGAGAAGGTTAATCTTCCAAATATCTAACAGACAATTTCTGACACAAAATAAAAATAGTTATTCTATGAAATTTTGTTTCTGTGAACAGCAATGAGTCCTCATACTGCTGCTGCTGCTGCTGCTAAGTGGCTTCAGTCGTGTCTGACTCTGTGCGACCCCATGGATGGCAGCCCACCAGGCTCCTCCGTCCCTGGGATTCTCCAGGCAAGAATACTGGAGTGGGTTGCCTTTTCCTTCTCCACTGGTGACTTATAAAATATATGGATTTTCCTGCCACCAGTTTTTGCTTCAGTCTTCTTTCTTTAAGGGAAAAGAATTATATACACACAATACATGATCATGGTGCTTAATTTCTTCAAACATGTTTCCATGGAGCCCTGCCCTGAGGCTAGCCCCTTGAACAAGTCAACCACTAATGATAACTAAATCTAACCGTTCTCTTAATTTCTTCATTTAGAACCCAAGAGCAGAAGAATACATTCTTTCTCCCAGATCCAGGCTTCATCTTATTTTATTCCCCCTGTGATTGATTTATTCATTCAGAAGAAGCCCTCAATGAATTAAGGTAATTTACTAGAGATATAAATAACTGGGGGTGAAGTGTTTATACCTCTAAAATATTTTTCAACAAATAATTTCAAAAATTGTAAGAAAAAATGTCAGAGGACTCTGTCTCAACCTTTAGTTCATATAACATGATATTTTTCATTTAGGCAATTCATAAGTATCTGTTTTTACTGTATACTTATTTATGTTTGTGCCCATTCCCCAATGAAATAGAAACTTCTGCCCAAAGAGCTATCTGATCTATACAATAGACATGTACTCTTGTATACTCAGAGCCTAGCATAAGGCAAGACACTTAAAATATGTTCAATAAGTATCTGTTGAATGTATGAATTACCTCCAGCATTTATATCAATCTTACAAATTGGAGAGTACTAGCTTTTCTTTTTAAAGGGAAAAAAATATTTCAGAGATGTGACATCTCTAAAGCAAAGGAACTGAGATGTGATTTTAAATCCTGCCTTTTTTATTTTAAATCCTGCCATTTTTAAAGAACAAAATAGTGCCATTTGCAGAAATACAGATGGACCTATTATAGGTCATACAGAGTGGAGTACGTCAGAAAGAGAAAAGCAAATATCATATAACATCACTTATATGTAGAATCTAGAAAAAAATCTTGAGATGAATTTATTTGCAAAACAGAAATAGGGTCACAGACTTAGAGAACAAACATATGGACACAAAGGAAGGAAGGAGAGGAGGGTGAATTGGGAGACTGGGATTAACACATACATACTACTATGTATAACATAGATAACTAGTTTGAGAGCCTAATAATAGTACAGAGCTCTGTACTCTACTCAGTGCCCTGTGGTGACTTAAATGGGAAGGAAATCTAAAAAGGAGTCAGTATATGTCTCTGTCCATGGGATTTTCCAGGCAAGAGTACTGGGGTGGGGTGCCATCACCTTCTCCGATATGTATACTTACAGCTGATTCACTTTGCTATACACCAAAAAAAAAAAAAAAAAAAAACTAACATAACATTGAAAAGTAACTATCCTCCAATAAAAATTAACTTAAACAAATAAATTCTGCCTTTTGTAAAATGCCAATGAACTGGTTAACCATATTATACCACTCTCATTGTTAAAACTTGGTGAAATTCAGTGATTGCAAATTTCTATACCTCTGGCTGGTTTTCCACAATGATTAGCCATACAGAGTTTTTTGTTTTTTTTTTTTAAAGCAAGCTTACTCTTTTAGTTGCGAGACTCAGAATGGAGAGGAAACTCAGGAAACAGGTTGATGGTGGGAGATTCAAAAAAGAAAATTTAAAACAAGAATGATTGAAAGAAAAATAGGACACAGTGAGAATATGTATTGTAAATGGCTATGGATTCCTAATTATCAGTAGGATATGTGATTTCCTGACATTTATAGCCATTTATGTTGATCCCTGGTGACTCAGATGTTAAAGAATCTGCCGCAATGCAGGAGGCCTGGGTTCAATCCCTGGGTTGGAGACCCAAGTTCAATCCCTGGAAGATCCCCTGGAGAAAGGAATGGCAACCCACCCAGTATTCTTGCCTGGAAAACCCCATGGACAGAGAACTATAGTTCATGATGGGCTATAGTGCATGTGGTTGCAAAGAGTTGAACATGACTGAGTGACTAACACTTTGTTGATTTTCAGTCAGTCTCTAAAAAGAGATTATGTAACTAAAATCAAACATTTTTGCTACAGACAAGAATGATTTTTAAAAAGAGAATATTAACTATTATAATGTATTTCTAATGGAAGTCTGTCAGAAAAACAAAATTAGCAGATATGTCTTCCATTCAGTTTTGTCAAGACTATCGGTATAGATATGCCACTATCAACAGAAATCTAAAGTGAAAGCTTTCTCAAATATGTACTCTGGAATATATACTTGTTTACTTTGTGATTTTAGAGACATACTTTTTGGTGCCTCCACTCTTACATTAGGGAAAGCAAGTCAAGGTTTAAAGAAATCTGCTGAATATGAACAAACCATACTATAGAAATTAGGTCTATGCCTATTAACAACCTAAACCTTTGATAAATTGAAGGCAAACTGTATATGGGCCAAGTAATGTAATGATGCAAAGGAAAGGGGGTTTTTCTGAAAAGAACAGACCAACTCTACCTTGGAATGGTGAAATTTAAAGTTCAGATGCAGATGGTACATTTTGTTTTCATTTACTTTCAGCAGATAGGTTAGCTTATTTGTTCAAAATTATTAAGAAATGGTATCTCTGGCTAAAAGGTGATATGTCACCATTTAAACACATTTAGGTTTTCTGGTCTTTAGGGTCTAAAATTCTTTGATCTTGTGATTCGGTGGAAAACCATTCAGAGCTCAAACGAAAACCAAATCTGGTGGTTGAGTTAAAACAAAATGCAATAAAATGACTAATGACACTTCTATTCTCCTTTTCTCTGCTCTGGCCAAGAACATCAAGGCCTTGTTTTATCATGGATGGTGTGGGCAGAAAGTGTGGGTCTGAATGCAAGCATTTATGGAAGTAAGATTGAAAACGATGAATATCGCTCACTACATAGGAGACATAAGCACATCATAGAAACACATTCACACCCACAGATGATATCCCTGACAAGATGGGTCCCTGAAACTAAATTGGATCAGGAAGCAATTCTGACATGAACAGTAAAAGAAATAATTCTGAGAGCATAGAAATTTAAAATAAATTTTGTCTTTGTGGATGTGAATATTTAGCAACTTTTATATGAATCTAAGGGGCACAGGGTCCTTGACTGCTTCAAATTCATTGCCAGTGCTGCAAGATAGACTTTTTCTTAGTAATAAAGAAGTGATGTAAAGCCTTTTGCATTACGTGTAGACATAGCTAATAAATGAATATAAGTCCTTATCAAAGAAGGATTAAAAAATACACAGGGCTTCCCTGATGGCTCAGTGAGTAAAGAAGCCACTTTTAATGCAGAAGATGTACATTTGATCCCTGGGCTGGGAAGATCCCCTGGAGAAGGAAATGGCAACTTGCTCCAGTATTCTTGCCTAAAATATCCCACGGACAGAGGAGCCAGGTGGGCTGCAGTCCAAAGTGTTGCGAAGAGTCAGACACAACTGAGCAACTAAGCAAGCAAGCAAAAATCACACAAGTAAGGAGACCAATTGGTTACTTCTGTGAGAAACCAGGAGGTAGTTGATGGAAGCCTGCCTGGAGGAGTGTCATTATGGATAAAAATGAAAAGTTAGACTCAAGATACAGTGAGGACATCACAGAGCACTGAGAGGGGTGAGATGGGGGGAGCAGGGAGACTAGAGAAGGAGGGGATACATGTATACATTTAGCTGAATCACTTTGTTGTACAACAGAAACTAGCACATTTATAAAGCAACTATACTCCACTAAAGGGGCTTCCCAGGTGATGCTAGTGGTAATGAAGTTGTCTGCCAATGCGGGAGGCATAAAAGACGCGGGTTCAATGCCATGGCAACCCACTCCATTATTCTTGCCTGGAGAATGCTATGGACAGAGGAGCCCGGTGGACTACAGTCCATAGGGTCACAAAGAGTTGAACATGACTGAAGTGACTTAGCATTCATGCACACACTGTGTATATGTCAATGTTACTCTCTCAGTTAGTCCTACCTTCTCCTTGCTATAGGGAAAGAAACTTCTTTCATAGGGTGGAAGATGGGATTAGATCATCTCTAAATCCAGATATAATTTTCTAGTGGCCATACTCCAATTTCTTTATGTATTTACTATATGTGAGACAACATGGGAAAAGCTCTCCATAAATTATTTTATCAATGCTGCTAAAAATTCCATGAGGTAAATGTTATTATTATCTTCATTTTATACTCAAGGAAACTGAAGCACAAGTCAGCAAGAAAAAGTGTCCAAATTGCCACATAGCTCTTACATCTTGGAGCCAGAATCTCTACTGAATTTTCCTTATCAGAGAGGTTCTCAGCCTCAATACTATAAACATGTTGATTCAAAATGTTCTTTGCTGTGGGGCTGCCCACAGGATACTTAACAGCATCCCTGACCTCTGTCAGTAATACCTGCTTCCTTAAACTGTGACAACCAAAATGCTCTGTGCTGTGCTTAGTCGCTCAGTTGAGTCTGACTCTTTGCGACCCCATGGACTGCAGCCTGCCAGGCTCCTCTGTCTGTGGGATTCTCCAAGCAAGAATACTGGAGTGGGTTGCCATTTCCTTCTCCAGGGGATCTTCCTGACCCAGGGATCGAACCCAGGTCTCCTGCACTACAGGCAGATTCTTTACCATCGGAGCCACCAGGGAAGCCCTAGGGTCAGTTGAGACAGACTACCTTTCTATTCTGCCTAAGTCCAGTGCTGTCTGTCACCCGGCTCTTTGTCCCCTGTGAACCCCATGCTTTTCATGTAGTTTCCTTCTCCTTCTGACTATATGTTTCTTTCGGTGATAAAAAAAAAGCCTGCACTGGTTCTATAATTTGGAATTCTTTTAACTTGTTTTTCAAAAAAGCATCAATCTCTTCATAGCATAGAGAAATGGGTTCAACAAGGAAAATACTCCAGAGATTACTGCTCTTACCATCAGTGTTGATATCATTATTGACCAGTGTGATGGTGGAAGTTAGGGTGGAACTCTGAGGAACCCAGAGGAATAGATCTTTCAAAAGCCATGAGAAGAAGTGCTGGGAAGTTTAGAGGAGTCTGAGCAGAGTTGAGAGTATGACCATGTAGTTGGATAAGTTAAGGTGTGAAGAAAATGAGATCCTGAAAAGAAGTTGAGCTATTGGATAAATTTACTCACATGAATATGAAAATCACCAGACAAGGAAGACAACTGTAGGCATGGAGAAAAAATTCACGAGGCAGGTGCTAAAACATTTCATAAGAGAAGTACTCAAGAGTTCTGTATTAGAGGTATCAAGTAACAGATGATGTAGCCCAATTGTGTCTTCTTTTTCAAAGGCTATTTTCAACAGAAAAGAGGGTAAACAATTGAGAAATGCCCATGAAGAACAAGGAAGACACCTTCTCCACATACATACCCACAAATTACGTGGGAAGCAAAACTGACTCTGACTTTTTAAACTTGATAGGAATCAATATCCTCAGGTTTAGGTTATAGAGAATTTGCTAATGACAAGCTACAAGTTCTTGAGTATATTATGGAAAGGTTTGAAGAACGGGGGGCAGTGTGAGACAAGTCGGATTAGGGAAAGTACACTTTATTGGGCTGAGGACCAGGTAATGAGGTGTGAGTTTGTCTTAAATTAGTCCACATATTCGATGACATTCCAATCAATTTTTCAGTAGCATTTTTTTTCCCCAGAGATCTTGACAAAATGTTACTTAAAATTCATACAGAAGAATAGTTGTTTAAGAATAGCTAAGAAAATTCTGCCAAAAAACAAAGATGTTATACTTACCCTAGCAGACATATGGACTTATTTTTAAGCCACATTAATTAACACAGTATAGGACTGATCAACGGGATGAAGCATGCAGCCCAGAGACAGACCCTGGCAAATAAGGAAATTGTTGATGTACAAATTAATGGGGAAATGGGCTTTTCAAAAACAGAGTGAGGATGATGAGCATTCCCTATTTGAAATTAAAAAAAAAAACTCAAACTCATGCCATATTAAAAATACATTTCAGGTAACTTGGAAATTCAAGATGCAAATAATAGTTCAATTTGAAAAAAAAGTGTGTGTAAAATGTGTGTTTGTATTTGTGTGTGTGCGTGTGTGTGTATTTTACTATTGGGAAATAATTCTTAAATAAGACACAATATCTTGACTTTTCAATAATGTCATGATTTTCTGATCAACCAGAACCCTGGGTCCTTGCCAAAGAAATAGCTGATACGCATAAGAGAGTGGCATCAATGATCTTCCTAGTTTCTTTTAACTGATGGGTATATTCCACTTCATTCAGCAATTACTGTGACAGCCACAAGTTGGGATCCTTATTTGCTGAAGCACTATAGCAAGTGAAATGTATTTTCAGATTCTTGTAAGAGTTTGAGTGTCATGGTTTTTAGTGTTGGGAGCTTTTGAGTTTTTGTCTCATTGTGTATCATCAGAATGATTTTAGGAAAAGATACAGGAGAATATGCCAAGGTCTCATATTATTTTAGCACAGGAAGTTCCCTGAATGGAAAGTCAGAATTATCTGGGAATACCCAGGTGAAGAAGAAGACTTTAGGTGGAATAAATGCATTTGTGACTTGTCTACCTGGAAAGGAGGAGACAGTGGGGGAGGGGCTGGCCTTCGGACAAGGTCTGTCACCTCTTTAGGTCTTGGCTAATTAAGAAACACTATTTCTTGCCTTACATAACACACAAGATTGTTTGGGGTGTCAAAATCACTTTGGGAAAAAAAAATGTCTTAAACATAGTTACCGTGTGCAAAATAAGCAGCGTGCTCAGTCGTTCAGTCATGTCCAACTCTTTGTGATCCCATGGACTGTAGCTCACCAGGCTCCTCTGTCTATGGGATTTCCCAGGCTAGAATACTGGAGTGGGTTGCCATCTCCTCCTCCAGGGGATCTTCCACACACAGGAATCAAACCCGAATCTCCTGCATTGGCAGGTGGATTCCTCACCACTGAGCCACCAGGGAAGATCAAGCAGCAGGCACAGGGTGAGACAGCAAGATGTACAAGACCTACCCCAACCCTCAGCAGTTGTCCAGTTGGGAAGCCAGACCTGGAAAGTGCTATCAGGCAGCATTAGGTGAAGTAAGAAACAGAAACTAACAAATAAGCAAATGAACAAAAGGCTGTCATTAGGATAACAAATCTGGAAGAGTCTCTTTAGACCACAACTGTTTGCCCAAGTGAAGAACAGTTTTGGTAAAAATGATAATGTTACTAATGTTAGATTATGCTATGTATCTTGCTTTCTATTACATAATGGTGCTTATGTCAAGTATCCAGGACATGAATACAATCTGCTGCTCTTTTCTGTATTCTAAAATATCAGAAGTCAGTTTCCCAGACAGATTACAAGACACATGTCTGTTATCTTTAGATGAATCACACGCCTTGCCCAATACAGCAAATTACTAAGTCTCCATGGAGAGAAAGATGCTGCGATACCCACATCTAGGTCTACTTTACCATTTTTTCCTTTTGAAATATTGCACTGCAGGAGACAATGATCCCACTTGATTGAAAACAGATTTGCCAATGTACAAGACCAAAACAATAATTCTATAAAAAGCCTCAGTCATCCTATTCAAACCACTGAAGTTGAAATGAAAATATCATGTGTGTGTACTTCGGGCATGTTTCTTACTCAGCAGTCAGTGTCTCACCCCCCTACTACTTGGGCCAAAGGGACAATCTGTTCCCCGCAGCCTGAGAAATCTTTTTGTCATTTTGCAAATTTGCAAAAGAAAAAAAAAAAGACACTAAGTGTTTGGCTTTGTGAAAAAAGAGAGTTTGCTGAACATTTTCACACATTTTCTCTCCTTGCATAAATTTTCAGTGTTGCACTCTTTCAAGGGGTCTGAGAATTAGTCCAAGTATCTACTTGGGTGATGCTCCCGATGGCTTGGAACAACATTGTACAAACTTACCAGATGACCGGCTTTGTTAAACACTGACCATGGGCACACAGACATTTTGACAAACAATAAGAGGAACCAAGATAAGCATCAACCATAGGATCTTCCTTAAGAAAGGTTAACAATCACATTGGTAAGGTGAGATTTATAGTCAAGGAACTATTTCAGCAGTAGTACTTGAAACAGTGTTGTGTAGACACATTGTGCATATCATAAACTAAAACCAAATGAAGATAGGTAATCTGGCTTGAATTTCTTGTTGTTATTGTTGTTCAGCCGCTAAGCTGAGTCTGATTTTTTTGAGCCCATGGACTATACCCCGCCAGGCTCCTCTGTCCATGGGGTTCTCCAGACAAGAATATCTGTCCATGGGGTTCTTCAGGCAAGAATACTAGAGTGGGTTGCCATTTCCTTCTCCAGGGGTTTTTCCTGGACCAAGGATGGAACCCACGTCTTCTGCATTGGCAGGTAGATTCTTTACCAGTGAGCCACCATGGAAGCCCCCTGGCTTGAATTATGAAACTAATATGCAGTCAGATCATTTTAACTCCAATTTCCGTCTCTATATGGAAGGTGGGAAAACTGAGGCTTTGGATGTCTAGAGCCTTGTTCATGACCAGTTGTCCAGTTGGAAGAAAAGAATCCAATTTCCTTCCCAGATCTTTATTTTTCTTCAGCTGTCTGAATCTTATTTTCATAATGACAAACTTTTAAAACCCATATGTCTGCTTCACTTCTCTTCTTTTTCTTTTAATTTATTTGATCTCCTGCAGCCCATATTTTCTGTGCAAATTGCATGGTAACTAATCATGTCCTGCTTTTGACACCTTTTCTATTACTGCCTTCATGTTGTATAATAACTCTTTAAGTCTTAATTTTTACCCACCCTATGAAAATAGAAATTATGTCTTTCATTTCATTTATTCTATAGGATCCTGCTAGCTGCTTGGCACACAGTAAATATTCAAAAGTATATATTGCTGAAAAGTTCTCTTTCTATTAATTCATGCTGAAATGTACATACTCAGAGTTCACAGTGGACCTTGGAGATGGAGTTACAGAGAAAATTGGGAGGCATTGCAGAAGTGAATGCCTGCCTGCCCTCCCACCCCAGTGGGTAACAGATGAGGATGGAAATCTCTGTCTTCCCATTATCAATGCTACGCTCTTTCTGTTATTTTCAATTTTACCAGCTATGGAATAACCCACTAAAGGTGCAGAACTACTCAGCAGTAGTACTTGAAACAGTGTTGTGTAGACACATTGTGCATATCATAAACTGAAACCAAAAGAAGATAGGTAATCTAGCTTGAATTTCTTGTTGTTATTGTTGTTGTTGTTGGAGAATGTTCACAATTCTCCAAACTCATTCTCTTATTAAATAAATACATGAGAGATGTTTGACCAATGAACTTGTCATCAGGAATCCAGCTCTGACAACACCCATCATGAAGCTAAAGGAAGTTGTCTTTGTCCCAAAACACATCCTGCTGTCAGGGACTGATCCCCAGGGCGGTTTGAATGCTGAGAGACGACTGATGAGCTCAGCCATGGGTTCATTAGAGACTCACGGTCTGGCAAGGCCTTCATTTTCTGTTTCATAACTGTGGCCCTCATCATTGCCATACCCAGAGAGGCAAGAAGAGGCAGAAGAGTCAGAGCTGCGGAACCGGCAGCCAGTGGAACACATGGAAATGCTTGAGGATTAGGAATGGGGCCACATGTGCTCAGCTCATTCTGGGTGAGGAATTTCTCCCCCTGCAGTGAGGAGGAAATTATTTGCAGTGATTCACATGGGAGGAAGCAAGCAGGGCCTGAGTCAAACCACCCCAACTCCATCACTTTCTGGAAGTAGCTTGTCGTGACCGCAAATGACTGATTAGCCATGGAGGAAGTACCAAGTACCATTGTTCTAATAAAGCTATTTTGGATGAATGGGAGAGAAGGAAAGTTCTTTCAAGTCAATAAACAACAAAACACCTTCTTCCCCATCATAATAGACCACCTACTATGAGCTAGTGCTGTGCATATTTAACACTCTTAATTCTTTCCCTAACCCAACGAGGTCACCATTATCCTCAAGTTACAGATGAGAAAACTGAGGCTCATTCAGATAAGAATCTACATGGAAGATTAAAAACAAGTAGCAAGAGCAGGATTTGAATTCACGTCTATCTCTCTGGTTCAAAGCTCATGGTCTTTCCATTCCAAAGACAATGTGTATATTAGTAAGTGTTCAAAGAGAGATGTAGAAGCACTAGGTATTGTAAATCTGTATATAATTAGGAATATGTCCCAGGGATTTGACCTTGCCCAACTATGCAGCTGGTGGAATAATGTCTGTAAGGCTGTTGTCTTTGCATTTAACGCCAGACCCTGAAGCCTACAAGGCAGGCAGTAGAGGAAAGAAAGTTAAATCAAATTGAAAAGCAAGCCATAACCCCAAACACAAGTTTGAACTCAAAAAAAAATGGGCTGAAATCCATCTCAGTTCTCACTGTCTCTGACCTTGATGGTGTGGGTGTCTTGAAGAAAGTGAGTGGCACTTTGCATCAACAGGACAAAACACACACACACCTGGCTCAGAAAATGGATAAGCTTGGGAAGGAACTGGAGGAAGCTGGGTTAGTTGTTAATTCAACTATTGCCTCCTGCTGACAAAGTGAGCTGGCAGATAAGGGCCATCCTGTGTAATCTATAATACTGAAGGGCACTGCCACCCTTCAAATCTTGCATAAGAATCTCTATGGGTCCACACTAACTACAGACATTCTGGAAAAAGAAAAAAAAAAGCTCTGGGAAACTTAGTTTAGCCTCACCAAGTTAACACATCATAAAGCCCCCATAGTATTTTTGTGGTGACAGGGCTTCAGTGAGTGAGTGAGTAAAAGTCGCTCAGTCGTGTCCAACTCTTTCCGACCCCATGGACTATAGTCCATGGAGATCTCCAGGCCAGAGTACTGGAGTGGGGAGCCGTTTCTTCTCCAGGGGAATCTTCCCAATCCAGGGATCGAACCCAGGTCGCCCACATGGCAGGTGGATTCTTTACCAGCTGAGCCACAAAGGAAGCCCAGTCTGGTCTCCACAGGGCTCCAGACAGGTCCTAAATATCTTAACCAGACCACATTGTAATCCAATAAACTTGACCTCCTGGTAGCTCTTCTTGGTTCTTAAAATAGATCCTAAGTCCCTTTATTTTGTGTTACAACCTGCTTTTTTGCTCCCTGACCCTATTTCCAGTGTCCCTGGCTCCTGTCTACTGTCTAGAACATTGCACTTAAGATGTCCAATTGCTCCTCTGTACTGATCCGATTTCTTCTACGACGTCTCTATCTGCTCTCCCCTCCTGGATGACAGCTGCTTTGGGCTGT
This sequence comes from Okapia johnstoni, assembly GCA_024291935.2. Classification (NCBI taxonomy): domain Eukaryota; kingdom Metazoa; phylum Chordata; class Mammalia; order Artiodactyla; family Giraffidae; genus Okapia; species Okapia johnstoni. Next base: position 63,080,967 of record CM044309.1, read on the forward strand.
TATTATTACTGTTGTCACTGTTATTTTTATTGTCAGAGGGCTTTGGTTCCCAGGAGACATTTATGACCAACTTTGTATTAGCTGTTCACTTTCTCTTCTCATTTCCCCAAACAGAGAAGCCCTACAAGAAGCAGAATGTAATGCCACTCCAGGGGAGCAATTTGTACAGAGGAGTAGGAATCCCACTTGTACCTCCCAGAGGAACGAGCTTCAGATACGGCTTTTATAAACAGACCCTTGGATCTCAGTTGAGGGGATTTGAAAAGTCAAACATGCTGGGGCCATGACTATAAAAGTAAAATTACAAGGCTCAGGAACCTTTCCAGAGACAAGCTTATTTCAAACACTGCTATCTCGTAGGTGTTATTCTTAGCAGAACACGGGCTCGTGTTGGCTTTCATTTCGACATCCAGCTGGGGCGAGAGTCACGCAGTAGCTTCATTAGGCGGCTGAGGAGTTCATTATAACACAATCCCGGATTTTCCTGAAGTCTTATCATGGCCTGTGAACCCGTCTCCTTCCTCTCCCTAAAGAGCTCTCATTCATTTCATAGGGAATTTGTTTATTCAGTCAGTAAAAATGGTGCTTATACTGTGCCAGGTACTGTGCTGGGTCCGGAAAATACAAGGACAGATAAGACAGAGCCCCCACTTCTCAAGGACTTAGAAAGAAGATAGAAGGGAAGAAAACACATTTAACAATGTGCTGGGAGTGCTGTAGCAGATGTCTGGACAACACAGCCATGGGAACCGGGACAGGGAAAGCGCAATTCACCGGGGGTGAAGATGGGGGTGATTCAGCCTTCATCGACGAGGTGGATATATATGGCAAAAACCATCACAATATTGTAAAGTAATTATCCTCCAATTAAAATAAATAAATTGAAAAACGATGAATGACTTTTTAATGCTTATCTTTCTTTTTTTTTTTTTTTTTGAGTGTTTTTAAAATTGAAGTATAGTTGATTTACAAAACTGTGTTACTTTCAGGTATACAGCAGAGTGATTCAGTTATACATAAATACGGTGGTGGTGGTTTAGTCACTAAGTTGTGTCTGACTCTTGCAACCACATGGACTGTAGCCTGCCAGGTTCCTCTGTCCATGGGATTTCCCAGGCCAGAATACTGGAGTGGGTTGCCATTTCCTTATCCTTACATGAATATAACAAAGGTTGAATGTTTTACAACCTTATTGAATCAGACACATCTCATCCTCCAAGGCCTTTTGACTAGGAATTTGGGGTCTTGTCCTCCTTCTCATTAGTTGTTCCTCCTTATTCTCTACTATTCTTCTGTCTGAACTTAAGAAGAGTATCTGAAGGCAGTGCAACAAAATGCTGTGTTTAAATCCCAGCTCTGCCATTGACTCTTGTGTCACTCTGAGAAAGTACTTTAACCACTTTGTGTCTTATTTCCTCATATGAAAATGGGGATCATAATAGTACTCATCTCCCTGATAGCTCATCTGGTAAAGAATCTGCCTGCAATGCAAGAGACCCCAGTTTGATTCCTGGGTTGGAAAGAATCCCTGGAAAAGGGAAAGGCTACCCACTCCAGTATTCTGGCCTGGAGAATTCCACGTCACAAAGAGTCAGACACAACTGAGAGACTTTCACTTTACAGGGTTATTGAAAGGATGAATGGGATGTCAATGGAAAACAGAATATTGTTGGCAGTCTGGTCAGCACTACAGAAATGTTTATCATTAATAAGACATTTCCTTTTTAAAACTGACATGAAGCCAAGCGCAATGTTCTAGAATTGAACATTCTTCCATCCTTTCACTTCCAAGATTGGAAGATCTCCCAGAGGCACTGTGACTTTGGACAAGTCACTTAATTTGGGGGCCTCTGTTCACCCATCTGCATAAATTTAAAACGTAAAGGATGCCTACTATATGTCAAGCATCCTTTAAACTCTTCATAAACATCACCACATCTTATCCTCACAATAGCTCCATGAGGTGTATTCTGTCATTTTATTTACAAATAAAGAAAATGGTATACAAATGCTTGTCTCCAGAGGCCATGAGCTCAACCCCTCAACTAGAGGGAAGGAAAGAGCTACACTTGGCCTTCACTCTCATCCTACTTGGGGGGCTCTGAGTACAATGATTTATATTTATCATCTCATTCAGTTCTCAGAATAACACCCTCCCATATGATGGTATTATTTTTGTCCCACTTTATATATATGAAAACTAAGAGAGGGCAAGTAGTCTAGTAAGAACCTACTGAATATCACAGGGAACTCTACCCAGTGCTCTGTAGTGAACTAAATGGGAAAGAAACACACAAAAGAGAGACATATGTCTACACATAGCTGATTCACTTTGGTGTACGGCAGAAAGTAAGACAATGTTGTAAAGCAACTGTACTCCAATAAATTTATTTTAATAAAATAGAGTAGAAAAATTATGCCCTGTGTAATGGAGTTAATAACAAGAACCCTACTTGACCCAGGTCTCTCTGAGTCCAGCACTTGTGTCTTTACCCACTGAGTTAGTTATGCTATTTCTCTCTATGTGGGAATCAGATGAGAGGATGATCACATACACACACATCTACAAATGATTCTACAAATAATTCCAGGAGATTTATACTTTTCTAAAGGTTGTTCACAGAAGTATAAAAGGCATCACAACAGGCTTTCATCTGAACTTTCATGTAACTCTACTCAGGAACATTCATTAAGCTTTACTCTGTTGACTTGGATGAGAAAGCAGACTTTTTCAAAGTTCACCCATTTTCTCTAAGAGATGCTGACAGTAGCCCTACAGCCCCGTTATCCTTAGTCCTTCCTGAAAGTTGCTGGTTCTTGGGTCATCTCTCCAGGATCTGAGTCCTTGGACTCTGCAAGTTCTAAGGTTCCTCTTGGCCTAAATTTCTGTCTCTCTGGCTAGTTGTTGTTCAGTTGCTGAGTCATGTCCCATTCTTTGTGACTCCATGAACTGCAGCACATCAACCTTCCCTGCCCTTCACAGTCTCCCAGAGCTTGCTCAAACTCATGTCCATTGAGCCAGTGATACCAACCAACCATCTCATCCTCTGACATCCCCTTCTCCTGCCCTCAATCTTTCCCAGCATCATCTTCCAAATTTAATTTAGTGATTTCCCACCATAGTGCTTTCATTTTTTAATACACAAAGAAGACTTCCTATATACTTCATCCCTTTATCAGGGATTAGCAGACTATAGCCCATAGGCCAAAGCTGCCTGTTTGAAGTTTTATTGGAACACAACCACACTCATTTACCACTCAATACCACCATGGCAGAGTACCTGTGACACAAGACTAAATGGTTTGCAAAGCTTAAAATATTTACCATCTGGCCCTTTACAGGACAGGGCTTCCCAGGTGGCTCAGCAGTAAAGAATTGGCCTACCAATGCAGGAGACACAAGAGACCTGAGTTCGATCCTTGAGTCGGGAAGATTCCCTAGAAGAGGAAATGGCAACCCACTCCAATATTCTTGCTTGGACAATTCCATAGACAGAGGAGCCTTGTGGTCACAGTCCATGGGGTCACAAAGAGCTGGACACAACTAGCGACTGAGCACACACCTTTCAGGAAGAGTTTGCTCCCCAACTCTGTCTTAGATTGTAAGTATTCAGTGGCCCAGAAATGTATCTTGCCTCACTTAGAATCGAATTTGGGAGGCAGTGTGGTAAAATGGTTAGGACCCAAAGACTTGAATCGGAATTCTTTGAATTAAAACCACAAAACAATGCTTTGCCAGTTCTACCCCTTGTGCAGATGCAGAAACATCCCAGAGTTAAGTTTTTTTCATCTGAAAAGTGGGGCTTGATGACGCAGTATGTGTGAAGTTAATGGAAATGATGGTGGCTGAGATAGTTATGTGCACTAGACAAAAATATACATGGAGCCTGGTGCCTGAAAGGCCTCCCCTCTGTATTAGGTGTTATGATGATATTGCCCAAAATGTTCACTCAGAATTTTTCTTAAGATGTTACAGAAAAACCAGAATGGAGTTTTTAGCCAATCCAATAATATTGAGCCATTGCTGAAACAGGTCTTAAATCTACTTCCTCTTCCCTATGACCTCCAGTGCCACTTTTCAGACACTTTTCAGCCTTTTACCCCATAGGTCTCTTGCTCAACCCCAATCCAATCCTCAGGGCAGTGAGTTTCATTCCTAAAGGGTAACTAGTTATTTTACTCTGGCTTGTGTGTGTGTTAAGTCACTTCAGTCATGTCCAACTCTTTGCAACCTCATGGCCTGTAGCCCACCAGGCTCCTCTGTCCATGAGATTCTCCAGGAAAGAATACTAGAGTGGATTGCCATGCCCTTCTCCAGTGGGTTTTCCCTACCCTGGGATCAAACCCGTGTCTTCTGCATTGGCAGGCAGATTCTTTACCACTAAACCACCCTTTAATAGCTCTCCATCACCTAGAACAGCTTGCAAATTCTTCAACTCCTATTTCTCAGATGCATAGAAAACTGCAACTTGCTTCCCCTGATGTGCTGCTTCTGCTCTCCTTTCTCCTGGAGACAACTCTGACTCAAACTGTGCAAAGTACTCCCCGCTTAAAGATCCTACCTCTGTCCTGGAGTACATTCACCTTCTCTGCCTGAAGTGGCCTGATCACCTCCCCTTGTCTGCCTTTTGACACCTTACCCTTTCTGGGTCTTTCCAGTATTGGTTATATATATGGAAGTAGTACGAGATGGATGTTTGAAATTCAGTTAGAACTAAGATTACATACAGTTGGTGTTTAATAAGTGCTTTTGAAATAAAATTTAAGAAAGAAAAAAATCCATCCCAAAATTCAGGGGTCCAGATATTCTCTAGGAATCTCCTCCTAGGTGAAGACTAAAATCATCATGGGTTTTTCTGTTAAATTCTCATGATTCTACCTAAGTGGGCACTGCCTTTCTTCCTTTCTGGAAATTCTTTCCAGGCCGGAACCCCTTCCTGCCCTCAGAGCCCTCCAGAATGCTGCTGCAGAATGCTGCTGCAGAATGCTGGGGGCGGGTAGCATGTTTCTTGCAGCAAAGACAAAGACTACATTGTTTATTGCCTGTCCTCAGAATAAGATGATGCAAGAAAAAGATGAGACAAGACTAGCCGATGAGCTGAGCGGATGGGCATCTGGATAAACACAGGAGAATTATCATCTATTCTTGGACAATTAAAATCGAGGGGATGGGTCAAAAGGTGCAGAGAGCCCCTCCCCCTTGTCTGAGTCTCAAACTTTCCTCTTCTCTTACTTATCAGAGAAAGGTCTGCACTTTGGAGCTAGTAAATCTGCTTGGCAGGTAATCTCTCCCCATCCACCAGCTGCTGCCTTGGCAAAAGGCGCATCGCCATTGCCATGGCAACACAGAGGCAGGCAAATGGCGAGCAGGCCTGGCCCCAGGCCAAGGTAATCCGATGACATCGCGCTTTGTTAATAGAAAGAGAAAAGCAGGCCGGAGCCGCTTGCCTCTGCCTTTGCCAGTAAGGGCTGGAGGAGAGCAGAGTGCAGGGCTCATTAACCCGCCTGACCAGCTGTTGGCTGCTGCTTGCCAAATCCGACAAGTGGCCCGGGCTTTCTCTCTCCCTAACCCTTGTCATCTTCCAGGGAGGCTGGGCCCTGAGGGAACAAGGGCCTTTTCTTGGTGATGTCATCCTGGTATTTGTAGAATGTCCTCTTTGTGGGAAAGTTCTCTGGCAGAATCTAAAGGGACATAACTTCCCTCAGAAGACCCTTTGGCCTTTTGAATTTTGAAGAAAGATTTTTCTAGATGAGAAAGGAGTGTGGGGTTATGGAGAAAGCAGGTTGGTGAGCCAGTTGGGTCACTGATATTTTAAGTCATGCCTAACCTTAAGCAGCTTTCAGGTAGGAACATTTAACATTGCAAAATCCCTCATCAGGCAAAATAAGGCAAAGACTATCTTCAATGAGAAAAAATGGATTACCTTGGAAAAACCAGTTGTGAAGGAAAGGGAGCTAACATATTGAGTGCCTAGTACATGACAGATGGCTCATGTATACAAAATCCCTGCCAGGTGGGTGCTGTTATCACAAATGTACAGACGAGGAAACCAAATGTACAAGGAGCTTGCCAAGGTCAAGCACTGACCTTGAAGCAAGGTACTGTTCCATGGCTGAGCTGAGATTAAAGCCCAGATCAGTCCAAAGCGCATATCCCTTCTTTCAGTCCACACAACAGTGACCTCAGCTATTCTCACAGTGTTATTGACATCTTGGAGAACATCTGGTTTCATGGGAATGAAAAATAGGGCAAAGGATTTCTTGGAATTTATCAATATGTGCCTAGTAAACACTTTACAAAGATAGACACCAATTTAGTTTTCCATGACCTTTATTTAAAGTTGTAATACTCCCTACATTAAGTGTCCATGTACCAGACATTCTATGTAGATTATCATTATTCTCCAGAATAGGGATTCTAACCACACTTTATGAATGAAGCAACAAAGCCTTGGGTTGCCTATGGGAAATAAAAAAAAAAATTGCATGATAACAGAGTTGATCAAACTGGGAAATCTGGGACATTGGTGGCTATATATGTCTGTAGCCTTGAAGTCTTAACAAGCAGGTACCTGGAGCAAAGCTAGGAGGTGAGGGTAGGGTTCCTGTGATTGAGGGGTGGAGATGGGACATGAGGAAGGGCCAGAAAAAATCTAAGACAGGCTGACTTTTCACCCCAGAAGCACAATCTATATCCAGGGAACTGGTAAGTCTTATCTCTCTGAAACTGGCCAATTTTCTCTCCAAATAGAAACAACACTTGCAGAAGGAAAGAAGTCAGAGCAAAATAAAGAGTTCATGGCCTTAAGAGAGTGGTAGTCTGGTGCTTTTCATAGGCCCTGGTGCTTTTCATGGTTGAAGCATTTGCAGCCAGAATCATCGGATAGCAGAGCTGAAGAACGGAAGCAAAAGATTAGCATTCATCACATCAATCATTCTATCTTCCTTTTTGCATTTAATGTTGCATTGCCTATGAAATAGATACTATAATTCCCATATATGATCAACTAAGATGCAGAAAATAATTAACCAACTTAAGGAAGAAGTGAAACGAGGGGACACATTTTCTCATCCTTAGTCATTGTTCTCTTTGGCTTTCTGAGATCCACATATAGATCTCAATAGTTCAAGTTCAGGAATGTGGCCCAGTGAAATAGCATGAATTAATGTGGGTATAGGAGGTCAGAGGTCAAGGAAAACAGGGACCCAAGATAGGATGCTGAGGACTAAAGTGGAGAAGCTAATTCCTTGTTTGGTTTGAGGTTAAGAATGGATTGAGGAAATTAGATAACACTGAGTCAGGAACAAGGCAAATTTAGTTTCATAAGGATAACACACAAAACCATGAATGAGTTGTGAAGTAGATATTAAAGATTCTTATAATAGACTTGCAAGGGTCAAGAGAGATGCTGTAGAGAGAAGAGCTGGAGCAGCAGCCTTTTCAATTTTGCAAAGCTGAAAGCCTTCTCAGCTTTGCAACTTTAACACTAGGCATTTCCCCAATGTCAGACTTTATGTACATAATATCACAGAATCCTCCAAGCATCATTATTTATCTCTCTATTTAAAGATAAGAAACTGAGGCAAAGGGAAGTTAGGTAACCTGCCCATGCTCTCTGCATAGACTATCTTTTGCCATATAACTCTTACCTCCAAATGTACAGGCTCAAAATAATACATACTTACTATCTTACATTTTCTTGAGTCAGGAAACAGGACATGACATATCTAGGTTTTCTGCTTCACAGTTTCCCATAAGACAGCAATCAAAGTATCCTCTATGAGTGGGTTTGACTGGGGAAGGATCTATTTCTAGGTTGATTCACACAACTATTGGCAAAATTCAGCTTCCCACTGTCTAACACAAGCTGTTGGCTAGAGGTCAGCTTCATTTCTCCCACATGGAAACTTGCTTCTTCAAAGCCAGCAAGAAAGTGCTAAGAAGATGGAAATCACAATATTTTGTGACCTAATCACCAAAATGACAGCTGTACAGGGTTGCCATATTTTCCTGGTTAGAAGCAAGTTATTCAAAGGGAGGGGATTACACACAGCTACTGTTACTGGGAAGTGGGATTGTTTGGGAACATCTTAGAGGCTGCCTGTCCCCAAATCCCCAGCTAATAAGCAGCAAAGGTAAGACTTGAAGCCAGATAGTTTTTCTCCAGAGTCCATGCTCTTAGCCACAATTATCTTACAGATACTCAGCCACGTGATCTAGGGCTAAATACTGTACTTTTGTGAATCTCCATTGTCCTTTTCTGTAAAACATCCAGTGATAATATTTGCATTTCAAGATTGCTCTTGGGATCAAATATAATGCATATAAAATCCCTAATACATTCATATTTCCTAATGTGTTGAAGGGCACTCAAATAAACTGAAATGGTGGTTAATATAGATATTGCTATTTAATCAGAATAATTCAGCCTAACTTGGAGACTAAGGGGGCACTACCAAGCTCCCATTGTACAGCACAGGGTCTTTATTGACCTGTGCTGTGTCATCCTTGGTATCTGGATTTTCCTTCTGCTAGAAGCCCCATTTAATTCTCAACATTTCCTCTCTTCCCACCACAGTGGGGTTGATGTTCCTTTCATCATATGATTGCCTCTGGGACTGAGATAGACCAAAGCCTGCAGGTGTGACTTATCAATGGATCATTGGTAGAAAAACTCAAAGCACACCCTGGAATATTCCAGAAACCTCTTTCACACTCATCTTCTCACCTTTTTTTTTTTCCTTTGTCTTTCTTCCTTTCCTCTTACTCCCTCACAAAGTTGTAGGTAGCTAATGCACATCCATGCCTGTCTTCTAATCAACTTTAAAGCTGTTTCCCTACAGCATGAGTGAGGCACATGTCTTGTCTTGAACAAGATCCTGGATAAAGCTGGTTAGAGGCTTCTGTCAGTTACTACTGGGCTGCAGCAATTGTGTTTCATTGTTTCTCTAGAGTAGAAACAATGTAAAGTACAAGCTGCTGTTCACAATTTCTCTGTTGTGCCAGATATCCTTACTCTTCTGTTAGAGAGGGACAAAAGAAAATCTCTAGGCTATAGAGAATAGCATCCTATGGGTCTTACAAATCTAGACTGATCTTACCTTTCTTGGTGCTCCCTTGTGGCTCAGCAGGTAAAGAATCCTCCTGCAATGCAGGAGACCTGGGCTCGATCCCTGGGTTGGGAAGATCCCTTGGAGAAGGGAAAGGCTACCCACTCCAGTATTCTGGCCTGGAGAATTCCATGGACTGTGTAGTCCATGGGGTCGCAAAGAGGCGGACATGACTGAGTAACTTTCATTTTCACTTTCACTTTCTATTCTTACTTTTATAGAACTAGTGATATTCCTCTAGCCCACATTCTTGACATTGTTACAGAAAGTCATTCTCAACACACAACAGGATCCAGGTGACAACATCTGGGAAATACTATTTTTGGTCATTGCATTGGGAATCGGGATGGTGGAGTTAAAAAATGGAAGTCCTCTCATGAAACGGTTCCATTGAGTATGTTTTAGCTTAATTTCTATCTCATGCTTCATAGTGGCAGGAGACCTGTATTCCAGTCCTGATTCTTAAACCATCACCATGTGGTTTCGAATAGCCTCTTCCCTCACCAGTAATCAGTTCCCTCCACTATCGTATGGAAAGCTTTAATCACACCCTCTAAGTGTCCTGGGATTGGACAGTGAAATCACTTTTTTCTTTGCATCTGTCATTGAGTTTTCTGTGTAAAATGTAGCTCGAGGAAAATTCTTTGTGAATCTGCACTCCAAGCTATCCTAAATATGGCAAAGCAAATCCATTTCCTGTTAAGTTTCCTTGGAAGCACAAAAAAGCAGAGATTGTGAATTCTCAGCTAAGTACATTTTTTCCCCCAGACCTACTTGAGGGAGGATGGGATGGGAACACTGTGTCAGACAAAATTAAAACGTACCACACAAGTGGAGCCCTCGGCTAATCCAAACAGAATGACGGGGGTGGATGGTCAGAGTCTGAACCATTTTAATGCAGGCATAAAGATAGGCCACACAGTTAGATCAGAATTTAAATAACCTCACTTCACATGTTGCATTTTAAAGTGCCCCTCACAAGCACTCAAAAAACTTACATGTTTCATTTGGGGAAGCAGAACCCCCTGAATGAAGACTGTTCCTCTATTGTCTTCTCCTTTCTCCCTTTCCCAAAGTTAACCACCTATTCTCCAGGACTGAGAATTCTGGAAGATGCGGAGTCCGCTGAAAAGATGGGCTTCCCTAGTGACTCAGCTGGTAAAGAATCTGCCTGAATGAGGGAGACCTGTGTTCAATCCCTGGGTTGGAAAGATCCCCTGGAGAAGGGAACAGCTACCCACTCCAGTATTCTGGCCTGGAGAATTCCATGGACTGCGTATTCCATGGGGTCACAGAGTCGGACACAACCGAGTGACTTTCACTGAAAAGACAGTGTCTTGCCATTTTAGTTTGAATTTCCTGTGATGTGGGCTTGGTAAGGGGCAAGTTCACGGGGTCATCTGAGACAGTGTCCCAAGTACATACCAGAAGATGCAGATGTTTGTCAGCAACTATGGGAGGCCTCACCTGATTGGCCAAAACTCATTGAGCAGCTCCTCGATGCCAAGCGCCATCCCAGCTACCAGACATAAAGTGATGAGCCAAACAGTGTAGTACCTGTCTTCCTGGAGCTTGTTGCTACTGTTGTTTAGTCCCTAAGGCTCTTGCAACTCCATGGACTGTAGCCCGCCAGGCTCCTCTATCCATGGGATTTCACAGGCAAGAATACTGGAGTGGGTTGCCATTTTCTTTTCCAAGGGATCATCTTGACTCAGGGGTTGATCTTGCATCTCCTGCGTTGGCAGGTGAATTCTATATCACTGCGCCACCAGGGACACTTGGACTTACTGTCTTTTAAATGTAGCCAGAGGAAAAATTGAAATTACTAGGGATGAAAGTAAATTGGCACCAATTCATTTGTCCAAGGGGTGAGGTGAGATCATAAGTGACCAAGGAGTTTGAAGGTTCAAAGTGAGAGTTTGGTGTGAGGTGGAATGTAATACAGGCAGAGCAAGCTATTCAGAACCAGTATACGGAAGAAGGTGAGAACAGAAGAGTTCCAGTGCTTATGGAGCAAGCTGAGTAGTAAAAATTAGATTATTTCATTTTAAAGAACTCTTTTAGACAGAAGAGTAAACAGCCAACAAAGACCCCCTTCTTGCTTTGTCTCTTATTGTGCCAAACCACATATTCTTAAATTTTAAAATTATGCATTTTAATATTTTCATTTGATATATTCATACGTATACTCCATTCTTTCTTTTCCTTAGCTACTGCTTCACACTATGCTTCATATACATAGTTGAAATGAATGCCAAAATGCTTGTTTAGCTCCCAAAATGTGTTCTAAGTGGACCCATGACTATATTTTCACAGATAATGTAGTCCTAGGTACTACTTTTATGAAGGGCTTCTTTAAATAAGAGTACAACTAGAGGAGAGTAAGATAAAGAATGACTTAGAAATTGTTTTCATCTCAAGAAACTTACTGGAGTCAAGGATAGTGCACCAGGAAAAGAAAATTTTTGAATATCTGAAGGTAGCATGGCAACTACCTTCAAATCACTGATTGGGTGAAGTGTGAATAAGGAATTAATCATGTGAAGATGGATGGTGGGGAATTATAAGGAGAAAGCTATGGATGCAACCTGATGTATATATAGAAAGAGATGTACAATACTCCCGTGAGTTTTCTAAGGAGGTATAATGCATATGCATAAGCATAGGATGCAACTTCTCCAGTGGCTCAGTGGTAAAGAGTTTGCCTACCAGTGCAAGAGAGGCAGGTTCAATCCTTGAGTTGGGAAGGCCTCTTGGAGAAGGAAATGGCAACCCACTCCAGTATTCTTCCCTGGGAAATCCCATGGACAGAGGAGCCTGGTGGGCTGTAGTCCACGGGGCTACAAAAGACTCAGACATGACTTAGCAATTAAACAACAAACAAAGCATAGGATGAGGAATAATGTGACACATGACTCATGCAGTACACATTGTGATGGACCATACTTATCTCCCCTTAATGAAGAAATTGCAACCCCAGCTATAAGTCCTTTTAGGGATTGCCTGAGCTCTAGAAAGCCACCTCACTCAAGGCCATGCCCCTTCTCAGGATATCTCAGATTCAAAGATTGATCATGTGGCAGTATAGAGGTCTGACCCAACTCTAAATATTTCCTGAAAGCCAGTCTAGTTTCTGACCTTCTCATGGGGCCACCTAAAGGTTTTGAGAATGCTTTGTAGCCTGATGACTTCCCCTTCCCAATCTTATTTCTTCCCCTTCCTATCAAAGGTATTGATGCCAAGGGGATGGCTTAAAATATCATGCATACTTGCTCTAACTCTGTCTCAGAGTCTGATCCCCAAAAAACCCTATATGCAACAGAAATCAACATATCAAAGTGCAAAACATTTTCTTTCTTTGGTAATTGTGTTTGAACATGACTGAGAGATTAAGGACTTCTGCTTCATTATTTATAGGCTATGTCCCTTTCTCCTTTTCACTATCTTCCCTCCCATTCTCCTTTTCTCCTTTCCCTTTTCCTTCCCATCACGGCCTTTCCCTACTTAGTTTAAGGTTGTTGGCCCAAGACTGAACATGAGCCATCATTATCCCAGTATCATTAGAATGAGACACATCACAACAGAAGCAATTTTCAGGACCATGGGCAGCAGCACACATGCCACCCTTCCCCCATCCCATCCCCCCAACAACACAACATTTTTATTCTCTCAATAGTTACTCCAGGAAGACCCTAGAGTAATCTTTGTCAACGGGGTTGATATTATTGATGTGATTCCTGCCTTAGGAAACATGGATTAGACCAGGGATTTGTCATCCATCTTTGAGAGTTTATGATTTTGTGCTTGAATTTTTCATGCCAGTCCTGGTAATATCTCTACCCTTCTGTTCAGTTAAGTTTAGTAGGTCAGTCATGTCTGACTCTTTGTGACCCCGTGGACTGCAGCACACCAGGGTTCCCTGTCCATCACCAACTCCTGGAGCTTGCTCAAACTCATGGCCATTGAGTCCGTGATGCCATCCAACCGTCTCATCCTCTGTCATCCCTGTTTCCTCCTGCCTTCAATCTTTCCCAGCAAAGAAAATGTTTCCCAGGGTCTTTTCAAATGAGTCAGCTCTTCACATCAGGTGACCAAAGTATTGGAGCTTCAGCTACAGCATCAGTCCTTTCAATGAATATTCAGGGCTGATTTCCTTTAGGATTGACTGGTTGGATCTCCTTGCAGTCCAAGGGACTCTCAAGAATCTTCTCCCACCACCACAGTTCACAAGCATAAATTCTTCGGCGCTCAGCTTTCTTTATAGTCCAACTCTCACATCCATACATGACTACTGGAAAAATCATAGCTTTGACTAGATGGACTTTAGTTGGTAAAGTAATGTCTCTGCTTTTTAATATGCTGTCTAGGTTGGTCATAACTTTCCTTCCAAGGAGCAAGTGTCTTTTAATTTCATGGCTGCAGTCACCATCTGCAGTGACTTTGGAGCCCAAGAAAATAAAATCTGCCACTGTTTCCACTGTTTCCCCATCTATTTCCCATGAAGTGATGGGACCAGATGCCATGATCTTCATTTTCTGAATGTTGAATTTTAAGCCAGCTTTTTCACTCTCCTTTCTCACTTTCATCAAGCGGCTTTTTAGTTTCAAGGGTGGTATCATCTGCATATCTGAGGTTACTGATATTTCTCCTAGCAATCTTGATTCCAGCTTGTGCTTCATCCAGTTAGACATTTCTGTAGCAGCATGCTTTGAATCTGCCCAGGCATTAGATCTATGTATTTATAAAACTGAATATGAATGTTTCTGTCAGAAAGTTTTACTGAATCATTGCAAACTATTCATGATCCTCTTTATATTTGGCTGTCTGCCTTATCTAACCAATAAAGGCAGCTAAAGAGTAGGCAAATCTCTTTACATATATTATATGAAGCAATTAAATTTGTTACTCTGATTAATTTTAAATCATAATATTTTCTTTACTCCAAAAACTATTTATGAAATATATCTGGAACTTTTCTTTCCCCCATAAATGTTTCAAGCAAATGCTGGCTTTTTAACTTATAATGTTAATACAGGAATGTTTGCACATCATTCCATGATCTTTGATTTAAGTTAAGTGGACTATATCATAGGGAAAGAGAGGGAAAGCCTTAACTATTACTAGTCTATAAGCTTCATGAGGACAGAGACCTTCCCTTTATTGATTGCACTGTATCACTAGAGCACCCAAAAAGAATACTGTTTTTAAAAAAGACACTTAGGTTGAGCCAAGTGGAATCAAAGGCCTTACTTGCTGGAAACGAAGCAAGGACATTCATTCTAAGGACACTGCTGCTCAGAAGGGAAGAAATCCAAGTTTTGTGATATTGATATTAAGACAGTTTCCATGGAGTGCAAATTCAAGCAAAGAACAAATAATTCTCCTCCATAGGGAGTTTTGTGCTTTCCCTGACAAAGTGTTGGCCTCGGACTTCAGAGAGGACATATTAGTTCTACTCAAGGGACTGGAAACTGTCCTTAGGGGAAATGAAAGTTAACTTGCAGTACTGATCTCATTGATTCTCTTTTCAAGTGAGTTGAGAAATGGTCAGAATGACCTGCCTTGAGTGGACCTGCCTACTGGCCCTGTGCCTTAGGCCACAAAGACTCTAAAAATAGCAAAGACACTGTAAACAGCCTGTTCTTTAATACTACTTCTAATAATAAGAATAGCAAAATAATAAAATGAAACATGAGAATTATAATAAGGGCTTCCATGTAGGGGTTCTTATTACATGCCACGCACTACTTGAAGCATTTGACAACACTTAATTCTCTGAACAACTCCTGTGATGTATTATTGTTTTACAAATTGTGTATTTCACAAATGTGACAACTCAGGCTTGGACTAGTCCAAAGTTAGGAAGTAAAAACAAAATTAAATGTTTGTTGAACTGATGTATAAATTCTATAACCCTTATAGTTCAACCTGTTGTACAACAAATTCTTCAGATAAATACTTGATTTCTATGAATTAATCAATTAATTAAAATTAATTAATTTAAGTAAATGCTTGATAGGGCATAGCATTCCAAAAATTAAAGACAATGTTGACAGTTGGTCAAAAAAATCAGAAAACCTAAGACATAGCCCCCTCTCCTGCCAATCATGGTGGCAAAAAATGTGTGGAATTTCCTCTTTCTCTGAATTACAGAAAAGTAATCTCTATGGTGTTTTTTGGGGTATTTGAAAAACAATAGTGTCTGAACATCCCGGTCAGACAGGAAATAATGAATAAGCCTCCAAAGTGAAGTAAAAAGGGATAATTCTTCATCCTGGTTTGATCAAAACCAGCATTGTGAAGATGAGTTTAAAAATATGCTTTAGGTACGTTTCCTGACCAAGCCAGTTTTCCACCTGGATGAAATTCATTGAAAATTCTTCTGTACACCATCCACACCCTCTGCATCCTAAGTGCCTCTGCAGACAGAGAGGTGAAAATTCTTCTGTACACCATCCACACCCTCTGCATCCTAAGTGCCTCTGCAGACAGAGAGGTTAAGTGAAGATCCCCAGCTTCGTGATTGAGAAGCTCTGGACCCAATGCCCAGAATCTGGGTTGGCTGTGAGATGATACGTGAGTCTTTTCACTTTGGTGGACTCCAGTTCCTCCTTTTCAATCAGGCGACAACAACCAACCTGATCCCCAAGGCATTGATCAGCCAAGCATTCTTTGATTCTGAATCACAATAGACATTATCACCAATTCTTCTGTGTTTTTTTGCTCTAGAAATTTCTTACAGTATTAAGCATGCAGCCAGACCAAACCAATGTACTTATTCACATTTTTTTTTTCCTTTCAGCAAGTATTTCTTGAATGCCTGCTATGTACCATGTGTTGACACAAGTAGGCTCAAGGGCTGACATGGTGAAAATTTTTTTAAAAATCCTGTCATCAGGAAGCCTCATTTATGCTAGAAGGAAATGGACAAAAGGCAAGGAAAAAGTAAAATAAAAACTGTGTCAGATAATGAAAGTAAATAAAACAGGGAAACAGAGTGGACAGTATGGAGTGTTGACCTGAAACAAATGGACTGCCAGGTTTATTCAGGGTCAGTGGAGAATTGCAATAAGGGATCTGCAGCTATGGTGATCCACAAGCAAATCCTCCCATGGCAAGGGAAGGAAATGTCTTTTATAGATAGTAAAAGGAAGTTGAGAGGGTTCTCAGAAACAAAGAATCCATGGCTGTTTATTGGCTGAGTCCTTGCCAGGAAAGAAGAGGAGTCTTTCTCCTTCCTGTTGGGCTCCGCTGTCATCACTGGGTATGAGAGCTCCCCCTTCTGGTCTCATTCTCTGTAAGTGAAGTTTCTTTTGGCTTATTATTATTATTATTACTATATTTATTATTATTTTTTTAATAGGAGGTGGCTCTTTCCTGGAGGCTCAGCAGTAAGGAACCCACCTACAAATACAGGAGACGTGGGTTCCATCCTTGGGTCAGGAAGATCCCCTGGAGTAGGAAATGGCAATCCATTCTAGTAGTCTTGCCTGGAGAATCCCATGGACAGAGGAGCCTGGTGGGCTACAGTCCATGGAGGTCTCATAGAGTCAGACATGACTTAGCGACTAAAACAACAAACAAACAAAAATAGGTTGGGTTGATTTAATAGAGTGGTCACACAGAAGACCAGGCATTATATGAGACACAGTAGAGGTAAGGGAGAGAGTGAGCTGAAAAGACATCTGGGGGAAGAATTCACCAAGCAGAGAGAATGCAATGCAAGGACCTTGAGGCAGAAGCCACTTGGTGAGGTCAAGGAAAGCAAGGCCACAGTGGCTCCAGCAGTGTGAGGGAAGGGTGGCATGACCGGACTCAGTTCCAGTGAAAAGAGATTGACGTGGGGCCATGGTAAATGCAAAGTGGTGGAGTTGGCAGTCCTTCTATAAAAGACTGCATTGTGGAGGTAACTGCCTCATAGACACTGTGCCTGGGTACTCACCACCCAAGGTGAGCCTTCAGAGTTCATCCATATGTGTGACTCAAACACTTGTTGTACTTCTCCAGATAAGGTTTTTTCATGGCTTACAGTAAAACACATGGGATTTAAAAACAAAACAAAACAAAACAAAACAAAAAAAAACCACTAAGGAGTTTGGATACTTTTTTGTACAATTTCAACTCTTAAAACAGTAATAATGTTGCACATATGCAAAAATACGTGCAAATAATCCAAGTTAAAATGTGAGGAAAATTCAATGGGACATATATAATAATAAATAAATCTAACTGTATTACAAAGGAACAGTGTAACCAGTCTGATGCAGGTGGGGAAGAGGAAAACTAACCCTAAGTTACCTTTAAAAAATAGTATTTTTGACTGCATGTGCTGCCTTGTACCCAGTCATCATGTCTGACTCTTGGTGACCCATGGACAGTGGCCCATTGGGCTCCTCTGTCCATGGGATTTCCCAGGCAAGAATACTGGAGTGGCTTGCCACTTCCTTCTCCAGAGGATCTTCCTAACCCAAGGATCAAACCCATGTCTCCTGCATTGGCAGGCAGATTCTTTACTGCACACTGTAGAGCGAAAGCCAAAAAAAAAAAAAAAACACCCTACAAAATATTGGTTATTTGTATTATAATAGTACAATTATTATTCAAAAGTATCAGTATGATCTCATAATTTTTAAGATAGATAGGGATGTGTGTACAGACGGGGTAAATACATACATTCTTTCTAACTTTCATCTCTGAAAGAACATAGATGTAAATGACACCTCAGTAGCAATTAACACATCTAGCACCCAGGTATTGGTTTCTAAATACAATTATCCAATAGAAATTACCAGGGCTTCCTGGAGAAATGACAGATGGCAGGGAAAGCACAACATGGAGCTCATTGACAAACTATGGGTAGCTTAAAACTGCTGCTGCTGCTGCTGCTAAGTCGCTTCAGTCGTGTCCAATTCTGTGCGACCCCATAGACGGCAGTCCACCAGGCTCCCCCGTCCCTGGGATTCTCCAGGCAAGAACACTGGAGTGGGTTGCCATTTCCTTCTCCAGCGCATGAAAATGAAAAGTGAAAGTGAAGTCGCTCAGTCCTGTCCGATTCTTAGCGACCCCATGGACGCAGCCTACCAGGCTCCTGCGTCCATGGATTTTCCAGGCAAGAATACTGGAGTGGGTTGCCAGTGCCTTCTCCGAGCTTAAAACTAGACACAATGAAATCAGGAAACAAACAAGAGTGACTAAAAACCAAACATGACTTTCATTTTTCCTTATTTTTTTGTTGTTTTTCTATTTTGTTCTTTTTTTCCTTCTTTTTTTCTGAGAACCAGCTGACCGGCATATCCTTGTTTTGTGGTACCAGTGTAAGAATACGCTTCAAAGATTTTAGTATCAATCTTAAAGGATCTAAGAATCAATCTGAATGAGTTCCTAATAGCTCAATCATGTTCAATAAATACGAGAAAATAAACAACAACAGTAATGGATTATAACTGTCAAAAACTAAAATAAATATCCATAAGTTAAAGCAATATAAATTTTAAGAAAACAAACCAACAAATAAATGAGAGAAGTGGAGAAATTCTTCCTTACGGGGGAATTTTAATATATGCAGAAGAAACAATAGAAATAGAAAATCACCCTTTGGGAAACACTATAGTAATAATTGTTGCCAAGAAGAACTATTAATAGATAATAAAATTAATGGGTGATAGTAGGATAATAAACAGCTTATTTGCATAACCTCAAAATATCTCCCCACAAAGTCATTATTGAATACAGGGGAGGAAATTGTAACTTTATAAGGCAGCAATCTGGTAACTATAACCTTGTGTGTATGTGTGCTAAGTCGCTTCAGTCTTGTCCAATTCTTTGTGACCCTATAACTGTAGCCCACCAGGGTCCTCTCTCCATGGGATTCTCCAGGAAAGAATACTGGAGTGGGTTGCCGTGCCCTCCTCCATGGGATCTTCCCGACCCAGGGATCAAACCACATCTCTTATGTCTCCTTGTATTGGCAGGCATTTTCTTTACCAATAGTGCCACCTGTGAAGTCCCAGCTATAACCTTAGGCAAGTGTTATTAAATCACAAGTAGTATCAATGATAAGGCATCAACATTTTGCAAAAAGTGATTAACTTCCTGAGTCTTTGTTTTATTATCAGCAAAATGGGCATATCCTTGCCTACCTCAGAAGGTTATTGTGAGAGTTAAATGATGTATATGTATTAATAAAAAGCATGTAGTATACAACTTGGAACTCGTATTCAATCAGTGCTGACCCTCCTTTTTCCCCCAGAATCAAATTATTTCTGTTTATTTCAAAAGGATCACATTAGATCCCACACCCAGTATGTCGTTCAAATGTTTTTTCTCTAGTTTGATCCCCAAGTTTGAGTCTGCCGAGTTAGTTTTAAAATAGCAATTTTTCTGTGTTAGGTAAAATTCTCATGATATTAGATTTAAACTTCCCCATCCCACAGGTTTACATGTTTGCAAGGTTTATTTACAGTTTACAAGGCCATTTCCATTACTGTCACATTTCACTGCATAGACAGCCTACAATGTAAAGTTATTATGAACCGCATTTTATAGATGAACATGGAACCTCAAAAGGGTGACGATTTGTCCCAAGAGCAATGGTTCACAAATGGACAGTCAGAACTTGAACTTGAGAGTATTGCTCTTTTGAACACACGGCAGCCCTCTGAACTATGGCAAGTGACTATAGTATACACCACAGGCTCATTTAAATGGCAGCTCTGTCCCCAGAGAGAGGAAGTGTATTTCCAACACTGAGCCCTTCATCCATCTCTCTCTGATAGGAATATAAGTTTCAAGGCACAGAAAAGTTGAAGCTAAGATAGATGTTTTAATGAGCAATTGCAGCTGCTACATTTCCAGTTGGCCTCTTGGTTTTGAGAGCTGTTCCAAATTGTTTGTTCTGGTTTTTATTCAGCTCTTATCTCTTCCTTTCTTACAAGAGGAAAAATGAGAAAACTCATATAAACAGACAGGACAGGCAGTAACGCAAGGAAGATAGTTACAGCCTGCTGCTATCCACAGCTTTCCCATTCTCACGAAAAAGAGGATAAAAGGAAAGCAGAAGTAGAAAAGAAACCATATTGAAGAGGAAATGTTCAGCTTGAAGGGCTGTTATGTACAATCCAGATGCCCTTGTCCTGCTAACCTCTGGGGAGAAAGACTGTTCAGCTGTGAGATAACTTAGCTGTGTCCTCCAGCACTAAGTAATTCATTCTAATGAGTTTTCCAAGGAAAATTAATTTTTAAGCACTAAAGGAAAGAAGGCATGGAGTCACAGAAAACAATCTGGGCAGACGTTGCAACGAGGGTTATCTAAAGAACTGAAACTAGAGAAGCGTCAAAGGCATTATCCATTCTGGCATTCAGGGACATGATATGACCACTCTGCCACCCGGCTCTGACATCTCCAAATGTCCCCAGAGTCTCTGAATATGAAGAAACATACTCTATCAAACCCCCGCCCCCCGCCACGTTTCACATGAAAACCTGGGCACCAATATCACTGTTCGAACAATTAGCAAGAAGAGCAATTGAGATGGAACCCACAGAGAAGGTATTAGTTGGAGGAACAGATTGTAATGAATAATCTAGTCTTTGTCATTGCTACCCCAGGGAGCACTGTGCACACTGACCTCTTGCTTATGTTAGAAATAATGATTTTTATTTGATGGCCCTTTTGGATAAAGCAAATAGTTGATACATTTT
Source organism: Okapia johnstoni (assembly GCA_024291935.2). NCBI lineage: Eukaryota > Metazoa > Chordata > Mammalia > Artiodactyla > Giraffidae > Okapia > Okapia johnstoni. Next base: position 63,101,778 of record CM044309.1, read on the forward strand.
GAGTTGGCCTGATTGGACTCAGGACTGCCTTCCAAAGCCGGCTACCTTATGGGGCCTCTGGGTCAGGTGACTGGCGGACTCTGCATTGGGCTTCTGTGTGCAACACAGAAGAGCCTCTGGCAAGCACTGTAGGTTTCCCTCCGAGCCATCCTGCTCAGCAGGCGAACAGTCAGGCTTTCACTTGTACCACTGTTGCAGCTAACACCAGTCGCTGGAGCCTGGAGAAATGAGACCAGTGGTACCTATTAGACTGGCTGACTTCTTCAATTCGGCTCTTGATTTTTGTTTCCAGTCTTCATTTAGGCAAAGTGTGTCCCTGGAGAAGGTATAAATCAGCCTCACAGATGAATGCAGCACAGAGGCGTGGGAACGCAAAGAAAGCAGACTGTAAGCATGTTCATATCAGAGTGAACAGGGACCAGACTCAGTTCCCTTGTACTTCCTTATAAGGGTATGACTGACCTTGGGAATGACTGTGAAGTTCAGCTCAGTTCAGCTCCAACACATTTATCGGGATCCATTATCTGCTGGGATTTAAGCTGAGATCTGGCAGTAAGCCTGTGAGAATAGATGATAATAATGATCAATATTTACTTTGCACTTTCTCCTTACTCAATAAGGCTAACAATATTAAATCTACTATCTCATTTAATCCTTACAACAACTCTGGAGATACAGTCTATTGATATTAATAACAAAGGGGGCTAAAAATGAGAGCTGTTAGGTGCTTGTCCACGTGCATATGCCTAATAAAAGAGGAGACTAAGTTGCAAATCTAGGTCAGATTTCTCAACATTGCATGCACTGCTTATGGCAGATTGCTAGCTGTTCATCAAAATCCTTTTCCACACATCTGTAAGGTTTTTTGCAACTTCTCCCTGGTAGATTGTAAATAGAAATGATGTGTACCATGTACCTAGCATCAGGCTTTAAAGAAGAAGCACAATTCCTCCAAGACTTTTTTCTCATTCCATAGTGTGAATGCCAATAAAAATCAGCACTATGAGATAGTAAGTCACAAGACAGGAGGAACCTGGGCTCCCAGATCACTGCATGGAGAAAAACGTCATGCCAACCTGAAACAGTCTACTTGGACTATTACATAAACAAGAAACATTTTACCCTAATTAATACGCTGCCTAATACAAATACAAGTAAGGCATAGCTTCTATCTTTGAGTTAAACTGGGCAATCAGATTTTAAACAGCATATTCTTATGTTTTTTGTGTACTTTTGAGTCCCAATATATATATATATATATTTTTCACAAAACACTTTAGCCTACCTCTCAATACTGGGGAGAGACTCATTTTATAAAAGAAATACTTAAAGAAATAAAAACGTTATCTTGGATAGGATGGTCATTGTTTTCAGATGAAGAGTCCGAGGACAAGCAGCATTAACCTTAGTCTCTGTGTCCCTAAGTAGCAAAATTGGGACTAATGGTTAGAAGATTTAGAGAAGTTTTAGTTATTATGCAAAAACCTGTTCTATTTGGTCAAAGTGCACAAAGATGAAAAAAGAAATAGTGAATTCCTCATCCCTGGATCTCTTAAGAGGTAGTGAGGTTGGAAAGCCATTTAGTACAAATGGTATAGCAGTGTTGACAATGAATGGCCACTTTCCAGTCAGTCTCCTCTAATCAGGAGACCTTGATCTTAAGAACATTTGATTATGTGAGTCTTTGAATCAATTTCTAGGTCTCCATGCTGCCAAACCTTCATGTTTCCTCCTGGTGTAACAACTCAGTATGCATGTCCTTCTTCAGAAGGAAGTGAGTATGGTGGATGACTTATCTCCATTTGAGGACTGCTTTGGTTTGAATCCTGGTTGTTTCTTTCAAAATATGTCTCTTGAACCAATTATTTAATCTTTCTGCACCTCAGTGTTCTCAGCTGTAAATGCAGACAATAATAATAATACTGGTAGGTAGTAATATTAGTACCTCCCAGACAGGGTTTTTGGAAGGATTGAATGAGCACTTGGACCTGCTCCTGACCCATTTTAGATGCTCAGTAAAGTGAGTTATAATTCACACTGAGGAGTGCTGATTCACCTACACGATTCCTCTTCCCATTAATATTTATCAGTGCATCACCCTGTTCTCCCAGAATCCCCCAGTGTCTGCATCATTAGAGTGAGCTTGGGTGTCTTCTTCTGCCTGGAAATATTTTCTCATACTAACAGGTAGGCATGCAATATCAAAGTCAATTACATGAAAGAATGACTGATGGAATTGCAGGTATGGTGATAGTTGATTTTGAAAAACACTTTTTTAGCAGGGAATCATTTTGGAATTCCTTTGAAAAGACCATCATCCAAGAGGTTAAGGCAATTAGGAATAATAAGACTGACTATGCATCCATTTCTCTGAACCTCAGACATCTTATCTATAAAATGAATTCTTTGGACTCAATCATGTCTTTCCTATCTCCTTAAGTTGAGATGTAGATGTATTCTTTTGTTTTTTGATATGGATCATTTTTTAAGTCTTTGTTGAATTTTCCATTATGTTGCTTCTATTTCATGGGTTTTTGTTTTTTGGCTGCAAGGCATGTGGGATCCCAGCCCTCCAGCCAGGGATCAAACCCACATCCCTGCATTGGAAGACATAGCCTTAAACACTGGACTGCCAAGGAACCTTTGAGATATAGCCTTTTTCTTGATGTAACTGATACCATACAGAGATTTTGCCAAATGAGAGGACTGAGGAAATCACTGGGGATGGTGACCCATTTTGCTGACCCAGATACATGGCCTGTTTATGTGTATTGAAATGAAAACCAAGGAAAACTATAATTGATCAAAAAGGAGAAATTTTGTCAGAATGAAAAAAGAGCTAAAGAAGTTCCATGTCCTTTGGAAACATCTAGTTCACTTTTAAGAACTGTTTACGTGGTCAACCACTTGTAAAAGAATGAAACTAGAACACTTCCTAACACCATACACAAAAATAAACTCAAAATGGATTAAAGATCTAAACGTAAGACCAGAAACTATAAAACTCCTAGAGGAAAACATAGGCAAAGCACTCTCCGACATAAATCACAGCAGGATCCTCCATGACCCACCTCCCAGAAGATTGGAAATAAAAGCAAAAATAAACAAATGGGACCTAATTAAAATTAAAAGCTTTTGCACAACAAAGGAAACTATAAGCAAGGTGAAAAGACAGCCTTCGGAATGGGAGAAAATAATAGCAAACGAAGCAACAGACAAACAATTAATCTCAAAAATATACAAGCAACTCCTGCAGCTGAATTCCAGAAAAATAAACGACCCAATCAAAAAATGGGCCAAAGAACTTAACAGACGTTTCTCCAAAGAAGACATACAGATGGCTAACAAACACATGAAAAGATGCTCAACATCGCTCATTATTAGAGAAATGCAAATCAAAACCACAATGAGGTACCATTACACACCAGTCAGAATGGCTGCTATCCAAAAGTCTACAAGCAATAAATGCTGGCGAGGGTGTGGAGAAAAGGGAACCCTCTTACACTGTTGGTGGGAATGCAAACTAGTACAGCCACTATGGAGAACAGTGTGGAGATTCCTTAAAAAACTGGGAATAGAACTGCCATATGACCCAGCAATCCCACTGCTGGACATACACACCGAGGAAACCAGAACTGAAAGAGACACGTGTACCCCAATGTTTATCGCAGCACTGTTTACAATAGCCAGGACATGGAAGCAACCTAGATGTCCATCAGCAGACGAATGGATAAGGAAGCTGTGGTACATATACACAATGGAATATTACTCAGCCATTAAAAAAATACATTTGAATCGGTTCTATTGAGATGGATGAAACTGGAGCTCATTATACAGAGTGAAGTAAGCCAGAAAGAAAAGCACCAATACAGTATACTAATGCATATATATGGAATTTGAAAGATGGTAACGATAACCCTATATGCAAGACAGAATAAGAGACACAGATGCATAGAACAGTCTTATGGACTCTGAGGGAGAAGGTGAGGGTGGGATATTCTGGGACAATAGCATTGAAACATGTATATTATCATATGTGAAACAGAACACCATTCCATGTTCGATGCATGAGACAAATGCTCAGGGCTGGGGCAACGGGATGACCCAGAGGGATGGGATGGGGAGGGAGGCGGGAGGGGGGTTCAAGATGGGGAACACATGTGAACCCATTGCTGATTCATGTCAATGTATGGTAAAAACCACTACAATATTGTAAAGTAATTAGCCCCCAACTAAAATAAATAAATTTATTTTAAAAAAAAAGAACTGTTTACAAATTTCTTGCAAGTTGTTTCCCTGACCTACATAGGCCCTCTTCCAAGATTTCCAAGCAATATCTGCATTCTTCACTTTATTTAGGATTAATTCCATTGAACACATGGACCTATGTTTTCATGAAGCTTCATTTCCATGCAGATGCTACTGCTATTCATTACATTTTCTTGTGCATTCTAGGTTGCTATTTTCTCATTTTGTCCCTCTTTCTCTCCTCCTCACTGAGTCACAAGTTAGTTCTACAGATTCCAGAGCTAGAATATTTGAGGCTCTGTATCCAAAATAGCCTGGAGCCACTGGGTGAGTATGACACCGAAAAGTAACTTCAGGCTTTAATCTCAAAGGTCCAGAGGAAGGGAATGGCATAAAAACCTGATCATTAGGGAAGAGAAAGAATCTCAAAAGGGGTAAATAGAGGGTCCTAGTAATCACTTTAACAGACATAGCATTTTTGACATTCATTTTATTGGCCTCTGGCTGCTTAAGTTATGAGTGGGTCCGTGTTGGTGAAAAGTTATACGTTATGGATAATGTATTATTTATTTAGTCATTCATTCAGTAAATATTGAGTATCTGCTAAGTCCTAGGGATATGGTCATAAGCAAAACACGAAATCACTGTCTTTATGGAGCTTACATTCTGGGAATGGGGAAGTGACAGATGAGCAGCAGTAAAAGAATGTACCGTGTGGGGATCAGGTCTCCACAGGCTGCAGAGGTTAAGGTGATAGCAGGGGTTAGGTGTGTGGCTGGGGGTGCCCTAGGTGCTCTAGGGTAGATCAGACCTGGAGACATTGAAGCTGAGACTTCCAAGATGAGAAGGGGCAGGAAAAGCAAGGGTAAAACACTCCAGTCAAAGAGAAGGGCAAATGTAGGACTCGGAAGCAGAAGTGAATACAGGCATCATCTAAAGATAGCCAGCATTATATGACAGAGGAGGAGCTGGCATCGTTAGAACCCAAAAAAGGCAGAGCAGGGCAGTTTACTCAGGGTATAGGAGACCACAGTAAAAATTGCACTAAGAAATTCGTTCTTTTTCTTTCTTTATTTTTCCTGAAATATTTTGGCTTTTCTCAACATTAAACTTTTATATTTGGCTCTTGTGTTGTTGTTATTCAGTCACTAAATCATATCTGACTCTTTGTGACCCCATAGACTACCACCCACCAGGCTCCTCTGTCCATGGGATTTTTCCAGGCAAGAATACTGGAGTGGATCACCATTTCCTTCTTCAGGGGAACTTTCTGACCCAGAGATCAAGTCTGTGTCTCTTGCATTGGCAAGCAGATTCTTTACCACTGATCTAGCAGGGAAGCCCATTTGGCTCTTACTTATCCTTTATTTTCTTCCCTTTCTCATTTTCTGTCCCACATCTCATCTTCTTTTGCAGGGATTTACACCAATTTCTTTTTCTCTCCATGCTCCCCTCTTAGTTAGAGCAATATCTATGAGAGCAATACCTGGAATGGGATCTTTTCCCCCCACAGTTTGTATATCCCACCTATAACATGATGCTCAGATTCCCCTGACTCTACTAAGGAGTTCCCTGTAAGACTCAAGCAAAATGATTGCCTAGACCTTTAGGATTGTACTTAGTCATTCACGGGCTTCCCCATTTGCATTCTGGTTTCACAAACATGCCTTAGGCATTTTAATGCTTTTTATTTATTGCTCACAGTAGTCCTTTAAGATAGATAATATGATTCCTATTTTTATTGATGAGGAAATTCCCAGATGCTCTCAACATGAGGCAGATAGTAAGTTGCAGAACTGGGGGGTATGGATGCAGGTGCTCTGTAATATCTTTGATGCTCTCTTGAGTTCACACTTATATTTTATATTGCTCTTCAACAGTTAACTCACTGTTTCTTAGTCTTGTCACTTTGATGGTGAATCTAGAGAGTGGAGACTGTCCATGAACCACTTCTCTGGTAGACATCTGTGCCTTCTTCATGAATCCTCATCTTCATTCTTGTATGTTTGCTTTTCCTACAACTTGAAAAATTTCAAGCTCACCAAGAAACATTAACTTCACCTTCCTCTGTGTTCCTTATATGCCTTCTAACCATCTTATCCCATTATTATAATCACTTATCCACTTTTAGTTAGTCTCTAGCCTCTTCTGAACAAGGGTAGCCTCTAGCCGTATGCAATATGGCTTGTATGTCTGAAGAACTGAATTTTAATTTTATTAAAATGTCTTGATTAACTTACATTTAGAAATTAAAGCACAATGAAAATGTTCCACTAAATATAACTTTTATTATTTTGGTAAGAAAGCATTTCACTTTAATTATCAAAAATTTAACCTCTGAATTGATATGTACTCTAAATATAAAAGGTGGGCTTCCCTGGTGACTCAGCTGGTAAAGAATCCACCTGCAATGTGGGAGACCTCAATTCAATCCCTGGGTTGGGAAGATCACCTGGAGAAGGGAAAGGCTACCCACTCCAGTATTCTGGCCTGGAGAATTCCATGGACTGTATAGTCCATGTAGTCGCAAAGAGTTGGACATGACTAAGCGAATTTCACTTTCACGTCACTAAATATAAAATACAATTGGATTTCATAAACTTAAGAAAAAGTGCAAGATATCTCATTAATATTTTTGTATTGATGACATGGAAGTGATTTTATTTTTGGACATACTGGGTTAAATATAATACATGCATGCATGCTAAGTCACTTCAGTCTTGCCCAACTCTTCGTGACCCTATAGGCTATAGCCCATCAGGCTCTTCTATCCATGGGGTACTCCAGGCAAGAATACTGGAATGGGTTGCCATTTCCTTCTCCAGGAGATCTTCCTGACCCAGTGATCGAACGTGCATCTTGTTCAAATATAGTACAGCATAAAAATTAATTTCACCTATTTCTTTTACTTTTTAAAATGTGGCTACTAGAAAATTCAGAATAATCTATATGGCTTGCAGTGTATTTCTATTTAACTGTGTTGCTATCAGACTGCAAGATAGGGATGATGTTCTGTTTATCTTTGTATTCCCAGATGTTAACATGGTTCCAGGTTTATAGTAAGTACTCAAAGTAAGGGGTATGAATGAATGAGTCAATGTAAGAATGACTTTGCTTCATCTTTTAATAATTTGCACACTGCCTTACATGTCTGAAGTAGTCAGCAAACATTAGATTTTCAGTTGACTCATTGATCACAGGTCTAGATTAGAATGTTTTATACAAAACAATGGGTCACTTTTATCCCTTTCCTCTGGACACCATTTGTGACTTTCAGGTCTTTTTTGGAGGGAACATAAACACAAACTCAGAAAGAAAAAAAAAAAGAAAAGAAAAACCCCATGAGTTTGAACAGTAAGTGATCAGAATTTTCTTTGCTTTTATTGTTAGAGTACAACATGAGCTTTTGAGGAACATACCATCTGCTCTCTTTATCTGATTCTAACATGAACAATTTTCCCCAATTTTATGTATCTGACAATGAGGTTGCCTCTTACAAATGAGGAATACATTTAATGTGGAGGGTAGTAGTCATTTCCTTCTTTTTAATCAATAAAAAGCTTTTATTAAATCAAAGTGGTTTCTTATCATCAATGCCATCTTACTTTAGGGTAAAGTCAATAGAGATTCAACACCAATACATTTGCATAGATAGAATACAGACAGAATATTCAGGGGATAGTGCATTTTTCAAATGAGGTGTTCTTTCAGAGTTCTTCCAGGATTTTTACATGATAACAATGAGTGTAAAAAAAAGAACAGATTAGTGAGATCTGGAGCAGATCAAGAGAAAGTAAAATGAAATTTCAAGAAGACCTGGGGGTGCTTTGTTGGGGAAGGCATCTGAGAAGAAATGATTCAGTTGCTTAGAAATTCTTTTAGTGCATTTTCAGTGGATAAAGTACACAACTGGAGTAAACCCCTTCCTGATTCAATTCTTGCTTCCTCCTTTTATTTTTATCTCCACCATACTGTCCACCTTAGGCTCTACCTGTCAGACTTCAACTCATGTGTGTCTGTCTCTGGTCAGAAGTTTGAAACTCCATCTTCTCTATATATTCTATATTGCCATGTGCTCATGACCAGAACTATCTGATAAGGTACTTACCTGACAGAAAGGAAATTTTTGATCAGATACAATCAGTGGAGTTAGATTAATATATCTCAGCAGATTTATGAGATTATATGGGGCATTTATACATGCAGGTAACCAGAATTATCATTTGCCTTTATGCTGGATTAACATTAATAAATGTTCACTCCCCTTCTCTCATGAAAGGAGGGTACTTCCTGTTCCACTGATATTGAGCTTATTTAATTTGCTTTGGCAGTTAGAATATTAGTGAATACTATACATGCCACATTCAAGTATTTTTTTTTACATTTTAATTAATTTGTTTTTAATTGAAGGACACTTGTTTTACGATATTGGGTTGGTTTCTTAAGTTTTAAATATGACTGTGCACTGAGCCACCAAGTTTATTCAGTCTTTAAAGTACCATTGTTAGATATTATCTTCATTTTGTAGGACAGAAAACAGGAGCAAAGAGGGTAAGTAATTTGTTCATGCCCACCTGGCTACTAAATGCAATAGGTTGATTCCTTCAAGTTTAGGAGTATTTGTCTTCTGATATGCTTTTTCTTTTGAGAAAGAACTTAGAGTATTTTAAAGCATCTCTTTCTATCACTGGGTAGTTTTAACTGTTATAATATAAGTTCATTATTACCAAGGCTAAATCTCATTTGTCTACACTCCACTCTTCGGGATCAGATTCAATGATTCCATTACACCTTTTACAGAGCAACACTGTGTGTGGACGTGTGCTTTATCAATTTTATTGTTTCCTTTTCTTCTCTTTTTTGGATATTCTTTCAGTTTACTTTGTGCTAGGATCACAATTAATGCTATGAATAAATGAATCCTCACCAAAGTTTCTAGCCCAAGTCCATGTTTATGAGCCAACATTTTATTATGAAGTGCGATTGCTCTTAAGTTACCCAAGCCAGGCAAAACAAATGTATGAAGGAATCTGGGGAGACAAAGGGTATAAAACAAACCATTGATTTCTTTTGTAAGTTCTTCAGAGAAGATGTATTGTATCTATTAGAGGTTATAGCCCATCACACTGTAAGCTTCTCCTGAGGAGAAAAAAAAAAACAACAACAGTGATTTGTTCCCTGGAAAGAAATATACCCTCCAATGACTGGTGGAAGGAGCCACGTGGATTGCAAGCTTTTTCTCCCTGCAACTACAGTGCAACAAATGCTCTAAACTAATAAACAGACAAATGATTGTTGCAATCTGCTTCAACAGCCCACATTTCTGAGGGAATATTTAAAGCCCTGGGTCTTTTCTAGGCAAATTCTTTTGACTTGAACCTTAAACATGAAGCTATTAACAGTCCACCCAGATAAATAAGATCCTGATACTGCCATCACCATGATATACATATCTTTCCATTGTTCTAAACCATTTTGGGAAATGAGGCTAGAGAGCAGTTACATTATTGCTTATGTGCAATAAGCCAGCATAAATTCTTTACATGCTTGTCACCACAAAAAGGTACTGTTTCAGTCTTTTGAATAGGAAAATATTATTTCTGTTAAATGGGGGGGGAGGGGGAGGGACCAACAGAGACTAAAAAAACTCTTGATTTTGTATAGAAAAATTTCTCAATCTAATCGGTTCTTTAGGTTTACAACCTTTTAAAATTCTCCTGTACAGATGACTGCAAGTATATAGGTGTATAATATAGCTCAAAGAAATTAACAATAAGAGGGACTAAAATCTGTGTTGTCTTGCAAAGAGGAGCCAAAGTTCTACGGAGCCCATGCTCATGCCCAAAGGGAGATGTGGGTGTCAAAAGCTAGATATACATGGTCTCAAATTTCAGTGAGGATTTCCATGATCCCAGAACTCTTGGGAATTTTCTTGGGTTAAAAAGAAAAATTAGAGGGAGAACAAGACGGTGGAGGAGTGGTGGACATGGAGTACATCTCTCTCCACGGATACATCAGGAATACACCTTCAGACACAGACGTGCATGCAGAACACCAGCTGAGAGTGCACAGGAGTACCTGATCAGTGGAAAAGAATATATAGAACCAAACAAAACTAATAGGATGAAGGAACTCAGGGGGAAAACAGGAGTGTTAGTAGGACTGGACCTGCCCTCGGTGGGTGGGGGAACTGAAGCAGGGGTCCGATCCCCACATTGGGGCAATTGTCTGAGTCAGAGGAGAAACATTTAAGGCTGAGAGTGAAACAGCTGATCTGTGGCAGCCTAAATGGAATGAGAATCAGATAGCCCTTGCTGCAACCATACATACCCCAGACAGCAACACAGGTCCCCGGGAAGGTGCAGCAGCTGGGAGCTGGAGTTTGGGGACTGTGGAGCAATCCCAGGGTGGGGGCTGCTGTTGACTGCGGAGAGATGGATTGAGGGGATGTGAGGGAGGAGATCACGGTGGGAAATGCCTGTGGAGGGAAGCTGGGCAGCCCTGGAAGCAAGGCGATACTGCTGAGTCATGAGTAGGGGGTGGAGTCATCACCATAGCCTCTTTCCCCACAGGCCAGCATCAGCAGCAGAACAATAGAGAGGCTGGCCCATCAAACGCCTGACACACTGAACTACAGAGTAGGACCCTACCCAGCGTGCTCCTTTAAGATGCCCCGATATACAGAATAGGACCCCAGCCATGGGGGCCCCTCTATGTGCCTGACATGTGGAACAAGAAAAGGACGTCAGGCAAGGGAGCCCTGTAAGTGCCTAAACGGGCAGAGCTATGAAGAAAGACTGGCCAAAGAGGCCTTCTGATCGCCAGCTACAAGAGGCTGGAAAAAAGACTGAAAGGGCCATAACTCCTGTGGCGGAGGTGGTCTGTGTCCCTGCGCACTTGGCGCCACCAGGGTCCCCACAAGCCAAGCAGCTGTTCCACCTTCACGCTCAACTTTCACTGGGGCAGAGCTGCCACAGGCAAAAAAATTCTTGCATCTATGTGCTCAGGGTTGCTGTGTTAGTGTCCAACTCTTTGTGGCCCTGTGGACTGTGGCCTGCCAGGCTTCTCTGTCAGGGAGGGGGGTCTCCAGCCAAGAATACTGGAGCGTATTGGCCAATACTGCTTGCCATACCCTTCTAGAGCACTGTATTTCCTGCTGCACTAGCCGCCAACTCCCCTGAGTACCTGGTGCTGCCAGAACCTCTGCGACCCAAGCAGCTGAACCACCTCCATACCTGGCTCTCACAGGGGCAAACCCAAGTCCTCCAGGGCAGCCTCAGGAGCAAACCCCAGTGGACAACACTCATGCCGAGGTGGAAATAAAATCACAATTGAAACCCAGGGGCAGTGTGGCCAAAGATGGAGACCCAAACCTTCCCACCAGCTATACAAGCTGCAGACTAAATCTACACGATCATGTAGGCAGACTTTGTGTCTATGGAATATGTAAAAGGTCATTGAGAGCACTCCCAAAAGAAAATGCACTAGTTCTGGTAGCTGTGGACATTGGAGGCAAGAACACAGAGGAGGAGGACCAGATTAGAATCTGAGCTGCCCCCACAGCAGGTCCAGAGATCAGCACAGTGTTGGAGGACATCCTAGGGAGGTGAGGAGTACTGTGATTCCCAGCAAGGGAAAGGACTCTGACAGTAGAGACTCAAGAAAAATGTTTATTGTCCTTATGTTTTGACTTGTTCTGTAGATCCTTTTGGATTTTTTTGTTTTTCTTTTTTTTCCCCTTTTCTTTCCCCCTCTGTTGTAGTTACTGATTTTATTGGCACTATGAAATCTAATTAAGCTTTTGAGACTTTTTTTTTTCTCAGTCACACTTTTTATGTTGTTAGAAACCTCTGCCTCTACATTGGACTTTTGCAGTTCTGTGGAGTTTTCCTTTTTTTTTTTTGCTCCTCTCTCTCTCTTTTTTTAATTTTAATTTTTTAAACCTATTACTATTATTTCTAAATTTATTCCTGTGCTTTTCCTGCTATTCTTTTCCCCTTGCAGTTAATCTTTAATGCCTATAAATCTTCTTTATCAACCTATATTTAACTTTATATATCTATTCCTTCTTTCTTTTCTTTCTTTCCTTCCCTCTCAACACACTTGTTAGCTTTATTTTCATTGCTTTGTTCCCCAATTAGCACCTTACTTAAGTTTTGTTTTCCAGTTTCTGCCTTAGTTAGTTTTGTTCTCGTAGATATAATTTTTGGTTTCCTTTGTTTGCCCAGTCAATCTATCATACTTTATTTTTGCTGGACTCTTGATTTTGCTGATGGGTGTATATGTATATGCGTATATTCAGTCACACTTTTTATTGTTGTTATAAGCCTCTGCTTTACGTTGGGCTTTTGCAGTTCTGTGGGGTTTTCCTTTTTTTTTCTTTCTTCTTCTGTTTTTTCTTCTTTTCTCCTTTTTATAATTTTATTTAAACTTATTATATTTTTTCTACATTTATTCCTTTGTTTGCCTTTCCTACTGTTCTTTTCCCTTGCAGTTAATCTTTAATGTATATAAATCTTCTTCATCTACCTCTATTTAACTTTGCATATGTATTCTTTCTTTCCTTCCCTCTCAACGGATTTGTTAGTTCCGTTTTCATGGCTTTATTCCCCACTTAGCACCCCACTTCCTTTAGTTTGGCTTTCCAGTTTGTGCTTTAGTTAATTTTGTTCTTAACTGGCAACTATACTTTTTTATTTCCTTTGTTCTCTGGGTCAATCTGCTGTACCTTATTTTTGCTGGACTGTTTTGACTTTGCTCATGGGTGTATATGTATATGTGTATATTCCAATACTTTAAATATTATTTGCCTGATTTTGTAACTGCCATTTTTCTGGGGTTCATCTTTGGTTTCTCATTTTTGGCTATTTGTTTTAATCTCACTTAATGCCATAACAAACTGCTTGAGGAATCTTCATTCCTGAGCAGATATCACGCCCTGAACCTTTGAAGTGGGAGAACTGACTCCAAGACCCTAGACTACCAGAGAAGTAACCCCAAGGAATATCAAATAGTGAGAACTCACACAAAGGAAAACCACAAAACCCGGCATCACCCAACCACCAATAGCAGCCTGTGCAGGACACCTCATCTAAACAACAAACAAAACAAAAATACAAACCCAATCATCAGCAGACAGGATGACCACCTCATTCAACTTTGCCCATCAGAGGAAAAGCAAACAAACAAACAAACAAAAACTCAGCACAAATCTCCCCCTATACAAAGCTTACACAAATCTCTGGACCAACCTTAGGAAGGCTGAAACCAAAAGGAACAAAGAATTCAACTTTGAAGCCTGGGAAAAGGAGACCTCAAACACAATGTTCAAAAAAAAAATGAAAAGGTAGAGAAATATTACACAAATGAAGGAACAAACTAGAAACACAGACGTCCAAATGAATGAAGAAGAAATAGGCAAACTACCTGAAAAATAATTCAGAATAATGATAGTAAAGATGATCAAAAACCTTGAAAACAAAATGGAGAAAATGCAAGAATCAATTAACAAAGACCTAGAAGAATTAAAGAGTAAACATACAGAGACAATCAACACAATTACTGAAATTAAAAATGCTCTAGAAAGAATCAATAGCAGACTATCTGAAGTAGAAGAATGAATCAGTGACCAGGAAGACAAAATGGTGGAAATAACGTCTTAAGAGTGGAATAAAGTAAAAAGAATGAAAAGAACTGAGGATAGTCTCAGAGATCTCAGGGACAATATCAAACACACCAAAATTTGAATTATAGGGGTCCCAGAAGAATAAGAGAAAAAGAAAGGGCATGAGAAAATTTTTGAAGAGATTATAGTTGAAAATTTCCCCAACATAGAAAAGGAAAGAGTCAGTCAAGTCCAAGAGGCACAAAGAATCCCGTACAGGATAAACCCAAGGAGAAACATGCCAAGACACATACTAATCAAACTAACAAAGACTAAACACAAAGAAATAATATTAAAAGCAGCAAGGGAGAAGCAACACGTAACATACAAGGGAAACCCCATATGCTCAACAGCTGATCTTTTAGTAGAAACTCTGCAGGCCAGAAGGGAATGACAGGACATATTTAAAATACTGAAATGGAAAACTCTACAACCAAGATTACAGTACCTGTGAAGAATCTCATTCAAAATTGATGGAGAAATCAAAAGCTTTTCAGACAAGCAAAAGTTAAGAGAATTCAGTACCACCAAACCAGCTTTACAACAAATGCTAAAGGGACTTATATAGTCAAGGAATACAAGAGAAGAAAAAAGATCTACAAAATCAACCCCAAACACTTAAGAAAATGGCAAAAGGAACATATATGTCAATAATTACTTTAAATGTAAACGGATTAAATGCTCTAACCAAAAGACACAGACTGGCTGAATGGATACAAAAACAAGACCCATATATATGCTGTCTACAAGAAACCCATTTCAGACCTCAAGACGCATAGAGATTGAAAGTAAGAGAATGGAAAAATATATTCCATGCAAATGGGAAGCAAAAGAAAGCTGGAATAGCAAACCTCATATCAGACAAAACAGACCATAAAATAAAGATTATAAGAGATAAGTAAGGACACTACATAATGATCAAGGGATCAGTCCAAGAGGAAGACATAACAATTGTAAATATCTATGCACCAATATAGGAGCACCTCAATACATAAGACAAACTCTAACAGACATAAAAGGAGAAATTGACAGTAACAACAATAATAGTAGGAGACTTTAACATGCCACTCACACCAATTGACAGATCATCAAAGCAGAAAATTAATAGGGAAACACAAGTCTTAAATGATACATTAGATGGATCTCATTGGTATCTTCAGGACATTCCATCCAAATGCAGAAGAATACACCTTTTTCTCAAGTGCACATGAAACATTCTCCAGGATAGAACACATCTTGGATCACAAATCAAACCTCAGTAAATTTAAGAAAATTGAAATCATATTAAGCATCTTCTCTGACCACAATGCTATGAGACTAGCTATTAATTACAAGAAAAAAAAGAAAAAACTGTAAGAAACTCAAAAACATGGAAATTAAACAACATGTTTTTAAATAACCAACAGGTTACTGAAGAAATAAAAAGGGAAATCAAAAAATTTCTAGAAACAATGACAATAAAAACACAACAACCTATAGGAAGCTGCAAAAGCAGTTCTAAGAGGGAAGTTTATAGCAAAGCAATCCTACCTCAAAAAACAAGAAAAACGCCGAGGAGACAATCTAACTTTACATCTAAAATGACTGAAAAAGAAAGAACAACAATCCCCCAAAGTTAGTAGAAGGAAAGAAATCATAAAGATCTGAGCAGAAATAAATGAAAAAGAAATGAAAGAAACAATAGTGAAGATTAATAAAACTAAAAGCTGGTTCTTTGAGAAGATAAACAATTGACAAGCCTTTAGTAAGACTCATCAAGAAAAAAAGAGAAAAGAATCAAATCAACAATATTGGGCATGAAAAAGGAAAGGTTACAACAGACAAACAGAAATACAAAGGAATATAAGAGACTATTATGAACAACAGTATGGCAATAAAATGGATAATCTAGAAGAAATAGACAGATTTTTAGAAAAGTTCAATCTTCCAAGATTGAACCAGAAAGAAATAAAAATTGTGAACAACCCAATTACAAGCACTGAAATTGAAGCTGTGATCAAAAATCTCCCAAAAAACAAAAGCCCAGGACCAGATGGCTTCTCATAAGAATTCTTTCAAACATTTAGAGAAGAGCTAATGCATGTCTTTCTAAAACTCTTTCCAAAAATTGCAGAGGAAGGAACACTTCTAACCTCATTCTATATGGCCACCATCACCCTGATACCAAAACCAGACAAAGACAACACACAAAAAAGAGAACTACAGGCCAATATCACTGATGAACATAAATGAAAAAATCCTCAATAAAATTTTAGCAACCAGAATTCAGCAACACTTCAAAAAGCTCATACACCATGATCAAGTTGGGTTTATTCCAGGGATGCAAGGATTCTTCAGTGTATGCAAATCAATCAATGTGATACACCATATTAACAAATCGAAAGATAAAAACCATATGATAATCTGAACAGATGCACAAAAAGCCTTTGACAAAATTCAGCATCCATTTATGATTAAAACTTTTCAAAAAATGGACATAGAAGGAACCTACCTCAACATCGTGAAGGCCATATGTAATAAGAGTACAGCAAACATTATTCTCAATGGTGAAAAACTGAAAGCATTTCCGCTAAGATCAGGAACAAAACAAGGGTGTCCACTTTCAGCACTATTATTCAACATACTTCTGGAAGTCCTAGCTATAGTAATCAGAGAAGAAAAAGAAATAAAAGGCATCCAGATCAGAAAAGAAGATTTCATTGTTTGCAGATGACATGATACTATACAAAGAAAACTCTAAATGTAGTATCAGAAAAGTATTACGAGAGCTAATCAGTGAATTCTGAGTTAAACTCACCCATTCCAGTCCATCTTAGTTCACTGATTCCTAGAATGTCGATGTTCACTCTTGTCATCTCCTGTTTGACTACTTCCAATTTGCCCTGATTCATGGACCTAACATTCCAGGTTCCTATGCAATATTGCTCTTTACAGCATCGAATCTTGCTTCTATCACCAATCCCATTCACAACTGGGTGTTGTTTTTGCTTTGGCTCCATCCCTTCATTCTTTCTGGAGTTATTTTTCCACTGATCTCCAGCAGCATATTGGGCACCTACTGACCTGGGGAGTTCATCTTTCAGTGACCTATCTTTTTGCCTTTTCATACTGTTCATGGGGTTTTCAAGGCAATAATACTGAAGTGCTTTGCCATTCCCTTCTCCAGTGGACCACATTCTGTGAGACAATTCCACCATGACTCGTCTGTCTTGGGTGGCCTCACACGGCATGGCTTAGTTTCATTGAGTTAGACAAGACTGTGGTCCATGTGATCAGATTGGTTAGTTGTCTGTGACTCTAGTTTCAGCCTGTCTGCCCCCTGATCCCCTCTCTCAGTGCCCACCATCTTACCTGGGTTTCTCTTACCCTGGACGCGGGGTCTCTCTTCACAGCTGCTCCAACAAAGCGTAGCCACTGCCCCTTACCAGACTCGTGGTAGCTCCTCTCAACCGCTTCCCCTGCCCTCTAGGAATCAGTGAACTAAGATGGACTGGAATGGGTGAATTTAACTCAGATGACCATTGTATCTACTATGGAATACATAGTAGGGCAGGAGTTCCTTAGAAGAAATGGAGTAGCCATCATAGTCAACAAAAGAGTCCAAAATGCAGCACTTGGATGCAATCTCAAAAACGACAGAATGATCTCTGTTCATTTTCAAGGCAAACCATTCAATATCACGGTAATTCAAGTCTATGCCCTGACCAGTAATGCCGAAGAAGCTGAAGTTGAATGGTTCTGTGAAGACCCACAAGACTTTCTAGAACTAACACCCAAAAAAGATGCCCTTTTCATTATAGGGGACTGGAATGCAAAAGTAGGAAGTCAAGAAACACTTGGAATAACAGGCAAATTTGGCCTTGGAGTACAGAATGAAGCAGGGCAAAGGCTAATAGAGTTTTGCTAAGAGAATGCACTGGTCATAGCAAACACCCTCTTCCAACAACACAAGGGAAGACTCTACACATGGACATCACCAGATGGTCAACACCGAAATCAGATTGATTATATTCTTTGCAGCCAAAGATGGAGAAGCTCTATACAGTCAGCAAAAACAAGACTGGGAGCTGACTGTGGATCAGATCATGAACTCCTTATTGCCAAATTCAGACTGAAATTGAAAAAAGTGGAGAAAACCACTAGACCATTCAGGTATGACCTAAATCAAATCCCTTATGACTATACAGTAGAAGTGAGAAATAGATTTAAAGGACTACATCTGATAGACAGAATACCTGATGAACTATGGATGGAGGTTCTTGACATTATACAGGAGACAGGAATCAAGACCATCGTCAAGAAAAAGAAATGTAAAAAAGCAAAATGGCTGTCTGAGGAGGCCTTTACAAATAGCTATTAAAAGACGGGAAGTGAAAAGCAAAGGTGAAAGGAAAGATATACCCATTTGAATGCAGAATTCCAAAGAATAGCAAGGAGAGATAAGAAAGCCTTCCTCATCGATCAGTGCAAATAGAGGAAAACAATAGAATGGGAAAGACTAGAGATCTTTTCAAGCAAATTAGAGCTACCAAGGGAACATTTCATGCAAAGATGGGCTCAATAAAGGACAGAAATGGTAGGGACCTAACAAAAGCAGAAAATATTAAGAAGTGGCAAGAATATACAGAAGAATTGTACAAAAAAGTTCTTCACGACCCAGACAATCACGATGGTGTGATCACTCACCTAGAGCCAGACATCCTGGAATGTGAAGTCAAGTGGGCCTTAGAAAGCATCACTACGAACAAAGCTAGTGGAGGTGATGGAATTCCAGTTGAGCTATTTCAAATCCTGAAAGATGATGCTGTGAAAGTGCTGCACTCGATATGCCAGCAAATTTGGAAAACTCAGCAGTGGCTCAGGACTGGAAAAGGTCAGTTTTCATTCCAATCCCAAAGAAAGGCAATGCCAAAGAATGCTCAAACTACTGCACAATTGCACTCATCTCACATGCTAGTAAAGTAATGCTTAAAATTCTCCAAGCCAGGCTTCAGCAATACTTGAACCGTGAACTTCCAGATGTTCAAGCTGGTTTTAGAAAAGGTAGAGGAATCAGAGATCAAAATGCCAACATCTGATGGATCATCGAAAAAGCAAAAGTGTACCAGAAAAACATCTATTTCTTCTTTATTGACTATGCCAAAGCCTTTGACTGTGTGCATCACAACAAACTGTGGAAAATTCTGAAAGAGATGGGAATACCAGACCACCTGACCTGCCTCTTGAGAAACCTGTATGCAGGCCAGGAAGGAACAGTTAGAACTAGACATGGAACAACAGACTGGTTCCAAATAGGAAAAGGAGTATGTCAAGGCTGTACATTGTCACCCTGCTTATTTAACTTCTATGCAGAGTACATCATGAGAAACCCTGGGCTGGAGGAAGCACAAGCTGAAATCAAGACTGCTGGGAGAAATATCAATAACCTCAGATATGCAGATGACACCACCCTTATGGCAGAAAGTGAAGAAGAACTAAAGAGCCTCTTGATGAAAGTGAAAGTGGAGACTGAAAAAGTTGGCTTAAAGCTCAACATTCAGAAAACTAAGATCATGGCATGAGGTCCCATCACTGCAGGGCAGAGAGATAGGGAAACAGTGGATACAGTGGTTGCCTTTTTTTCTGGGCTCCAAAATCACTGCAGATGGTGACTGCATCCATGAAATTAAAAGACGCTTACTCCTTGGAAGGAAGGTTATGACCAACCTAGATAGCATATTTAAATGCAGAGACATTACTTTGCCAACAAAGGTCCATCTAGTCAAGGCTATGATTTTTCCAGTAGTCATGTGTGGATGTGAGAGTTGGACAGTGAAGAAAGCTGAGCGCTGAAGAATTGATGCTTTTGAACTGTGGTGTTGGAGAAGACTCTTGAGAGTCCCTTGGGCTGCAAGGAGATCCAACCAGTCCATCCTAAAGGAGATCAGTCCTGGGTGTTCGTTGGAAGGACTGATGTTGAAGCTGAAACTCCAATACTTTGGCTACCTGATGCAAAGAGCTGACTCATTGGGAAAGACGCTGATACTGGGAAAGATTGAGGGCAGGAGGAGAAGGGGACAACAGAGGATGAGATGGCTGGATGGCATCACCAACTCGATGGACATGTGTTTGGGTGGACTCAGGGAGTTAGTGATGGACAGGGAGGCCTGGCGTGCTGCAGTTCATGGGTCTCAAAGAGTCGGACACGACTGAGCAATTGAACTGAACTGAACTGAATCAGTGAATTTAGCAAAGCTGTAGGATTCAAAATCAATACACAGAAATCACTTTCATTTCTATATACTAACAATGAAAAATCAGAAAGAGAAATTAAGGAATCAATACCATTCACCATTGTAACAAAAAATTAATTATCTAGGCATAAACTTACCTAAGGAGACAAAGGAACTGTACATAGAAAATTATAAGACACTAATGAAAGAAACCAAAGACTACATAAACAGATGGAGAGATATTCCATGTTCCTGGGTAGGAAGAATAAATATTGTGAAAACAACTATACTACTAAATGCAATCTACAGATTAAATGTGATCCCTATCATACTACCAATGACATTTTTCACAGAACTAGAATAAAAAATTTCACCATTCATATGGAGACACAAAAGACCCTGAATAGCCAAAGCAGGCTTGAGTAAGAAGAATGGAGCTAGAGGAATCAATCTTCCTGACTTCAGATTATACTACAAAGCTAGTCATCAAGACAGTATGGTACTGTCACAAAAACAGAAATATAGACCAATGTAACAAGATAGAAAGCCCAGAAATAAACCCATGCACCTATGGGTACCTTATTTTTGACAAAGGAGGCAACAATATACAATGGGGCAAAGACAGCTTCTTCAATAAACGGTGCTGAGAAAACTGGACAGCTGAATGTAAAAGAATGAAATTAGAATACTTCCTAACACCATATACAAAGATAAACTCAAAAACAGATTACAGACCTAAATGTAAGACCAGAAACTATGAAACTCTTAGAGAAAAACATGGGCAGAACACTCGATGACATAAATCAAAGCAAGATCCTCTATGACCCACGTCCTAGAGTAACAGAAATAAAAACATAAGCAAACAACTGAGACGTGATTAAACTTGAGGGTTTCTGCATAGCAAAGGAAACACTAAGCAAGGTGAAAAGACAACCCTCAGAATGGGAGAAAATAATAGCAAGTGAAACAACTGACAAAAGATTAATTTCCAAAATATTCAGGCAACTCATACAACTCAATGCTAGAAAAACAAACAACCCAATCAAAAAGTGGGAAAAAGACCTAAAGAGACAGTTTTCCAAAGACAATATGCAGATGGCTAACAAACGCATGAAAAGATGCTCAACATTACTCATTATCAGAGAAATGCAAATCAAAATCACAATGATATATCACCTCACACCTGTCAGAATGGCCATCATCAAAAAGTCTACAAACAATAAATGCTGGAGAGGGTGTGGAGAAAAGGGAATGCTCTTACACTGTTGGTTGGAATGTAAATTGATACAGCCACTACAGAAGACGGTATGGAGTTTCTTTAAAAAATTAGGGATGAAATCACCATATGACCCAGCAATCTCACCCCTAGGCATATACCCTGAGGAAACCAAAATTGAAAAAGACACATGTATCACATTGTTCACTGCAGCACTATTTACAATAGCTAGAAAATGGAAGAAACCTAGATGTCCATTGACAGATGAACAGATAAAGAATTTGTTGTACATATACACAATGGGATATTACTCAGCCATCAAAAGAAACACATTTGAGTCAGTTCTGATGAGGTGATGAACCTAGAACCTGTTTTACAGAGTGGAGTGAGTCAGAAAGAGAAAGATAAATATTGTATTCTAACGCATATATATGGAATCTAGAAAAATGGTACTGAAGAATTTACTTACAAGGTAGCAATGGAGAAACAAACATAGAGAATCAACTGTGGACATGGGGAGAGGGGAGGAGAGAGTGAGATATACGGAGAGAGTCGCATGGAAACTTACATTACCATATGTAAAATAGATAGCCAGTGGGAATTTGCTGTATGACTTAGGAAACTCAAACAGGGGCTCTGAAAGGGAGGGGATTCATGTTGAGGTTTGACAGAAAACAACAAAATTATTGAAAGCAATTATCCTTAAATAAAAAATAAACAGAAAAAAAAGAAAAACTAATTTTAAGGGTATGTATGTGTGTACGTGTGTGTGTGTGTGCATGCACGTGCAAAGTAGAACAACAGTGTTCACAGAATGGAGTTTCAGTAGAAGGTGGAACTAGTCAGTAACATCTCAGGGAGAAGGCAGATCAAGGGACCCGAATAATAATCAAATATGCCTCTGTGATAAATGAATTTGGATCATAGGAAAGTCAAGGAAATAACGTCCACATCCTGTGAGCCAGGGGACTTCCATACCCCACCTCTGCTGTCTAACATCTGAGAAGAGCACTTGACATTGGTCAGATTCCTCCTAGGTCTTTGGAAGACATTGAAATATTCTCTCTATACTCCTCTAGCCACGAGAGCCCACTTTGGTGGCATGGCAGAGGCATGCAGGCTGTGTTGGATCTCATACTAACCAAGGGTTTTCAGATACAGTTTGACATCCACATTTGGTCTGTGAAGCAGGTCTCTTCTGCTTTGCAATACAAATACAAATATTTGCGTTTTCTATTACATGTTTGGGTTGAGCAGCTGCAGTTGAGGTAGGGGAGGCTCTTCTGGGGGAAAAGGGAGGGGTGAATCATGAAGGGATTTTCAGAGTAAGCTATATAAACACACTCTAGTTAACTTAAGCAAAAAGGGAGATTTGTTGAGAACATGGAGCAGCTTGCTGAAATAATAATAATAATATAAAAACAACTGCAAAATCAAAAAAGGAAAGCACCAGGATCAGTCTAGGGGTGCAAGGATGGGATGAATCTTCAGTGGGGGTTCCATGTTTGTGCCATCCTATTTAAGAAGAAAGTATCTAACTGGCTTATCTTGGGCCCCTGACCCACCATTTTTCTGGAAGAAGTCAGGGAAATTTAATTGAAAATCTCTCCATAATAACATGACATAAGGTAATCCTCCAATCTATGTACAGTGTGTTTAACAATTTTGAAAAGAGGGGGAAGTGATGCTGGGCAGGAACAGAGAAACCATCATAACCATTAAAGGGTGGAAGTCGTTGTTTTTTGCAAAAATAAAGAAGAGAGAGAACAAAAATAATAACAACAGAAGGATAAGACAAAGCTTAAAAAGAGAAGCCTGAGTAAGCAAAAGGAATAAAGGAAGAGATGGGAGAAGAGACTAGAAGAAAAGAGAAATGGTTGGAAAGAGAGGCATTTACCCTAATCCTTCATTAATGCATGGCATCAATATTATGAGTTTCTTTTATCTGAAGAAACTGAAGCTTAGTGAGCGTGAGTAACTTGCTAGTGGGCACACAGAGGAGATTCAAAACCAACAGTTTTTCTATTGCAGAATTTTATTCTTGCAATGTTCCTTTTGTTCACAAATCCTAAAAGAGACCTTCTCCAAGCCCCCAAATGTTTTGATAATCAAACAGAGTCAGCCACTTTTCACAGTTATTGTGTATTAACTGGAAGCTAAGCCACCCTGGTCAAATACCAACTCAATTCAATTCTGTATTAAGGGAAAGCACTGTGCTGCTGAATTCTCGAGGCAGAGAAATAAGACATCAAACTGTAAGAGTCAAAGAGAATCAATGTGGTAGAGTTATAAGACTGGTTTCTTTGGGTGGTAGCCAGCAGAAACTGACCTTGGTCAACTTAGGTAAATTTACAGGGGGACTGCCCACATGCATGAGATAGGTAAGTGTATCAATTGGTAGTTTGAAAACATGAGCAAAACAAGACATGGTTAATGTATATATGGCAGAATGCTAGAAGAGCTCATTAGATACTGGATGAAATAATCAGAAACAATAAGACTTCAACACCCTCAAACAAATGGGCCAGAAACAAGGAAGCATGGAATAGGGTCATCAGTTAAGTCCAGCAATGAGATCTCCCAGTTGAGGGTTTTGGAGGAGTTCACATTGCATATGCTCCAACAGAATAATATTGCTACCATAAAGCATATGCAAACTTAACATTCAGTTAATGCAGAAAACTATGCTATGCTTAGTTACTCAGTCGTGTCTGACTCTTTGCGACCCCATGGACAGCAGCCCGCCAGGCTCTGATGTTCATGGAGATTTTCCAGGCAAGAATACTGGAGTGGGTTGCCATGCCCTCCTACAGGGGATCTTCCCAACAGGTCTCCCACATTGCAGGCGGATTCTTTATCATCTGAGCCACCAGAGAAGCCCAATGCAGACAGAGTACTGACTTATTCTGTTCTCTTTATACCGCACTTAAAGGAGTCCTGCTCATTAGCCACAGATTAGTGCCTGAGAATGTTTTAAAACAATACTACCCTATCAAATGTCACAGAAATTCATTTCCTTACTTTTTTCACATGTATTTAAGAATGTATTATGGATTATAAGTGATTGTTTAGTTCTTTGCTTTTTAAATTAATTTTCATTGGAGTATAGTTGCTTTACAATGTTGTGTTAGTTTTTACTGTACAGCAAAATGAATCAGCTATATGTATAAGTTTATCTCTTCTTTTTTAGATTTCCTTACCATTTAGGTCACCACAGAGCATTGAGTAGAGTTGCCCTGAATTATACAGTAGATTTTCATTAGTTATCAAATTTATACATAGAATCAATAATGTATATATGTCAATCCCAGTCTCCCAATCCATCCCCTCTCCTTTCCCCCTCCCTTGGTATCCATACATTTGTTCTCTATGTCCATGTCTCTATTTCTGCTTTGCAAATAAGATCATCTGTACCATTCTTTTAGATTCCACAATATGCATTAATATGATATTTGTTTTTCTCTTTCTGACTTACTTTACTCTGCATGGGCTTCCCTGTTAGCTCAGCTGGTAAAAAATTTTCCTGCAATGAGGGAGACCTGGGTTTGATCTTTGGGTTTGGAAGATCCCCTGGAGAAGGGCATGGCAACCCACTACAGTATTCTTTTCTGGAGAATCCCATTGACAGAGGAGCCTAACAGGCTATAGTCCATGGGATGGCAAACTAACACTTTCACTTTTTTGACACTTTTTTCACTTTTTTTTCACTCTGTATGACAGTCTCTAAGTCATCTCTTTTAAGCATAAATTCTAATCAAGTACCTGGAATGGGATGAGTCCTCCATTAGAAAGAACATCACAGAAGACCCTACCATAAGTGTAAATTCAACAGTGAGGAATTCTAATTCGTTACATTTTTTTCAGAGGCTGCAGCTGGTCTGTGAGCAGATTAGATGATTGTCTCTGGCTCTGTCTGTGAAGAGGCAGCCCTACTTTATTCCAGGGTTGCAGGATAACCCATGTTATTTAGAATAAGAAGAGAATCAGAGAAAGTATGTCATCAAGCTCCATCTTTTTTGAGCATGCAGAGGATCAAGGAGGAGAATTTTCCTGACCACTGTTGAAACAGAGGCTAGAATTTTGGTGTAACTTGAAATTCAATGCTCTTTTCATTACTCGGCTCTTTCAGCAACATCCTCTCTTCTGAATGTACAGCCAGCTCCCTGGTTACTGCTTTCTCTGAATACAGTCCAACCTATACATTGACTGGCTTCACAGATTAACCAAACAGATATTAACACAGCAGATTTCTTGGTTACATTATAGGAATTCCTCTTGTCCTGCTCAGCATAGTATAGTAGAAGAGCACCTTCTCTGTTTGATCAGACTTTACTAAATGCAGATTTTTCTGTAAGTGCCCAGGGCTCCAAATAAATTTGATTACATCTGATGGAATATAGGTAGTTCATCTAATGAAAAGAAGGCAGGGAACCTAATGGAAATCAGGAAGCTACTTTGAAAGAAATAAATTGATTTTGCTTCCTCTGGATTTGGATTTCAGTAGAGGTAGTATTTGGAAAGCCACCTTGATCTCTCTAAGGCTGCTTCCCACTGTAAAGCAATAATGGGTCCCTGGCTCTCATTGCTAGCCCTCCCTTATTCAACTACCTGTATCTTTCTCAATATTCAACACTTCCCCGAACCATTACTGCCCCAGGGACATCTCATAACTCTCTTTGAGATCACAGAACTTCAGAATCTATTTTCCTTGAATGCATTTACCTCAGTTTGAGGTAGTTGTATTTCTTTGTTTGTTTTCTCAATCGAGGTACAGTTGATTTACAATGCTATGCTAGTTTCAGATTCAGTTTTATACACACACACACACATATGTGTGTATATATATGTATATATATATACACACGCACACATATACACATTGTTTTTTGGATTTTTTTCCATGATAGTTATTATAAGATATTGAATATGTGCTATATTGTGCTATACCTTAGGACCTTGTTTATTTTGCATGCATGCATGCTAAGTCACTTCAGCCATGTCCAACTCTGTGCGACCCCATGTGCTGTAGCCCACCAGGCTCCTCAGTCCATGGGATTCTCCAGGCAAGAATACTGGAGTGGGTTGACATGCCCTCCTCCCGGGGATCTTCTCAACCTAGGGATCGAACTCAGGTCTCTTAAGTCTTCTACATTGCAGGTGGATTCTTTACCACCAATGCCCCTGGGAAGCCCGTTGTTTATTTTTTATTAAATTAAAAAAAAATTATTTGGCTGTTCCAGGTCTTAGTTGTGGCACATGGATCTTTGATCTTTGTTGAGACACGCAGAATCTTTAGTTGCAGCATGTGGGATCTAGTTTCCCAACCTGGGGCCCCTGCATTGGGAATGCAGAGTCTTAGCCACTGGATGACCAAGGAAGTCCCTATTTCATACAGAGTAGTGTGTATCTGTTAATCCCAAACTCCTAATTTACCCCTCTCCTGCTTCCCATTTGGTAACTGTTTAGTTTGTTTTCTATGTCAGTGAGTCTATTTCTGTTTTGTAAATAAGTACATTTATGTTATATTTTAGATTTCACATATTAATGATAACATAATATTTGTCTTTCTTTGTCTGAGTTACTTCACTTAGTATAAGAATCCCTAGGTTCATCCATGTCATTGCAAATGGCAATATTCCATTCTTTTTTATGGCTTACTAATACTCCATTGTGTGCTTGCTCTGCTCCATTAGTTTTCCCAGCATGTGGTTCAGAAGACAGCATCACCCTTTGTAGACACAAGGACCTGTTGAGCAAAATAGTTACAGCAAAACTAGTCATAATGACTAGTAACATTTATTGAGCACTTGCAACATGGGCATTATCTCATCTAATCCTCAAACCAGTTGCAAGGTGATTACCAGTTTTCTTATTTGACCAAAACAGAAACTAAGAGTCTGATACAGGATTCTCAAGGTCACACAGTGAGTTAGGGGCAAAGTCAAGATTAAATCCTCTCTAGAATGATTTCAAAGCTTATGCTCACTTTGCAGTTCTCCAAAGGCAATGACTCAGTTTTATACTAGGGATGGTTCTGATTACTCTGGTCTAAATCAGAGTACATATTTGTTTCATTTGATCATCCTACACAGAAGTTTCTTTCCAACACAAAGGAGAAGTGCCATTTGAAAACACCCAGAAATAGTTGCTTTGTTGAGAATTAACTTATTGGATTATCCTAATAAACGTTTAGAAAAAAAGATGTTCAGATTTTTCTCTTTCAAAACTGGGATCAAACAGTATAAATAATTCATGGAAGATGGAAGATGTAGGGTCCAGCTAATCTAATATCTGCCAAGTTGACCCTCTTTCTTTCTAAGCTGATTCACTTACTCACATTAATTAAATTTGGCATATATAGCAAAGGCCAAGAATAAAACTTGTAGCATTCAGAGCTAGGGAAAGATTCAGTGTCTCCTATGAAAGAAGGCTAGCTGACAGGGCAAACCAACCAATTGAACTTTACTTAGATTGCCTAGTTGTCACTTTTGATCTTATTTTCATGTATGACCTTGTGTGCAAGCTCAGCAAAGTGATGTGGAATACAATGTGCTAACATATTTATTCAATCTTGGTGAGCAAGACTTACATCACAGTTGGTGAAGTTCACTAAATTAACTTTCTCAGGCTATGGAAATATTCAACCAGTTGTACTTGTTTATAAAATTTTATTTTATTTTTAATTTTATTTCCTCATTGATTGCTCCTGAACTCTGAATTCCATGAAGCTTAATGAGGGTTGGCTCTAGCAAATCTGAGCAAAGATTTTTCTCTTGTTTCTTATTCATTAACATATTAAATATATATACCATGGTTGCTCTGCACTAGAGAATTGACCACTTAATACCTGAAGGCAACACTAAATGTGTACTTGTGTCCATTCTAGAGGTACAGAGCATCAAAATCAAATCACCTGGGCAGGTATTTGTAATATATATGAGACAATGATGAGGGGGAAAAGCAGAAAAAGGACACTTTTCTTCAAGGGGTTCTCAGATATAACTAGCCTTACTTGAGACAGCAATCATTTATCAAAAGCATATTGTGGGTCAAACACTATACTAAATTCTTCGTATTCAGTCAATAGAGCATAAAGATTTCTTTGAATTTGGCAAGATACCAACCTATCGTCTTTCTTCATCTCAGATGGGTGATTTGAGGCATGTTTTTAACCCTCCTTGAATATCTTATCATTTAAGAGAGGATTTTAACTATGTGTACTTCATTGAGCTGACTTTATGAGATAAAACTTATAAAGCATTTACCTCTGCATCCAGCACACAGTAAGAGCTTTATAACTCAGTACTTACTGCTGCTGCAATTCAGTCTCTAATTAAGACCATGATGTGTCATTGATTAAGGGATCAGAAGACAAGAGTCCCGGAAGTCCTCTTCTGCTCTCAAAAACTTTGTGACTTTAAAGGTCCATATGAAGAGGTCCTTACTGGGTCAGAACCCAGATTCTGATTTGACCAATGAGTCTGAGTGACCGAGCCCACATTCTGCTTCTTCCGATGTGTCCACCAGCATCCACTGATTTGCATGTGCTCTGAAGAGTCTTGAGAGATTGGGAATGAGGAATAATGATTTGAGCTACCTTCTTCCTTGAGAATTCAAACCTTAATTAATGTGTCTGCTGACCTTAACATCATGACTGAAAGGGCTGAGAAGGCAGATCAGAAAAGAAAAGTAAAGGAGACTGATAGATCTTTACTGATTAATCAACAAGCCCTGAGGATCATGGAGGAGCAAAGGGGAGATGTGACTCAGAGAACAGTGGAAGAGCTCACCCTTCAATATGGATTGTCCCAGCTCTTCTAGTAGTGTTTATAAATATTGGCTAAAGAACAGCGTGTGATAGTAAAGGGTATGTGTCATTTTGACTGAGTCATATACCCAAATTAAATATTATTTCTGTGGGTGTCTGTGAAGGTGTTTCCCGATGAGATTAGCACAGTAGACTCAGTAAATCACCCTTCCTTCTGTGAGTGGGAATCATCCCATCTATTTAAGGCCAGAATAAAACAGAAGACTGAAGAAGAAGGAATTTGCCACCTTTTCTTTTCTGCCTCACACTTGAGCTGAAACACCTCAGCTCACTTTCTCCTGCCCTGAACTGGGACTGGCACCATTGGCTGCCTCAGTTTTCATGCCTTTGAACCTGTGCTGAATTATACCATTGGTTTTCCTGGGCCTCCCACTTTCAGAGGACACATTATTGTAATTCTCAACTTCAGTAATCTTGTCAGCAAATTTTTCATCATAAATAAATAAGTGAACAAATAAATAAATATATTTATGTGCTTAATTAATTTATTTGTTCTGTTTTTCTGGAGAAACCTAATACACAAGGTATGCTCCAGATGCTGTAATGCTTGGCTAACAAATTATACCATGAGCATAACAGAGAATAGGAATATGTCTGTTCACACTTTGCATGACAGCTAATTTGGTGATTAGAGGCAAAGAGGTCAATGCCAGACTGTCTGCTTGGATGGGAAACCTTGGAAACCCACTGAGGCTATCAACAATAAAGTTGATTCTCAAGGACAGGGAAACAACAGATACACTGCATCCAGGATTTGAGAAGTGAAGCTGATGCTGAGCCTTAGAATCTGATGAAGAGTGATATAGCCCACAACTCACATTTTGGTGCTGGAGCTATCCACATTTGCTCGGTAGAAAAGTACCACCTTTGTACCAGTGTTAAAAACAACTTATTTAACTAACTATATGTATAGCTGATTCACTTTACTGTACAGCAGAAAATAACATAGCATTGCAAAGCAACTATATTCCAATAAAAATTATAAAATAGAAAATAGGATTTTTTTTTGAGCAAGTGTCACGTGACAAATATTGGACTGATGCTGAAGCTGAAGCTCCAATAGTTTGGCCACCTTATGTGAAGAGTCAACTCTTTGGAAAAGACATT
Source organism: Okapia johnstoni (assembly GCA_024291935.2). Classification (NCBI taxonomy): domain Eukaryota; kingdom Metazoa; phylum Chordata; class Mammalia; order Artiodactyla; family Giraffidae; genus Okapia; species Okapia johnstoni. Next base: position 63,132,053 of record CM044309.1, read on the forward strand.
GATGCTGGTAAAGATTGAAGTCAAAAGGAGAAGAGGGACGCAGAGGATAAGATGGTTACAAAGCATCACCCACTCAATGGACATGAATCTAAGCAAACTCCAGGAGGCAGTGATAAACAAGGAAGCCTTGTGTGCTGCGGTCCATGGGGTCACAAAGAGTCGGACAGGACTTAGCAACTGAACAGCAACAAACGTGACAAATATCGTGTCAGACACTAGAAGGCATTTATAATTCTCCCAACTGACAACTCAGGTATTACTAACCATTTTAAAGATGAAGAAGCCAAGATGAAAGAAGAAGATATAACTGTCCATCAGACAGATAAGACTAACACAGATTCACCCACATCCCAGGTTCTCATCCTTTCCTCTGTGATAGGGCAGCTGGCTGGAGAAGGAAATGGCAACCCACTCTAGTATTCTTGCCTGGGAAATCCCATGGACAGAGGAGCCTAGCAGGCTATAATCCATGGGGTTTCAAGAGTTGGACACCACTTAGCAACTAAACCACCACCACCACCACGGCAGAAGATGATAACAAGATGCTTTGGAAAACACCCAGGCATCCCTGACATATCCTGGCTGCCATAGTAACCCCATGATCCAATTCCACGGTCCTGAGGTGTTACTGCTATGTGCCTCCAAGAGAGAAACACCATCTGAGTTCATGAGACTATTTGATGTTGAAGAGTCTGTTTGCTTTGGCCTATAACTGGAAATGAAACAGTGGTTTGGATAAACAAATGACCACTACTGCTTGTTTGAATAGGAGGGAGGATGTGACTTACAGGCAAGACTCCCAGCTAAATCAACTAACCAGACAGCAAGCTCCTCATGTTAATCATGACTAAATGGGAGTCCTGTTCATCTAATACAGATTTAGAGATATATGAATTAGAGGCTGGCTGGCTGCATTCAAAAGTAATTGATGAATGAGAAAAAAAATGGGCTATTTGTCTCAGTCTAGTAGAGCATCCCTGCCATTTTCAAGATGGTATTGCAATTAGACTCAGCCCAGAAATATATATCCTCTGACTCCTAGTTCAGCAAAATCAAAAAAGCTAAGGAGTACTAATAGTAGAGCTGGAACTACAATGCCAAACCATGTGCCTATTTCACAAGGCTGCTAAATAGCGTTAGCAGTAGTAATACAGTGACAAAAACAAAAATTCAGTAGTGAGAAGGAAGAGAAGGGAAGGAGAACAAGAAAGAAGAGGAGGAGGAAGGTGAGGAAAAGAAAGCACTATGATGCCAAGTGTATAATGAGTCCTTTCTACACACCCTGGACTAAGCCCTTTTTTGTATACGGTCCCATTTCATCCTCACAAAAGTGCTCCCAGGTAGTCATTTTAATCCTTATTCAAACTTCACTGGTGGGCCAGGAGTTAAGACTTTGTCCTCCAATGCAGAGGGTGTAGGTTCAATTTCTGGTCATGGAGTTAAGACCTCACATGCAGCCAAAAATATCCAAAAATAAAACAGAAACAATATTGCAACAAATTCATAAAAACCTTCAAAAAAAATGGGCCACATAAAAAAAAAATCCCTATTCCATGGATGAGGAATCTGACCCTAGGAGTTTCTGTGATTTCTCCAACATTAGTCAGCAAGAGGGTGACACAGTCGGGATTTGAAACTTTCAGTGGGAATGTGCTGAATCCCATATTCTAAGGCTAATCTCTTCAAAGGATTGCCCTGAAAGATGGTAGACCCTGCCCTCAATCGGAGTATAATCTGGTGGGAAAAGGTTCTCACACCATCATATACTATGAGTGTGTCCTTGAAAAATTTGTTTTGCTTCTCAGGGTTAGTTTTTCATCTATAAAAGGGAGATAATAATACATTATCTGTCCATCACATAGGATTGTCAGTAACATCAATTATGTTCCTAAAGGTAGGGTTACTTCATTGTTATCGTACAAATATAAGTAGTATTACCCTTGTTGATTCTGTGTCTATAGCTCTCTTGCTGAATCAAGGCTGGAGTTCTGTTTAGCAATGTAAAAATATTCCCTTCTTACTTTCCTCTTCTCAGGGCTACTGTGGCACATGTCATAGTTTATGTAGTTGAGCCACAGGATGGGTTTCCTGTGGAAACACTGGCCTGCCACTCACCTTCTGAAGAGGTTCATTCACAAGCTGACACTGAGTGGGCGAGCATGCCTCTGGTTGCATTCCTAACCTCTGTTACAGCAGGCTGCATTTATTTTTCTGAAAAAGATTTCTCATGATCCCTGGCCCATAGTAAGTGCCTAATAAGTATACCAGTGCCTTCCTTTCCTCTTGCTCTCCCCATATGGGCAAGAACAGTGAGGTGAAAGAAAGAGGTGGGGTGTGAAAAATATGAGGGAGGTAGAATTGATCAGACTTAGAGGAAGGTTTTGGCTCATCCACGTCATTAACCAACTAAAGGAACTATAACTATCCAACAAGCAGAGACTATGATAGTCTTATTCACTCCTTTATATTTAGTGACTGGCATAGAGGTGAGCAGGGAGTCCTTAATAAATACTTGATGAACACATGAATCAGAATAAGGAGTCAATATTAAGTATATTCAATGTGTAAAGCACTTCCTCTTGGAGGAGGTCATCATTAACCCCACCATAGAGCCGCCAGAACTTCCACAGGACTGGGGAAACAGGCTCTTGGAGAGCACGAACAGAACCTTGTGTGCACCAGGAGCCAGAAGAAAGGAGCAGTGACCCCATAAGAGAATGACCCAGACTTGGCCATGGGTGTCCAGGAGCCTCCAGTGGGGGTGTTGGTTGACAGTGGCCTGCCGCAGGTTTGGGGGCATTGAGTTTGGCAATGCTTGCATGGGACCTTTTGAAGGAGGTCACTCTTATCTTCATTACCTCCAGCATAGTTTGGCCTCAGGTCAAACAACAGGGAGGGAACACAGCACTGCCCATCAACAGAAAATTGGATTAAAGGTTTACTAAGCATGGCCCTACCCTTCAGAGCAAGGCCCAATTTCCCAGTCAGTCTTTCCCATCAGGAAGCTTCCATAAGTCTTTTATCCTTATCCATCAGAGGGCAGACAGAATGAAAACCACAATCACAGAAAATTTACCAAACTGATCACATGGACCACAGCCTTATCTAAATGAAACTATGAGCCATGAAATGTAGGGCCACCCAAGATGGATGGGTCATGGTAGAGAGTTCTGATAAAACATGGTCTACTGGAGAAGGGAATGGCAAACCACTTCAGTATTCTTGCCTTGAGAACCCCATGAACAGCATGAAAAAGCAAAAAGATAGGACACTGAAAGATGAACTCCCCAGGTCAGTAGGTGCCCAATATGCTACGGGAGACCAGTGGAGAAATAACTCCAGAAAGAATGAAGAGACAGAGCCAAAGCAAAAACAACACCCAGTTGTGGATGTGACTGGTGATGAAAGTTAACTCTGATGCTGCAAAAAGCAATATTGCATAGGAACCTGGAATGTTAGGTCCTTGAATCAAGGCAAATTGAAAATGGTCAAACAGGAAATGGCAAGAGTGAACATTGATATTTTAGCAATCAGTGAATTAAGATGGAATGGAATGGGTGAATTTAACTCAGATGACTACTTTATCTACTATTGTGGGCAAGAACTCCTTAGAAGAAATGGAGTAGCCATCATAGTAAACAGGAGTCTGAAATGCCATACTTAGATGCAATCTCAAAAATGACAGACTGATCTCTGTTTATTTCCAAGGAAAATTATTCAACATTACAGTAATCCAAGTCTATGCCCCAATCAGTAATGCTGAAGAGGCTGAAATTGAACAGTTCTATAAAGACCTATAAGACCTTCTAGAACTAACACCCCCAAAAGATGCCCTTTTCATTATAAGGGACTGGAATGCAAAAGTAGGAAGTCAAGAGATACCTGGAGTAACAGGAAAATTTGGCCTTAGAGTACAGAATGAAGCAGGGCAAAGACTAATAGAGTTTTGCCACGAGAATGCACTGATAATAGCAAACACCATCTTCAAACAACACAAGAGAGGACTCTACATATGGACATCACCAGATGGTCAATACCGAAATCAGATTGATTATATTCTTTGCAGCCAAAGATGGAGAAGCTCTATACAGTCAGCAAAAACAAGACCGGGAGCAGACTGTGGCTCAGATCATGAACTGCTTATTGCCAAATTCAGACTTAAATTGAAGAAAGTAGGGAAAACCACTAGTCCATTCAGGTATGACCTAGATCAAATCCCTTATGAGTATACAGTGGAAGTAACAAATAGATTTAAGGGACTAGACCTGATAGACAGAGTGCCGGATGAACTGTGGACAGAGGTTCGTGACATTGTACAGGAGACAGGGATCAAGAAAATCCCCGTGGAAAAGAAATGCAAAAAAGCAAAATGGCTGTCTAAGGAGGCCTTACAGATAGCTGGGAAGAGAAGAGAAGGGAAAAGCAAAGGAGAAAAGGAAAGATATTCCCATCTGAATGCAGAGTTCCAAAGAATAGCAAGGAGAGATAAGAAAGCCTTCCTCAGTGATCAGTGCAAAGAAATAGAGGAAAACAACAGATTGGGAAAGACTAGAGATCTCTTCAAGAAAATTAGAGATACCAAAGGAACATTTCATGCAAAGATAGGCTCGATAAAGGACAGAAATGGTATGGACCTAACAGAAGCAGAAGATATTAAGAAGAGGTGGCGAGAATACACAGAAGAACTGTACAAAAAAGATCTTCACGACCCAGATAATCACGATGGTGTGATCACTCACCTAGAGCAGACATCCTGGAATGTGAAGTCAAGTGGGCCTTAGAAAGCATCACTACAAACAAAGCTAGTGGAGGTGATGGAATTCCAGTTGAGCTAGTTCAAATCCTCAAAGGTGATGCTGTGAAAGTGCTGCACTCGATATGCCAGCAAATTTGGAAAACCCAGCAGTGGCCACAGGACTGGAAAAGGTCAGTTTTCATTCCAATCCCAAAGAAAGGCAATGCCAAATAATGCTCAAACTACCACACAATTGCAATGCTTTTGAACTGTGGTGTGGGATAAGACTCTTAAGAGTCCCTTGGACTGCAAGGAGATCCAATCAATCCATCCTAAAAGAGATCAATCCTGGGTGTTCATTGGAAGGTCTGATGTTGAAGCTGAAACTCCAATACTTTGGCCACCTCATGCGAAGAGCTGACTCATTGGAAAAGACCCTAATGCTGGGTAGGATTGGGGGCGGGAGGAGAAGGGGACGACAGAGGATGAGATGGTTGGATGGCATCACCGACTCAATGGACATGGGTTTGGGTAGACTCCGGGAGTTGGTGATGGACAGAGAGGCCTGGCGTGCTGCAATTCATGGGGTTGCAAAGAGTCGGACACGACTGAGCGACTGAACTGAACTGAACTGAGGGAAAACCACTAGACCATTCAGGTATGACCTAAATCAAATCCCTTCTGATTATACAGTGGAAGTAATGAACAGATTCAAGGGATTAGATCCCATAGACAGAGTGCCTGAAGAACTATGGATGAAGGTTTGTGATATTGTACAAGAGGCAATGATCAAGACCATCCCCAGGAAAAAGAAATGCAAAAAGGCAAAATGGTTGTCTGAGGAGGCCTCACAAATAGCTGAGAGAAGAAAAGAAGTGAAAACCAAAGGAGAAAAGGAAAGATATACCCATTTGAATGCAGAATTCCAAAGAATAGCAAGGAGAGATAAGAAAGCCTTCCTCGGCGATCAATGCAAAGCAATAGAGGAAAACAATAGAATGGGAAAGACTAGAGATCTCTTCAAGAAAATTAGAGACACCAAGGGAACATCTCTGCAGAGATGAGCACAATAAAGGACCGAAGTGGTATGGACATAACAGAAGCAGAAGACATTAAGAAGAGGTGGCAAGAATACATAGAAGAACTATACAAAAAAACGATCTTCATGACTCAGATAACCAGGATGGTTTGGTCACTCACCTAGAGCCAGACATCCTGGAAAGTGAAGTCAAGTTCGCCTTAGGAAGCATCACTACAAACAAAGCTAGTAGAGGTGATGGAATTCCAGTTGAGCTATCTCAAATCGTAAAAGATGATTCTGTGAAAGTGCTGCACTCAACATGCCAGGAAATATGGAAAACACAGCAGTGGCCACAGGACTGGAAAAGGTCAGTTTTCATTCCAATTCCAAAGAAAGGCATTGTCAAAGAATGTTCAAACTACTGCACAATTGCACTCATCTCACATGCTAGCAAAGTAATGCTCAAAATTCTCCAAGCCAGGCTTCAACAGTACGTGAATCATGGACTTCCAGATGTTCAAGCTGGATTTAGAAAAGGCAGAGGAACCAGAGACCAAATTGCCAACGTCCATTGGATCATCAAAAAATCAAGAGAGTTCCAAAAAAAATCTACTTCTGCTTTATTGACTATGCCAAAGCCTTTGACTGTGTGGATCAAAATAAACTGGAAAATTCTTCAAGAGATGGGAATACTAGACCACCTGACCTACCTCCTGAGAAATCTGTATTCAAGTCAAGAAGGAACAGTTAGAACTGAACATGGAACAACAGACTGGTTCCAGATTGGGAAAGGAGTTCATCAAGGCTGTATATTGTCACCCTACTTATTTAACTTATATGCAGAGTACATTATGCAAAATGCCAGGCTGGATGAAGCACAAGCTGGAATCAAGATTGCCAGGAGAAATATCAATAACCTCAGAAATACAGATGACACCACCCTTATGGAAGAAAGTGAAGAACTAAAGATCTTCTTGATGAAAGTGAAAGAGGAGAGTGAAAAAGCTGGCTTAAAACTCAATATTCAGAAAATGAAGATCATGGCATCTGGTCTCATCATTTCATGGAAATTAAACAATTAAAACAGTGATAGACTTTATTTTCTTGGGCTCCAAAATCACGGCTGATGGTGAGTGCAGCCATGAAATTAAAAGACGCTTACTCCTTGGCAGGAAAGTTATGACCATCCTAGACAACATATTAAAAGGCAGAGACATTAGTTTGCCAACGAAGGTCCATTCAGTCAAAGAAATGTCCATCTAGTGAAAGCCATGGTTTTTCCAGTAGTCATGTATGGATGTGAGAGTTGGACTATAAAGAAGTCTGAGTGCTGAAGAATTCATGCTTTTGAACAGTGGTTTTGGAGAAGACTCTTGAGAGTCTCTTGGACTTCAAGTAGATCCAACCAGCCAGTCAATCCTTAAGGAAATGAGCCCTGACTATTTATTGGAAGGACTGTTGCTGAAGCTGAAACTCCAATACTTTGGCCACATGATGGGAAGAACTGACTCTTTGGAAAAGACCCTGATGCTGGGAAAGATTGAAGGCGGGAGGGAGGAGAAAAGGATGACAGGATGAGATGGTTGGATGGCATCACCGACTCAATGGATGTGAGTTTGTGTGAACTCTTGGAGTGCTGATGGGCAGGGAAGCCTGTCGTGGTGCAGTCCATGGGGTCGTAAAGAGTCAGACACGATGGAGGGACTGAACTGAACTGAAAATGTGAAGCACTGTGCTAAGTATTTTGCATCAAGTTTCTCATTTAATCCTTATAATTGTTATTTTTTTTCCATTTTACAAGTCAAGAGATAGAAGTTTAGAAAGGTCAGAAGCTTACTCAGGCTCATATGTCAGACAGGATTTAAATCAAGGCTAACTCTGTTTTGGACTTTCAACTATTGTGCAAAACCACTCATCCAGTCCAACTCTCTATAACGTTACAGAAGAAATGAAGGACTGAAAATGTGTTGTAACTCACCTGAGGCAACTTATAGCTCCAAATAATGCCAATGTGGCATATTTCCTGGATTTCAGAAGTATATGCCACAAGAAGGGAGAAGGAAGAGACACACGACTTCATGGGGAAATAGGAAAATCTTTTCCTTGGAGTGAATGGGCACATTGCTGAATTTCCTAAATTACTGGAGTTCTTGGCAAATGGAAAGTAAAGTCTGCAAGAAGCCTCAGAGGAGAAGAAAGCAGATCCCAGTAGTTTCGAAGATGATTCATTACTTGTACGACCCAAAAGTGACGTCAGAAAATACCCACAGGGATTAGTGTGTGGTAACATTAACTCCAAGAACACAGGGTTGACTTTGACAGGGATGCGTTTGCAGCAATTCAAAGCTAAGGATGATTGAGTGCAATGAAAGCTTTAAGAGCATAGTCATATATGATGGGAGAAGGCAATGGCACCCCACTCGAGTACTCTTGCCTAGAAAATCCCATGGACAGAGGAGCCTGGTAGGCTACAGTCCATGGGGTCGCTAAGAGTTGGACACGACTGAGTAACTTCACTTTCACTTTTCCCTTCCATGCACTGGAGAAGGAAATGGCAATCCACTCCAGTATTCTTGCCTGGAGAATCCCAGGGACGGCAGAGCCTGGTGGGCTGCCATCTGTGGGGTTGCACAGAATCAGACACGACTGAAGCGACTTAGCAGCAGCAGCAGCATATATGATGTATTCAGAATTGGGGGGCGGGGGGCAGGAGCCAAGAACAGCAAGTTTCTCTTGGTTATAATCTCCTTGTATGGTCCAGGAATAATGACCATTTCCATTTTATTTAGAAATGATTGCTGGAGACAATATAACTAGGTGGGGTTTGTGAGATTGTAGTAGAGTGCTGCCGTGGGCAGTTCTTGGCACACAGCCGTTGCTGTGCAGTGTTACCCAAAATCCATTACCAGGCAGCGATTACCATGAGACCACTACTGCTAAGTCACTTCAGTCGTGTCCGACTCTGTGCGACCCCATAGACGGCAGCCCACCAGGCTCCCCCGTCCCTGGGATTCTCCAGGCAAGAACACTGGAGTGGGTTGCCATTTCGTTCTCCAATGCATGAAAGTGAAAGTGAAGTCGCTAATGGTCACTAAACCATTGGGTGCCACAGCGGGCCCCTTCCCAAAGCAAACAACTGTCAGAGAGTAACCGTTAGTGGTCCTACTCAGTCATTGGTTGGCACCACAGTGGGCTCCGCCCCCAGGTGAGCAACTGTCAGTGAGCGGCCATTAGCGGACCATTCAGCCAGCGGTTGGTGGAGTGATGGTTGTCAGGCGGAGAGTGAGATAAGAGACGGATCCCTGCCTTCTCCCTAGGGGCCTCCAACTCACCTGGTCTCAGGCCAGCAGGTGATCTGCGGGCCCAGGAAAGAGGCTGGGGGCTGTGTCCCACAGGGCTCCAGAGTCCTCGCCAAGGCCACCCACTGGCTGGGCCCAGGTCTTGAGGCAGTAATGAATGAACCTCTCCCTCATCCCGGCCTCTGCAACCTCATGGCATCAGCCATCTGCCTGGGTCGCAGTCTGTGGGACCTGGGCCCTCCCCTCCCCCATTTGGGCAGCCTGAGGAGCCTGAGGGCCAGCTGGGTCCTGGGTATCTGGTTCCTTGCAACCATGGATGGCAGTTCAGGGTCTGGGGCCTGGCCCTGCGGGAGCCGCCAGCTGAGACCTGCCTCCTCTTAGCCAGGACTGGACCTCAGAGGGGGAAAGTTGTGCCTGGGGACATGGCCCTTTCTTTTCAGAATGGAGAATTTCAGTGGATGGAGATTTACAGGAAAAAGGTCCTGACCATGGCCTGAACTCAAGAACAAAAACTGTGACACAAAAATGTTTGCAACAACTCACACACCCCTCTCTCACTCAGAAAAGAGCTTTGCGGAGAGTTTTTGGGGAGTTTGGGGTTTTTAAGACATGAGCCACCATCTCCTTGCAGGGTCCTCAATATACCCTTCTCTGTTCCAGACTCTGATGTTTTGGTATTGTTTGGCCTTTCTGTGCATTGGGCGCACAACTTGGATTTCAATAACAAGATTATATCTCAGACAGGACAAAAGGATATGTGTGGACAAGAGGAGTTAAAAATAATCTATGAGGTTAGCCAAAAAGTTCATTTGGGTTTTTCCCTGATATGGAAAGCCTGAATGAACTTTTTGGCCAACCCAGTAAAAACTGTGGAGGTCGAGATAAAGAGAATTGACTAAATTATCCAGTTTCCCATTAGTAACCTATGACATTATTCTTCAGGGCCCAGTTCAAACCTCTGAGCCACTTTGGGAAGCTTTTTTCTGATCTGGTCAATTTTCTATGACATCTGGCTCTTCTGACTCTAATTATTCTAAGAACCTGTATTCTAATTGAGCATTCAGTGTATATTGCATTATTTTATTGTTGTTAGTCATGTCTGAATCTTTGCGACCCCATAGACTACAGCATGCCAGGCTTCCCTGTCCTTCACTCTCTCCGGGAGTTTGTTCAAACTCATGTCCATTGAGTCGATGATGCCATTCAACCATCTCTATGGCTCCCTTCTCCTCCTGCCCTCAATCGTTCCCAGCATAGGGTCTTTTCCAATGAGTTGGCTCTTCACATCAGGTGACCGAAGTATTGGAACTTCAGCTTAAGCATCAGTCCTTCCATTGAATATTCAGGGTTGATTTCCTTTAGGATTGACTAGCTTGATCTCCTTGCTGACCAAGGAACTCTCAAGAGTTTTCTCCAGCACCACAGTTAAAAGCATCAATTAATGCATTAATTTTTTGGCAAGCATATGGCACTCTCCCCACCTCCCTCATCAAATCAATTCTCCTACTTTTAGAGATAGGAACTATATCCTGCACATCTTTTTCAGTTCAGTTCAATTCAGTTGCTCAATCGTGTCTGACTCTTTGCGACCCCATGAACTGCAGCACTGTCCATCACTAAGTCCCTAAGTCCACCCAAACCCATGTCCATTGAGTCGGTGATGCCATCCAGCCACCTCATCCTCTGTCCGTCCCCTTCTCCTCCTGCCCTCAATCCTTCCCAGCATCAGAGTCTTTTCCAATGAGTCAGCTCTTCACATTAGGTGGCCAAAGTATTGGAGTATCAGCTTCAACATCAGTCCTTCCAATGAACACCCAGGACTGATCTCCTTTAGGACAGTTCAAAAGCATCAATTCTTCGGCGCTCAGCTTTCTTTATAGTCCAACTCTCACATCCATACATGACCACTGGAAAAACCATAGCCTTGACTAGACGGACCTTTGTTGGCAAAGTAATGTCTCCGCTTTTTAATATGCACATCTTTTTATTCCTTGTTATATAAGAAATGAAGCATGATATTGCCAAGTAGACATACAGTCTAGATTCAGACAGAAACAGGTCCCTAAAACTGCTCTGCCATATTGTTGGATAATTTTAAGCAAATAAGAAAGAAAGCTAATATTTGTAGATTCCCTGCTGTGTGATTATGTATCTTATGCCCAGGATCACCTTTAGCAAACTAGGAGCTCACTAAGTCTGGGCCAGGTGCAATTTCTCTGACTTTAAACACAACCAGAGGATGGACTGTCATTTTCACACTGGATGTATTATTTCGAATTGAGAGGATCATAATAGAAGCAGCATGCTAGGAAAAAGCTCAATCAAAACTCAGCAAGATTAGAAAAGTCAATCAAAATTCAAAGGACTTAGGCTGGAGAAAAGGGAGTCTTGGCCAAAGCAAGAGGAAGAGAGAGCCTGGGACAATGCCCTGAACATAGCTTTGTTGCAATGATTCTGAGTAAAATCAGAAATTAATTTTCTACTATAGGTGCATCATATTTGCATTCTCAGTTCCAGGGTAGCTCAGCTTCTTCACCTGCAAAATAGAATGAAGGGAAATATCTGCCTCACTGGGTTGCTGTGAAAATTGAGGGAACTAATGTAAGTGGCAGCACTGAAGACACACTGTGAATCTCTCTCTTTTGTTGAACATCTTATAAATTGTTTATGCTCAAAACATGTTCACTGAATATATGAATAAGTGAATAAAATAGCTCATGAATCCTTGCTTGATCTTGGGCACTGTCTCCTGACTTTGCCTTAAAATGTCTTGTCTCAGATCTTATGCCTAGGAATTGGTGCATTTCTTAATTGCCTGTCAGGAACAGAAAAATTAATTTTTTGTTGTGGTATGTTCTGGTTACCAAGACTTAGGAGACACTGGCAAAGAACATCTGTAGCAAGGAAATCTTGGAATTTTACCACACCTTGTTCAGCTATAACAAATATTCCTTTCACCAGAATTATCTGACAGCCCATTGGCAAATAGAGAAATAATATTAGTAGAGTGTAAAAGTTATGCCAGTAGGTACACAATTTTTTCAACATGTGGATGCTTTGAAGCAATCAAGGGCAACTTATCTCACAAAGAGTAAGTTCTGAATTAAAAATTGCAAATATATTGAAGAGACTTTCTTTAGTGCAAGAGATAGCTAATTTAATGGCTTCCAGAACTGCATGCTTTCCATAGTGTTAACCTAACACTGAAGAACATGTATGCAAATAAAGAATTGCAAAGACACGTCCTCCTAAATTAAAACAATGTATCAATGAAGGAAGCTACATCTTGGATCAGACTTTTAATTGTGATTATGGTGTTCTATGTTAGAAGCAAATGCTCTTCGAAGACGTACCTCTCTAAGTAGAAATCTTAAGCCCCACGTTTAAGGTTACAAAGATTGATATGATGCAGGATGCAAATATTTTAAACATATTTTCAACTAAATGAAAATGAAAACACAGTTTATCCAAAGTTATAAAATGCAGAGACATCTAGCTATACAGTTTTTCAAATTCTAGCAGTTATTTTTACTAGTGTTCCTGTACACGGATTTTGTGTGTCAATTCTATGACAAAATATAACAATTCTTAACATATGTATGAAGAACAAGAGAGAGTCAAACTATGTGAGGCTGCTAAGTCGCTTCAGTCGTGTCCGACTACGTGTGACCCCATAGACGGCAGCCCACCAGGCTCCTCCGCCCCCGGGATTCTCCAGGCAAGAATAGTGGAGTGGGTTGCCATTGTGAGGCAAGAGCTGATCAAACTGCAAGGAAAGATAGATGAATCCACTTTTATAGTTGTAGAGTTCAGCATCCTTCTATCAAAAAGGGACATATCCAGTAGGCAGAAAATCAGTAAAGGCACAGTTGACCTCAAAACACTATCAATCTACTAGATATAATTGACACCCATGAACTATTTTATGCAATACCACATTGTTCTCAGTTCGGATGAATCATTTACCAAGACAAACCACATTCTGAACCATAAAACACTTCTTAGTAAAGCTAAAATAATATAAATAATGCAGTAGCTGCACTTAGACCATAATGAAATCAACTGCAAATAAATAACAGAAAGATACATGTAAAATCCCCCAACACATGGGAACTAAATAATAGGTTTCTGACTAATTACATGGATTGACAAAATCTCAATAGAAATTTTAAAATATTTTTTAATCAAATGAAACACAACTTATCAAAATTTGTGGGATGCAGCAAAAACAGCACTTAAAGGGAAATTTCGGAGAAGGCAATGGCACCCCACTCTAGTATTCTTGCCTGGAAAATCCCATGGACGGAGGAGCCTGGTAGGCTGCAGTCCATGGGGTCGCTAAGAATCAGACACGACTGAGTGACTTCACTTTCACTTTTCACTTTCATGCGTTGGAGAAGGAAATGGCAACCCACTCCAGTACTCTTGCCTGGAGAATCCCAGGGACAGGGGAGACTGGTGGGCAGCCGACTGTGGGGTCGCACAGAGTTGGACACGACTGAAGCACCTTAGCAAAGGGAAATTTATAGCATTGCATGCATATATTAGAAAAGAATAAAGATCTAAATTAATGAAGTTTCCACCTCAGGAAACTAGAAAAAATACAACAAATTAAATCCAAAGTAAGCAGAAGAAAAATAGGAAGATTTAGAGCAGATATCAATGAAATGGAAAATAGAAAATCAGTAGAGAAAATCACCAATCCAAAAGCTATATCTCCAATCAATAAGCCTCTAATAAGGTTTACTAAAATGAGAGAGAGAACATAAATTGCTAATTTTAAAAATAAAAGAGGAAACATTACTATAGATCACAGGGACACTAAAAGGATGATAAAGGCTATAGAGATATGAAGAACTCTCCACCCACAAATTTGATATAGATGGCAAATAAGCACATGTAAAAATTCTCCACATCATATGTCATCAGTGAAATGCAAACTAAAACAACAGTGGGCTACCACTATACAGCTATTGTTGTTTAGTCGCTATAAGTTCAGTCACTCAGTCGTGACTAACTCTTTGCAATCTCATGGACTGCAACACACCAGGCTTCCCTGTCCATCCCCAAATCCTGGAGCTTGCTCAAACTCATGTCCATCGAGTTGGTGATGCTATCCAGCCATCTCATCCTCTGTCACCCCCTTCTCCCACCTTCATTTTTTCCCAGCACCAGGGTCTTTTCCAATGGGTCAGTTCTTTGCATCCATGGCCAAAGTACTGGAGCTTCAGCTTCAACATCAGTTCTTCCAATGAATATTCAAGACTGATTTCCTTTAGGATTGACTGGTTGGATCTCCTTGCAGTCCAAGGGACTCACAAGAGTCTCCTCCAACACCACAGTTCAAAGCATCAATTTTTTGGCGCTCAGATTTTGTTATGGTCCAACTCTCACATCCATACATGACTACTGGAAAAACCATGGCTTTGACTAGATAGACCTTTGTCAGCAAAGTAATGTCTCAGCTTTTTGATATACTGTTTAGGTTGGTCATAGCTTTTCTTCCAAGGAGCAAGTGTCTTTTAATTTCATGGCTGCAGTCATCATCTCCAGTGATTTTGGACCCCAAGAAAATGAAATCTCTCACTGTTTCCATTGTAGCCCTATCTATTTGCCATGAAGTGATAGGATCAGATGCCATGATCTTCATTTTCTGAATGTTGAGTTTTAAGCTGGCTTTTTCACTCTCCTCTTTCACTTTTATCAAGAGGCTCTTTAGTTCTTCACTTTCTGCCATAAGGGTGGTGTCATATGCATATTTGAGGTTATTGATATTTCTCCCGACAATCTTCATTCCAGCTTGTGCTTCACCCAATCTGGCATTTCACATGATGTACTCTGCTCTACAGATAAGTTAAATAAGCAGGGTGACAATATACAGCCTCAATGTACTCCTTTCCCAATTTGGAACCAGTCTGTTGTTCCATGTCCAGTTCTAACTATTGCTTCTTGACCTATATACAGATTTCTTGGGAGGCAGGTAAGATGGTCTGGTATTCCCATCTCTTTAAGAATTTTCCACAATTTGTTGTGATCCACACAGTCAAAGCTTTAGTGTTGTCAGTGGAGCAGAAGTACGTTTTTTTGGAATCCTCTTGCTTTTTCTATGTTCCAACAGATGCTGGCAATGTGATCTTTTGTTCCTCTGCCTTTTCTAAAGCCAGCTTTAACATCTGGAAGTTCTCAGTTATATCCGATTCTTTTGTGACCCCATGTTCTGTAGACCACTAGGCTCCTCTGTCCTTGTGACTTCCCAGACAAGAATACTGGAGTCCGTTGCCATTTCCTACCTAGAAGGTCAAGGGGATCTTCTTGACCCAGGGATCAAAGTCAAGTCTCCTGCATTGGCAGGTAGGTTCTGTATCACTGAGCCACAAGTGAAGCCCCATACACCTATTAGAATTGCCAAAATTCAGAACATTGACAACACCAAATGCTGACAAGCATATGGAGTAACAAGAAATTTCATTCAGTACTGGTGGGATGCAAAATGGCACAGCCACTTTGGAATAGAGTTTGTCAGTTTCTTACAAAACTAAACATACAGTTACCATATGATCAAGCAATGGCACTTCTTGATATTTAACTAAATGAGTTGAAAACTCGTGTCCACAGGAAAACCTACACTGTCATGTTTATAGCAGCTTTATTCACAATTGCCAAATCTTGGAAGCAAGCAAGATGTTATAGATGAATGAATATATAGCAATGAAATATTATTCTGTACTAGAAAGAAATGACCAATTAATCCATGAAAGAACATGCTGCTAAGTCACTTCAGTCATGTCTGACTCTGTGTGACCCCATAGACGGCAGCCCACCAGTCTCTGCCATCCCTGGGATTCTCCAGGCAAGATCCTGGAGTGGGTTGCCATTTCCTTCTCCAGAAAAAACATGGAAAACCCTTAAATGCATTTTATTAAGTGAAAGAAGTCAGTCTGAGAAGGTAACATATTATATGGTTCTAACTAAATGAAAAGGCAAAACGGTGACGATCTTTTAAAAAAATCAGTGGTTGACAAGGGGATGATGAACAGGTGTAGCAGAGAGGATTTTTAGGGCAGTGAAAATACTGTACATGATAATATATTGAAGGATATATGCTATTATACTTTTGTCTAAACCCATAGAATATGAAACACTGAGAACAAATCCTCATGTGATCTATGGACTTGAGGTGATTATGATGTGTCAGAGTAGGCTAATCAATTATAACAAATGTACCACCGTAGTGGGAGATGTTGACAATGAGAGAGACTACATGTATAGTGGAAGGGGTCGTATGGGAAATCTCTGTACCAGTCCCTAAATTTTGTTGTGAATCAAAAACTGCTTTAAAAAGAGAAAAAAAATTATTTTGAATAGCTAGCATATTTGTCACATTTCTTAGGCATGATGATGGAGTCTGATTTTTTCGAGTGTTTATATGATTCATTTGTTTTCCTGGTCTGGCTATGTTGGGGATAATTTGTCAACACACTCTTTTAGCCTCAAATGATTAAAAATATTCCAGGATATTCAAAAGTCATCCAAAAAAGGAAAAGTCTTAGCAAACTGAACAATTCTAGAGGCTTTAGCCTCTGTGTGTGGAGCACTGGGCTGGATCTTTGTTGCTGCCCATGAGCTTTCACGAGCGGGGGCTACTCATGGTGGTGGTGAGTGGGCTTCTCATTGCAGCAGCTTCTCTTGTTGCAGAGCATGGGCTCCATGCATGCGGGCTTCAGTAGCTGCAGCTCATGGGCTCTAGAGACCCATCTCAATTATTGTGTGGAACAGGCTTAGTTTCCCTGTGGCATGTGGAATCTTCCCAGACCAGGAATCAAACCTATGTCCCCTTCATTGGCAGGTGGATCTTTAACCACTGGACCACCAGGGAAGTCCTATTAGGTCTTTAATATTCAACCATTCCTAGTGCAAGCATAGCATTTGGCACTAAGTAGGTATAAGTAGCTCCACAAATATGTGTTGTGTTAGTTAGCTTTCAGTGTATCTCCTTTAGGACAGGTGGTGCTTCTCCACAACTTGAGATGGCTTTAGATGAAATTGAGTGGGAGGGGTTAAATTAAAGCACTCCATTGAAAGGCTGCATTTTCCATTTTGCCCTCCTAAGTATCTCAGTAGGTAAATACTAGTTGATTACAACTGAATGGCATGGAGCCCTGAGTGGAGTTTGGAGGATTGATTAATACATCTCAGACAGCCAAGTCAAATACCATGTAAATGACTCCTGGAGGGAAAGAAGAAGTCCCTGGCCAAATTTCCACAAGTTCCTAAGTCGATTTTGCCTTGCTATGGCCTCAACTGGTTATGGGGTTTTCTGTAGCCTGCTGTAGTTAACACACCCATACAGTGTCCTAACTAAATTATACCTTCATAAAATAAGCAAACATTGCTGAACCCTTACTACACATCAGGCACAAGGCTGGGTGCTAGAAACATATGAAAAAGATGTGATTCAGATCAGCAAGAGTTCACATTCTAATTAGAAAGGCAGGCTGCTGTGATGAGCATAGGCATGTGCAGGAAAGAGGCATGGAGGAGCTAGAAAATCTCTGCTTTTCGAATCAGAGACTGTGATTTGACTCCAGATCCTCCTAATTTTAAGGTGAATATTCTTTGACAAGTTATTAATTCTCTTTAAAATTGAGTTTTATTTGCTTCAAAATTATGGTGATGACACTTAGATATGCTACCTGTAAAACACTTGGCAAAGAGTAGACCCCTAATATATGATTATTCATACTCTCATGTCTGGGTGGGATAAGCCAGGGATGGTTGTGTCTTGCACAAGCCCAGACCACAGCTTCTACCTCTGTCAAGGGAGTGTGTATGTGCATGCATGATAAGTCGCTTCAGTCGTGTCCAACTCTGCAATGTGCCAGGCTCCTCTGTCCATGGAATTATCCAGGAAAGAATACTGGAGTGGGTTGCCATGCCCTCCTCCAGGGGATCTTCCTGACCCAGAGATCAAACCCATGTCTCTAGTGTCTCCTGCATTGGCAGACAATTTCATTACCACTAGCACCACCTGAGAAGCCCCAGGGTCAGTTCATAGCCACTAAATCCTCTGATATTTTTATTTCACTACTGAGCTCTCCTCACTTTCTAGGAAATTTGATGTGAAAATTTGAAGGATGCTGTAAACACTGGATGTTCTTCAGTGGTTTTCAGAAAAGAAGAAAAACACAGGAGACAAGAAGAAAAAAAAAAGACATAGACTTTAAACTGTCATCAATCCCTGCTGTCATCTCAAGCTGGACTGGATTTCCTGGTCTCACATGACAGTACCAGAAACAAAGATAATTTTGTGGGCTAGGTGTGTCTGAAACTCCAAGCTGATAGGTACACAGTGCCATGTAAATACAGGAGCCATTAAAGTTTCAAAACTCAGTTCAGACCTCAAAATCAGAATCAAATCCTGCCTCTTTCCTAAATTCAGATTTGGAGCAGATCCTTATCCTCTAACCTACTATTATTTGGAGCTATGTCATAGGGAAGATAATGCCCTCCCCGCCCTCTCCAGAGACGTCCATTTCCTAAACCTTGGAAACTATGAATATATTAGATTACTTCAGTTCAGTTCAGTCGCTCAGTCGTGTCCGACTCTGCGACCCCATGAATTGCAGCACGCCAGGCCTCTCTGTCCATCACCAACTCCCGGAGTCTACCCAAACCCATGTCCATCGAGTCGGTGATGCCATCCAACCATCTCATCCTCTGTCGTCCCCTTCTCCTCCCGCCCCCAATCCTACCCAGCATTAGGGTCTTTTCCAATGAGTCAACTCTTCACATGAAGTGGCCAAAGTATTGGAGTTACTTAGTCAAAGGAAATTAAATGCAGATGGAATTAGGTTGCTAATAAAATGATGTTAAATAGGAAGAATATTATGGATTATCTAGACATGGCCAACCAATGTAATTACAAGGGTGCTTAAAAGTGGAAAAGGGAGACCGAAAAGAAAGTAAGTGGGAGAGGTAACTATGAAAGAAAGGCACACAGAAATGCAACATTGTTGTCTTTGAAGATGGAAGGGGCCACAGGTAAAGGAGTGTAGGCACTCTCTAGTAGCTGAAAAGGCAAGAGAATAAATTTCCTGCAAGGCCTCCGGAAAGGAACACAGTTGTGGGAAACCTCAATTTTAGTCCAGGGAGACCCATTTCAGACTTTTTACTTCCAGAACTATATGATAAAACATTTTGTTGTTTTATGCCACTAAATTTTTGTGATGATTTGTTATAGCAGATGTGGGAAATAAATACAAGTTGGGACCACAGACTGGATCAAGATCCTGAAATTTACTGGAACCTAAGCTGGACTCATTTATGAATTGTTCACTGGACAGAAAATCATACAAAAGCTTTGTCAGTGATTTCTCTAACAGAAGACCCAGACAACAAAAATGCTCCCTACATTTACTATTATTAAGTCAAAAATATTTTAATAATAGCAATTAACTTATCTAATACTTTCACATTAATGATGCAAAACAGAAAAAATCTATTATTTGCTGGACACCTTTTATTTGCCAAGTTCAAAGCCAAATACCTTTTAAGCATTATTTAATTAATTTTCATAATAACTCTAGGAGCTGTATGCAATTTTTCTCTAGCTTTCATAGGTAAGGATACTGATCCTTACCTGATCCTTCACAGGATCATAAAAGAAATGAGAAATAGGATACAAGTCTGTCTAAACTCCTAAATTCACACTCACTCTCAATTTTTATTTTAAGCTCTTAAAAACAAATGTATTTCAAAATTATTAAACCAGAAATGTACTACATCTGAAGGGCCTCTCAAGCTGAGACACACGCATATACACACACACACGTATATACATATATTACATTCACACCAAGGTAAATGAAAGTTTTCAGTATGCAAACATTCAAACTTCATAAAAGAAAAACATTATTATGTAAGAATTACAATAAATTCATTTGAGAACATTTATCCATAAATGAATATAAAGCATATTTTTATGGTTAAAATGTAGATTCAAACTGTATCTTCTGAGAAATTAGCATAATGATACCTTTCTATAAGTCTGTATGTCAGCTAGATTAGATTAGGCAATGGATATGAAAAACACTTTGTAAACTCTGAAGTGTGTTATGTATGTATTCATTGTTTGCTATTTCTTATAAACCTACTGTTAGCAACACACATTTCTGTAGCCCATGGGATGTTTAAGGGTCTTCAATATATACTCTCTCATTTAGTATAATTTCTAAAGGTGAGCAAGGAGGCATTCCTCAGGAATGAAGACTAGAGGCTCAAAGTTTAGTTTCTTTCAAAAAACATTTACCAAAGGCAGCTATGTGGCATAACTATGTGAAACACAGAATACAAAAGATGGATTAGACATGAATTTTTCCATAAGGAGCTCACCGTCTACTGGGAACAAGTAGAGTATAAATAATTTCAATATGATGGAGTGAATGAGAGTATTAAATGACTGCACAGTGCCACACCGAGAGTTGTTCAGTCACCTGGTGGTGTCCGATTCTTTGTGACCTCATGGACTGCAGCAGGCCAGGCCTCCCTGTCCCTCACCACCTCCTGGAGTTTGCCCAAGTTCATGTTCATTGCGTCAGTGATGCCGTCCAGCCATCTCATCTTCTGACATTCCCTTCTGCCCTCAATCTTTCCCGGCATCAGGGACTTTTCCAATGAGTCGTCTGTTCACATCAGATGACCAAAATACTGGAGCCTCAGCTTCATCTTCATTCCTTCCAGTGAATATTAGGGGTTGATCTCCCTTAATATTGACTGGTTTGATCTTCCTGTCCAAGGAGAGACTTTCAGGAGTCTTCTCCAGCACCACAGTTTGAAGGGATCAATTTTGGGGCCTTCTGCCTTCTTTACGGTCCAGCTCTCACAACCATACGTGATCACTGGGAAGACCACAGCCTTGACTATCTGGACATTTGTCGGCAGAGTAATGTCTCTGCTCTTCAACACACTGTCTAGGTTTGTCATTGCTTTCTTGCCAAGAAGCAATCGTCTTCTGATTTCATGGCTGCAGTCACCATTCAGTGATTTTGGAGCCCAAGAAGAGGAAATCTGTCACTACTTCCACGTTTTCCCCTTCTATTTGCCATGCAGTAATGGGGCCGGATGCCATGATTTTAGTTTTTTGTTTTTTGTGTGTGTGTGTGTGTGTGTGTTTTAATATTTAGACTTAAGCCAGCTCTTTCACTCTTCTCCTTTACCCTCATCAAGAGACTCTTTAGTTTCTCTTCGCTTTCTCCCCAAAGAGTGGTATCATCTGAAAATCCACACAGAAAAAATTAACCCGTTTCCTGGCTTTTAATCTCTCTTCCTCTCTTTATTTTCCCCTTTTCAAACACATTCTTCAAGCCTTTTTTTTCAGTCCTTCTGATCATCTCACAAGAAGGTGCCAAGCATCTCTGTCTTCTCACAGCTCTCCAGATCGAAATCCACCTGGGCAGAGATGATTTGTTTCTTCAGATGCCCTCAAATCATATTGTCTACAGCAGTCATAAGGAGTGATAAAAATGGGTAGAGATAGAGGCTTATAGTCTTCTCTGCACTTACCAATATGCTGGACTCTTAGTATATAGGCTCACTTATTTATTCATTCATTTAGAAAACACTCATTTAACATCTACTATGTTGTAGGTAACATTCTAAGTGCTGATAGTGTAGAAATAGCATCACTAATTGTAATAGCTATTGTCTACAGTGCACTTATCATGGACCAAGCATTCTTGAGGGCTTCCGTGGTGGCTCAGATGGTAAAGGATCTATGTGCAAGGCAGGAGATCCAAGTTCAATCCCTGGGTCAGGAAGATCCCCTGGAGAGGGGAATGGCTACCTACTCCAGTATTCTTGCCTGAAGAATCCCGTGGACAGAGGAGCCTGGTGGACTACAGTCAATGGGGTTGCAAAGAGTCAGACTTGACTGAGTGACTAAGCACACGTGTGCAAGTATTCTTATAAATATTTTGCT
Source organism: Okapia johnstoni (assembly GCA_024291935.2). Taxonomy (NCBI): domain Eukaryota; kingdom Metazoa; phylum Chordata; class Mammalia; order Artiodactyla; family Giraffidae; genus Okapia; species Okapia johnstoni. The sequence goes on from CM044309.1 coordinate 63,154,084, forward strand.
TAGGTTAATTTAATTCTGATGACAAAAATAATACTGTTGTCATTGTTTGAATGCAGGAACTGAGAAAAAGATTAGGTAATTTGCACAAGGCACACTTAGTAAGTGGATAAGCCATAATTCAAACTCAGCCTGGCTTGGGCCAACACACTTAACTGTTATAATAATCCCAGACTTTGAGAAGAAACTCTTTTGCAGTCCTCATTTCTGAGAATTTTATCTTGAAAGAGTCTCAAATTTTATCACTTTATTATGTATAATCATATCATGTGCTTTTTCTCCCCTGTTCTGATAATGTATTAACTATCTTGATTAATTTTTTGAAAGATAAATCCACATTATGATCCCAGAATAAATCCCACTTGGCCGTGATTTTTTTACTACATCTCCAAATATGATCTGCTAATATTTTGTTTAGGATTTTATTTATAATTTATCAGTAACATAGGCTTATAATTTTATTTCTTTTTTTACTTACCCTTTTCTGCTTTTGGTATAAGATCAGACTGTTTTCACAATATGTTAGAGTGTTCCTGTTCACCACTATCTGAAAGATTTGTGTAAGACATTATTTTTCTTAAAAATGCTTGTAGGAATATGCTAATGAAATAATTTAGGCCAGAAGTTTCCCTTTCCTACTTTGGTATGTTACTTTGCTTGTTTTGGAGAAGATTTTTAATTGCAGTTTCAATTTCTGAGATTTGGGGATTTTCTAGTCATATTGTTATTTATTGATTGATTAATTCCATTGTGGTCACTGTACGAATTCAATCTTTTGAAATTTATGTGGATGTGGATTTGCTTTTTTCCTTAGTATAATGCCTGTTTTGGTAAATATTCCAAAAACATTTGAAAATACTGTGTATTCTACAGTTTTTTGGTTGTAGTTTTGGGGCATAATGTCAGTTAGTTCAAATTAGTTACGAGGGTTTTTAAATAAATATTCTCTCTCCCATATGACTTGTGGTTTGCTCTTTAAAAAGTATATTTTAGACTCTACAGAAATAATTGATATTTTGTCTGCCTTTCCAATTAATTCTGTTTTTTATGTGTATCTTGAACTATTTAGGCACATATATATTTGGGCTTCTTATGACTTCCTATTGACTGTTTCCTTTTTCTTTAAAAAAGATTCCTATTTCTTTAACACATTCAGCAATATCTGTTTCCTCTGATACTAATACAGTCATATCAGCTTTTGTTTGGTTAGTGTTTGCATGCTATATATTACTACCACTGTTATTATTTTACATTTAATCTGTGTTGTTAAAGGTCAAGTGTATCTCTCCTAAACATATACTTGAGTCTTGAATGCATATATTTATTTTTCTTAGTGTGATAACTTTGCATTTCCACTGGGTCATTACATAGCTTTACTGAGATCAACTTAAGTCTGCTATTTTAATATTTGCTTTCTAACTGTTCAAACTGTGGCTTGTTTCCTTGTTCTTCCTTTTCTATTTTTAGGATTAGTCAAGAAACATTAGCATTCTGGTTTTTTTTTCCTTTTATTCAATTTTACTTATACATTGGTGTTATTTGTAGTGATACTTTGATTTTATGTTCTTAACTTTTTGCAGCCTACCTTAAATTAGCTCTCTACCAATTCTTGCAAGATCCTTACAACAATTTAATCCATTTATTCCATTTTCTTGTTTCAATTTATTTTATTTATACATAGTTACAACACCCAAAGTACATTGTTTTTATTGCTTAACAACTGTAATATTTGATAGTTATCCAATATTCATCCCTTCTCATGTTTTCATTTTTTTCTGAAATCTCATGTTTTTATATGATTTTCCTTCAGTGTGAAAAACTTGCTTTAGAATGTCTTACAGTGTGAGCCCAATGCCAATACACTCTCTGAAACACATCTGAAAACATTTTAATTTCATCTTCACTTTTTGGAAGGCAGCTATGCTAACCACTATACTTCCAATGCTGCCATTTCACCTTCATTTTTAATCATAGTTTTGTTGAATATAGAATTTCAGTTTTTGTTTTTCTTTCAGCTCCTTAAAGATGCTATTTCAGTATCTTCTGTTTTTCATAGTTACTGTTTGAAAGTTGTCTTGACAGTTGAAGGCCATGTGCCTTTTTCTATCATAACTTTAAAAATCTTTCTTTGTCCTTAGTCTCCAGAAATTTAATTATTATGTCAATATGTCTTCTCGAATCTCTAAGTTTTATCTCTCATCAGTTTTGTAAATTTATCAGTAGCTTTTCAATATTGCTTCTCCTTTCTCCTTTCCTTCAGAGATTCCAGTTATATGTTTGTTAGCATATTTTACAGTTTCCCATGATTCTATTGTAATCTGTTCAGATTTCTTCGTTTTTCTCTCTCTACTTTGGTTTAAATAACTCCTATTGATCTTTCTACATATTCACTAATTGTCTTTTCTGCTGTTACAAATAATGAGTTCTTAATTTATGATATTACATATTTCGTTTTAGAATATCCATTTGGTTTATTTTAAACATTGCATCTCTTTTTCACAGTTACCTATTGATTCATATTTGCCTCATTTAAAAAATATGTGTGTATTTACTTTAAGGCATTTCTAATGAGTAATATACTAATCTGCTTTTATGGGCTATTTTTTCTATTGATTATGAGTTCTATTTTTCTCCTTTACATTTCAAGCTAGTTTTATTGATGTACAACCCTTCTGTAAAGGATTGTAAGGACTAAAGATGGTGTTACTTTTCCCCACATGGTATTTCTTTCCTCTAGCAGGAAGAATCATGAGCCACCTTGATTTATTAGCAAGCAAGCTAGGTCAAGACTGGTTTGCAGCCCTAGTCAGACTCAGTTTACCTCTGGTTACAAATCTCTCAAAGGCAAAAACTTTCCTGTGTTTTATTAAAGACCCAAACTTCTAGCAGAATTTTGGCTTAGAGTACTGTTGATTCCCATGCTTCCTTGGCCTTCTGCAAAAATCCTGTTTCTCTCCTTGGGAAAACAAATTTATCATTGATAACTCCTCTAGATTCTAATTTCCCACATGAGTCTGAATGGTTATCAAATATTAGCTTCCTCTCCAGTATTCTGCATATGAAGGATCTGATCTTTTAACTATGCTCAGATTCTGCAAATATGCCCAGTGAGTAAAATACTCCTTAAATTCCACCAAGTGAAATGGATTTTTTCCCTGTTTAGATTAATTCTTCTAGACCTTTTACATGTACAAAGCTCTTCAGTGATTAAAAAAGTATAACATTTATAATTTATTCATTTTTCTAATTGTTATTATGGAGAAAATTGTCTACCAATAGATTTTAAAATTTAACAGGGAATAGAAGTCCATATATTGATTTTCTAAGTAGAAAACTCAACTTCATTAAATTTTAAAAATAAATTTAGAGAGTAAAGTTATAAAGCAATGTTGCACACTATTTAAATCCTATCAGTTTCCTTATTTGTAAAATTTATAACTTGAATATGAAATAATAAGAGAAAGCAATTTCAGACCATTTTGGTAAATAAAGTTTGTCTTGCAAAACTGCCAGTTGAGTCATAGTAATGGGATCTATCTCTTCATGATTCTTCTAATAATTTTTTTATTAAACAGCTATTATGTACTATGTACCACATCAGTGCTGTGGATCTGTACTGAATATAAGAATAATAAATTCTATTATGTACTATGTACCACATCAGTGCTGTGGATCTATACTGAATATAAGAATAATAAATTCTAGGTTCAGAAGGAGGTTGATAGTCTCATGAATGTCACTTATGCAGAGGTTACATCTTACTGAAGGGATGACAGTGCAAAGAAATAAAATTTATTAATGTCATTGTCTTATGACAGTGAGCCACCTGGGTATGTCAGCAGCCCTCAAGAGAAAACACATGTCTCAAAGAGATGTTTTTAAGGCTGTTGACAAAGAGAAACATCTCTTTTTAATAAATGTAAAATGACATCTTATAAAGTTAATGTGGCATAAAACTATAAAGTACAAAACTTTTGTAAAGTCCAATTGTTTAGAAAATTGATTGTGCAGAATATTAGCAAGTTTCATAACTGACTTGTAGAAGCAGAGTAGTAACATAAAATATGTAATATGCAAATAATCAAACAGCAAAATAGAAGCTAGAAAAATTTCAGGGCAGAGATAGTAAAACTACCACCTAGATGTGGTGAGACTCTTTATGTATTTTGATTCTTCGGTATTTAAAATATAAAAAGACAAATCCTGAAAAAAATGAAGACTGAAGACCGTAAAATCAGAATTCTAAAAGTATAAATATATCTTCCTTGAAATGTCCCTTGTGTTACTTTCTAGCTTCCTTGATAAGAAGACATGGGTAAAAAATAAAAGTGTTTATTTTTACAGAAAACTTTCTATTAGTTGGAAATTGTTATATTAAAGGATATAATGATGATAATAATAACTTATACTTGTTAAGCACTATTAAGTGCCAGTCCCTGCTCTTTATATGTGTTTTACGTGTTTCAGCTCTTGTGATTTAATCCTATAATCATCTCATAAGTTAGATACTCTACTATCACTATTCTCATTTTGCTGATGAGAAAAAAGGCAGTTTTTCCTCTTTTAATCCTCTTCAGTATTTCCTTTCATCCTCATAATAATACTAAGGTTGAATACTATTACCATTTCCATTTTATGGGTGAAGAATTTACTAACATTCTTCAATTAACTTAAAAATTAACTCAGTCAATGTCACACTAGGAAACTGTGATGCCAAATTCAACTCAGATATTCTGGGTCCAGAACCATTGCTTTTAATCACTAACACTAAGCCATGTCCAGTTTAAAAGGAGTACTATAACAATAATATTTTTTAAAGTGTTTCTATCGGTCAACTTATAAAATTACTATGACAGATTACTCATAGAAACTAGGTGCTTTCGGGATTCCTCAAACTTTTAAAGACATATATGAGTTGAAATCATTGACCTAAAATGGTTTACTCATGTTCTTAAAAAGTCTCCTCCGTGCTTCATTATTCACCAATGTTTATGTTCTTCATGGTCTTTCTTCTTCACCAGATTCTCAGAGGAAAATGTATTCTCCTTTTCTTTGTTGTTATACAACTGCTAACCTTTTTCACCTGTTCCAAGACCTCATGCCATCAACCATTTTTGTCACTCCCCTATATATTCAACCAATGCCATTTTTTTTGTTTGTTTTAGTTTTCAAGTTTTGCTGTAACAAGGTACAGCATCTCAGCCAATAAAACTAATATTTCCTTCATCCTATAAAGATAAAAATAACACCTTCTCCCATCCTATTAATGTTTAATATCTTATCTTCCTTTATTATCCAGCTTTATTGAAAAGGGAGTTTATACTAAGTCTTCCTATAGGAAAGAGCTGTTCGCTTGCAACTGAAAGAACTTAACACTGACTAACTTAATAAAATAGGAATATATCGGGGAGATGTATGATAGCTAACAGGACAGCAGCTGTACCTTTGGAAGGAGTGGCTGCCAGAGAAATGCTCTCCAAACATTTCATCTTCAATATGGTATTTCTTACACATCTTCCTATTAGGTGGTGCCCTTGGACTGGCTCTGACCAAAAGTCTGTTGGTATTATAAATAAATTTTATTTATAGTAAGGGCATAGAATTGCTGATGCAGGGTTCTCTATTTCTCTGCTACATTAGCTGTCATAGGTTGAGTTCGCCAGGAACAAATACTGAGATAGAGTTGAGTCACGGGTATTTTTTACAGGCACACATACATGGTGTGTGCTCAGTCATGTCCAACTCTGTGACGCCATGGACTGTAGCATGCCAGGCTCCTCTGATCATGGAAATTTCCAGGCAAAGAATACTGTAGCAGGTTGCCATTTCCTTCTCCAGGGGATCTTCTCAACCCAGGAATTGAACCCGTGTCTAGTCTCCTGTGTCTCCTGCATTGGCAGGCGAATTCTTTACCATTTTGACACCTAGGAATGCCTTCACAGCTTTTTATTAGGGATCAATACCTGCTAAGGGAAGAGGGTACAAGTCAGTTTGGACAGAGAAAGAATTTGCCTGCAATGCAGATCCAAAAAAGCCTAAGCCAACCCAGGGGAAGATTTGGAATAAGTATATAGTTCCCATTACAATTTGAGTTGAGCAGAAATCGCCAGGTCTTTGTAATCCCAACTTGTTCCATATAAGAGCTGCCCAGGGAAAGGCAGGACCTTGGGCATGGGGACTCTCTACAGTAAAGGCCGACCTTGAAGTTTCTGATAACTGAGGTTGTCTGGTTACATCACTCTCCATAGCTGGGAAGCAAGTCCTTCTTTGAAGGGAAATCTGGGAGGAGCATCTCTGTGTCTACCACAAATATCCAAGATGACTGAGTTTGGTTACTATGATTCATATGCCTAGATGTATATGGCTAGCAGAGGAAGGATATATGAAGTAGTAGTTTCACTAGAACTGCAAAAGAGGAAATATAATAGTTTCCAAAAGGGAAATAAGATTCTGTTATCAGATAGAAGGTGGAATGGATATTGGACATGCATAAACAACAGAATTTTTATTCTTTATCATTTTCTCATATCACTTCCACTTTCTAATTGATGGAAAGTGAAGTCCTCCCTTTTCAGTCTACTTAGATTTTGCTAAGCTCACAAATATTTTTATTAAGTTAGTTACATATGATTCAAAATATTCCCTGCCCTTTCTTGTGGAAAGATGATATCTGCTCCCTCCTAGAAAGTCAGGCTTAAGCACATGACTTTGGCCAATTAGATATAACAGGATGTGGCATGTATAGTTGATTGACAATGTTTCAGGTGTACAGCAAAGTGATTCAGCTATACGTATATATAAATATAAGAATATATGTGTGTGTGTGTGTATATATATATATATATATATATATATATATTTCAGATTCTTTTTCATTATAGATTATTTCAAGATATTGAATATAGTTTCCTGTGATATATAATAAGTCCTTGTTGTTTATCTATTATATATATATATATATAGTAGTGTCATTGTTGTTCAGTAGCTAAGTCATGTCTGACTCCTTGCTACCCCATGGACTGCAGCATGCCAGGCTTCTCTGTCCTTCGTGATCTCCTGAAACTAGCTCAAACTCATGTCCACTGAGTCAGTGATGCTATCTAACTATCTTATCCACTGCCACCCCCTTCTCCTCTTGCCCTCAATCTTTCCCAGCATCAGGGTCTTTTCCAATGAGTCAGCTCTTCGCATCAGGTAACCAAAGTATTAGAGCTTCAGCTACAGCATCAGTCCTTCCAATGAATATTCAGGACTGATTTCTTTTAGGATTGACTGGTTTGATCTCCTTACTGTCCAAGAGACTCTCAAGAGTCTTCTCTAGCACCACAGTTTGAAAGCATGAATTCTTCAGTGCTCAGCCTTCCTGATGGTCCATTGAGCACATCCATACATGACTACTGGAAAAACCATAGATTTGACAAGACGGACCTTTGTTGGCAAAGTACTGTCTCTACTTTTTCATATGCTGTCTAGGTTTGTCATAGCTTTTCTTCCAAGGAGCAAGTGTCTTTAAATTTCATGGCTGCAGTCACCATCTGCAGTGATTATGGAGTCCAAGAAAATAAAATCTGTCAGTTTCTACTTTTTCCCTGTCTATTTGCCATAAAATGATGGGACAGGATGCCATGATCTTAGTTTTTTGACGGTTGAGTTTTATGCCAGATTTTTCACTCTCCTCTTATAGTAGTGTATATCTCTCAATTCCAATCTCCTAATTTATCAGTTTTAAGAGAAGCTGGTCATTCTGCCTTGTTCTTTTTCTGTTCTTCAGTGAACCTATGTCCAAATAGTAGTTGTTAAGCCTGGACCCCAGAGTGAGGACAGGAAGCAGCATAGCAGACAACCAATAATAGAGAAACAGAAGCTGAGGGGTGGGTATATGATCGTAGTGAGGACTCGGTGGACTTTGACCAGGAATTCATATCCCATTTACATTTTGTTGGATGTCTTATCCAATCCCAGAGTCTCAGACTCAAATGGCTTTAGAAACTGGACAGGTGATTTCACATTATTCCAAAGCCAGTGGTCATTTTGTTAGGGAGAGCTAGTGCCCAAAGAGAAAAGGAATTATATATCCTTGGCTGAAGGCATTCCAGTTCAAATGGTTTGTATAATCTCTACCCAACCAAACCCATCTTCTGGATGAAATCAATCCTAGGATCACCAGTTGACCCTCCAGCTACACCAAGCGGACCTCTCAGTGTGGCCTAGGATGGCACTTCCTACAAGCTTATAAGGATTAGTTCTTAACACACTGAAGCCTGAATTCCAAGCAACTAGGCAGGTTCTTTCTATAGGGAGGTCAGTGCTCATGAAGAGCATTGTACCTTTGTACCTTAGTACAAAGAATGGAATTTAAGCCATCCCAGTACAGTTTCATGAATAAAGTTTAATTTTTTTTCATTATTTGCTCTAAGAAAAGAAAAACAAACAAACAGATTTCCTCAAGGAGAGAACACGTCCAAATATCTAAGTTCCTTTCATCCCTGCCATCCTGAAATCCTTGTTTAAAACAACTTAAATCACCAGAGGAGCATTAAAGTCCTCTTTAGAGCTAATCTATTCAGCAATGCCAGAAGAATGCAGACTGAGCAGCAAGTCGAAACAAATTCCCTGGGACCAGAGCTCTTGAAGGGACAGAGGGACTGTTTTCTTCAACATAAAAGGGAATGGAATACATTTGCTCTATTTTCCACTTTTCTGTTCTGAAATATGAGACACTTTGAGTGTGTTCCTTAGGCATCCTGAAGAATAAACTATTTCTGGCCCCACAAACCCATTTCTCTTTGTGGAAATCAGATTCCACCCTCCCAGGGACTTCTCAGAAGAAAATCAAAGCTTTCAACTCCGGAAACATCCAAATAGCATCCTTTCCTCAGAGTACACTGGTAGCTGTGGATCTCCAGCCCCACTGTGGGAGTGTGGGTTCATATCCTGCTATTGCTAAGCAGATGACATCACTCTTCTTTTCCATAAAGAGTTGTTCCATATGTGCTGCTTGCAGAGCAAAACACACATATGTGGGGACTGCAGATGAAATATGCATGCAATGTGGGCCCAGGCCAATTTCGTCTCTTAAAGGAAACAGCAATGCTATTTAAGTGGTACCAATAAAATAACATTTTCTCTTCCGAATTTAAAAACAATTCCCAAGCCTGCATGGAATCAACCCTTTCAAATAGTTCAGGAATCTGTTATTACGTCCTCTGAACACAAAAGTTTCATGTTTGGGAGTTGCTAGATCTAACAGAAAATAATAGGGACTTTTCTAATTGCTTGTAACTGGCCGGGCACTTAACATTTAATTCTCATCATAAGCTTTTTCTAACAATGACATGCTTCCCATTTTAGGAGTGATAAAAATCAAAGCGGAGGCTCATAGAGGTTCAGTAAACTGTTTAGAGTATTAATACTGGAGCCTGGGCTTTCATCCCTGGAAATCTGATCATGAACCTGGAGTTCCTTCCACCCCTGCTCATCAGAAAACAATAAATAGGTGAAAGGCAAATGAGTATTTTTGATAACACATTTTTTAAATAGGATGTCTTGCCAAATCTCTTCTCTCTGGGACGCTTCACAATCTGTTCCCTCGATATTTTTTTTTCCTTCTTGAAGGCAGGCTGAAGTAATAGAAACAGGCTCTTGGAGGGCTTTGAAGCACAATAGTATATAAAGATGTGACAGTGACTGCTGTCCTGAAAGCACAAACTAAATCTCCAGCAGGGTTTGATCATCTCTAAGTCTAAGCTGGGAGATAAGAGATTTGTGACACGGGCAATGCCATTAATTCTGGGACAGGGGTACTAATACATTTCCTTGTTCTGTCTGCCTTAAGGCTTTTTCCAAGAGACTCAGTGAAAAGAGCCACTTCTCTTTCATATTTCTGGGGACTCCAATTGATCTCAGCAGCACCCATCTCTCCTCCCCTACCTTTCTACATCTTCCCAGGTGGCAAATGGATGGAAGGATTGGCTCCTTGGCCGTTTAGCAGCCGAATAACGATTGTTTTCCATCTCTCTCTTTTCTTCCCAACTCCTCTCCTTATCCCCATCCTGGGAAGTTAAGTTTCTTCCAGTGAGGTCTTCCCCTGTAATCCAAGAGGCCTCTTCTTTTCAGTCCATCTACAGTCATTATCAAATTGAGCATTTCTCCAGAGCTTAAAGTTTGACTCTCTGGAGCTGGGAACAGATAGTGCTAATGATAAAAACAAAACAAAACAGCCTCCCCGCCCACCCAAACAGCTGTCACCAATCACACTCTCCAATCCTCAGGGAGATCTGTTGAGCTTACTAGAGTGAAGGATCAATCTTGAGTTGCCCTGGCAACAGTAATCAGCTTTGAGAACATCCTCCTGGGCTGTTTGGATGCACAGAAAGGAAAAAGCAGTATGGGGAACAAAGGTTTGTTCTCCCCATGTTTTGAGAAGTCCCTGCACAGCAGTTCACTGTGTTCACCATGAGGAGTACTTGTGGATCTCACAGCATAAAGAGGGTCTGCTGCGATGAGATTGATTTCACTTAAGAGGCCCTTGAAATATGCATGCACATCCTAAAAGTTTTCAAGAACATTTATCAGGAGCCAAATTTCCAGGGGGAGTTGGAAATCAATTTCTCAACAGCAAACTCCACCCCTGTCAGTTGCTCAGATCCACAGCCCTCATTCTAGGTTGGAAAATGAAAGAATCTCCTGAAATCCACATTGGGAGAGTAAAATGCGGTTGTCAGTGAAGACAAGAAGGCAGGGTTGTCCACCACCACCCCCCACACCCTTATTGATTCCAGCTTTAGCTCTGTGCAAGTTTATTTTTAAAAGTGTGGATGCTCCATTTTCAGAGAGTGATCTAAAATTATACTCCTGCATGCCTGTGGCTGTGATGTGTATATAAATCCAAAACCTCAGAATAGAGTGGATTACACTGAGAAGCACAGATAGACCAAAAAGCAGAACAGGATGATTCCTTCTACCTCCTGTGTCAGGAGGCAGCATTCATGGCATTAAGCACATCAAATGTTGTCAGAGTTGATTTCATGAATAGGTTTCTGTGTAGAGTAACTTAAAGGACATGGAAGAAGACTGTTTTCCAGGTGTGATCCCATATTGCCTTCTTCTCTGCCTAAAATGACATTTTTGATAAAACTAAAATTGTAAGAATAAAAGCAAACATTGATTAAGGGTGTTCCATGTAAGAATAAAAGCAAACATTAAGAGTGTTCTATGTACTGGTGTATGATCAGACCCTCCACCCGGAGATGGCTCTTCTCTCACTCTCTGTACATCCCCTGCCAGACGAGTGCTTGCTTCATCTACAACTTACTCAGACCACTGACCTTCCTACATACTTACCCCTACCCCAGTTAGTGATTGTTCTAACCTTTAGAACATCATCCACCTGATCCATCTACCATCCATCAGAACATCTCCACCTGATTGCTGATCAAAGGGGTGGTGAGAGGCGTGCTCCTCGGCCAGTTTCCCTGGTAACCAATGAGCCAACCCCATGTCAATTCCCCCTATAACTGGTAAGCTCCCCCTCCCTCCAGGAGTTGTCCTGTCCTGTCTGCTGCCTGCCTGGCACTGTAGAGTGTTATTGCTGTGTGGCTGGAGTGGGAGCTGTCACGTCCCGGGACTTGCAGGCGTCCTTAAGATGGACTGACCTCCAAGGGAGGGTTCTTGGCTTCAAGACACGGGGGAAAGAATTCAAGAGCCAGCCAAGGAAAAGTGAAGGTAAGTTTATTTAGAGGGATACGCCTTCCATGGGTGGAACACGGACTGTCTCTGAAACTGAGAGTGGGCCCTGAAATTGATAGCGGGTTTTGCGGGCTAAGTAATTGTACACACTAATGAGCGGGAGGAATATTCTTGCTATTTTGTGGAACAGTGAAGGTTTCTGGAAAAAAAAAAATGAGGCCACTGCCAACTTCTTGGCTTTTTATGGTCCCTCTCGGAACTGCTGTGGCATAAGAACCAGGTGTGTGGTGGGGGGGAGGGTGGTGGTGATGTTTGCTGCTACAGTGAAGGTATCCTGAGCTCAAGGTCAACAACTGTGCTGCTCTTCCCAAAGCCATCTTGGTTCCGGCTGGTTCGGGCTGGTCTTTCTCGCATCCCTACAGCTGTGCCCTTCTTCAATTACCTAGCGTTTGTGTCCTCCTTTCCCTCCTGTCTCAGCTCCAGGGCCTTGCTTGGAGGTATAAGATTCCCCACCCATGAAACCACTGAGGTCTGTTGCTAACTTTGGGCTCGCTCTTTGGTCTTGAGGATGGGCAAGTACAGGGCTTATAGGCCTGCTGGATGCAGCCCCAAAATTGCTGGAGCAACCAGGAGACCAAGGAAACTCCCGAGAGCCCTGAGATGTCCTGAAATAAGGACAAGGAATGGAGAGTTCACAGGAGCTGTCCACTTACACGTGGGGCCCAGGAGTCACTGGGTGTAATTCTGAAGGTTATGGAGGACTCCTGAGGAGGCTGACCTCTCTTGGGGGCCACTAGGACAGTATGGAGAACTCTAGGCAACCCCTAAATCTGTTGTGGAGATAGTGACTGACATTGGAACGGGAAAAAGTGTTAGATAATACAGCATTGGCCACAGCTGTGGGCTGGCAGCTGCTTCTCATATTAAGAAAGGCCACAGAGGCCAAGTTAACAGCTGAAGTGAAGGTTAACTTAAATGCTGATTCACGTTCCTCTGGAAGTGAGGCAGGTGCACCTGACTGAATGATATGTATTATGGTTACTCTTACTTGTTTACACCTAATTGGCTATTTAGAAACTTAAAAGAAAAAATCCCTGAAAGTGTGTTAATTGGGAATCTTTTGACTTTATAAGACAGGTTTCTGCCTATGAGCTTGGAGGAAGTTAACTTTCTAGAAGGAATGTGTATTTCTATTCCTGTGCTTTTGAGAGAGAAATAATCTACCTGGGCTCTCAGGAACTTGAATGCTTGAGAGCAAAGGAAAAAAAGAAGCCTTAAATTCTAGCAAGAAAATGGAGATCCTTGTGCATGTATATGTATGTCTTTGCCAACAAAGGTCTGTCTAGTCAAAGCTATGGTTTTTCCAGTAGCCATGTGTGTATGTGAGAGTTGGACTACAAAGAAATCTGAGAGCTGAATAATTGATGCTTTTGAACTGTGGTGTTGGGGAAGACTCTCGAGAGTCCCTTGGACTGCAAGGAGACCCAACCAGTCCAACCTAAAAAAAAAAATCCATCCTGACTATTCATTGGAAGGATTGATTCTGAAGCTAAACTCCAATCCTTTAGTCACTGGATGCGAAGAACTGACTCATTGGAAAAGACCCTGATTCTGGGAAAGATTGAAGACGGGAGGAAAAGGGGACAACAGAGGATGAGATGGTTGGATGGCATTACTGACTCAATGGACATGAGTTTGAATAAACTCTGGGAGTTGGTGATGGACAGGCCTGGCATGCTGCAGTCCATGGGGTCGCAAACAGTCAGACACGACTGAGCAACTGAACTGATGGGTATCTTAGAAATATGAAGTGTCTCTGCTTGCAAATGGCATTGCCAAGATTGGTTTGTGGACAAGCTCTGGTTAATTGGCTTAAAAGAAATTACACACATATATGAATTCTCAGAAAGCTTCAACATTTGCCCACATCCTGGTGAATGACTGTTCTTAACATAATAAGTATCTTACTCACTCTTGATACTTTTCAGCTGCTTATGTCTGTATTGTTTGTGGCATTTGGTTGCCTCCATGTACCTGACCCCAGGCATATCAAGGGAGAGGGGCAGACCAAGATTGTAAAGGTCATGTCATTCAGGGTATATAGAGGTGGAGTCTATGATCAGGGCACCCAAGGTGGCTGTTCTCTTGCTCTCTGAACATCCCCTATTGTACCAGTGCCTGCTTTATCTACACCCTACTCTCATGACTGACCTTCCTATATATGTGCCTCCACCCCAGATAGTGACTGTTTTAACCTTTAGATCAGAACATCTCCACCTGACAGCTGATCAAAGAGGTGGTGAGGGGTGAGACCTTCTGCTGGTTTCCCTGGTGACTGATGAGCCAACCTGATGTCAATTCCCCCTATAACTGGTAACCTCCTCCTCCCTACTCCTGGGAGCAAAGACTGCTGCCATGTCTGGAAGATATACATACATGCATATATGTAATATATCCTTTAATATAATGGAATATTACTCAGCCTTAAATAGGAAGCTCTTATCACTTACAACCACATGGATGAACCTGGCAGATATTATGCTAAGTGAAATAAACCAGACACAGAAAGACAAATTTTGCATATCTCATATATGGAATCTAAAATAGCCATACTCATAGAATCAGAGTGAAAGGGTAGTTGGAAGAGGCTAGTGGACAGAGGAAATGAGATTTTGGTCATAGGATCCAAAAAAGTTGATAAGCTCTGGAAATATAAGGTATAGCATGGTGACTATAAAATGATACTGTATTTTATATTTCAAATGTGACAAAAGAGTGAATCTTATGTGTTCTCACCACACATACAAAAAGTAATAACTATAACGTGATGCTTATGTTTATTAGCTTTATTGTGATGATCATTTCATGATATATAGATATATGAAAACATCACATTGTATACCTCAAATAAATACAATTTTTTGTCAATTTAACCATAAGAAAGCTGGGGAAAAAGCTTGGATGTGAGTTCGGCCTGGGGAACATTAGCTCTGGTGCTTGGGGTAGTAATAGAGGTTGAGAGAAGTGGAGTTGTATAGCTACCAAAATGTAGTATGAAGGCTCTGAGAAGAGAGGAAGGGAGGGTTCAAGGATTGGTAAAGAGCAGTAGTTTGCAAGCTTAAGAGATGGATAGTAAAATATTTCCACCCTACAGACCTATGGTCTCTGTTGCAACTACTCAACTTTGCTGTCATAGCACAGAATTCCCCATAGAGACAGCAAGTGAGAGAATTATCATGGTTGTGTTTCTGTGAAATTTTTATTTATGGAGATTGTAATATAAATAATTCATATATCATGAAATGCATTCCTCTTTTTTTTTTCCAACTATTCAAAACGTAGGGGACTTCCCTGATAGTTTAGTGATTAAGACTTGGCCTTCAAATGCGGGGCATGCAGGTTCAATCCCTGGTCTGAGAGCTGAGATGTGACATGTCTCACAGACAAAAAAAAAAACCAGAACATAAAATAGAAGCAATATTGTAACAAATTCAACAAAGACTTTAAGAATAGTCCACATCAAAAAATCTTTAGATAACAAGCCAAAAAATAAAGGGATCAAAATATAATAACCATTTGTAACATAGCCCACAGGAAAACACACAGCAAGCCAAGTTTCACCCATCAGCTATACTTTGTCCACCCCTAGAATAGGGCGTGGAAAACCCTCAGAGGATTTGTCCTTACAGGGAGAGACTCCACCAGGGCTACAGTGGAGACCTCACCTTTCAGGATCCAGTCAACTTACAGGTACTTTGGAAGGAAAGGTGTATGTATTTTTGGTGCCACTTGTAAGTGCCAGGGCCTGAGCTGGCACTTTATATACTTCATCTTTGCTTAGCCTCTCCTAGGAGGTGATGGTGTTACTCATTGTTTATCTTACAGCTAAAAAAGCCTTCCTCTGCATCACAACACAGCCAGTAAGTGAGGGGACTGTGATCAATAGTGGTGACTGGCTCAAAAACCCTTTCCCTGCCCACTGTTCTACACTGTCTAGCAGGATCAGAACTTGACCCAGGTGGGCCCTGATTGAACACACCAGTTCATTTTTGTCTCAGTGACATGACAGAAGAATAATACCTTGGAGGTTATGACTACCTAGTGATTTTTCATCCAACTCTCTTATTTTGCAGGACAAGTAGATGGCTTACCAATGCTAGATTTGAGGTGAGATATGATGATGAAGAGTAAAAATAGACTCTAAGACAAGCATTCCCAACTAGGGGTAATTTTGCCCTCTAGGGGACAATCCATTATATCTAGAGATATTAATATATTTGGTTGTCACAAGTAGGGAAGGAGGTGTTGCTGGAATCTAGCAGGTAACAGCTAGAGGTGCTGCAAGATATTATACAAGGCATAGGAAGAACCTTACAGAAAAATAACTATCTGGCCCCAAATATTAGTAATGCTGCTGTTGAGAAATCTCACTCTAAATGTTCAGTATTTCTGCCATCCTGAAGGCTCAACTCTCACCAAATCAAGTTTCTACTTTAAAAAAATAATTTTTATGGCCTATGAGATAGCATATAACCAGTTTAGGATGCTCTATTTCTCCTTCGCCAGCCTGAAATACACCCCAACCAGTTACCAAGATCTGTGACCTAGCCACACTTGAGTGCTTGAATTTCCCTGAAAATACCTACTGATTTTCTGTCTCTTCACCTTTGCTCAGGTTTCCTCTCTGCCTGGGAACAGCCTTCCACCCTATTCTCATTTATCAAAGTTCTCATTTTCCCAAATCTGGCTCAGACTTCACCTCTTCTTTCAAGCCATTTGTTGGATATTTGTCTTTGACTCCCCCAAAGCACTAATACGAGGGCAGTAAATAGAATCTAAACTTGTGCACTATTCACTGGCTTTTCCCACTTGAACCCCCAATACTAGTCACCTTCAGTACATTTCTGGGTTCATAGGTGTCTCTGATTTTATCTGTTTCCTGTTTTGCTGAGTACCATGCCAGGCACTGGGCTCTGAATAAATCAGGAATGTAAAGCTTAATATCATTTGTTTAGAACAATGAAGAGAAAGGCAAAGAAGACTAGACATTGATTCAAGAAACAAACTATCATATGCTTTAGCATCTCCAAAATCTGTACTATGAACCAACTTCCCATCTACTGTTGAAAAGTTACATCCATTGACATGGCTGATTCATGTCAATGTATGGCAAAAGCCACTACAATATTGTAAAGTAATTAACCTCCAATTAAAATAGATAAATTTATTTTTTAAAAAAAGAAAAGGCAACATTTTTGTTTTCATAGATTGAAGTCCCGTAAGAGCTGGAAGGAAGAACCAGTCTAGATCAGAACTCACTAGGCTGAGTAGAATAGTTGTTAGTACTCATTCCTCTCCACCTTGAGTAACCTGTATTTGCTGGGGAGTCAAAGAGGTGAGCAGGGAGATTCTTATCACCCAGAAAAGGGCAGTTTTTGTCCTTCTGCAAAAAAGAGCATGAAAGACTTCCTGGTGGTTATTTCCATTGGTTCATGGGGGCATTATCTCTGATACAATGGAAATACTTCTGGTGGGTGAAATTTCCACATATGCACATTGGCTAATCCGATTGTCAGATCAACCTTGGTAATAACAGTAGGTTTATGGTTAAATCATCCAAATTATTAAGCCCATTATTGCCAATACAGGTGCCTCCCCCCACCTCTCCCGCAAATCTGAAAGTAGTCCATTCCTGTGAAATCTTTTGTAAGCTGAAATTCATAAAGCAAAGGAGCAGTTACCTTAGGACACATCTTGCTAACAGATGCACAAAATAAATCGAGATAAAGCACAGATGCTCACAGACACCGTCCAAATATATGGTGACTTGGTGCTAAGATGCTGGTGTCATTCCTGAGAAAAGAACTTGGCAGTTCTACTCTCCCTGATTGGGGTACATACCTCTATCACAACTGTTGCACAACAAATGCTGACCACTATTTTTACTTCTGGAGAAGGCAATGGCACCCTACTCCAGTACTCTTGCCTGGAAAATCCCATGGACAGAGGAGCCTGGTAGGCTACAGTCCATGGGGTCGCTGAAAGTCGGACACGACTGAGCGACTTCACTTTCACTTTTCCCTTTCATACACTGGAGAAGGAAATGGCAACCCACTCCAGTATTCTTGCCTGGAGAATCCCAGGGACAGCGGAGCCTGGTGGGCTGCCGTCTATGGGGTCACACAGAGTCGGACATGACTGAAGCGATTTAGCAGCAGCAGCAGCATTTTTACTTCTCGCCTTTTTTCTTAGAAGCAAAATCTTCAAATGCATTTTGGTTAGCCAAAATAGGTATTGATATATGTCTTTGATAAAAGTAAACTTTTGAAAAGTCGGGGATATCCATGTTTCTTAAGCCTCCACAGAGAGCCCAAGAGTGAGCTGAATGGTTAGAAAGCAGGATTTTACCTCTGCCTCTGTGAATCTGATGCAAGACTGTGATTCAAGTATAATGCAAGACCTTGTTGGAAGTAAATGTAAATTTTTGTGTTACACACATCTAGTACTTTAGGTTTTAAAAAAGCATGAGGTTGAATGAAGCAGGGGTCAGCAGAGCAAGCTTTAGGGGAGAAAGGCCGGTGCCTGGACCCTGAAAGGTGAGAGGGGTCTGGATAGGTGTGGGAGTAAAAGAGAAATATGCTTATTTTTAAACAGTCATTAAATGGGAATGGCCCAGAGCATAGCCTCACCTTGAGGGAGGCTAAAGTCATATTTTGTTTCTCAGAAAAAGCTGAAGTTCCCAAAGCATTTCCAAAAACATTTTGAAGAAAATTGGATGCTGTACCTTTTTATGATCTAACTATTTCCGGGTATGATTCCATACCTTTTAAAAATGTCTGCTCTCACTCTCAGAAGCTCTGGGAAAGGATTCTTTGTGGTTCGACATTCCTTTCATTTACTCCGGAGGGAAACTCACCAAGACAATTTCCATATGTTGATCTTCTCCTATACATATTTATGTCAACAGTTTCCTTTTTAACAATTTTCAAAACACGTGCTCTTTCCCAAGTTATTTGCCCTAGAAGTAGTGCAGCAATAGCATGATTCATGGATTACGGGGACTGTGCAGTTATACAAGCGGGTATGACATTTCTGCTTGGTGAAAGTCATTGTTCCAGAACGTATCAAGTGGCAAGATTCACCCACTAGGTCGAGGAAGTTCTGTTGTAGTAGGTGATAAACCTGACTCTGAAACAGGTTGTTGGTTTTATTAAGAGATTGTCATAATACCTATTTGTAATATAAAATTTATCCTAATTTAAAATAACACAGGAGTAGGAATGAGAAAGAGTCGATAAAAACAGAGTCTTAAGACTGGAAGCTCTTAATTTCCGTATCCTCCAAAAAATTATGTGGAATTGGAAAACAAGTAAAAAATAACATGAAAATATTTGAGGTTTACAAATAACAGAACAGGAATTTCCTAAAGATCCATTACAAGCATTTTTGATGAGGCATTCCCCTCTCCTTAAAGACTGAATTTGAGTTTTGAAATTTATATACATCATATTAATAGTTTTGAGTCGTTTAGAACATATGTTTTAGCATGTACATTATGGTAGGCCAAACAGGAGACAAGATTTACCTAAAGTAGTGAATTACCCAAGTTCATACTTTCGAAAAGCGACAGTAAAAGGTCCCATCATTCGGAGTGCTCTTTATATCGGCCACATACGCATTTACTGGGGAGAAGTTTTCCCAGGCAGTCCCGAATCTTTACAGCTTCAGGCCATAAAAAAGTATACATTGGAAAAGGGAGCTCGACCAAAGTCAGAGATTGAAGAGCTCAGTCCTATTACCTATCTTTAGGGCATCGTTTGTCCTTCTGCTCCATTTCCATCCTTGAAATGAGAATGTGACTAGAGAAACTTTGTCTTATCACCATCTTCTAGCCTACATTAAAAAGAATCCGTGAAAATTTACAATGGCCAGAATACAAGGAGTGTTCTTTGTGTGTTAGGCAATGCAGAGCACTTCCCGTGCATTTTCTGACTCTAAACTTACAGCACTGTTGGCCAGGATCAATGAGTTTCTATGTGCAGAACACTGAACACAGTGCCTGGCCTACAGCTCTTGGAAATTAAAAAAGATAGAAAGGAGAGAAAGAAATGGTTTTCAGACAGTATTATTTTCCCTATTTTAAAGGAGAGGACACTAAGGTTGTAAAGAGGTAAGATAGCCGAAGGACAACCAAGTAACAGTGAAGCCATGACTCAAACCCAGGTCCTGAGATCCAAAGTCCAGGTCTAATGAGTATTTGAAAATCTAAAAATTAGAAAGCTGTACAGCCATGGAGCAAAGATGTCCCTCCTTCCTTCAACAAAATTATGAGTTGTCAAAATTTTTTAAAGTACTGTGTTTTGGTGATGCAAGTGCAAAAAGAGAACTATCAGTAATGGCAAGCTAGGACTTCAAGAGGTCTACGTGGGATCAGAATTTATAAGTTGGATGTTTTCAGGTTCATGTATTGCTGAGAGTGAGTTACATTCAAAGTTTGTTTCACATTTCAGTTCTTGTACATCCCAAATCAAAAATATGTAATATGATAACTTGGGTTTACTATATTTATATTCTTATTCAAACTTCAAATGAAGATTTTTTTCACTATTAAAAAATGGTCACAGTCTGATTTCGCAAAAGATGGGCTTCCTTCCTTTTATTTTTTGATGCACTCCTTTTCTACTTATTTATCCAAAAGCACGTCAATTAAGCAAAGCTCTGTTGATACTCTGAAGAGGAAGGGGTACTTTGCTAGAGAATTAAGGAAGTCTTTTCAGAAAAATTGCAGATTGAATACAGTGTTGATGAATGAGAAGTTTGTGGGTTATGTAAGGGAAAAGGGAGTCAGAGGTCAGGCGTCCCAGGCAGAGCCTTCATCTACAAGGAGCAACAGAAAATGGTCTTTTTGAGATGACGAGTTCAGGAAGTGGTTGCAGGCTGCAGGAGAGGCCAGGAGAGTTTTTGCTGTTTAGGAGTTGGAGGAGGTCATTGCTAGATGACAGAAGTAATTCTGGAGCCACATACCAAAGGATTTGAGTTGAGTGGATAATTGATAATATGTTATAAAGTAAGATATTTGGAAAGGAAAGGTGTAATCTTTCCATTGGGTGCAGAGAAGAGGTGTTCAGACTAGTTTCCTGGTTATAAGAAAACGGAGCCATTTTATACTCTGAAAATTTGTTTCAATCATAAGCCCTCTTACTTCTATATCTCCTTACACTTTGAAAAGAAACAATTTCATGAACATCCCTGAGGATGGAACGATGGGGATTTAGGTCAATGATCTTTGAAGTTTTCCCTATAGTATAATATTGACCACCCATCCTGGAGCCATCTGCTGTATCTAGCCAGAAATACTATATCATTTTCCTGCTGCGCCACACCTGATGCAGCTCTTCTTTTTTTATGTGTGTACATCAAATCCAAAAGAAAAATAGCTCTTTTAGTTATATTTCTCAATCCTTCCATTCACCCTCCCTCTCTCCTCCCTCCTCTCCTCTCTTTTTTTTTAATTTATTTTTTATTGAAAGATAATTGACTTTACCGAATTCTATTTTCTGTCAAACCTCAACATGAATCAGCTATAGGTACACATATATCCCCTCCCTTTGGAACTTCCCTCCCATCTCCCTCCTCATCCCACCACTCTAGGTTGATACAGAGCCCCTGTTTGAGTTTCCTGAGTCAAACAGTCAATTCCTGTTGGCTATGTATTTTACATATGGTAATGTAAATTTCCATGTTACTCTCTCCATACATCTCACCCTCTCCTCCCCTCTCCCCACGTCTACAACTCTATTCTCTATGTCTGTTTCTCCATTGCTGCCCTGTAAGTAAGAACTTCAGTAACATTTTTCTGAATTCTGTATATATGCATTAAGTATGATATTTATCTTTCTCTTTCTGGCTTCATCTGTACCATAGGGTCTAGGTCATCCACCTCATTGTAACTGACTCAAATGTGTTCCTTTTTATGGATGAGTAATATTCCATTGTGTATATGTACCTCAACTTCTTTAATCATTCATCTGTCAATGGACATCTAGGTTGCTTCCATGTTCTAGCTATTGTAAATAGTGCTGCAATGAACAATGGTATACATATGTCTTTTTCAATTTTGGTGTCCTCAGGGTCTATGCCTGGGAGTGGGCATTGTTGGGTGATATGGTGGTTTCATTCCTAGTATTTTAAGGAAACTCCATACTGTCTTCCATAGTGGCTGTAGCAATTTATATTCCAACCAACAGTGCAAGAGTGTTCCCTTTTCTCCACACCCTCTCCAGCATTTATTGTTTGTAGACTTTTTGATGATGGCCATTCTTATAGGTGTGAGGTGATATCTCATTGTAGTTTTAATTTGCATTTCTCTAATAGTGAGTGATGTTGAGCATCTTTTCATGTGTTTGTTAGCCATCTGTATGTCTTCTTTGGAGAAATGTCTGTTTAGGTCTTTTTCCCACTTTTTGATTGGGTTGTTTGTTTATCTGGTATTGAGTTGTATGAGCTGCTTATATATCTTGGAAATTAATCCTTTGTCTGTTGTTTCCATTTGCTATTATTTTATCCCTTACTGAGGTTTGTCTTTTCACCTTGCTTAGTGTTTCCTTTGCTATGCAAAAGCTTTTAAGTTTAAGCAGGTCCCACTTGCTTACTTTTGTTTTTATTTCTGTTACTCTAGGAGGTGGGTCATAAAGGTTCTTGCTTTGACTTATGTCATCAAGTGTTCTGCCTATGTTTTCCTCTAAGAGTTTTATAGTTTCTGGTCTTACATTTAGGTCTTTAATCCATTTTGAATTCATCTTTGTGTATGGTGTTAGGAAGAGTTCTAATTTAATTCTTTTACATGTAGCTGTCCAGTTTTCCCAGCACTATTTATTGAAGAGGCTGTCTTTGCCCCTTGTGTTTTCTTGCCTCCTTTGTCAAAAATAAGGTACCCATAGGTGCATGGGTTTGTTTCTGGGCTTTCTATCTTGTTCCATTGTTCTGTATTTCTGTTTTTGTGACAGTACTAAACTGTCTTGATGACTACAGCTTTGTAGTATAGTCTGAAGTCAGGAAGGTTGATCCCTCCAGCTCCATTCTTCTTACTCAAGCCTGCTTTGGCTATTCAGGGTCTTTTGTGTCTCCATATGAATGGTGAAATTTTTTGTTCTAGTTCTGTGAAAAATGTCATTGGTAATTTGATATGGATGGCATTGAATCTGTAGATTGTGTTTGGTAGTATAGTCACTTTCACAATATTGATTCTTCCTACCCAGGATCATGGAATATCTTTCCATCTGTTTATGTCATCTTTGATTTCTTTCATTAGTGTCTTACAATTTTCTGTGTACAGAAATCTTCTTGTCTCCTTAGGTAAGTTTATTCCTAGATATTTAATTTTTTTTTGGTTGCAATGGTAAATGGGATTTATTGCTTAATTTCCCTTTCTGATTTTTCATTGTTAGTATATAGAAATGCAAGTGATTTCTGCATATTGATTTTGTATCCTGTAACTTTGCTAAATTCACTGATTAGCTCTCATAATTTTCTGATACTT
Organism: Okapia johnstoni; assembly: GCA_024291935.2. Lineage (NCBI taxonomy): Eukaryota > Metazoa > Chordata > Mammalia > Artiodactyla > Giraffidae > Okapia > Okapia johnstoni. Next base: position 63,177,308 of record CM044309.1, read on the forward strand.
CATTTAGAGTTTTTATGTACAGTATCATGTCATCTGCAAACAGTGAAAGCTGCTTCTTTTCTAATATAGATGCCTTTTATTTCTTTTTTCTTCTCTGATTGCTATAGCTAGGACTTACAGAACTCTGTTGAATAATAGGGCTGAAAGTGGACACCCTTGTCTTGTTCCTGATCTTTGGGGGAATGCTTTCAGTTTTTCACCATTGAGAATGATGTTTGCTGTAGGCTTATCATATGTGGCCTTTACAATGTTGAGGTAGGTTCCTTCTATGCCCATTTTTTGAAGAGTTTTAATCATAAATGGGTACTGAATTTTGTCAAAGGCTTTTTCTGCATCTGTTTGAATTATCATGTGGCTTTTATCTTTCAATTTGTTAATATGGTATAACATTGGTAATACCATAACATATGGTAATATGTTAATATGGTATCACATTGATTTGCCTATATTGAAGAATCCTTCCATCCCTGGAATAAACCCAACTTGATCATGGTGTATGAGCTTTTTGATGTGTTGCTGAATTCTGGTTGCTAAAATTTTGTTGAGGATTTTTGCCTCAATGTTCATCAGTGATATTGGCCTGTAGTTTTCTTTTTTGTGTGTTGTCTTTGTCTGGTTTTGGTATCAGGTGATGGTGGCCTCATAGAATGAGTTTGGAAGTGTTCCTTCCTCTGCAATTTTTTGAAAGAGTGTTAGAAGGATAGGCAAGAGTGTTAGAAGGATAGGCATTAGCTCTTCTCTAAATGTTTAATAGTATTCTCCTGTGAAGCCATCTGGTCATGGACTTTTGTTTTTTGGGAGATTTTTTATCACAGCTTCAACTTCAGTGCTTGCAGTTGGGTTGTTAATAATTTCTATTTCTTCCTGGTTCAGTTTTGTAGATTGAGCTTTTCTAATAATATGTCCATTTCTTCCAGGTTTTCCATTTTATTACCATACAGTTGTTCATAATAGTATTTTATAATCCTTTGTTTTTCTGCATTGTCTTTTGTAAACCTCTCCTTTTTCATTTCTAAGTTTTTTGATTTGATTCTTCTCTCTTTTTTTCTTGATGAGTCTGGCTAGAGTTTTGTCAATTTTGTTTATCTTCTCAAAGAACCAGCTTTTAGTTTTATTAATCTTTATTATTGCTTCTTTCATTTCTTTTTCACTTACTTCTGCTTGGACCTTTATGATTTTGTTCCTTCTACTAATTTGGTTGTTTTGTTCTTATTTTTCTAGTTATTTTAGATGTAAAGTTGGGATGTCTATTTGATATTCTTCTTGTTTTTTGGAGGTAGGATTGTATTGCTATAAACTTTCCTGTTAGAACTGCTTTTGCTGCATCCTATCCATTTTGAGTTGTTGTGTTTTCATTGTCATTTGTTTCTAGAAATTTTTTGATTTCCCTTTTGATTTTTTCAGTAATATGTTGGTTATTTAGAAACATTTTTTAATCTCCATGTGTTTGTATTTTTTACACTTTTTTTCTTGTAATTGATATCTAGTCTCATAGCGTTGTGGTCAGAGAATATGCTTGATACAATTACAATTTTCTTAAATTTACTGAGGTTTGATTTGTGACCCAAGACGTGGTCTATCCTGGAGAGTGTTCCATGTGCACTTGAGAAGGTGTATTATTCTGCATTTGGGTGGAATGTCCTGATGATACCAATGAGATCCATCTCATCTAATGTATCATTTAAGACTTGTGCTTCGTTATTAATTTTCTGTTTTGATGATCTGTCCATTGGTGTGAGTGGGGTGTTAAATTCTCCTACTATTATTGTGTTACTGTCAATTTCTCCTTGTATATCTCTTAGTGTTTGTCTGATGTATTGAGGTGCTCCTACGTGCATAGATATTCACAATTGTTATGTCTTCCTCTTGAACTGATCCCTTGATCATTATGTAGTGTCCTTCCTTATCTCTTGTAATCTTCTTCATTTTAAGGTCTTTTTGGTCAGATATGAGGATTGCCACTCCAGCTTTCTTTTCCTTCCCATTTGCATGGAATATATTTTTTCATCCTCAGTTTCAGTCCATATGTGTCTTGAGGTCTGAAGTGGGTTTCTTGTAGACAGCATATATATGGGTTTTGTTTTTGTATTCATTCAGCCAGTCTGTGTCTTTTGGTTGGAGAATTTAATCCATTTACATTTTAAATATTATTTATATATATGTTCCTATTGCCATTTTCTTAATTGTTTGGGGTTGATTTTGTAGATCTTTTTCTTCTCTTGTATTTCTTGACTTAAGTTCCTTTAACATTTGTTGTAAAGCTGGTTTGGTGGTACTGAATTCTCTTAACTTTTGCTTGTCTGAAAAGCTTTTGATTTCTTCATCAATTTTTAATGAGATCCTTGCTGGGTACAATAATTTTGGCTGTAGAGTTTTCCATTTCAGTACTTTAAATATACCCTGTCATTCCCTTCTGGCCTGCAGAATTTTGCTGAAAGATCAGCTGTTAAACATATAGAGTTTCCCTTGTATGTTACTTGTTGCTTCTCCCTTGCTGCTTTTAATATTATTTCTTTGGGTTTAGTTCTTGTTAGTTTGATTAGTATGTGTCTTGGCATGTTTCTCCTTGGGTTTCCCTTGTGGCTCAGCCAGTAAAGAATCCACCTGGAATGCGGGAGACCCTCATTTGATTCCTGGGTCAGGAAGATCCCCTAGAGAAGGGAAAGGCTACCCACTCCAGTATTCTGGTCTGCAGAATTCCATGGATTGTATAGTCCAGGGGATCACAAAGAATCGGACAGGATTGAGCAACTTTCACTTTCACTTTATCCTGTATGGGACTCTGCATCTCTTGGACTTGATTGACTCTTTCCTTTTCCATGTTGGGGAAATTTTCAACTATAATCTCTTCAAAATTTTTCTCATACCCTTTCTTTTTCTCTTCTGCTGCTGCTGCTAAGTCACTTCAGTCGTGCCTGACTCTGTGTGACCCCATATATGGCAGCCCACCAGGCTCCGCCATCCCTGGGATTCTCCAAGCAAGAACACTGGAGTGGGTTGCCATTTCCTTCTCCAATGCATGAAAGTGAAAAGTGAAAGTGAAGTCACTCAGTCATGTCTGACTCTTCCCGACCCCATGGACTGCAGCCTACCAGGCTCCTCCATCCATGGGATTTTCCAGGCAAGAGTACTGGAGTAGGGTGCCATTGCCTTCTCCACTTCTTCTTCTGGGACCCCTGTAATTCAAATGTTGGTGTGTCTGATATTGTCCCAGAGGTCCTGAGTCTATCCTCAGTTCTTTTCATTCTTTTTACTTTTTTCTGCTCTTCAGAAATTATTTCCATCATTTATCTTCCAATTCACTGATTTGTTCTTCTGCTTCAGCTATTCTGTTATTGATTCCTTCTAGAGCATTTTTAATTTCAGTTATAGTATTGTTTGTCTCTGTATGTATGTTCTTTAATTCTTCTAGATCTTTGTTAATTGATTCTTGCATTTTTTCCATTTTGCTTTCAAGGTTTTTGATAATCTCTACTATCATTATTCTGAATTATTTTTCAAGTTGTTTGCCCATTTCCTCTTCATTTATTTGGACTTCTGTGTTTCTAATTTGTTCCTTCATTTGTGTAGTACTTCTCTGTCTTTTCATTATTTTTTTTTAACTTATTGTGTTTGAAGTCTCCTTTTCCCAGGCTTCAAGGTTGAATTCTTTGTTCCTTTTGGTTTCTGCCCTCCTAATGTTGGTCCACTGGTTTGTATAAGCTTTGTATAGGGTGAGATTTGTGCTGAGTCTTGTTTGTTTGATTGTTTTTCCTCTGATGGCAAGGCTGAGTGAAGTGGTGATCTTGTCTGCTGATGATTGGGTTTGTATTTTTGTTGTGTTGTTTAGATGAGGTGTTCTGCACAGGGTGCTACTGGTGGTTGGGTGATGCCATGTCTTGTGTTCAAGTGGTTTCTTTTGTGGGAGTTCTTACTATTTGATACTCCCTGGGGTTAGTTCACTGGCAGTCTAGGGTCTTGGAGTCAGTGCTCCCACTCCGAATGTTCAGGTCTTGATCTCTTTAAAGAGATCAAGTCATGTAATCACTTTATGCCTCAATCTCCTGATCTTAAATTAAGTACTAATAATGGCGGAGACAAGACTCCAATTTTGATCTTTTGCTCCTCTTCTTCCTTTTCTTTACCTTCTCTTTCCAGATCAAGTTCAAGGGAAGTTGTGATGCTCATTGTCCTTGTAGGAGTTCATATGGTATGAATAAGCACTGTGGGAAGAGTCTATCAGTAGCCACCACTGTCAGTAGTCTTGGGCTCTCTGGATGACTTTCTCTTTCAGTGGCATTATCTCCAAGCAGGTCCTGAGGAGACCAGCTCAGTTTGGCATGAAATGGACACCACAAGGTCCCAAAGCTGAAGCCCTGTCAGGTCCTGAGGACACCCAACTTTCATTAGCATTGACTCCACTCTCCTTTCTTTTCGTTCGTATTTCTCCTTTTATTTTTCCCTTCCTTCCTTTTTTTTTCTTTAAGAAATATTTAATGGAAGAATTTTATGTGGCAAAAACTTCATTAAATGATGCAGATTAACTGATACTTAAAGGTGTAGTTCTTTCCCTAAAGCAATCATTATATGGTAGGAAAGAAAAATGAGTTTATAATTTTCAATAAAGCTATACTACATGGAAGTAGCAATTTACAGGTTTTTTTCACTTTCTTTGACATTTCCCCTATGAGGATCTATAGATTTTATGTTGCCAGAATTCTCTATCATGTTATTACATACCTCATTAAGCATACAGTTAATTCTTTTTCAGTGTCTCTATTGAAATCATATTCATTCCGCATACTCTTACTTGCCATATTTGTGACTCTTTAGCTAAGGGATGGGGCTTCCCAGATGGCTCAGATGGTAAAGAATCTGTCTGCAGTGCAGGAGACCCGTGTTCAATCCCTGAACTGGGAAGATACCCTGGAAAAGGGACTGGCAACCCACTTCAGTATTCTTGCCTGGAGAATTTCATGGACAGAGGAGGCTGGAGGTCTACAGTCCATGGGGTCACAAACTGTGAGACACAGCTGAGGAACTAATACACACACACACAGCTAAGGGACAGTGGGAAAAAATATTGTCTCTGATTATAGCCTTTTTTTTTTTTTTGATTACTATCCAAAAAACACATTTAAGGGACTTCCCTGAGGGTACAGTGGTTAAGAATCTGCTTGCCAATGCAGAGGATATGGGTTGAATCCTTCATCTGAGAAGATTCCATGTGCCATGGAACAGCTAAGCCCGTGCACCCTACTGAAGCCTATGCACCCTAAAGACTATGCTCTACAACAACAGAAGCCACTGCAATGAGAAGCCCATGCACCACAACTAGAGAAACGCCTGCATATAGCAACAAAGACCTGGTGCAGCCACAATGAATAAATAAAAGAAAAAAATACATTTAAACTTGGGCAGATGTAAAAACTCCCATTTTCTCCATCAGAAACCTAGAGAAATTATTTTCCCAGGGTTTTTTTATTTCTATCTATCCCTCTACAAGCTCCTAAGCTGTCTTTGGCTTATATTTCAATACTGGATTTTGAAGGTGATTTTTAGAAAACTAAATTCATGACGAACATACAGTATTTTTTAGATAGAACAAAAATATATGCAAAAAAAGAAATGAGATTCTTTCCTTAATTTCTTTCTGATACCTTGTTAGTGTATAGATATGTAAGAGACTTCTGTGTATTAATTCTGTACTCTGTAATTTGACCAAATTCATTGATGAGCTCTAATAGCTTCCTGGTAGAACCTTTAGGGTTCTACATGATACCCTTTAGGGTATCATGTCATCTGTGAACAGTGACAGTTTTACTTCTTCTTTTCCAATTTATACTTATTTTATTTATTTTTCATCTCTAATTGCTGTGACTAGGACTTCCAAAACTATGTTAAATATAAGTGGTGAGAGTGGACATCTTGTCTTGCTCCTAATCTTAGAGGAAATGATTTCAGTTTTTCACCACTGAGAATGATGTCTGTTATGGTTTGTCATATATGATCTTTATTATGTTGAGATATGTTCCCCTTATGCCAACTTCCTGGAGAGTTTTTATACTAAATGGGTGTTGAATTTTGTTGAAAGCTTTTTCTGTATTTATTGAGATGATCATATGGTTTTTATTCTTCAGTTTGTTAATATGATGCATCACATTGATTTATGTATATTGAAGAATCTTGCATCCTTGGGACAGTTAATTCTGTCTGTATCACTTAAGGCCTGTGTTTCCTTAGTGATTTTTTCTGTCTGGATCTATCTATCGATGTAAGCAGGGTGTTAAAGTTCCTCACTCTTACTCTTGATTTCTCCTTTTATAGCTGTTATCATTTGCCTTATATATTGAGGTGCTCCTATGTTTGGTGCATTTATATTTACAATTGTTATGTCTTCTTCTTAGATGATCCCTTGATCATTATGTAGTATTCTTCTTTGTCTCTTGTAACAGACTTTAAAGTCATTTTGATACGAATATTTTGAAACAGAGGTGTTGCCTGATTCATCTTTGTAGCACCTAACATAAGTTTAGGTACACAGTTGGCATTCTCCAAAAAAAAAAAAAAAAAAGCAATCCCTGCTGCTGCTGCTACTAAGTCACTTCAGTCGTGTCTGACTCTGTGACCCCATAGATGGAAACCCACCAGGCTCCCCTGTCCCTGGGATTCTCCAGGCAAGAAGACTGGAGTGGGTTGCCATTTCCTTCTCCAATGCATGAAAGTGAAAAGTGAAAGTGAAGTCACTCAGTCATGTCCGACTCCTAGCGACCCCATGGACTGCAGCCTACCAGGCTCCTCCATCCATGGGATTTTCCAGGCAAGAGTACTGGAGTGGGGTGCCAAAGCAACCCCTAGATTTATAATTATTAGGTCAAAGATAGTGAATGGCTTCTTAGTTCCTCATATTCATTTCCCTGCTATTTACATCAAGAGTTATATGGCTTTCCGTGACATAAGCGATATACAAGTTTCATAACAGTAAGACAGTCCTGACTATTAAATTTTTATAATTTCACTAGTTTAATCGCTGTTAGTAAAAAGATGCCTTATTTAGAAGTCTTTGATTTCTAATGAGGGTTTTTTCCTTAAAATTTTAATTTTTTCTTGACTCATTTTTCTTTCTAAAAGTCATCTCTCTTTAAGCAAGAATTTCCTTAAAGCGCTTTCCATCAGCAGAATTTTTTTCTGTGAAGGAGGAATAGGAAGAAGAGAAGGAGGAAAGAGAGGAGGGGCTGAAGAAAGGGGAAAAAGGAGAATACAAGCCCAACTGTTGCACTCCATAAAGTAGATTTAAATGTGTTCCATTCAGGTAAGCCATGTTAATAAGACCCAAGGGCATGAAATTTAAAAACATATCAAGTTCACCTTTTCAAAGGAGATGTTGGTAAATGAAGTTAGGATATTCATGTATATTCAGAACTCTTAAACTTTGCTCCCAGCATCAAATGCTAAAATACTATACAGCACATAAACATCTTTGTTCTGTTGAAAGTGATATCACGCAGGTCAAAATGTCTCTGTGGTGTATTTTCACTCAGGAAACTGTTCAAGGAACTAACAAGAACTATAGCTTCAGAAGCTAAAATCAAGTGCCTTTGCTGTGAAAAAGCATAAGATTTTCCTCTGTTTACATGTATTCTTAACTTTACAATTCTAGCTTCTTATAAGGAGCATTAGAGAATATATTTAGACAAGGCTTAAATGTACATCAGCTTTGTTATTTATAAGAATAAAACTCCTATAAAGGAAGAAAAGAAACATTTGATGAGAATTCCCCTCCTATTAAACTTATGTAGGTACTTTTCATTGTTGCTTCTTTCATAACAATTGAGTTACCTTGTTACTGTGCAGAGATTAAATAAATTGCCAAGATCACATAGTTATTACATGAAAAGGCTAGAACTCCATCCAGGTCTTTCAGACTCCAAAAGGCCTAGACTTCTTCACTGGCTATTATGTTAGACATAATTTTAGTTTTTGAGGCAAAATAACCTATAAATTTGAAAAGTAGATTGATTAAAAACAATACAATATACTAGGCAATAAGGTGAACTGTGCCATTTTTCTTTCTATACTCTGAAAACTATGATTCTGTCCAAGGAAATCCTGTTCAATCCCACCCTCAAGATATACTCCTTCATTCTATGTACTCAGTTTTTTGCCAGTAATTTTATCACCCAGCATCATAGAATGTTTGAAGTGGAAGAGGTTTTGAGGGTTGTTTGTTCTACCTTATATGCCTCAGATATTGTGAAATAAAGTTTTCTAAATTCGCTTGAGTCTGTACATTTGAATTTGAGAAAAATATCAGTTAAAAAATTATTTGTGTATTATTTTCAACCACAGAGAAGTAGCTCATAAGTATTTAATGAGTGAGTAAATAAAATAATGCTTATTTTTCCCATGATATTTAACATTTTTTTCTTTGTTTATTTATTATTTAAATGAGATGGAACAGTGGTTCTAGCAGTGTATAGATTTTTTTTCAAGCACTGTCATAATAAACTACTTAAGAAGAAATGGCCTTTTGGTATTTTGCTTTTCTCCATGTCCTGATGGGGAAGAAATGGCAGACTTTTTCTATTCACAATATGTAGATGTTATTATAAACCCGGTTCAGATACACGGTCACCTCTAGGAGGTGAGAGAGAGTTCTCTCAAGTCTCTGTATCTAGAATAGCTGGCTTCTTCTGCCGATTGATTTACTTTTATCTGCTAAGAACCAACATTTTCACACTTACCACATTTGCCTCTTTATGTTACATACTAGGAAACTCAGACCCAGAGACACTAGTTTTCCTGAAATATTTGAAATTCTATGGCATATAGTGTTAGTCGCTCAGTCGTGTCCCACTCTTTGCAACCCTCTAGACTTACCCCTCCAGGCTCCTCTGTCCATGGAATTCACCAGGTAAGAATACTGGAGTGGGTAGCCATTCCCTTCTCCAGGAGATCTTTCCAACCCAGGGATTGAACCTGGGTTTCCTGCATTGCAGGTGAATTCTTTACCATCTGAGCCACCAGGGAAGCTCTATGGCATATAGTTTGTATGTGAATCACATGTCTGGTTCTAGGACTCTTTCTCATTTTTTCCTATCTTCATTTCCCTTTTACCCTTTGCTTGTCACTGTTTTAATATCATGTCACTGTAAACATTGTCCCTGTTGAAATAAGATAAAGTTTAATGTATGCATCAAGATAAAAACGTTCACAGACAAAAAAAGTTAAGAATGTATACACATTCATGCTTTCAATGTTGCATATATTTTTAAAACATTAAATCAATGATCACATTTAATATTAATTTTCCCCCTCTCAAAGCATGTGAAAGTTGGCAATCTTATTTTAGCTTCTGCATTGCTTTCCTGGTTGAGGACAGAGCATTCCCATCTACAGGGTATTAATTTCAGGTCTGCTGTCTGGAAATGGATCTTACTTTAGCTTCCATTTGAGAGATAGAATTCTACTCTGAAATTGAATCGCCCATACCCTAGAATGATTACTTGGAGGAGTTAGCTGTAAAGGCAAAAATTCTATAAGGTTTGTTTGTTTGGGTTTTTTGAGTCTTGCTAATGATTTGGAGACTGAATCTAACATCCAGCAGTGCTTCTCTCTTCTTTATTTGGTGAGGGAATGATTTGGTCTTGGTCTGCAGTAGAGAGAAAAGCTCTAACAATGTGGTCTCGGTGGGGAGGGGTGACTTCCATCACAGGACATGGTGGAGGTCATGGACACCAATACACTAGCAGAGACTGTTTCCTTGTCTAAATCTTGGATGGGAAGGTTAAAACAGGACTTAACAATGAAAGCCTTCCCCCACCAAAGCCCATTAAACTGTGAGGAAATCATGATGCCTAAGAATTATTTCATTATTGATGAAGGTTGGGAATAGGGAAAATCATTACACATTTCTAAGATGCCATGATTATCCAGCCAGTTTTGAGGATTCTTGCAAAAGCCAAAGAAGCAGAACATTATTCCAAAAATGGCACTTATTTCAACTCCTCTGTTCCTGTTGGGCAAAAGTCAGCTAGTGTGAGCTTTGGACTATGCATTGAACTAAGCTAATAAATACTTAGTGTATTTACTATATTTCAGAAATATGTGTGTTTGCAGATTTTTTTGGTTGCTTTATTTTGCTTGTCTTTTTTTCTATGATTTTATATGTATATATAAATTAAATGCATATCATGTAAATACATAGGACATTTAATCTCATCACTTATATATGAAAACGCATATTTTTTGGAAGTGTGTTCTTGAGTACCTGGTATATGTTAGGAACTGATACAGAATCGAGAAAACAAGGAAAGGTGGTCTCTTTCCTTACGAAGTTCCCAATAGAGTGAAGGAAATGGGCAATGATGATGGTTCACTAACAAAATGTTAGGATAGAGTAAGAGCAGGGACTTGGAGGGGATGGAGAGGAGGAGGAGCTCAGAAAGTGTTTTGAAGACAAGGCTACGTTTCATCAAGCATGCAAGGATACATAGAAATTTGTTAGCTTTATGGTGTTTCTATTAAAGGGTGGAAGTTTATCAGTTGCAAAATGAATGTGGAAGCAGTCTGGGCTGAGTGAGTAATGCATGCAGAAGCATAGAGGTTTGACAAGTTTGAGAAACTGAGAAATTTCATTATAACTTTCATGTCATTGAATACTAGGGCCTGAAGTCATAAGTATAAACAGGACATTGCATTTCATGATAAAATTTGCTGTATATGTCTCAGAGCGTTCAAACGGGAGAAATACATAGTGAGATCCATCCTTCCTAAGATTACTCCAAAGGCTGTAATTGCTTTACCATCAACTCCCAAGAGTTATTAACATGTTTATGCTAATCTCTCTATTAGAGCTGTTACTACAGTCCATGACAAAGGCAATACAATTATAATTAGGGTCTCTCTGTAGGTATGGCATGTATAACCTAATCAGTTCACAAGTTCTTAAAGACTATTGGTGCATGTGCTAACTATAACTTGAGTGTTTCTCTGAAATACCTTAACTATTCCATGCAGCATTCATATTCAGTGAGTAAGAATATCCATGACTTTGTTTCTCCCATGATACACAGGGACTATCTTTTAGTAAAAGTAAAATTAGTGTAGAATCAGAGGATTAGTTTTAATATACTCCTATTATCCACAGAATCAAGAATCATCCCAGGAGAAGGAAAATATGGAGATCTTTCAGCCTATGACCTCATGTGGCAAAAAGGTAAATTTGAGTCCTAGACACATTAGGAGTATGTCTATAGTTGTACAGTTAATCCTTACTTAAATCTCTCACCTATATATTGATATTTCATCTATAATTCATTAGTATATCCTAAAAGTAGTAATATTGTATTTGAAACAAAAAGAGAATAACGTCCAGACTCTGCCACTCTAACACAGATACTATTATGTATATGAATTACTTCTAAACTTTTTCCTAAACATGTGTATGTTTAGTTGAAATTAGGGGGTCTAACTTTATACCCCCTTTAGTCTTACATACACACAACCATACACACAAAGATACATAGCTTCCACAATAGCACATATATACACACACATAAAGTATATGGGTGGCTATTTATTTTTATAATAATAGGACCATACTAAACAACTATTCTGAATCTTACTTTTCTGTCTGCATTTATCATGGGCCACTTTCCTGGTTCTAATATTTTTAATAGCCTCAAATACTGCGTAAAATTAATTAGCATTTTATTTAATTGTTAACCATCCCACTTTCAATGGCCATGAACACACTTTTCCATTTCCTCTTTACAATCCTTTGTCTGGAGAAACTGAGAAAAGTATCTGAAAGAGTATAGAGGCTGGACTAAGAATCTACCAATCAGGATAGAAGTGGAAGAGACAGCCTGGTTTAGGAGGTAGTGACTCATTGCATGGGGAGATGGAAGGAAGGATATGCTCTGACATCATTATATTTCCAAGGTCATCACAAATTTAATTCAGACCAGTACATTTTTCTTATAAAAAGAAGCCAAGTCCATAGATTAAAATAATGAAGGATTTGAGATTTGAATGAAAATACTTTCTGTATAATCAAAATTTTTATTTGATTAAATTCTGTAAACTTGCAGTGTCGTATTTCACAAGGTGTGAAATATTCCACAGAGTCACAGGTCTACCCCAGCCCCATCCATCTGCCCTGAGGGGTTACCCTCTAAATTCTGACAAGGCTCGCAGACCTAACCTTATTGTTGTTTTATTATTCTCCATTTTCACACCCTTTCACAGAATCAGAGCCTTGTAAATAATAACAACAGACAATGAGACAATACAGTGATTAATAATAATACACAATAGACTATACAAGGTGATGCTCTCTGAGAAGTCTGTGCAGTGAATCCATGTCAGCCCTGTGGATTATGTCTGCAACCAAGTGATAAAATGCTTTATTTTCCAAAGCCTGGTTGCTCAACGCTGATTCCAAATTAAGAACTCCTTGTTCATCTGAGAAGATGTCAGCAAGCATGTTCCTCCTACATGGAGCGAGGGAAAATATGGCCCCAGGGACTTCTGCTCTATCAGCGTTTGTTGTAGCTTCTCATGAGAATGAGCACAGGGTACTCAGCATTTCCGTTTCCCTTCTGCCTAAGCGTGTGAAAATGGAAAGTAATAAAACAACAATAAACAACCAAAAAATTGCAGTCAAACTCTCTCTGGCCTCAGGAGGCAGAGTTTGGGCTGGTTTTCTGTGTTTGGCCAGAGGATAGCACAGGAAATGGGGGTGGAAAGTTCTCATTTTTTTTTTCTCCTTGTTAACATTATCTCCAGTGTATCCCTGGGATATAACCTCTGAGTATAACCAATTACATTCAGTTATTAATTATTAACTTTAGACAGTTGGTGGGCCTGTGATCATTTGCATAAAATCATTTGTATCTCCTTTATATCAAAACATATACTTAGTAAATAGTTTTGTTTCTCTGCTTTTTGGCATCTTACCCAAATGATCAATTCTAAACCTTCCTCTCTTTCTTTCTCTTTTGTCTTTATTTTCTTCCTCAGCATGTTATTGCTGTAGGTACTAAAGAAAAGTGAAATGATCTCAAACTAGGGCATAAAAGAGAAATCTAGGAGAACCTGGAGCATTTAGCTTTTATTGACACATGGCTCAGCTTTTCAATTGTATCCAATTCAAAGCAATAAACACTCATCGAGTGTCCATCTCCCCTGGGTGCTCCAGCAGGCATGGAGAGGTGGAGAGGAAAAACACATTAGGAAAGCCTCCATACACACATGGCCATGCTTTGGGGAGAAAACCAAAGTGCACATTGGTTAGGGTTAGAAGATAGGAACGTCCGCTGTGCTGTGGGAACACACACGCAGAAGCATTTTATTCTGCCTGGAGGGTTCCTGGGAAGCTTGGCACCGAATGACTGGACTGTCCCTGGCAATATAGATTAATAAGTTTCTAACTTTCAACCTTTTCTAATTGAGACTTACAGTTCAAAATCTATTTTATGTGCCTATCCCAAGCACACAAACCCATGCACGTGTACTTAAGTGTTACAAAATAATACTCTGTGATACACCCTTGTGTTTTTTTTTTTCTTTCATTCTGTTTTTATTGTTGTAGATGCTGGATGAAACCCATTTAACTGAGCACCCTTGATCAATTAATGAATTGGGATCTCAACTTACAAAGTTTTGGAATAGATCATGGGCTTTGGAGTGACACAAAACTGTTTTTAAATCTTAGCATGTGCTGTGTTGTGCTTAGACGCTCAGTCATGTCCGACTCTTTGCGACCCCATGGATTTGGGCAGTTTGCTTAACTTTTATGAGCTTGAGTTTCCATACCTATAGAAAAAGCATATGTGGCTACTCTCTACCTGACCAGAAATAAAGGAAATAATACTTGTAAACAGCTTACTGTAGTGGGGAGAATTGGGGAGGTGGGCATCCTAGGCACACTGATCGGTTTGGTAGAGTTGTCCCACCACACATAACAAGATCAATCTGATTAGTGATATGCCTGCAAGTTTACAGAATACAAGGCGGAAGTGAAAAATAAACAGCTTACCAAGGGCTTCCCTGATGGCTAAGGTGGTAAAGACTCTGCCTGCAAAGCAGGACACCTGAGTTCTATACCCAGTTGGGAAATTTCCCTGGAGAAGAAAATGGCAATGCACTCCAGTATTCTTGCCTGGAAAATTCCATGGACAAAGGAGCCTGACAGCTATATAGTCCATGGGGTTGCAAAGAGTTGGACACAACTGATCGACTAACACAAGGCTCTGCACCCAGATCACATGTGTGTCTGCATGTGAATCACTGTATGTGTACATGTTTGTGCATGTGTTTGCACGTGAGTTTGTGGGAAGTTTGTGTGTGCTTTCATACGTGAGTGGAGACTGGGGAGTCTAGTGTCAGTATACAGACTAAATTCGAGTCTCCTTTATTCAATAACCTCTTCATCAGTCCCAGTGAGCTTTGGTTAAACCAACACGCCCAAACCTTTCCTGGAACCTTCCTCTTAAGAACAGGCTATAGTCTTTCTATGACCTTGACAGTGTCACCTCCACTTTCTGAACTTAATCTTCCTTATATATATACTACAGTATATTAAACAGGATTAATAAGTTTTTAAAAATCTCTTAGAAAATGAGTAGTTTATTTCAAGCATAATCTTCCAGGGATACTGATATTTAATCATGGTCATAGAGAGAGAAATAGAGCTGTAGGTACATAGTAAGAATTAGTATTCATTGATCACTTACCATATTCCAACTCTGTGGTACATACTTTACATGCATCAACTCATGACATCCCTATAACAAAATTGTTATCATGCCCATTATACAGAGGCAGAAAGCTTGCTAAGGGTTATGAAGTTAGTGAGTGCCACAACTAGGCTTCAAATTTAGATTCAAACGCATCTAAATGTGTATCTTTCTGTAGCTCCTTTACAGAACTCCAGGCCTTTGGGGACAGCATTTGAAAAACCCCTCGACTTAGATAATCTATCTCTGAGTCCCCTTCTTTTGCTCTAGCAAACAATGACTTCACCAGTGACTTCATAAGGCTATAAATAAACTAACTTCTACAACTCTTTCCCACATCCAGAAATATATATATACATATATACACATCAAATATAAACATATGCTCATATAAACATACATGTTTATCTAGACAAATATATATTTACCAATATGAATAAACTATATATAAAAGAATAAATTATGTATCATGGATGTATATGAATAAACTATGATGAACATATATTACAAACACATATGATGAACGAAATGAAGGTTACCATGATACAAACACTGAATGTGAACTAGGTCCATGATACAGCCAGGACAATGCCGTTTCTTCTGAGCCTTATACAACCCCCAGCCTCTGTTTAAGCCAGCAACAAAGACTGGAAAAGAGCCAAACTAGGAAAGTGATCTTCACACCTAATCAAGCTTCCGTTTTGCAAGCAACAAAGAATTATAAATCCTGGATAACAAATCAGGCCCTATTTTTTGATCCTGGTCCTTGTCATTATGCAGTTCATTCTGCTGGGGTTGAGGGCAAAAGACTCTGTTTGCAATTCCAGGGTAGCATTCTGAGACACATTACAAAGTATTTATTTTCACTGAAACCCATGCTTAGCTCCAGGGAAACACGATTGTTAAATATAATGCATATTTACTGTTTTGCCTTGAAAGAGGATTAGTGAAGGCGGACATTGCTTTAATTTCTTCCATGTGGCTCTGAGCGCTGGTGGTTAATTTCCTCTCCGTACTTCAAGAAGACGTTGTGGTTAAAGAGTTAAAGGCTAATTAGGCTCCCTGTCAAAAGCAACAAAATCCTGGCTTTAGTCAATGCCCTCTGACAAAAACACATTTTACGCCAAGGCTCCCACCTGGCCCAGTTTCCAACTTCTGATTGGAGTTCACCCTGAGTGAGGGCTCCTAGAAAGAGCAGGAGGTTTGTCTCCCAGATGCACTGGAGTCAGACAGTCAAGGCTTGATTTACATAGAAAAGAAGCTTGTGTTTTTCTGTAGTGGTTGCAGCGAGTGGGGATGGAGACCTGGCAGATGGTGGGAACCAGACTGTTACGCGGAGCATTGAGTAAGAGAGGCAGGTGGAGCAGTAATTCATCAGCCTCCCTGGATACATCTTTATTACAGGAAGTTAATAAAACAACCTTTTTCCTGTTTGAAGATTAGAAACTGTAGGGAAAATGTATCAGTACTTCCAAAATCTCTGTTATGGCTCTATGTCTTATAAGATTGTTGGAAGAATATAGTGCTGCTGCTGCTAAGTCTCTTTAGTCGTGTCTGACTCTGTGCGACCCCATAGATGGCAGCCCACCAGGCTCCTCCATCCCTGGGATTCTCCAGGCAAGAGCACTGGAGTGGGTAAGCAAGGCTAAAAAGATGTTTGCACTTTGCTTGGCACATAACAGGGCTCCACACTGCTGTTTCCTCAATCCTTTCCCTCCTGACCCACAGTAGCTTTAACTTCCAAGGACGCTCAGTCAAAAACCATTTTTTCTACTTGCCGTCTGAGTCACATGGGACAATAATAGCAAGTAATACTTGCTGAACCCTTACTGTATGTCAGAAATGAGTGCAAATACTTTATATGTATGGATTTGTTTATTGCCTTATTTCATCCTCTCAAACACTTAAGTGGTAACTCTTCTTTTGCAACAAAGAATAATATATAACATTAATTGAAAACTTATTGTTCTAAGAATGTGCATAACTACATTAACTTATTCTCCCAACATTGTGAAATAAGTACCATTATTATTCTCAGTTTTAAAGATAAATAAACTGAGTCACAGTGATTCCATCATTTGCCTAAGGTCATAGAGCAAGGCCTAGTGTTCCCATGAGCAGTGGGGTCGCAGAGCTCTTATTCTTGACCCTCCTCAAGTCATGTTGCCATTCCAGACTTGATTTCCTCATTTGTAAAATTTGCGTAAAGCAATGATATCAATATCTAGGTCATGATTGAATAAGATAGCAAACTTGAAAACACTTCACAAATGCTACCATGGTATGTGAGTTCTAGGTATTATTACAATTATGGGAATTATCACAGTAAAATCATAAGTCAATATAGACTATTGAATACATGATGAGTTTATTGGAAGGTGAAAGACAAGATGAGCATTTGTTGAATACCTACTAGCCTACTATGTGCTACTTTTTTTAAAAACTAACTCCTCATTTTGCTATTTTTATCACCTATGTATGAAAGAACAAACAGAAGATCAGGAAAGTTCAGCAATGTGTTCATATGACTCATCTGGGAAATAGCACAGGCAGAATTAGAGGCCAAGCTTGATCAAGTCTGAGACCTACTGTCTTTTAATTCACCATGACAGTGTATGCAAACAAAGGAGATTTATTAATCTCTCCCCAGGGAATTTTGTCATGTGATGCTCATGTGGTTCCTTTTTTTTTTTTTGGTTCTCTCTTTTTAAAGTAATTATGAATGGAGTTATCTATTGGAATATTGTACAACTGAAAGTCAAATGCTTTCTCCTAAGGTTTCTCATTGCCTTGAAAGTCAAATTTCCCAACCAGGTTTTCATTATATATGTTCATTCTATCTGGATCGTTCACTATAATATCACTGGACCTACTTTACATACTTGGGTTTCAGATCTGGTGCTGATAATTTACCTAGAGATAGATTTCTAGGAAGGAGAGTGAGTTCCACATGCAGCTAGATTTCAAGGCTGGGCAGTTACTCATAGGCATTGCCTTTAAACATCCTGAGTCCTAAAGCCACACATGAGCTTCAGAACAAAATGGGTTCAAGTCTTTGCTCTTGCTTTTATTGCGTAATTATAAGCAAATCATGTACTTTTCAAGCCCTTATTTTTCTCATCTGAAAATAGAATTATTATACCTGCCATATGGGGTGAAATTAAATGGTGGCTGTCACATAATAGGTGCCCAATAACTGTTAATTTTCTTCCTAACAGTTCCCCTCTAACATAGAGTTTTGGATTAATAGAAGTGAAGGCAGATGCATTATCTTTTCCTGGGATCCAGGAAGGACAGGATGAAGATAACTTCATATTAGAGGACTAGAGAAGGATCCACCGAAAACCGTTAACTTCAGGTTTTAGGTTGGGAGGGCATATCCATTAGGATGCCTGATATTCAGCACATAAAAGAATGACCTTTAAATGCCATCCATTCTGGAGTTAAGGAGAAAAACTATCTGGTGGCTAAAATCCTGGTGATAGATTCCAAGGGTCCCCAACCCCTGGGTGGCTGACCAGTACCTGTCCTTGCCCTGTTAGCAATCAGGCCACCCCATCCCATCCATGGAGAAGTCATCTTCCATGACACAGGTCCCTGGTGTCAGAAAGGTTGGGCACCACTGATAAGTGGGATGGGAGTTGGGGTCAGGAGCTTACCTTTATTCTCATTTCCTTTCTAGTGACTTGATGAGAATTGTCATTTGCTTATTGAGCCTGAAGTCACTCTTTTCCCTTGTCTTGGGTGCTATTTATGCAGAGGCCACTCTTGACAAAAGGACATTCTTTTTGAGGGAAGTGACTTCTGGTCTGAATCCCTGTCTTCATTTTTCTCATTAGATGAGGAGACTATTGGCTAACATTTATCAGGAAAGTTGTGATTTGGAGCAATCAGGAGACACTTCCACCAAATTAAACTTCTTCTAGTTTCTTTAACAGTACAAACCCCTTTAGGCCTGGGGGACTCTGTATGAGCTTTTTTCTCTTTCGTTCTTTGCCCACACTGCTCATATTTGCTTGGTATCTCTCAGGCATCATTTATTCAGAGAATTGTTATTTGACTCCACTCATCTCCCCAAGACTAGTGTGTGTCCTTGCTGTATGTTTACACACATTTAATTGCACTGTTTCTGCACAACACAATTCTATTTCTTTGTTCACCATGTTTGTCTCCCAAGTACTTTGTATCCTCAGTGAGAACTTGGTCTGTCTTGCTCACTGGTGCATCTTAGTGCTTCACACCATATGTAGCGTATAATGGGCACTCAAATGATGTTTATTGAATGAGTTTATAAAAGAGTGATTGAGTGTGTGGAAGTGAATGAGTCAAGTTAGTGTGCTGTAGCAGGAAAAATACTGGATTGTGAATGAAAATGCCTTGGGATCATTCTTAACTTCAGCTCTGACCCCTCGGCCACTTTAATTTCTTATGCCTAAAGACACTTATGCTACTATCTCAAAGGGTTGTGGGAATTAAATCAAGTGCCTGGTGTGTGTATGGTGGATGCTTGATTCAAGTGGTCCTTTCCCACTGTTAAGAGGGATCATCGGCAGGGGTTGTTACATTACCAGGGGTTCAAAATCCAGCAGAGCTGTTGGAGACCCTTAGTCAAAACACCCTCTTCAGAAGCTGCTAAAGATAAACTGAATCAAGAGGAGCTGACTCGGAAGGTAGGTTTCCAAAGCTAGGGACCTGTTTCCTTGCATCTCCATCTGCAAGGGGACTGCGGATGTGTGTGTGTGTGGAGGGGTGGGGGCATAGATGCCGTCTGTGGGTGAGAAAAGCCTCTTTCAGGAAGGCTCTCACTCTGGCACAAGTGACCCAAGTAATAAAGGTGATTCATTTTCCAGTTTCCAAGGCTTCAAAGGAACATATATAAAGTGCCTGGGCACACCTCCTGCCTCTCCCCTGCACCAGCCTCAGCATTACAAGGAACCCTTATGGGTACTGAACAGCTCCTGAGCGTTGCTGGAAATGTGAACGCTGTGCGTACACATAAGCACTCACCCGTGGCGCTGGGCAGGATGTTCTGCACGTAACTCACCAATGTGCCGGGCCGGGGTTATGTTCCATTGAAATACCTCAGCAAAAAATCACAGAAACAAAGTCGGAGATGCAGGGGCTGGAAGCTTCTGGCAGCCTCTTGCTTGAGAAATGCCTCCCGTGATTATGAATTCTAACCATGGTACATAAAGGGGCTGAAGACCGGACCCTTAGTGAATCGCCTTTACGAGGAATGGGAGGGGCCTGAAGGACACGCAAACCACATGGGCCCTGGCAGGCAGGCCTCCTGCAAACGCTCTTTGGCAAGCCCAGCTCGTGGGAAAGTATATTTCCTGCTTGCCGTGGATGCCTGGAAGTCTGTGCGGTTTTTTTCTTTTCATTTATTTTCTGCTTTGCCGTGAGATTTGGGAAAATCTAGAGCATCTCTCGGCATTTCAGGTGGTGCTTATTAAACTGTTTAGTCATCTGTCCTAGGGGAGGAGCCTGGACTTTGAGGCGGGACTAAACTGAGCTTAATGCTCAGCTTTCCACTCACCAGCTGTGTGACCATGGGCATGTCCCTTAACCTCTATGAGCCTCTATTTGCTCAATCTGTAAAAATGTCTTCTTTGGGGGCCTTGCTTTAGAGTTTAAATGAGACAACATGTGTGAAGTGCCTGGCAACTAGGACACTGCATTCCTTTCCATTTTACTACTCTTTTTGCTTTTTCAATGCATGAGAATTATTTAGAAAACTTGTTTTCTCAGATGTAAGATCAGTCAAGGGTCAGAGAATACATGATTATTTCCACACCTTAAATATATTTAATATTTAAAGTTAATTTATAACTTTACCTAAAAGTTATTTAAAGTGTTTTTTTTTTTTCTCTCTCAACTTTACATTCATATCTGTGATCGTGCCTTTTTCCTCAGGGAGAAACAGCACCCTATTAAGTGACTGGACAGTTTATGACACCAGGAATAATAACTATGAAGTCTTTCAGATTCTGGTTATTTACATTTCATTTACAAACGTTTTACATTTGGCTTACAATAAAATTACATATTTATTGGGATCGACAAACAGGAGCAGAGAGAACAGAATTAACATAGATTTGAAACAGAGTCCCTTGCTAGGGAGGCTGAGAGTCTCTAGTCAGTTGCCCAGCTTGCAAAGCCCTCTGAGGACAGGAGATTAGACCCCTCAGGATGGGAATTTATCAGGGGAGGAAGGAATGCTCTGTGAAGCTCCACTGATGGAGGAAAGAGCTCTCCTTTGGGTTTCCTGAAGTTTATTCTCTTAGATATCCACATCCCCAACCAAGATTACTGGCTGCAGTCTCTGAGGGTAATTGTGTGGTAATTCACATTATCATATCAGTAGCTTCCAAAAGCTTCAAAACAGTGGATTAAACCAGTGCCCAATGGAAAGAGTTCTACCAAGAACACTCAATCCAACTTCCCCTTTCTAAGTGGTTAATTATGTGTATGGAAATTTCTGGATTCTGTCATAGTGATGATAATGCATTGACTATCGTAGAGATGTTTTAAGACAGCATCCTTAAAATATAGCAAGGTACCACAAGTTTATCAAAAGTAAGAAGTAAATGAAAAAGTAAGAAAGAAGAGTTAAAGTCAAAAAAAGGGGAAATGAGATTCAGAATGGCCTTCAGGTTTATTAGGAAAGTGCCTAATTTTCTAGCATCCCAGCAGTCACTAAAAAATACAAAAGGTGTAAAATGAAAACATAATTACACAATTTACAGTCCATGGAGGAAATGTTGGCATACTACATGCATTAGGTACTTAAAATGCTTTCTTACCAATACTATCAAATCCTTGCAAAGTGACTAATATCATCTCTCAACCATAGCAGGAGTCAGAGGAACAGAAGTCTAGCCCAAGTTCCTACAGCTCTTGTTTTTCAGTCACTGAGTCATGTTTCACTATTTGCAACTTCATGGACTATGGCACGCCAGGCTTCCCTGTTCTTCACCATCTCCCAGAGTTTGCTCAAACTCATGTCCATTGAGTGGTGATGCCATCCAACCCATCTCATCCTCTGTTGTCCATTTCTCTTTTTGCCCTCAATCTTTGCCATCATTAGGGTCTTTTTCAATGAGTCAGCTCTTTACATCAGGTGGCCAAAGTATTGGAGCTTCAGTATCAGTCCTTCCAATGAATATTCAGAGTTGATTTCTTTTAAGACTGACTTGTCTGATCTCTTTGCTGTCCAAGGGACTCTCAAGAGTATTCTCCAGCACCACAATTCAAAAGAATCAATTTTTTGGTGCTCAGCTTTCTTTATGGTCCAACTCTCACATCCATACCTGACGCCTGGAAAAACCATAGCTTTAACTAGATGGACCTTTGTTGGCAAAGTAATGTCTCTGCTTTTTAATGTGCTGTCTGAGTTGGTCATAGCTTTTCTTCCAAGGAGCAAGCGTCTTTTAATTTCATGGCTGCAGTCACCATCTGCAGTGATTTTGGAGCCCAAGAAAATAAAATCTGTCACTCTTTTTACTTTTTCCCCATCTATTTGCCATGAAGTGATGGGGCCGGATGCCATAATCTTGGGTTTTTTAATGAGTTTTAAGCCAACTTTTTCACTCCTTTCACTTTCATCAAGAGGCTCCTTAGCTCTTCTTCACTTTCTGCCATTAGATGCCAAATGGTATCATTTGTATATCTGAGATTGTTGATATTTCTTATTCTCCTGGAAGTCTTGATTCCAGCTTGTGATCATCCAGCCAGGCATTTCTCGTGATGTACTCTGAATAGAAGTTGAATAAGCAGAGTTATTATATGAAGCCTTGACATACTCCTCTCCTAATTTGGAATCAGTCCATTGTTCCATGTCCAGTTCTTTTGACCTCCATACAAGTTTCTCAGGAGACAAGTAAGGTGGTCTGGTTTTTCCTTCCCTTGAAGAATTTTCCATAGTTTGTTGTGATACATACAGTCAAAGGTTTAGCATAGTCAATGAAGAAGAAGTAGATGTTTCTCTGTAATTCTCTTGCTTTTTCTGTAATCCAACAGATGTTGGCAATTTGATCTCTATTTCCTCTACCTTTTCTAAAGCTGAGTTAGGATTTAAAGTCAAGTGTTTGTTTTTCAGTCAATATTCTTATCACTACAGAATGCTATTTCCTCTTCTCTATGCATGGAGAGCCTTCAGTAGACATAAAACCATGATTTTTAAGTCTCAAACAAGTCCTTTCCCAAATACTATCTTCTATTGAAAGACTTATGGAAGTTTGGGAAATCAAAATTGATACCTCCTATTTTCCTCCTAATCTCAACTTTGTAGCTCCCTAGCACACTAAACTCCTGAAATACAGGCCTTTTGTACATTTTTCAGAGACAGGCTTTTGTGTTTGTAGAAGACATATTGGTGCTTCACTATGCTTTACACGTCTTTCCTTACTTTTTAAAAAGCTTTCCAATATTCAGGAGAAAATGAAATCAATGGCCTAGTTTTAGAAGAAGGGATCTAGTGGAAGGTTATATGACTGTTGCTGCTTTTAGTGTTTTAATTGTTCATTACCCAACTCCTTTCCAAAAAATATCCCTGTTGGAGATTGATCCTATATCATCATGCATATTGTCTGGCATGGAAGTCGTTCTCATGATCTGTTTCTCTCTGCCGGCTCACATGAGCAATTCTCCAGCACAATCAGGAAGCAAGCTATGACCTAAGTCAGCCAATGAGAGTCTTGTTGTCAAAAACATGAGCCCGTCAAGATCAGATCATTATAGCAGCATTGACAGTAGTATCATCCTAGCAGTAGTAACAGTGACATTGGCATTGGGCCATGAAGATGGGGATGGTATTGATGGTATTGATGGTGGCCTCACCCAAATGAGGTGAGGTCCTTGCAGGTCCTGTGTTAGATGATTTAATTCCTCCTAGATTAGCTTCCCCCTGGACCTTACAATATTGGTGTTATTGTTTGAATTCATATAAATGAAAAGCTTAAACCTGATGAAGAGTATTAAGAAGTTAAGCTATGTAATAGTTTATTTTATTGAGTATTTATTAGAAACTAACCTTTTAAAGTACCATCTCATTTAATGTGCACAATCTTTCATATTAGGTAAAGCTATAATTCAGTGTATCTAAGACAATATTAATTGCACACTGTTGGCATTCTTCATGTATTCATGTATCACTAATACAGTAAAATGCTGCCAATATTCTATGATATGCCATTAATTATAAGATGTGATACCAGAGGTATTAATTTAAAAGTATATTTTAGAATAGCTGAATTGCAGCAGGTCATTATTCATGGGACAACTAGGTCCAGAAAGGTTTAAGAACTTGCTTGAGGTCACATAATTTGCACATGGTAGTGTTAAACCTAAATACACTTGGCTTCAAATACTGAGCTTGAGCTATTAATCACTATGCTATATTGCTCTATAGTCATCTAACCATTTAGTTGTAGGACTGAAATTCAAGCTCATGTTTGTCTGACTCCAAATTAATAAGGGACAAAACTCACTGAGTATCTATTATATGTCAGGGATAGTGCCTGGAGGTTTATGGTTGCCATTTTATTTAATACTGATAGTAAACATGTAGATTAGAGGTTACTAATCCCATTTTGCAGATAAGGAGATTGAGACACTGGCTTGTTAAAAGCACAGAGCTAATGAAGAGCAGGGCCTTCTGTCTTCAGAGATACATGTTTCACTCTCCTGCACCACTGCTTGTTTTGTCCATAGCTGAATTTTGCAAAAAGCTCTCATGGAGGTGGGGCAATGCTTACCTAAAGAAATTTATCCCTGTTGAAAGAATTTTGGACATTGATCTATAGCTACCTCATATTATACTACAAATGCTATTACTCAAACTATTACTTACACAAAGGGGTTTTTTTGGTACCTCTTTTCTCTACCTCCTTCCTTTGCCCAGTCCTGTCAAATGATATAACTATAGGGACCACTCAGGCTTACCAGGTGGCACTAGTGGTAAAGAAATCACCTGTCAATGCAGGAGACACAGGTTCAATCCCTGGGTCAGGAAGAGATACAGTGGAGAAGGAAATGGCAACCCACTCCAGTATTCTTGCCTGGGAAATCCCATGGACAGAGGAACC
This sequence comes from Okapia johnstoni, assembly GCA_024291935.2. Classification (NCBI taxonomy): domain Eukaryota; kingdom Metazoa; phylum Chordata; class Mammalia; order Artiodactyla; family Giraffidae; genus Okapia; species Okapia johnstoni. The sequence goes on from CM044309.1 coordinate 63,202,119, forward strand.
CTGCAGGCTACAGTCTGTGGGGTCGCAAAAGAGTTGGACATGAGTGAGCATGCATAGGAACCACTCAGGAAATAGCTTTATCTGTTTGGGCATGTGAAGCTCACAGGTGAATACCATGGTATGCAGAATCTAAACAAAGAAATGGCAAGGGTTCAACACCCTCCCTTCTGTGCTCCTTGAGAACTTCTCTACTTTTGCATAGTAGTTATAGCTAACTAACATTATTGCCTCCTGTCTTAGGGTTCTACTGAAAAGTAGAACCTGTGATGAGGACTTTGGGGCAAGTAGTTTACATGGGAGATGATCACAAGATGCCCAATAAGTGACTGGAGAAAGTAAGATGGGAAGGGTAGAAAAACAAAGAGTACATTTATGAGCGACTATTTCTGGGGGCCACTGCCAGGCTGTCACTGAGGAACTCTGAAGAAAATGACTCAGATTATCCTGGTGAGGGGTGGGAAACTGGGGTGTTTGTTCATTGACTCTCGCCTCATTGGCTGAAGATTTTCTCTTGGGACATTAAATTTGTAGTGCTTCTGGGTTTTATCTATATGCATTGGTGCAGATTTCCACTGATGTGGAAGAAAGCCCTCAGATAGAGAAGCAGAGAGCTATAGGTACCTGAGACAGGAACTTGTCAGACCCCAAGAACTGTCCACTCTAGCTGCAGGTAAACTCAAAGGTATATTGGACGGATGGGATGTGTAATCTACAGCTTCTCACTGTGGACTGAGCATTATGTTACTGTATTTATACTATTAATACTCAACTCAGTAGTATGTAAACATCAGTTTCCCTAATAAGCTACATTCTTCCTAAAATCAGAGGCTCTTTTATTTGTCCTGTCTCTGTACCTACAGATAGGCATAACACTGAGTAGTAATGTGAAGATTTGGGGAAAGGACTATCAGTGCATAAGCATGGAAGTGAAAAACTGGATACCTTTATCCAGGAATTCAAGTGGAAAAGAAGGGCGGTCCTCTCAAACACCACTCTGGAATCCATTGCTCCCATGGGGTAGATTGATTGCAAAAATGCCTTCTGTTCTTCAGTCTTTCTATATCCTTACCACTTGAGTGGCAAGGCACTTTACTAGTGCCTCTCCTGTTAGGCGTGGCTATGTGACTTGTTTTGGCCAATGGAGTGTTAGCATTCATGATGCAAGTACAGGCTTGAAATTGTTAGTGTGGTTGTTTTTGCATAGTTTTTGTGGTTCTGCATTGTTATGAGAACATACCTGGATTAGCCCACAGGAGGAGGATGGGCAAGTAGAGCAGAACCAAGCTGCTTTGGTTGTTCTGGCTGAGGCTAAACTAGACCAGCCAATAGCCTGTTATGATCCCAGATTTATATGTGAGCCTTGACAACAGCAACCGTGCTACCAGGAAACCCGTGTTTGAACACAAGCTTATGTGTAAGCCCAGGTGAAATCAACCAATGCTCATACCCATCCCTCTGAACCCCACAGACACAGGAGCAAAGCAAATGTTTATTGTCGTAGGCCACTAAGGTTTGTGGTTGTTTGTAGAGCAGCATTTTTGTGGCAATATGTAAGTGATATACCCCATGCAGAGTATACAGAGAAATAAACAGAAAAAATGGCAAAGTGCTGTTGAAAGGCGTATGCTGGGCAACCAGCTAGTCTCATTCAGCAGCCAATGACTCCCTTATGGTCACCCAGCTGAAGCATGTGTCACAAAAATGAGTGCATTGATAAATTTACCTATTATTACATGTCATCAGCTGCTTGGGATTACTTGTCACCTGTAGGAGCTGCAAACATTAAAACTGTAGATGACTGGAGTTTCAGGCTTGTAGGGCAGAGAAGCAGCGTGAGATGGAGCTGGCAACACAAGGAGCAGCCAGACATAGATGAATTTGAATGGTTTCCTGGAGTTATTGGGGATGCTCGAGGGATTAAGGAAGGTCACTTGAATGAATGAAATATTCTGAGAATGATGGGCATTTCCTGCCATTACTCAACTGAGGGTGGATCCTTACCTCAGTAAAAAACTGGCTCTGTGAGTTGGAGAAAATGCCATCTGCTACTGCAAATTTTACTCATGGGCTTTTTTTTTTTTTGAGTAACATTTGCCAGGTTATATAGCATATAATTAGAGACATGGGGCACCTTTAAATGTTGTAATATTTCAAGACAGAAAAGTCTTCTGTTGAAGAGAAGACGGGAAGAAGACCAAATCAAATAACAATTATGAATAATACTCTACTCAGCCCATAACAAAAGTCTCTGGATTTTATAATATGTTCCTGCCAGAGGCCATGTGTCATATTTCCTTGTTAGTAGTTCCCAGCCACTATGAAATCCACAAAACCTCTCCCAGCTGTTTAAGACTTATTCTCCGTCCTTTCTCATTCTGGGACATATCCATAAGGTTTAGAAAATATGACTAAGTTTCCCAACTTGAATGACACTAATAGTAATTTTCTAAAGCTTTGGAGAAAGATGTAAGAAAACCACAGTGCATGTCTGTTTAAAAACTGTTCTGTTTAATGATTTGTACTGTTCCAAAGGTGGAGGGTGAGAGAGAACTGTTTAATAAGCTGGCTTTCAATGACCTGAATGATGTTAGAATTACATTAATAATCAGTACAAATTAAATTACATTAAACCTTGAGGTTCAAAAAAGAAGCATTAAGAAGGAGTTGAGCAGGTAGACAAATTTACTTCCATTTTGTAAAAGAACTTTATAGGACTTTAAACATGTGTAGGGAAGTTATGAATTCTCCTCTTGACATACATGGGATTGTAGTACCTTATTCTTCTTGAGTCAAACTTCTCTTGAGTAGGAAACAGAAGTATAAGCATATTTAGAAATACAAGAACAGAAATACAAGAAACATAAGAAAATCCTACGAATAATGAAACCTTGAATGAGAAGAAAGTACCTTCAAAATAATTAAGAAAATATATACAACAACTCCTCATTTCTCTGGCACTTGTAGCAGGTTGTTTGTGGTATCTACTGAAAGCCAACATTTATGCAGCTAGTGACTGAGCCAAACAGTGTGCTGAGCATATGTATTAACTTGTTTAATTTTTATTACAGTGCATTCACATGGGTACTATTTTTATCATTTCATAGATAAGGAACTTGAGGTTGACAAAGGTTAAATTCATCACCCCAAATTGCATAGCTAGTAAGCAGCAGTGCCACTAGTCAACTCCATGTCTGGGTGATGCTAGAGCCCATGGTTTAATCACTACACTCAAATGTTACACATTTTGATGCTCTAACTGTTTAGAGAGCAAAGTCCCGGTGACCCTCTAATTCCAACAGAAAAAGTATCAAGGCTGTTTTCTGTTGACCCTTGGAAACATTTCAGTTAGATGACAATAATTGCATACTAGTCCAGAAGCCTTTTAATTTGTACCTACGTATTGTTCTTTCTTTAAACTTTGCTATAAGTACTTAGCAATACATGACCAGTTAAATTGCTTTCTAAATTGGCAAAACATTATCTTTAATAGTTAAGGCGTAATTACCTAGAAGCCTTACTTGTATTGCTTCTCATCCTGAAGAAAGTTAAACCAGTTAGTTCTCAAAGCAATAGAACAAGAAACTTGGGGTTGTTTCCTATAATCTTGCAAACCTAAATCCGTAAAGGAGTTATAAATGCTGCAGAAAGTGCCAATAACCTTGAATTTATGAGCCTTCATACTCAGAGGGACACCAGCAAGGTAGCTTTCACCATCACTGTACCTTCCCCTTCCTTCTGTGGGAGCAATCCCTGACTTGTGTCTCCTTACAGCATCTTATTGCCCTGATAAGAGTGTAAGTGCCCTACTCTGCCTTTGCTAACATTGTTGCACATCTTAGAACTTTTTCCTTCTTTAACAATGCCAGTCCTTGCATTCTTGTTAGGGAATTAAGGTCATAAATAATATGTTCAGAGATTTTTAATATTTATTTTTTAAATTATGGTTTAGGTATGATGAGGCCAACAGATCAGGAGGTAACTGTCACTGAATATAGAGCTTGTTATACTCACAGAAAAGAGCATGCCATGGGCCACTTGGGGAAACACCAGGGTTGGTTGGCGGTTAGGGGATAGAGGGAAACTGGACAAAAGTTCTCAATTTGTGGTTCCATAAAAAGAAACATACAAGGGTGATCAGATTTAGGACTGGCTAGTTTGAATGATTTCAGTGAACTCTGGGGTGTAAGCTCTCCCTAGTTGTCTGGTACCTGGCCCTGGGGTGATGAGGACAGGTAGATAGTGGTGCCTGTGAGAACCCAACAAGGCAGGTGGCTGGGGGTATGGCTCTGGATTGGTTGGTTCACATTTGAAAGTCATGTTCATGACCAAGTTTTTTATTACCTCTAGGAACTGGCAATTCCTGGAAGGAGCAATCCTTCCAACATCAGCAAGCCCCCAGATGTCAAAGCATCAGAATATAAAAAGAAGAATTCGTGGTTAATACAAGAGGGAAACTGGGAAGAGTTCATCTTTCTTGTGGGACATGTGGCTCCCACATGTGTGTGTGTGCATGCACACATGTGTATACACATGTGAATGTATGTCTGTGCTATACTGGTTTCACAGTGTCACCTGAAGTCGTAGGATTTCTAGTGATTCAATATGCATTTCTAGGAAATGAGGCTTGCACATGGACTACATTATAAATAGCAGGCGTCCCCCATCCTTCTTTTGTTGGCTTGGCCTGGCTCCAAGGACTCTGAGAAGGACAAGAAGTGCTATACTGACTCTTCCTCCTTTTCTAGGAAGTCATCAATTCTGGGTGGAATTGGAGGTTTAGATCATAGCAGTGGTTCTTTTAAACTTTCATTTTAACTACTACTAAACTGAAGGCTGTGGTCATGATTCAAGGTGGAGATTCTCCTCCAGCTCATCCTTCCTCTTAGTATGGTTAGAAGTTATCCTTAAGAGTTAAGCATTTTAATTGACCATTTTTTTCTTTCTTTCCTTCCATAAGAATATTTATTATCTTCTATATGCTAACACAAATCCAGACACCTTGAGGGTATGCAGAGAGAAACAAATTGGGAGTTTATAACTTCATAGAGCTTCTGAGATAAATCTTTTTAAACTTTCTTTTATTATTTATTGAAGTATAGTTAATTCATAATGTTGTAGTAGCTTCAAGTGTAGAGCAAAGTGATTCAGTTCAGTTCAGTTCAGTTCAGTCGCTCAGTCGTGTCCGACTCTTTGCGACCCCATGAATTGCAGCACGCCAGGCCTCTCTGTCCATCACCAACTCCCGGAGTCTACCCAAACCCATGTCCATCGAGTCGGTGATGCCATCCAACCATCTCATCCTCTGTCGTCCCCTTTTCCTCCCGCCCCCAATCCTACCCAGCATTAGGGTCTTTTCAAAGGAGTCAACTCTTCACATGAGGTGGCCAAAGTATTGGAGTTTCAGCTTCAACATCAGTCCTTCCAATGAACACCCAGGATTGCTCTCCCTTAGGATGGATTGATTGGATCTCCTTGCAGTCCAAGGGACTCTCAAGAGTCTTCTCCAACACCACAGTTCAAAAGCATCAATTCTGCGGCGCTCAGCTTTCTTCACTGTCCAACTCTCACATCCACACATGACCACTGGAAAAACCATAGCCTTGACTAGATGGACTTTTGTTGGCAAAGTAATGTCTCTGCTTTTAAATATGCTATCTAGGTTGGCCATAACCTTCCTCCCAAGGAGTAAGCGTCTTTTAATTTCATGGCTGCAATCACCATCAGCAGTGATTCTGGAGCCCAAAAAAATAAAGTCTGACACTGTTTCCACTGTTTCCCCATCTGTTTCCCATGAAGTGATGGGACCAGATGCCATGATCTTAGTTTTCTGAACGATGAGCTTTAAGCCAACTTTCTCATTCTCCTCTTTCACTTTCATCAAGAGGCTCTTTAGTTCTTCTTCACTTTCTGTCATAAGGGTGGTGTCATCCGCATATCTGAGGTTATTGATATTTCTCCCAGCAATCTTGATTCCAGCTTGTGTTTCTTCCAGCCCAGCGTTTCTCATGATGTACTCTGCATATAAGTTAAATAAGCAGGGTGACAATATACAGCCTTGACGTACTCCTTTTCCTATTTGGAACCAATCTGTTGTTCCATGTCCAGTTCTAACTGTTGCTTCCTGACCTGAACTGAAAGTGATTCAGTTCTACACATATACATTTATGTGTGTATATGTATTTTTTTCGGATCCTTTTCCATTGTAGGTTATTACAAGATATTGAGTATAGTTCCCTGTGCTATACTGTGGGTCCTTGTTGTTTACCTATTTTATATATAGTGGTGTGTATCTGTTAATCCCAAACTCCTAACTTAACTACCCACTTTGATAACCATAAATTTGTTCTCTCTGTTTGAGTCAATTTCTATTTTATAAATAAGTTCATTTGTATCATTTTTTTAAGATTCTGCACATAAGTGATGCCATAGGATATTTGTCTTTCTCTGCGCAGATAAACCTTAATAATAGCTCTCTGAACGTAAAGCTATACTTATTCATTTGATAATTCAAGTTCCTGTTACATATTAAATATTGTCTAAGCCTTGAAAGAGACACTGCTTTAAACTGGTGCTAGGAAATATGTCAAAGATCACTCCTAAGGATGACCCACAGACATGGTAAAGAGTGTTTACATTGCAGAGACAAGAGTCAAGAGTTGAGGGTCCAGAGTCACATGTATCTGATTTCAGATTCCATCTCTGGGTCTTACTACTTCTAGAAACTTGGGCAAGTTGCTTAAGTATCTTAGCACTCTGCTTAATAAAATAATAATTATTTAAAAGTCATAGAGGAGGAAACTGTCCTGAAAACTGAATTTGTGGAAACCCCTTGAAATGATGTCCAATACATATTAAGTATTCAGAAATAAGCTCTATTGTTAACATTACTGTCAATAGTGATGTGTTTAAGGAGGAAAACCATGAATATTAACATCAGGGAAGTCTGAGTCTTGGTGCTGATTCTGCTGCTTATTGGCATGCAGTCCTGGGGTATGTTATTTACTATTTCTGAATCAGAAATAATCACATCTACCTTGCATGGGTTTCCTAAAACTGAAAGATAATGAGTGTAGGATGCCTATAACTTATTATTTTCTGGCTTTCACAAGAAGTGGTAGCTGTTATTTAGTGTTTAATTAAGAATCTTCGACTCCTGGAAAATCAGCTATATATGTCTGTGGGAGAAGAGAAGGGTAGGGAGGTCAAAGCATCCTTCTGCATTTTGTGATGCTTCTTTCTTTTCTTATGACACTGTTTGAGTAGAGGTCACAGGTTGGCGCCTGTACAGTATGCTTGTGGTCCACCCACCCAACCCACCATGCCTTTGGTCCAGTCTCCAGGACCTGTGATTCTGCCCATCTCTGTGGCTACCTATGGCCACAATTGGAGAAAGTCCAGCCTGTTCGGGGAGCCTTATGTGTGACTCTGTGTTCTTGGCTGCCTGCCAGTGGATTCATCTTGCTGGAAGAATGTGTAATATGTACTGAGATTCTGTGGGGCCTCAGGGTGGGAGGACACTCAGAGCTGAGGAGACCTGTAACAGGGGTAAGGAGGGCAGTCTGTGCAAAGACACTTCTGCTGTTGGCCCCATCTTAATGGTGAAAGCTCCAGGGCTCAGTCCCGGGGGAGGAAGAGAAAGAGGGAAAAAGGAAAGATGGTAAGAAGGAAGGCAGTATTACTAACTTGAAAAGATGTACTGCACAATAGGCATTTTATGAGAACATACTAATATTTCATGACATATATTGGAAGCTTTATATTGACTATATTTGAACTAGAGAAAAGAACTGGGCACCAGAGAATTGAGGAAACAGGTAAATTAAACTCCAGTGTCATCTGTAGGGATGGGTAATGTCATTGAGCTTAGTATGATAAGGTCAACTCTCTATATTTAAAATCTAGTTTAAGCACCAAAAAGATGTCATTGGGCTGCACAGATATTTATATGGTATAAAAAGCAAAAACATTTCAAAATATATTTTAAATGATCCTCATTACATACATTAGTGTGCTAAAAACAAGATTAAACATCTTTGACACAATTTTAAAAGAAACATTACTTTTTAGGACTCTTGCATTACCTATTCTTAGAGTTACCTTTTAAAATCAATCAGTGCTCAAAGAGAATTTCAGCTTTTTATTGCCCCAGAATCATATTTCTCTTTGCAGTTGCATAGTTCACAGATGTTGTTGTACATTTATAAATGGGACAGTCCTGAAAAACTGCATGCAAAACCAAAACCAGCCAACTGAGTGCATGAAAGAGTCAACTGATTGTTCACATACGTGAAAACTACTCTGAGTGGTTTGGTGGGTTCTAGCACCAATGGCCAGCATCTTTGACTTAGTTTTATCACTCCTTATAAACACTTTGCTAATTAAATTGTTCTTAACTTTACCTGGTTACGTCCTCTTTCCAGACACTTCAGATTTATCTTCCTCAGTCTTTGCAACTTCCCTTTGCCTTTGTTAATCAGCCAAGTTCTACCTACTCGCTCAAAAAGAAATCTATAGTAATACTTTCCAAAGTGTTCCCCCCATTAAAAGTGGTAAGTTCAATGGCAGCTTGGCTCTCTTCTCCACCTACAGTCATCTGGATATTCAAACATTTGGCTGAGGGGACAGGAGTTACTGTATCCAACTGGAGGAAATATCACCTGTGAAATGGAAGAGGTGATTCCAACTGTTTTATGGGGCTTCTGGGAAAATAATCACACTACAAGAGCTCAGGATCATAAGTGTGTGAAGCCTGGTGTTTAATCACCTATGCATTCCTTTTGTGGTATTCACTAAAAGACTATTGGCCTCTGGAGGAGACCAGGAGACTGGCCAATGTTCACATTCATCCTTCCCTCTGTTGACAGCCAAATAAATACTTAGAGTTCTTCTTCCCATCAGAGGCTACACACCTCGTATACACACATTGCTAAGAATAATTTTTCAGATTTATGGAGTTTGCAATGCCAAGTTGAATGTGTGTGTGCCTGTGTGTGACAAAATAGGTGAGATTGTTGAATAAAGTAGAATTCTTTTGCTGAAGAACCCTGTACTATTTGGGGCTACTCATAGAGAAGACTCTTAAAGAATATACACTGCAGGTAAAGTTTGACAGATTGAAATGTATACTCTTTCAAAGAAGGCATAGAATTACAAGTTCCACCATGGAATAAGAGCCTTTTAACTTCACCAAAGCAAAAAGGAAGACTAGTTTTTTCTGTCCTTTTTGCCTTCAGATAAAGGAAGGTAGGTGACATGTAAAAAAAAAATCAGTTTTGGAATAGCACAATATATACACAGTATAGGTTAATTCTCACAGTCACCATGAAAGATGGGAATTTTTATTTCAGTTGCGCAAATGAGAAGGTACAATTTGAAACATGTTTTGAGTGACAGTTTATAAGTGTGGAGCCAAGTCTTGAATCATGTTGAATTATAAGCTTATAGAGGGAAGGCACATTCTGCACCCCCAGAATGTGAACCAGTGCTTAAGAATGGACCTCAATTAATTAACGGACCTCAATAGAGTGGATAAATGAATGATCAATTGAATAGGCTGAATTTAATTAATCTCTTCACTCTTCCTTACAATACAAGCCTTCAGTGGTCACAGATCAAGGATGGTTAATGCATTGCTGGAAATAAAGGTGTGCTGTGATTCACCAAACTGAACCTTAACTTGTTGCATAAAATGCATCCAAATAGCACAGTCTTTTTTTTTTTTTTTTGGCATCACTGTAATGAACAGATTAACAGCCCATGTAACCATTTCCAATGGTTATACCAAGGCATTTCTATTGAGACTTTAAGAACTCTATTTCATAAGGGGAGACTTATTTAGAAAAGGGAATGATTTCATAATAAATCTCTAAGAAAGCTTACTCCTTACTCTGAGTTCTGCTTAAAATGCAGTTTATTAATGATGGATTTTAATAAAGAAAGCTCTGTTCTAAAAGATGGAAAAATAATATGGACTAGAAAAAGTTGCGATTAGCTAGTCAAATAAGTGCACAGTGCTATCACTTTGTGTTTTAATGTGCAGATCTGTTTAAGAGTGATTTTAATAATCCAGTCACATACTTGCTTTTATTTTCTGTAACATTCCTGCTTGTATTTTTTATCTAGTTTTTTTGGGGGGAGGGGTTGATTGACAGGAGATAAATTTATGTTCCAGATATCAAATTTTTTTATTGATTTTAAATACAGGAGCGGGGATTCCCATTAAATTTACAGTTTTATTTTTCCCATTTATATCTCTAATCATTCTAGAATTCACATTTTTTTGTGGAGTTAGATAGTGATCTGGATTCATTTGTCATGCTAAAAGGAATCAGTATTTGTTCATAACCATCTACTAAAAAATGTGTCATTTTCCCATTAATTAGTTGTGCCTATTTCATTATATATTTAGATCTCATTTCTGTCTCAGGGCTATTTATTATCTTCCATTAGTCAATTTGCCTTTTATTACACCAGTAAAACACTGTTTTTATTACTGTTTTCTTGATGCATGTCTTAATATCTGGTAAGACTAAGCTTCTTCCCTTTACTATTTTTAAAGTTATGTTAGCTAATTTTAGTCTATTACATTTTAGTCTTACCAAGTATATAAAAGTCACTCAACTTAAAATTTTATTAGGGTTGCTTTAAATTTGTACATTAGTTTAGGGAGAATTGATATGTTTAAAATGGTGTTATCCTATCTATAAGTGTGGAAGCTTCTCCATTTATTAAAATCATCTTCTACATCCTTTACTGGATATGGAGTTTGTCCACAGGGATTTTGTTATCCTGGCTAAATTAATTCTTAAATAACTCAATATTATGTGGGATTAGGGCATATTTTACATTAAGAATATTTTCAGTTTAACATTTTTAGTTCATTATTTCTTCTATAAAGAAATAACATCGTAGGGTGATATTGCACAGACATCCTTGTTAAGCTCTTATTAAGTCTCTTTGGTTATCTGTTGATTCCATTACATTTTTACAGTCATTCATTTCATTTATATACAAGTAAATATAAATATGGGCTTCCCAGGTGACACTAGTGATAAAGAACCCACCTGCAATGCAAGAGATGTTAAGAGACACCAGTTTGATCCCTGAGTAGGGAAGATCCCCTGGAGTATAGCACAGTAACCCACTCCAGTATTCTTGCCTGGAAAATTCCATGGATAGAGGAGCCTAGCAGGCTACAGTCCATAGAGCTGCAAAACATTGGACATGACTAAAGTGACCTAGCATGCACGCACAAATATAAATATACACACATATGCGCCAGGGCTTCCCTGGTGCCTCAGATGGTAAAGAATCTGCCTGTAATGCAAGACCTGGGTTCTATCCCTGGGTTGGGAAGACCCCTGGAGAAGGGACTGGCAACCCACACCAGTATTCTTGCCTGGAGAATTCCATAGACAGAGGAGCCTGGAGAGCTACAGTTCATGGGGTTGCCATGAGTCGGACACATATGCATAGGCATACACAATTAATTATGTTGTTGGCACTATTATTTTAAACAAACTGTTATCTGTTAGATCAATTAAGAAAAAGGATAAAAGTTTGTATTTAGCCTTCACTTATTCTTCAGTACTCTTCCTTATTTTATGGGGATTGTAGATCCAAGTTTCTAACTTATATTCAAACTCTCTAAAGAACTTCTTTTAACATCTCTTGAAAGGCACATCTACTGGCAACAAATTCCCTCAATATTCATTTGTCTGAGGAAGTCTTTATTTTTCCATCACTTTTGAAAAATAATTTTACAAGTACAGAATTCTAAGTTGGTAGGTTTTTATCTTTCAATACTTTAAATTTTTTTACTGTCTTCTTGCTTGTGTGGTTTCTGAGAAGAGGTCACATGTGATTCCTCTATAGGTATTTTTTCTCTCTGGTTTCTTTCAGGATTTTTTATTTATCTTTGATTTTTTGTAGTTTGAAAATAAGATGCATGCTAAGTCACTTCAGTCACGTCTGACTCTTTGCAACCCCATGGACTGTTCTCCACCAGGCTCCTCTATCCATGGAATTCTCCAGGCAAGAATACTGGAGTGGATTGCCATTTCCTATCCCAGGGGATCTTCCCAACCCAGGGATGGAATTCATGTCTCTTATGTCTCCTGCATTGGTAGGTGGATTCTTTACCATTAGCACCACCTGGGAAGCCCTGAAAATGATACGTCTGTACACAATTTTTTAGTCATTTATCTCTCTGGTGTTAAACAGTGGTGGTAGAATAGTTCTACTGTCCAAAAGATTTCCTATACTCCACCTGTTTATCCCTCCCCTGCCCCCCAAATTCCTGGCAGCCACAGTTTGTTCATTGTTATGGTTTTTTTTTCCCCTTTCATTATCTCCACAGTTTTGCCTTTTCCTAAATGACATGTAGTTGGGATCATTCAGTATGCAACGTTTTCAGATTAGCTTCCTTCCCTTAGAAATAAACTTTTAATGTTATTTCATGTCTTTTTGTGCTTGACAACTCATTCCTATCACTGAAAATATTTAATTGTATGGAAGTATCATCATCTGCTTACACAGTCACATATTGTAGGTCATGTTAGTAAAAGCTGCTTTAAACATTTGTGCGCAGCTTTTTGTGCGGACTTAAATTTTCAGTTCACATGGATATACACTGGAGAGTGTCATTGTTGGATTGTAAGGCAAGAGCATGGCTAGCTTGTAAGTCACTGTTTTCCAAAACGTCTGTGCCGTTTTCCTTTTCCATCAGCAGTGGGTTAGTTTCCGTTGTCCCACATCTCCGTCAGCTGTCGGTCTCACTGTTTTGAACTTCAGCCGTGCAGTAGATGTGCTGGCTCACTGATCGTTTCATTTACAGTGCCCTAGTGTTCAGGTATTTTCTCTTTAAAAAAAAATGGATGATGATTTGTATTATTGTTGACTTTTAAGGGTTTTGCATCATATATTTTGGATACTGTCACATATCAGTATAGGTTTTGCAAGTGTTTTCTCCCAGTCTATGGCTTGTCATTTCATTCTCTTTATTCATTGTTTGCGGCATATTTTTCACTTGAGATATTCTCTAGGTAACATAAAATTCACCATACAAAGTATACACTTCAGTGGTTTTTGGAATGCTTAACTATGTTGTTGTTGTTTTTAATATTCTAACAACACAAAATTTCACCTGACATAGAAATAGATTTTTTTCATTTTTATGTATTTTTTTAAACTGGAGTATAGCTGCTTTGGAATGTTGTGCTGCTTTCTATTGTACAGCAAAGTGAATCAGCTATATGTCTACAAATATCCCCTCTTTTTTGGGTTTCCTTCCCATTTAGGTCACCATAGGGTACCGAGTAGGGTTCCCTGAGCTACACAGTCAAGTTCTCATGTTCTCTACTTTAGACATATTATCAATAGTTTGTATATGTCAATCCCATTCTCCTATATATCCCACCCTCCCCTTCCCCTGCCTTGGTTTCCATACTAGAAACACATTTTTAATGTTGATGGAGAAACTTGCCATGTTGGGATGACTGAAAAATGGCACATATAAATTTATAATGTTTATAAGGCTGCTTTATGCAGAATTATCAATAGTAGTATTGAGAATGCTGACTTCTTTATGTCACTGTGTCTCTGTTTTACCAGCACTCTTTTTCGCTTCCTTTTTTCCCCTCCAATCTCAACACACACACACACACATACATAACCACAGCATCTAGCTGTTAAGATTGTCTACAAGTTTTACTATCTTGTATCTTTAAAGTTGAGAGAACAGAGGCCTATAGTTGCCCAAGGGCACTAACCAAAATTAGTGAAGAATTGAAACCTGTTTATCTGTTGCTGGATACTATGCTTTTAAAGGTGCACATTTTGTTAGCCTTTGTATACGTGTGTATATGTACATGTGTGTTTGTGCACATGTATGTCTTTTGTTATATAAATTTGACAAAGTCAAAAGCCAACTGACCTTGAAAAGACAGTTTTTTATACTTGCAAATCTCAACAAGAAGGGATCATGCTGCGCTATGGGCAGAGGAAGAAGAGGGTACCTGAAGAAGTATTGAGGTCAACCAGGAGGCAGAGGGAGAGGAAAAATTGTGGCCCCAACCTTTACGGTGATTTCTGCAGGAGGGATTGGACAGATGAGACAAGGTAAGCAGATTGGAATAATCTCAGCATGCTTTGGAGTGTAGAGGCTGTCCTTTGGTGACTAGAACCTGGTCTTAGGTGGTGATTAGGGCAGGTGGAGAGTGGCCTGGATTATAGGGAGCTGGATAAAGGAGGTAATTAGAAAGTTATCCAGAGCTGGATGGGCTCTGTATTGGTCAATTTAAATATGAAAGATGCATTCATAGGCCATAGATGAGGCAGCCCTCCAGAGTCAGCACAGCCCCAAAATGTCAAAATATCAGAATTACAGACTAAAAGGACACAATTAATATAAATATAGACATACACTTGTGTGTGTGTGTGCATATACATATGTATCATAGATACAGTTATGTAGTTCTACAGTTAGGCTGAGAAAGAGAGGGTGATTTTTCCAACCATGACATAGCTGTTCAAACATGCATGTAAACTGGCATTTCCATGCTTAACATCAGAACAACATGCATTCTACCATGTAAGCCATTCTGCTCATGGTTTGAGTTTGGCTGCATGGAGACATAAAAGTCTGGCAGAGCACCATTCCCTGGAACTTGAAACAGAGTAATGCAGGAGTAGAGGCCTCTCATATATTCTGCATCAAAGGTTAGCAGGTTTGGCAAAATATCTTACAGAGTGGGGGAAAAAAGAGGAAAAGAAATAAGCTAAGACTCTTGATGTTATTAGTTTAGATTTGTTTTCAAATCATTCTGCATTCTTGTTTAACTTGTTTTACGAGCAAAAGGGCATTGTGGTGGTGGTTGTGTTAATGGTGTTCTTTTAGTACAATTTTTGATTTTAAAGGTTTGTGCCGAGACCTATCGGTACATGTGCAGGATTCTAAAATTTCAGGCTGAAAAAATGTTATAAATTTGAGTACTCATTTTAGACACAAGGATATTGAGATCAAAAGGCCTTATATAAGATTCATGTTTCATTAAAGGATATTCTGATACTAGAACCCAGGTATATGAATTCTTTTTTCCTGCACTTTGCTGTGATTATTTAAGGAAGTGTGCCAACACTGTTCTTTGCTTATGGTTTGTCCTTGGCTTATGTTTAGGGTCTCCATACCCCCAAATACATTGCCCATGATAACTAGTAAGGACTGCTGAATGGCACAGAGAACTCTACTCAGTACTCTTTAATGGCCTATATGGGAAAAGCATCTAAAAAAGTGTATGTATATATTTATATAACTGATTCACTTTGCTGTACACCTGATACTGACACAACATCGTAAATCAACTCTACTCCAGTAAAATTTTTTTAAAAATATACTGCCCGTAACAGTCTAATTGATTTAGAAGTAGTTCCATAAATGTACTGAAGAAGGAATTCATAGGGCCTGGACTCCATCTTAGGCCTGTTCATGCTGATCATGCTCAGCCACCTCTCCAATGGACTCTGAACTCTGTGCTTAATGCCTATGGAAACGACAACAGAAGGATAAGACCCCCTCTGGACAGGGGAATCTTGAAGATCATATCCAGGTTACTCATCGCCTAGGAGGAAACATACACTGATCATCCCTGCCTCCGGATAGGTCATAAATTTTTCTGTATCTATCGGAAAGTAACCTCGGGCTTATTGATTATTAACTGTTTGGACACATAACACATGAATGATGGGGTTATTGTATTTACCCTTCCTTTGTTTATGTAAATCTCAAGGAATTTGGGGTGGTGGTTTCAGACATGTACACATGAGGTATAAAAGATTTTCACAAATGCTGGTCGGGGTCCTTGGCTAAGAGGAGACTCTGCCTTGGGCCCGCCGGTGTAATAAACTGCACTTCACTATCTGCACCATACCTCTGGGTGAGTTTGTTTCCCGGAACGCGTGGCTACAACAGAACTACAACAGACTCGGTTCATCTTTCCTCCCTCAATGATCATCTCAAGCTTCGTTCTTAGGGGCACATTCCCTGGTCCATCCTAGTTTGGGTTTTGTGCTCTGTCTACATAATCATCATGTTATCGGTAATAGAACACCGAACTGTAAGCTTTCTTGTCTCTCTTCTTGACTAGATTAAAGGATATTTGAGGGTTAAATCTTTGGCTGTCAAGTCATTTCTAGTGCCTCTCATTCAGTATTTATACCTAAGGTTGCTTATAGATAAATCATTCACCATAGAAGATAAACGATGTGTTTACATGTGGGTGTGTGGGTTTATGTCACCTGTGTTCAAGCATAGATGATCTTCTGATTATTTCCAAATCACTTGAATAAAAAGTATGGTTGTATAATTGAAGAGTGTGCTGTAGTGCTTGTGCTTGAAAATCAGTGAAAGAAAAACCCAGCAAAGTTCTCAGTCGAACTCTGAATCAGACGTTGTCTTTCCTTATAACTTTACATCTGTTGGAATGTTCTTGCATTTATTTCACATAAGACTTCCTTCTATGCCTCTAAGGTTCAGCTCCAAGACTCACTTGTTCATATTTATGTTCTTTGTAAATCTTTAAAATAACATCTTGTTCCCATATTTTGTTAGCATTGGATCTTGTCTCTCTTCTTTATGGTATAATCTCCACTGCTCCCCCTTATATTGGGAAACAATTGGATGTGTTTTTCTTCTATGCAATGTAAATTCCTTGCATGCAAGGATTTTTAAGTCTTCTTCGATTCTTTTAAGAGCTTTATTGGGACATAATTCACACACGTTTTAAGTATGCAATTCAATAGTTTTCAAGTAGTTATAGATTTGTGTAACCATTACCACAATTAATTTTAGAGATTTTTCATCATCTCCAAAAGTAAGAAATTTTTTAGTAGTCCCTCCC
This sequence comes from Okapia johnstoni, assembly GCA_024291935.2. Lineage (NCBI taxonomy): Eukaryota > Metazoa > Chordata > Mammalia > Artiodactyla > Giraffidae > Okapia > Okapia johnstoni. The sequence goes on from CM044309.1 coordinate 63,219,014, forward strand.
ATTGCCCTCCTCCCCAGCTTTCTTCTACTTAGCCGCAGACAACCATTAACATACTTTCTGTCTCTATAGATTTGCCTCTTCTGAGTGTTTCACACAAATATGATTACATATATGGGGTCCTTGGTGGTGGGTTTCTTCCACTTAGTATTTTCAAGGTTCATCCATATGGTTGAATAATTATATAATTCCACTATATGAAGATACCACATTCCACATTTTATTTATCCATTTATCTATTGATAAGCTTTTGGGCTGTTTCCAGTTTGGGCTATTATGAATTATACTGTATAAACTTTTGTGTACAAGGTCTTGTGTGAAAAATACTTCTTTTTATTTCTTATAAGTACATACCTCGAAATGGAATTACTGAGTTATATTGTAGCCATATATTTAACTTTCTGAGGACCTGCCAGACTGTTTTCTATTGTGGTTGTACTATTTTATATTTCCAGTAGCAGTATATGAAGCTCCAATTTTCTATATCCTCTCCAAACTCATTATCTGTGTTTTAAAATTATTATAGCTATCCCGGTGGGTGTGTAGCAGTGTCTCATTGTGGTTTTGATTACATTTCCCTGATGGCTAAGGATGTTGAACATCTTTTCTGTGCCTATTGTCCATTTGTATATCTTCCTTTGATGAATGTCTCTTCAGATCGTTTGCCCATTAAAAAAAAAAAGTCTTTAAAAAAAAAATTGGTTATCTGGGTCAGGATTCCTAGTGCTGCTTAACTGGGTCCTCTGTCTCAGGCCTGTCAGAAGGCTGCAGTCAAGCAGTGGCTGAAATTATCACAAAGCTCAACTAAGAAAAGATCAGCTTTCACATTCACTTATGTGATGTTTGGGCTGCCCTGATAGCTCAGTCGATAAAGAATCCACCTGCAATGCAGGAGACCCCAGTTCAGTTCCTGGGTCAGGAAGATCCCCTGGAGAAGGGATAGGCTACCCACTCCAGTATTCTTGGGCTTCCCCTGTGGCTCAGCTGATAAAGAATCTGCCTGCAATATGGGAGACCTGGCTTTGATCCCTGGGTTGGGAAGATCCCCTGGAGAAGGGAAAGGCTCCCCACTCCATTCTGGCCTGGAAAATCCTATGGACTGTATAGTCCATGAGGTTGCAAAGCATTGGACACTGAGCTACTTTCACTTTCACTTGAGGTGAGGTTTGCAGGATTTCGTTATTCTGGAGTTGTTGATTATATCCAATTATCTATTGTTTTTCTTTTGTTGTTTACACTTTCGATGTCGTATCTAAGAAACTCCTGCCTAACCTAAGGTCATGAAGATTTAAGTCTATGTTTTCTGCAAAGACTTTTATAGATTAAACTCTTACATTTAGGTTTGATACATTTTGAATTAGGTTTTGAGTATGGTGTGAAGTCAGGGTACATCTTCATTCTTTTGCCTGTGCTTATCTAGTTGTCCTAGCACCACCTGTTGAAATGACTATTCTTTCCCTATTGAATGCTTTTAGAATACGTGGTGGAAATCAGTTCACCACAGACATGTGGATTTATTTTCAAATTCTCAATTCTATTTCACAGATCTATGTCTTTACTTGTGCCAGTATTGCACTGTCTGAATTACCATTGTTTTATAGTAAGTTTTGGAATTAGAAATGGTGAGTCTTCCTAATCATTCTTTTCCTGGAGTTGCTTTGCCTACTGGACTCCTTACAATTCCATGTGAATTTCAGGATCTGTTCACACAAGGAAATAAACTGGGATTTTCGTTATGACTGCAATGAATTTGTAGATCAGGTCGGAGAGTATCACCATATTAGCAATATTGTTTTTCAATCCATTAATGCAAGATCCCTTTCCATTTATTTAGGACTTCTATAATTTCTTTCAATAATGTTTTGTATATTTTGAAATATCAGTTTTGAACTGTTTTTGTTTTATTTATTTCTATGTATTTGATTCTTTTTGATGCTATTATAGGCGCACCATGGTCAATAAAACAAAGTAGGAAAACCTAGCTCTTTATCTTGTTTCTCAATAGGGAAATAATAAACACATATACAAAAGGGAAATATATAAAATAAACTTATAAATGTGAGTCCATTGTTATCAGCTTCATGGTAGAGGCAATAACATGGAATTAAGAATAGCTGGTGGGCCATGAGTAGAAAGGTGTCAAAGCTGGGGAGGTTTTCTAGCCACTTAAGAATAGATCCAATTTAGATCCAATTTTACTTTTGAAAAGCACAGGCCTGGATACAGATAGGGATATTCTTCTTTCTCCCTACCTGCTATCAGGAAATAATTTCAAATAATGAGGTATTAATAATGGGGATAAAAATTCTCATTATAAACAGAGTGACTGTTTTTTAAACTGAGACCCATTTGAGAGTGAAAAAGGGTGCTCTTACTAATTACACCAAGAATACAGGCATAAAGTGGGACTGTTCTGGGCAAACTGAGAAGAATGGATAATGTGAAGGATGCTTGTGGATGATTTCCTTCCCCTCCTTTGGTAGATGGTAGTGGAGGCTTGAGAACTGGAAATTTATCCCAATTTAAAAACAAGCACTACTGCGCACAAGAATATTTTCCATTTGTTTTTGTTATATTTTAAAGTGTGGCTTCTGGGACAAAAGTACCCTCTCAGGAGTCATTCTCTCCTATGAGGAACCCCTGGATTCATTCTAGGATAGAGAAAAAACGAAATGCAAAGACTCAGTGGTGAGAATAAACTTGAAGTGTCCTAGGAAGTAAATGCCAGGAGAGAAATGAGTAAAGAAGAAAGTGACGAGCAGAGGCAGCTCATACAGGCCAGCTCCTCCTCCTCCCTACAGAAGGCGCGAAGGCAGAGATGGCCTGTATTTACAACATCCTTAGGTGGGTCCAAAGCCTGGCTTTGCCCCTTGCAGACTTTGTGCCCTTGAGCCAGTTGTTCAGTTTCTGTCTGCATCTCTTTATCAGAGGGAGGATAATAGAGCCTACATCAAGGAACTGTGAGGCTCACCTGTGCTGACCCATTTAGGTTTAGAATGTCAGCGGAACACAGAGCGTCTAAGTGTTTTTTTATTTTTTTTTTTAATGTTAATAGTTGATATTGTTATCCGCCTCAGTGGAGGCCATAGCTTTTTTTTTTTAAAGGAAGAAATGGACCAGACCCAGGGAATGATTTTGAGACCCTAGTCCTGAGTGTTTCTCCCACTACTGGATCATTTTATAGAGAGATAATTAATTTTAAAGATCTTTTAAATTCTGGATTAGTATTCATAGGTCCGCTAGCCTACGTGGAAGTCCACAAACAGATCTCCATTTTTAATTTTCAATGGCTGAAATGCTGGCTAGTTGCCTCACCTCTGCAATCTATATCCATGAACCCTCAAGTTCACCTTGGAAATACCTAGAAATCTCTCCAGGGTTTATTCCTCCAGATGGTAAGAAACTCAAGACCTACTCTGAAAAGTAATAATGCGACCAACAACAGCAGTAGTAATAGTGAATTGCAGCCCATGTTTATTCTTCACTTTATGCCAACTGACAGCCTTGCTGAATGATTTCCCGATAGTGCCTTACCTAACCCTCAAAACAACTGTATGAGTTCAGAGAGTTTAGGTGGCACAGCTAGGGCCTGGGGGGTGGGGGTCAGGGACTCAAATCCAGCTCAGCCTGCACTTATGTCTGTGCTATGCTGCCTCCCCATGGGGAAAAGTAGTTCTAGGGCAACAGCAAATATTTTAGGCAGAGTCATCCATGTCTCCTTTAGCCTTTTAACCTACAAATCCTGTAGGAACAGCCTAGCTGATACCTTTGCCCGAGAGGAAATGACTCCATCTTACAGTTATCTGGATTTTCCTCGTACTTATGCCACTCATGAGAAGTCAGATGAAACAACTTAGGAAAGAGCATCCCCATCAGGTGACTGAAGTACTAGGGTTGACGTTCATCTGGGGCCGCATGAGTGATCCTCTTGTGCCCTGGTATGTGCAACGTGCTGTTGAAGAGATCTAGCCTATTCCCGGAGAATGACTTTTCACCTAGAGTATCCGTGCCTCACTCAGCAGTGGTAGCAGCAATGCTCTTAACTCTGGTGCCAGCCTGCACTTGTGCCTGGTTAAGTGGCACTGAGCATTTACCTTATTAGACCTTTGGTGGATCCAGCAAATTCATGGAAAGCCATTACAGGAAAAGACCTGACTCTGGGCTTGCCTCTGTGTAATTCTACTCTGTCATCTATTTCAAGGTGACTAGCACATCTCAGTTATTGAATTTCAGGGAGAGAGGGATTTAGGGAGGTAGCCTTGTGTAGTAGTGACAACCATGGAAGCAGTTTCTGAGGTCAGTGAAGGGGGATTCACAACTCAGCTTTGGAAATTAATACCTAAATGACTAGTTACTTAAAACTCTATGTTCTTCAGTTTCCTTTGGTATCTAGTATATAGGGCTGTTGAAAGGATCAGTTGACATTATGGATGTGAAAAGGCTTAACTCATGTGGAAGAAGCAGTTCATTCATTGACCCAACCTCCATTCATGGTCCTTTTTCCTTTGGTCTGCTTCCAGCTAAGGATGGTCATATGAGACTCTTTTGTCCAATGGAACTAAAGTAGAGTACTTTTGGATGGGCTTCTAAAAACACGTGTACTGATAGAATATCTCTTTGGCCTATTTAATCTCTCTCCCACACACACTGCTTTTTTAATTTACTGGAACACATATGAGGTCTGTGGTACAGCTGCCCTCTTATAACCAAGAATAAATACATGAAAGCAATCAGGGCAGTCTTTGGTTAGAACTAAAAAGTGTCAGTACTTTCATCATCGTTAACTTTATCATTATTATGAGCATAAGGATAAGATCTATTGACTAATGATCATGGAGCAAAACAAAAAAACTTCCCAAGTCCACAGTAGCATTGATGAGTCCACTTACCCACCTAATCCACCTAACTTTAAACTTCTTGAAATATTAAAGTTATGGCCTTTTATTTCTCTAAGTTGCTTTAGGCATTGCATTTCTCTCAGGTCAATGAAATCCTAAGTGATAAAACACAAAATTTTTGGTTCTCGGTTGTTTCATTATTTTAGTCTAAAAGAGTGGCTGATGCTGGAACTCTCAGTACAACATCTCAACCCAATGGTGACTCACCTTTGCTTGAGTACTTCCAGAGAGTAGAAATTCACCACTCCTCAAGGCAGGTTAGTCTATCTTTGGGGAGGTCTAACACCTCGAACACTTCAAGAGAGATTTCTCATGAAAATATTTGTTAAAAATATCAACTACCTTAACACTGAGAAGTAATATTCATGATGAAAAAAGTCTGTGCCCCGGTGTCTGATTTATCCAAACTGGCATAACTACATACCACTGAGTCGGTATGTAATTAAAAGGAACACATAAATCTCAAAATTGGAATCTAAGATTTGACTGTAGAAATTCTTCCTTGGTCATAGATTTGTAATTATATTCATGATTGCCTGATACCCTTTGTAGGAAATTGGTGTTCATGAACATGTATTGAATAAGTGAGCTCTTATGTACATATGGTTTTGGTGACCCCCTTAATTGATGGATACCAGGCCTTGAAGTGCAAGAGGATTTAGCTCATTCTCCTAATATGTGTTGAACCAAGAGATTGGGGGTAGGAAATCATGCTGGGGAGATAGCAGAAACAAAAGCTATTACGTCCACTCACCAAGATTTGTCTAACTTCCGTGAAGTCCTCTTCTGAGGGGCATGTGTGTTGTTTTTCAGGGATGGTTGTGTCAATTCCCTGGTGTTTCTGGGCTTGTGTAAAGTCGCACCTTTACTCTCAAAGTCCCCTCTGGTGAATGCGGAAGGAGTGGTCAGATAGTAAGGAGTGAGAAAGATTTCAACAATCCTTGAGGAAATAAAGTGTATAGAGGCCCAACTAATCTGATTTTCTCTCTTAGGAAGTATTCCTATCCCTATTTGACCCAAATCTCTGCCCTAACATCTTAAAAGCAATGAGGTTTTCTTTGAGGTGAACTCATGAATGAAATGGAGTTTATTGATAACTATCAGGAAATTCTAGCAAAGGATGCCCTGGGCCTGCTCTGATAATACTTTGTTCTTCACAGAAATCATTCGAACTTCACAGAATTGGGGGAGCTCTTCACTGAAGTGAGGGCCTGCAGGCAGAGTCAGAAGGCATGTACCTATTCATTAGAAGATGTTTAAGAAGCATCTCTTTCTATCTCCACCACACCCCACATGCAAACATTAAGCTGTACAAAGATGATAATGTTAGGACTGATAAGCAACCCTTCTCTAGCACAGCATTCCTTTTATACCAAATCCCAGGGAAATCAGAGTTGATGAGAGAACCAGTCAATACAGCGAGTAAAAACATGGATTTTCAGGGCAAGTTTCATGTTTTCCACTCCCTTCTCTACTACTAATCATGTACTGGGTTGCCCAGAAAGTTCATTCAGTTTCTTCCATATGATATTATAGAAAAACCTGAATGAACATTTTAGCCAACCCAATTGTTTTAGGAAAGTTTTTTAAAGGCCATTAGTCTTTAAGTTTTCTTCTCTACTAAATGAAGGTAATGATGTCATTTTCTTCTAAGACTGTTGAAAGAATTGATGATAATATCCTTCAAGCATTTAAAACAGTGATAATCTAACAGTAAACATCCAATAAATGTTATTTAAAACAGTGATAGTAGACATCCAGTAAATGTTAAGTGTTGTCCTTTTATCCACTAAATGTCTTACAATCTTAAATTACACCAAGAACTCTGCTGAGGTCTGGGAGCAAAATGTTGAACAAAACACACACTGCCCCCTGATGTCATGGAATTTATGGTATATTGAGGAAAAAGTAAGTTAAATAGATAATACCAATACAGTGTTAAACGTTCTGCCAGCGGTAAGCACAAGTGTGCCCTGGACATCAGAGGAGATGCTGACCCCTAGTCAGTGAAGACTTTGCTACAGAAGTGATGTGTAGATGGTTGCACCATGGTGTTAGCCCTGGAGAGGAGGTAGAAATTGTTTCAGACAGAGGAACCAAGGCCTCCCCCAGGAGTTTTTTGCAAAATACATTAGGGCTATTGTAAGGAGCAGAATAAAGTTCAGAAGGGTAGTGGTGGGGGGAAGGGGAACATCAGAGGGGAGAAGAGGCAGAAGGTATCCCTGGAGGATCTAGGACCAGGCCTGTGTATGGCAGGAAGCACTTTTAATGAGGAGCTTGCCGATCAGAGTTCCATTCCATAATGGAGGGTGGGGAAAAGCAAATGAAGAGACTGCCCCCCCTTCTTTGCTTCTCAAGTCTCATGTCCTCTACTCCATTGGAAACATCTTTGCCTCGGTCATCTACAGATACCTAGACTCTCAGCCCTAGAGAGATAAAGGGACCTCAGATCCAAAGCAGTCAAGGCAAGGAGGCCTGGGAAGGATTGTGTTTTTTTTCCATCCCCGATTCCGCAGGGCCAGGTTAGAGGGCATCCAGAGGGCAACTGAAGCGGCTCTTTCTCTCTGACTGCCTCAGGCTGACTGTCCTGGCTTCTCCAGAGGCAGTGGCCAAAGCTCACCAGAGCCAGCCCTCCCAAACGCTGAGGAGGTGGTACCGCCCTCCTCTTCTTGTGGTCTGTGGCAAATACTGCTTTCATCTGCAAAGCTCTTCAAAACCTTGATTTCCAAATCTTCCATGGTAGTGACTTCATTCAATATATTCTTCCAATAATGCCATGGAATTTTGAAAAGATGGATTGAAATTGTTTGGTTTAAATAAAAAAATAAAAGCAAAAGTAATGAATTTTGTTCAGAACACCAGTTTTAGTCCTGTCTCTGCCACGAACTAGCTGTTTGACCTTGTAACAAATCCTGTAACCATCAGACATCTCTGCTTCTTGAGAATTGGGAATGAGTGATTTCTAAGCTCCTTTTCCCCTTGATTTTCTCTGATTCCATCTTCCAGTTTTAGAGAAGAGGAAACAGGCTTAAAGTACAGAGGGGTTTTTACTCTCAGCCCTAGAGAGATAAACCATTTCCCATTTAATTGTTTAGCTGAGGCATATCCAGGAGGTCTTTGTTTTCATATAAGTTAGCAAAATTACTCCATAGTACCAATCATGGAGTGTTTTACCTCCAACGTTGAAAAATAAAATCATAGTATGCACTGCCTTCATAGGCCTTGGATGGTTTTAAACTAAAGATCTCCATTTTTTTTTCTCGGTTCCCTTTCCCCTTTGCTGTTTGAGTCAATTGGGGGGATGAAACCATTTGCTCTAAAATTAGCTGGTAGAGTTCTTTCATCTTGGACTCTTTTGAAATGAGAATTGAAACCCAAGCCTCAAGTAACTGAAAATCTAGTTTTTCTTCCACAAACTCTTGGAATGTCTGGACTTCTGCCCTGACCAGACCAACATAAGGGTTTCTCAAGTGGGATACCATTTTTATCTCAAACCAGCTCTTTGGAGGGAGGTTCCTGAAAAAGCATTGGTCCAGGTTCTGTACCTCAAACTATGTCATATTTCTCTCTAGGGCTTCATGGATCAACTGCTCAGACCCAGGACATCCAGTAAGCCCTCCATTGCCTTGGACAAGTGACCATCCCTGAGCTGGACAAACACGAAATATAAAATGGACAGAGCTCTGCCAGCACATGTGGGACTCTAATGTGCACTTTCAAATCTAAATGCTGAGCCAGTCTGTTCTCTGGCCACCGCAGAAGAGCCAACAATCAAGAGAGTGAAAAGGAAGCCAGCTCGTAGGATCCGCTACACATCCACCCAAGGCCTGCGGTTAACTTGCGCACCATGAAGTAAGCCAAGCTCATGACGTGTACGTGTGGCACGGTGTGGTTTAGGGGCCCCCTGGTCCAGTTCAGAGTCAACTACTTTGGAATCATCAGGCAAGTGTAGAATTGTCCTCTGGGGAGGCATTCCCCATTAAGTTATCCTGTCATAAATTCTATAGCACTGGCTGCCAGGCTGCTGGCCATGAAAAGCCCAGCTGTCCACATCAACAAGTCCTCAGGAACACTCGGAGCCTTAGAATCACTTGTGAGTCAATATAAGCAAAGCATTTCATTTCTAATCACTAGAATCAGAAAGACAAGAGTTTAGATGTCAAATACTGACCAGTGATCTTGGATAAGTTACATTGAATAGATTATCAAAGGAACAGTCTTCTCATGTGTACACACACATTGCATTTAACAGTATCTGGCACATAATGGAGCTCGCTAATTATAAACATTGCTAACCATAATAAAAATATTATTAGGATCTATTACTCATGGAAATCATGAGCTTTGGGGTCAGATGAAAGGTTGAATTCTGTGTGTACTATTTCCTCTCCTCGTGACTTCTGGGCAGATGTTTTGTTTGCTTGCTTGCTACGAAAGTGTTAATTGCTCAGTCGTGTCGGACTCTTTGCGACCCCATGGACAGTAGCCCGCCAGCTCCTCTGTCCATGGAATTCTTCAAGACAAGAATACTGGAGTGGGTTGCCATTCCCTTCTCCAGGGTATCTTCCTAACCCAGGATTGAACCTGGGTCTCCAGCATTGCAGGCAGATTCTTTACTGTTCGAGAAACCAGGGAAGCCTTGCTTGCTATGATGTGCCATTGTAAGGCCTTAGAAGGAGGGTTGTTTTGAAGATTAGAAATATTTCATGGAAAACATTGAGCATGTTGCCTGGCATGTAGTATATGCTTCATACATGGTTCTTGGTTACATAAAGAAGTTTCCCCAGATGACCTCTGAGCTCCATTCTTTCATGAGCATATGACACTAATATCTGTAATCTGAGGGTGTTCCAAAAAGCACTGTAAATTTAGAAGATGCTTGTCATCAGGCATTATTGCAAGGGCCAGTTCATACGGTGGGTCTCACACCTGGCCCACACATGTTCTTTTCCTTGTTTTCTTCCCCAGCTTCCTGTGAATACCCTTGCCACCTCACCTGACCTCTGTAGGATGATGTTCATGGGCTTTTACACAAGTTCACTAATGTAACACTTTATGAACTAATCAGGGCAGAACTGCTCAGACTTTGAGCACCAAGTCCATTTGTGTTTCTATGGATACATGCAGTCTCACCATTCCCCCACCCCTCAGGAACAGGATAAGCTTCCAGGGCCCATGAAGTGAGACCCCTCTCCCCTTGTGTTGAGACGCTGGGTGTATAGTGCAGAATTCACCATTAATAGTCAGACCCCACCCAAACTTGACATTCTGTGGGATGTTTTAAGTTATGGGGCAGAAGGGGATCAAGCTGAACACATTTATGTTATGTAAGTTTTTTTTTTTTCTCCAAAGGATTAGCTGTACTGGGGACGCACAGCTGTTCTTTCCACAAGTCACTTCAGAGCAAGCTGCAGACAATGGTAAGGACAGAAAACTAAAGACCAAATTCTGCATTCGTCTCTTCCTGGCTGGAAATCGCTCTGAAAATTCCCATTGTGCAGGAAATGTGTTCAGCTGAAGAGAGGGGAACTCTGTTGGGTCTAATGGAGAGTCATCCTCCTTTAGTCTCTAATCAAGCCCTCCTCTCTGCTGGTCCACATTTTCTTTTCCCTTTCACTCCCCTTGTGAGGACATGTTTTCTTCTTTTTAACTTTTTCTTTCCCAAAAATAGATTTTCCATGATGCTACAATTTTAAGTTTTAGGGCCTGTTACATACACAGGCCACTTCCAGAGCCCTACAATTAATACTGCATTTGCAGTTTTATATTCATTTTCTTAAGTTTTAGATCTCATAAAACCTGGCTCTCCTCTTAGTAACATATCTCTATTCCCTCTTGGGGAGTCACAGCACTCCTATTCCCTAAGTCCGTGTGGCTTGGGGATTGATGAATCCTGATGCTGGTGTGCTGGAAGTAGGATTTGGTCTAGCCAATTGTTTATTTCATCTTTTGATCACAGAGATTGTTTCCAGAGTAGGTAAATGGCCCATCAGTCCAGTGATACTCAAACACTGGAACAAATGGAGAAAAAAAGGCATCTTTTTTTTTTCCCACTGAGTTTACTTAAAAGGAAGAAAATAGCTCTGTAACTTCTGAGGACATTCTCACCGTCACAAGAGAAAAACTCACCTGTCAGGAGTCAAGAACTGCATGTTCACTCCTAAGTGCAGTCTTTATTGACTAAGCAATTGGTCTGCGCTAATAACTGCCAAGCATGTCCTAGACAGTGGAGTTGCATGGGTGAACACAAAATGGATAACATTCCTGTCCTCATAAACTGATATCCTAACTGTGTGAGATTACATAAAAATATATATGCGGGTGGGCTTCCCAGGTGATGATAGTGATAAAGAACCCACCTGCCAATGCAGGAAGATCCCCTGGAGGAGGAAATGGCAACCCACTCCAGGATTCTTGCCTGGAGAATCTCATGGACAGAGGACTGGGTACGCTATAGTCCATAGGCTCGCAAAGAGTCAGACATGATTGAAGCAACTTAATACGCATGCATGTATATATGCAGGTGATGATCAGTGCTATGATGAAAGATAAAGCAAAATAAGGAAATCAAAAATAATGGAAGACTCTCTTTTTTTAAATTTTTATTTCTTCAGTGCTTAGGGGCAGTATGTGATGGTGTGACAGTTGAGTAAGATCTAAACAAAGCATGAGTGTGAACCATTTGGATGTGTAGGAGAAGTGTGATTTAGCATGGAGAATACAAGCCCCAGAGTCCTGATGCAGGAGGATGAGTGGGGTGTGTTCAGTGAGGGAGGTCACAGTGGGTGGTGCAAAGGGAGAAAGGAGGAAAGGAGAAGGGAGAGAGTTTTGAGAAAAGGGGTGATGTATTTATATTTACGTTTTCAAGGACTGGCTTGGCTGCAATATAGAAAAGACTGCCGTCAAGTCAGAGTGGAAGCCTAGTCTCCATAGGAATATGACTGCAGTGGTCAAGGAGAGAGGATGGGGAGTATGGCAAGGACTGAGACAGTGTGGGTGGTGAGACGTGTTTGAGTGATGAGTGTCTGATATATTGAGGTTAGAGAAAAGAAGATTTTCTAATTGAATGTGTGAAGATGTACATAAAACACAGGAGTTAAGGATAATGTCCTACTAGGGGCAGGGGCTTGGTGTTAAATGGAGTCACCATTAACTAAGATGGGGTGCACCAAGGAAGGAGCAGGTTTGGATTGGCTTTTATCAACACTAGCATCTTCCTCCTCCTTCTCTTTTTCTTATTAATTTTACTGATGTCTCTCTAGTATTTGGAACTAATGACCATTTCTTCTTAACTGTCTCTTTTACTATCTGCATTGAACAAGTTCTGTGTTGTTTTTAGTCTCTTTTTTCCTGCTTCTGCTAAGTCTCGGTAAATCTGCCTATTGTTCTTTTTTTTGAATATTAAATTTCTCTTTATAAGAACTACTCTTATTAAGTCAAAAAGAATTCTATCCCTATCTTCAAAGGGCAAAGGCTAAGATTCTATATGTGGTTGTATCTGTGAGCTAAGTATTTGGAAAAGTCTTGCAAACAATCGTATGTGTGTGTGTGTTCAGGGCTAATGGTGCTTCAAGCATTGTTTAAAACATAAAATCAGGTGAACTTTAAGTTTCTTTGTGATCCTGAGATTTCATTACCTAATGAGCCTGAATTCCATTTTATCTCCCAACTCAGTAATGAATACCTAGGGGCAAACCCATCTTGCTGAACACTGTTTATCTCCATTAGCATAGGGTCAGGATATGGCACTATTTTGAATGGATATTAAAAGGCTGAAAGACAATGCCTGTGACAGAAGAATTACAATGACCTTTTGCAGATGCCAAATGTCACTGTGTCCTCTAGGCTCTGCCTAACATCTGTGGGAGAAAGTGAGCATGTCATTTGAGGGAATGGAGCCAGATCAAGGCCACTGCTCTGTCAAATGGCATGCCTGATGAACAACCTTACCTTGTGGTCTCAGGAAGTCAAGATGCCATGTTTTCTCTGACCTCGACATACAGTGGAAAATAGACAACAATAGCCAGGCCAACAAACTTTCCTGAGTTAAGAAGGAAATCAAAGAGTCAGCAAAATAATATAGTCAATAGAACATGGATTCTGAAGCCAGTTAGGCCAGTTTTTATGCGATCTGTATTATCGTTATCTGCTTCCTGCTCTCATTTGGTTTCTGTATCCGTAAAAGCAGGTGTTCATTAACCTATTCAACAGTATTTATTTAGTGCCCACTGTGTATCAGAAACTAGGTTCTGGACTTTCAATGATGAGTAAGAGATCAGAGGCATACTCGATGTTCCCAGAGTATGTATCTCCTATGTGTCACAATCCTTGAGCACTCGTCACCTGGAGTACAGTTACCTCTATACAGAAAGGTGTTCCATGCTTTATCAAATCTCTCTAATGAAGCAGTCGTATTCATCTTGATGCTCCCAGCTCCTACTATGGTACTCGTTTGTTGGTTGCTATTCACTTCTGGAATTGTTGTCCACTCATCTGATAACATTTTCTACTATTTTTATAATTGACTCACTGTTTCTCTAACTAAATCTCATGCCTCCCCTCTTGAATTCTGTTTACATAATGTAGCAAGTTGCATTGTGTACTTCTCCCACCCCACGCCCAAAATATATTCAAATCCTAACCTCTGATATCTATGAATGTGACTTTATTTGAAAATAGGGTCTTTAGAAACGTAAATAAGGTAAGATCACAGGGATTAGGGTGGCCCCTAGTCCAATGATTGGTGCTCTTGTAAGGGAAATGTGAACACAGACACACAAGGAAAAACCATGTGATGATGGAAGCAGAGATAGCAGTGATGGGTCTACAAGCCAGGAATCATCAAGGATTGCCAGCAACCACCAGAAGTTAGAAAGAGTCAAGGAAGGGTTTTACCCTAAAGAAAAAATGAAAGTCGCTCAGTTGTGTCCGACTCCTTGTGACACCATGGGCTATAAAGTCCATGGAATTCTCCAGGCCAGAATACTGGAGTGGGTAGCCTTTCCCTTCTCCAGGAGATCTTCCCAACCCAGGAATTGAACCCAGGTCTCCCGCACTGCAGGCGGATTTTTTACCAGCTGAGTCACAAGGGAAGCTCTTTCCCCTAAAATCTTGAACAAATATGGTTTAGCCAATATCTTGATTTTAAATTTGGAGTCTCCTGAAATGTGGGCAAATAAATTGCCATATTTTTTAAGTATTTATTTATTTCTTTGGCTGGGTCAGATCTTAGTAGCGGCATGAAGGATTTTCACTGTGTCATGTGGGATCTCTCACTGTGACACACAGACTCTCTGGTTGTGGCACCTAGACTCAGCAGTTGTGGCACATGGGCTTCAGAGTGTGCAGGCTCAGTAGTTGTGGTGCGAGAACTTAGTTGCTCCACAGCATGTAGGATCTTAGTTTCCCAACCAAGGGATCAAACCCACATCCTCTGGATAGCAACGCAGATTCTTAATCACTGGACCACCAAGGAAGTCCAAATTACTATTGTTTTAAGCCACTGATTTTGTGGTAGTTTTTTGTTTGTTTTCTTAAGGCAGCCTTAGGAAACTAATACATAGACTTTCATTTGAACTACATTTCTCTCCTACCTTTACCTGCTGAAAGTCTATTTCTTCTTCAAGGATCAGCTCAAATATTACCCCAAGAGTTCAATTTGTACTAACACACCTACTGAAGAACCAAGTACCACTTAGAATATACGTGTCTTGTATTTTGTGTAATTTCTTGCATAATAATATGAAAATAAAAACTAACACTAATGTCATGCTTTAAAAATTATCTGTTATGATACACTAACCTTTTAGAGTTGGAAACACTAATATTATCTCTGTTCTACAAATGAAAAAAACTGATCTGAGAAGTTAAACAAGTCACCTAAAGATCCATGGCCAATTTATGCCCACAGGCAGATCACAGGCAGAGGGAGTTCCCACACCTGCTACGCATTTGGGTCTGGTAGTGTTCAGACTACCAGACTTCCTTATCAAGAAGACATTCTAGAGCCTCTTCTTAGCTAATTGTGGGCATAGTGTAAACAGTCAAAATATTTTTTTAAAATGGATTTTAATGGATTCCCAAGTTCTGAAATATGCATGGAAGTTCAGACTCATGAAAAAGCAGCATGTCTGGTGGATAATATGCACTATTATATTGGAAAATGCCTGTTGAGTGGATGTGCTGAACCTATTGTTCTCTCTGCCCCACTCCTCCAGCTCTGCTCTTCCCAAAACTTCTGCCCAGGCTAGTACAGGACGCTTCTTTCAGGAGGAAACCTGAGCGCAGTTCCATGTAAGCAGAGGAAAGGAGCAACAGAAGGACTTTGCCATTGTGTCCCTACAGAGAGACATGCATAACACCTCCCTGGCTCCTTTCAAGTCCAGGAAGCTTCACCAGCATAGATCACAGGAGACGAGAAACAGCTCATATCCGAGGAGTGACCTTCCTCCTCAGAAAGCTCCCCATCATCTTCAGGAGTCAGTGAGGGGGAAGTGGGACTTCCACATTCCAGGGTGAAAAGGATGCTGAAGTTCTAGAATTACTCACAAGCTCTCCTGTTTCCGCTCCCTGTTATGGAACAGATGGAAAAGGATTAGGGCCCAAACAACTTTGCGTGTCGCCATAAGTTACACAAGGCACCTGCTATTAGCAATCTCCTGGATGAATCAATGCCTTTTCCCCAGTGAGAAGCACTGAAGACTGAACTTAATCTCTCTCCTTCTCGCTCTCATTTTTCAAGTGTCGTAACTGTGGATTAGCTGAGGTTTTAAGAAGATGTGCTCTTTCTGACTCCCACTTTTTGAATCATGAGATGCACTTAGTCCATGCCTTTGCCCCCAGAGGCCCCTGAACAAAATCAAATGGCAACACCCTACAAGAACAGTATGTTTGCTCCCTCTTCTAGGGTCAAGCCAATCTATATCTTCTGCTTTGTGCTTCGTGTGCATCTTTACAAACTGCTGAAAGCCGAGCTTGGAGCTGTGCCCAGCACATGCTGATATCAATCTACGCATTTGTGGTATGCCCTTCCTGGGCTGTGCTGTAAGAGTATTAGCATGAACAGAGTGTTTGGACAACTGCCTTGGAAGAAGCGAACTTCACCCTAGTTTCACCACATCAGATCTTGATTTGTCATGTTGCACCCTAATGACTGTCAGAAGGCAGGTTCTTGAATTTTCTCAACAGAAAAGTGCCTCTCTGTCAGGTAGGGCTATGAAATAAGGGAGTTGGTTTTGGATGATGGTCTTGGTCAAAGCCTTGAAGGACCACATTTGGCCCATGGTTTTGCCTGGGTACCATCTGTTTATCCTTAAGAGCACCATTCACTTTCATCATCCTCCAAGAAGTCACTCTTCCCCATGGTTGGCAGATAGTATTGAAAGCTCCCACTTTTATGCTTCTATCAGTTCCACTAATTTACAATTACATGTTTGCTTCTCTGTCTCCACTGTAAGATTATTAGCACCATTGATGTTGCTTCCCTACCCAAGTCCTTTAGGATCCCTTTAACTTGTTGGATGGGTGTACCCACCCACCCCCACCACCAGGTGCTGTGGGCATTTCAGATCCCAGCTTTCACTTACAACTTTCTCCAGAGGCTTCCCCTTGGATTCCCGAAGCCTCTTATCCTTGGACAATCTGAGATTATGATATACAATATTTCTCCTGCTTCCCCAGTGACTCAGCCGTAAAGAATATGCCTACGAATGCAGGGGATGCAAGTTCAATCAGGAAGATTCCCTGGCAAAAGAAATGGCAACCCACTCCCAGGTTTCTTGCCTGGGAAATTCCATGGATATAGGAACCTGACAGGCTATAGTCCATGGTATTGCAAAGAGTCAGACATGACTTAACCACTGAATAGTAACAACAATATGAGCTCCGCCACCACCACTTCCCTCAAGTCGTCATTTGAAAACAGAGCCCAGGACAGATTCTTTGGTGCAATCTATGCTCTTGGCATCCACAAGGATTAGGCTAAAGTTAGAGCTCATCTGAAACTAATTTCTGTATCACTCCTTTTCCTTCCCTATCATGCTTTTCTCATTCTCTTACCTGAGAGCATGCCATCACTCAATCACTTCTAAATGAATCCCTTCCTTCAACTCTGATTCTAGGGAATTTTTTGACCTAAGCCTACAATCTCAATTAATTCTTACTACCACCCAACAAGAGGTATGTATTAATATTCCATCTGGAAAAACTGAAGCTCAGGGAAAGTAAATAACTTTGCAAGGTATGTAACAAACACCCGTCATACACCATGTGCTCAATAAATAGATATTAAATGAAATAATACCAAGTCTCCATTAACTCACCAAATGACCTTGGGCCCCAGACTAGTTATTGATCTGTGGTAGGATGGGATACCCTGAAGAGGGCCAGGACTTGACAAGTAGACAGGTCCTGTAGGGTAAATACTTGAAATTCAGAAGGCATAGATAAAGAAGGTAAGCCATAAATGGGTGAAATGCAATGTTAGAGCCCTGACAGAATGCAGAAGAGATCTAGCCATAGGAACCACAATCCTAGCATGGCATTTGAGAGTTCCTGAAGGTCTCAGCAGAGCCTTCAAAAGTCTGCAGAGAAACTGCCTAGAAACCTAAGACAGACCATCAGATTCAGAGAAATGAAGGAGAGACAGTGTTTTCTGAAATGGCAAGGAACAAAACAGTTATCACTGTAACAGTCATGCCTAGTAAAGCACCTGACATATCAATGGCAACAATAAATATTTGTGAAATAAACAGTTGAATGAGAGAAGGCTGCACTATAAATTGAGCGTGAGGCATGATCATGGACTTATGGTAAAAGTCTAGTTACTGAACCCTAATGACCTGATTACACACAGAACTGTCAGCCAAACTGACTTATTGCAGAGCTTCCCATCTCTTCTTATGCTAGGTCCTGAAGTTATCCCTAGAAAAGAATCGAAGCCAGATCATCTCACTGATGACTACTGCTGGAGGAAGTTTAATGGCTTCTGCTTGGAAGTTTGGGTTAGGAAGCTAAGTGGGGGCATTCCAATGGTAAATCAGTTTCTTTCTCCAGGACTAGCCATGGTTCACTTGTTATGCTAGGTATTTGAAGCAGATGGATTTTCAGAATGTTATTTCTCTACCATGGATAATGAGCTTTCTTTTTTTTTGGTAGGTCAATTGAATTTTTTTAATCTATTTTTTTTATAGTAGGATAATTGCTTTACAGAATTTTGTTGTTTTCTGTCAAACCTCAACATGAATCAGCCATAGGTATACATATATCCCCTCCCTTTTGAACCTCCCTCCCATTTCCCTCCCCATCCCACCCCTCTAGGTTGATACAGAGCCCCTGTTTGAGTTTGCTTAGCCATACAACAGATTCCCATTGGCTATCTATTTTACATATGGTAATGTAAGTTTCCATGTGACTCTCTCCATACATCTCACCCTCTCCTCACCTCTCCCCATGTCCATAAGTCTATTGTCTATGACTATTTCTCCATTGCTGCCCTGGAAATAAACTCTTCAGTACCATTTTTCCAGATTCTGTACATATGCGTTAGAATACAATATTTATCTTTCTTTTTCTGACTCACTTCACTCTGTATAATAGGTTCTGGGTTCATCCACCTCTTTAGAACTGACTCAAAGATGTTCCTTTTTATGGCTAAGTAATATCCCATTTTGTATATGTACCACAACTTCTTTATCCATTCATTTGTCAATGGACATCTAGGTTGCTTCCATGTTCTAGCTATTGTAAATAGTGCTGCAGTGAACAATGGGATACATGCGTCTTTTTCACTTTTGGTTTCCTCAGGGTATATGCCTAGGAGTGGGATTGCCAAGTCATATGGTGGTTTCATTCCTAGTTTTTTAAGGAATCTCCATACCATCTTCCATAGTGGCTGTATCAATTTACATTCCCATCAACAATACAAGAGTGTTCCCTTCTCTTCACACCCTCTCCAGCATTCATTGTTTGTAGACCTTTTGATGATGGCCATTTGACTGGTGTGAGGTGATAGCTCATAGTAGTTTTGATTTGCATTTCTCTAGTGCTGAGCAATGTTGAGCATCTTCTCATGTGTTTGTTAGCCATCTGTATGTCTTCTTTGGAGAAATGTCTGTTTAGGTCATTTTCCCACTTTTTGATTGGGTTGTTTGTTTTTCTGGAATTGAGTTGTATGAGCTACTTGTATATTTTGGAAATTAATCCTTTGTCAGTTGTTTCCATTTGCTATTATTTTCTCCTATTCCGAGAGGTGTCTTTTCACCTTGCTTAGTGTTTCCTTTGCTGTGCAAAAGCTTTTAAGTTTAATCAGGTCCCACTTACTTACTTTTGTTTTTATTTCTGCTACTCTAGGATGTGGGTCATAGAGGATCTTGTTTTGATTTATGTCATCGAGTGTTCTGCCTGTGTTTTCCTTTAAGGATTTTAGAGTTTCTGGTCTTACATTTAGGTCTTTAACCCATTTTGAGTTTATCTTTGTGTATAGTGTTGGGAAGAATTTCATTCTTTTACATTTAGTTGCAGTTTTCCCAGCACCATTTATTGAAGAGGCTGTCTTTGCTGCATTGTGTATTCTTGCCTCCTTTGCCAAAAATAAGGTACCCATGGGTGCATGGGTTTCCTTCTGGGCTTCCTATCTTGTTGCACTGTTCTATATTTCTGTTTTTGTGCCAGTACCACACCATCTTGCTGACTGTAGCTTTATAGTATAATCTGAAGTCAGGAAGGTTGATTCCTCCAGCTCCATTCTTCTCTGCTTTAGCTATTGAGGGTCTTTTGTGTTTTCTATGAATTGTGAAATTTTTTGTTCTAGTCCTGTGAAAAATGGCATTGGTAATTTGATAGGGATCACATTGAATCTGTAGATTCTGTTTGGTAGTATAGTCACTTTCACAATATCGATTCTTCCTACCCAGGAACATAGAATATCTCTCATCTGTTTATGTAGCCTTTGGTTTCTTTCATTAGTGTCTTATAATTTTCTGTACAGTTCTTTTGTCCCCATAGGTAAGTTTATTCCTAGATATTTAATTCTTTTCATTGCAATGGTGAATGGTATTGATTCCTTAATTTCTCTTTCTGATTTTTCATTGTTAGTATATAGAAATGCAAGTGATTTCTGTGTATTGATATTTGTATCCTGCAACTTTGCTAAATTCACTGATTAGCTCTAGTAATTTTCTGACACTATCTTTAGGGTTTTCTATGTACAGTATCAAGCCATCCACAAACAATGAGAGCTTTACTTCTTTTCCAATCTGGATTCCTTTTATTTCTTTTCCTACTCTGATTGCTATAGCTAGGACTTCCAGAACTATGTTGAATAATAGTGGTGAAAGTGGACACCCTTGTCTTGTTCCTGATCTTAGGAGGAATGCTTTCAGTTTTTCACCATGTAGGCTTATCATATATGGCCTTTACTATGTTGAAGTAGGTTCCTTCTATGCCCATTTTTGGAAGAGTTTTAATCATAAGTGGGTGCTGAATTTTATCAAAGGCTTCTTCTGCATCTATTGAGATGATGATATGATTTTTACCTTTCAATTTGTTAATATGATGTATTACATTGATTGATTTGTGTATACTAAAGAATCCTCACATTCCTGGAATAAACTCAACTTTATCATGGTGCATGAGCTTTTGATGTGTTGCTGAATTCTGTTTGCTAAAATTTTGTTGAGGATTTTCACATCTGTGTTCTTCAGTGATATAGGCCTGTAGTTCTCTTTTTTGTGTGTTGTCTTTGTCTGGTTTTGGTATTTGTGATGGTGGCCTCATAGAATGAGTTTGGAAGTATTCCTTCCTTTGCAATTTTTGGAAAGAATTTTAGAAGGATAGGCATTAGCTCTTCTCTAAATGTTTGATAGAATTCTCCTGTGAAGCCATCTGGTTCTGGGCTTTTTTGGGGAGGGGGGGAATTTTTGATCACAGCTTCAATTTCAGTGATTGTAATTGGGTTGTTCTTAATTCCTTTTTCTTCCTGGTTCAGTCTTGGAAGATTGAACTTCTCTAAAAATCTGTCCATTTCTTTCAGGTTACCCATTTTATTGCCATATAGTTGTTCATAGTAGTCTCTTATAATCCTTTGTATTTTTCATTATCTGTTGTAACCTCTCCTTTTTCATTTCTAATTTTGTTGATTTGATTCTTCTCTTTTTTTTTCTTGATGAATCTGGCCAAAGGCTTGTCAACTTTGTTTATCTTCTCAAATAAACAGCTTTTAGCTTTATTAATCTTTACTATTGTTTCTTTCATCTCTTTTTCATTTATTTCTGCTCAGATCTTTATGATTTCTTTCCTTGTACTAATTTTGGGGGGTTTTTTGTTCTTCTTTTTCCACTGGTTTTAGGTGTAAAGTTAGGTTGACTATTCAATGTTTTTTCTTGTTTCTTGAGGTAGTATTGTGTTGCTATAAACTTACCTCTTAAAAGTGCTTTTTCTGCATCCCATAGGTTTTGAGTTCTGTTTTTATTGTCTATTGTTTCTAGAAATTTTTTGATTTCCCTTTTGATCTATTCAGTAACCTGTTGGTTATTTAGAAACATGTTGGTTAATGTCCATGTATTTTTGTGTTTTACACTTATTTGTGTGTGTGTGTGTGTGATTGATATCCAGTCACACAGCTTTGTGGGTCAGAAAAGATGACTGACATGATTTCAGTTTTCTTAAATTTACTGAAGTTTGATTTGTGACCCAAGATAGACATCCTAGAGAATGTTTCATGTGCATTTGAAAAGAAGGCGTATTCTTCTGCATTTGGATGGAATGTCCTGAAGATATCAATGAGATCCATCTCATCTAATGTATCAAACGACTTGTATTTCCTTATTAATTTTCTGTTTTGATGATCTGTCCATTGTGTTAGTGGGGCATTAAAGTCCCCTACTCTTACTGTGTTACTGTCAACTTCTCCTGTTATGTCTGTTAATGTTTGTCTTACATATTGAGGTGCTCCTATGTTGGTGCTTAGATATTTACAATTGTTATGTCTTCCTCTTGGACTGATCCCTTGATCATTATGTAGTGTCCTTCCTTATCTCTTGTTATCTTTTTTATTTTAAGGTCTGTTTTTTTCTGATATGAGGATTGCTACTCCAGCTTTCTTTTGCTTCCCAATTGCATGGAATATATTTTTCCATCCTCTTATTGTCAGTTTATCTTTGTCTTGAGGTCTGAAATGGGTTTCTTGTAGACAGCATATATATAGGTCTTGCTTTTGTATCCATTCAGGCAGTCTGTGTCTTTTGGTTGGAGCATTTAATCTATTTACATTTAAAGTAATTATTGATATATATATTCCTATTGCCATTTCCTCAATTGTTTGGGGTGAATTTTATAGATCTTTTTTTCTTCTCTTGTATTTCTTGACTGTATAAGTCCCTTTAACATTTGTTGTAAAGCTGGTTTGGTGGTACTGAATTCTCTTAACTTTTGCTTGTCTGAAAAGCTTTTGATTTCTCAATCAATTTTGAATGAGATCCTTACTGGGTACTGTAATCTTGGCTGTAGAGTTTTCCATTTCAGTACTTTAAATATACACTGCCATTCTCTTCTGGCCTGCAGAGTTGCTACTGAAAGTTCAGCTGTTAAGCCTATGGTGTTTCCCTTGTATGTTACTTGTTGCTTTTCCCTTGCTGCTTTTAATATTCTTTCTTTGTTTTCAATCTTTCTTAGTTTGATTAGTATGTGTCTTGCCATGTTTCTCCTTGGGTTTATCCTGTATGGGACTCTTTGTGTCTCTTGGACTTGATTGACTATTTCCTTTTCCATGTTGGGGGAATTTTCAACTATAATCTCTTCAAAAATTTTCTCATACTCTTTCTTTTTCTCTTCTTCTTCTGGGACCCCTATAATTTGAATGCTGGTGCATTTGATATTGCCCCAGATGTCTCTGAGACTATCCTCAGTTCTTTTCATTCTTTTTATTTTATTCTGCTCTTAAGAAGTTATTTCCACCATTTTATCTTCTTGATTTCTTCTTTTGCTTCAGATATTCTGCTATTGATTCCTTCTAGAGTATTTTTAATTTCAGTAATTGTGTTTGTTTCTGTATTTTTATTCTTTAATTCTTCTAGGTCTTTGTTAATTGATTCTTGCATTTTCTCCATTTTGTTTTCAAGGTTTTTGGTCATCTTTACTATTATTATTCTGAATTGTTTTTCAGGTAGTTTGCCTATTTCCTCTTCATTTATTTGGACTCCTGTGTTTCTAGTTTGTTCCTTCATTTGTATAGATTTCTGTCTTTTCATTAACTTATTGTGTTTTTAACTTATTGTGTTTGAGGTCTCCTTTTCCCAGATTTCAAGGTTTAATTCTTTCTTCCTTTTGGTTTCTGCCCTCCTAAGTTTAGTCCGGTGGTTTGTGTAAGCGTATAGGGTGAGATTTGTGATGAGTTTTTTGTGTGTTTGTTTATTTGTTTTTCCTCTGATGGGCAAGGCTGAGTAAGGTGTTAATCCTGTCTGCTGATGATTGGATTTGTATTGTTTTGTTCTGTTTGCTGTTTAGATGAGGTGTTCTGCACAGGGTGCTGCTGATGGTTGGGTGATGCCAGGTCTTGTATTCAAGTGGATTCCTGGATGCCAGGTCTTGTATTCAAATGGTTTCCTTGTGTGAGTTCTCACTATTTGATACTCCCTAGGGATGATAGTTCTCTGGTAGTCTAGGATCTTGGTGTCAGTTCTCCCACTCAAAAGGCTCAAGGCTTTATCCCTTAACAGTCCTAATCTTCTCAAAGAAAGGCAATGACAAAGAATGCTCAGACTACCTCACACTTGCACTCATCTCACATGCTAGTAAAGTAATGCTCAAAATTCTCAAGCCAGGGTTCAACAACAGTGAACCGTGAACTTCCAGATGTACAAGCTGGTTTTAGAAAAGGCAGAGAAACCAGATATCAAATTGCTAACAACTGTTGGATTATCAAAAAAGCAAGAAAATTCCAGAGAAATATCTATTCCTACTTTATTGACTATGCCAAAGCCTTTGACTGTGTTGCTGCTGCTGCTGCTAAGTTGCTTCAGTCATGTGCGACCCCATAGACGGCAGCCCACCAGGCTCCGCCGTCCCTGGGATTCTCCAGGCAAGAATAACGGAGTGGGTTGCCATTTCCTTCTCCAGTGCATGAAAGGGAAAAGTGAAAGTGAAGTCGCTCAGTCGTGTCCGACTCCTAGCGACCCCATGGACTGCAGCCTACCAGGCTCCTCTGTCCATGGGATTTTCCAGCCAAGAGTACTGGAGTGGGATGTCATTGCCTTCTCCTTGACTGTGTGGATCACCACAAATGTGAAAAATCTTAAATAGATGAAAATACCAGACCACCTGACCTGCCTCTTGAGAAATCTGTATGCAGGTCAGGAAGCAACAGTTAAAACTGGACATGGAACAACAGAGTGTTTCCAAATAGGGAAAGGAGTACGTCAAGGCTGTATATCATCACCCTGCTTATTTAACTTATATGCAGAGTACATCATGAGAAATGCTGGGATGGAGCAAGCACAAGCTGGAATCAAGATTGCTGGGAGAAATATTGGTAACCTCATATATGGAGATGATACCACCCTTATGGCAGAAAGTGAAGAAGAACTAAAGAGCCTCTTGATGAAAGTGAAAGAAGAGAGTGCAAGGGTTGGCTTAAAGTTCAACATTAAGAAAAGTAAGATCATGGCATCTGGTCCCATCATTTCATGGCAATAGATGGGGAAACAGTGGAAACAGTGGCTGACTTTATTTTGGGAGGCTGCAAAATCACTGCTGATGGTGACTGCAGCCGTGAAATTAAAAGACACTCCTTGGAAGGAAAGTTATGACCAACCTAGACTTCATATTAAAAAACAGAGATGTTACTTTGTCAACAAAGATCCGTCTAGTCAAGGCTATGGTTTTTCCAGTAGTCATGGATGTGAGAGTTGGACTATAAAGAAAGCTGAGTGTCAAAGAATTGATGCTTTTGAGCTGTGGTTTTGAAGAAGACTCTTGAGAGTCCCTCTAACTGCAAGGAGATCCAACCAGTCCATCCTAAAGGAAATCAGTCCTGAATATTCATTGCAAGGACTGATGCTGAAGCTGAAACTCCAATACATTGGCCACCTGATGCGAAGAGCTGACTCATTTGAAAAGACCCTGATGCTGGGAAAGATTGAAGGCGGGAGGAGAAGGGGATGACAGAGGATAAGATGGTTGGATGGCATTACCGACTCAATGGACATGAGTTTGAGTAAACTCCAGGAGTTGGTGGTGGACAAGGAGGCCTGGCGTGCTGCAGTCCATGGGGTCGCAAAGAGTTGGACACAACTGAGCGACTGAACTGAACTGAATCTTCTCAAATCTTGAATGCAATATTCAGGGCAACATTAATGTTGTGATAATATGTTCAGGCCACCACTAGAGGGATGGTTTTTGTCCACACAGGTTCCTGGACAGCCTTTTCCAAGTCTCTGAGGATGTTGGTTTCTTCCAGGTCTTGTATTTGTCACAGAGCCACTGGCAAACCACATGTAGGAAGAAGGTCAAATTCAGGCAGACCTCCAATCTTGCAAGATCTGATGTTTGCTACAAGTGGGGATTTCTAAGGTACTTTTCCTGACAAGTTTAAAATAGCTTGACTCAAGATGTCCCAGACTTTTATCCTGCACCTCTCAAGTCTTTATTTCTGAGCCTGGATCCTTGCAAAGGACCACAAAGCCTCTTCTCACAGTGTAAGTTTCCTTCAACAGAGGAAGAAGCTAAAGAAATGTGCCATCCCCCACCAAGCTTTCTTTGTATCCTTTGCAAAAGGGAAACAGAATGATCTCTATTTCAACTCTTGCAGACCCCAAATGAGGGGCTTTCTCGCATAGAACTCAACTTGTTTACAGTGTTACTTCTGTTGGTATGGACTGTTTCTGCCCATATCCTTGACATTCAGCATGTGTCAGCTCCATTGAGCAGCTTTCTGTGTTCTTGGCACACTCAGTTCAGTTCAGTTCAGTCGCTCAGTCGTGTCTGACTTTTTGCGACCCCATGGACTGCAGCATGCCAGGACTCCCTGTTCATCACCAACTCCTGGAGTTTAGTCAAACTCATGTCCATTGAGTCAGTGATGCCATCCAACCGTCTCATCCTCTGTCATCCCCTTCTCCTCCTGCCTTCAATCTTTCCCAGCATCAGGGTCTTTTCAAATGAGTCAGCTCTTCATATCAGGTGGTCAAAGTATTAGAGTTTCACCTTCAATATCAGTCCTTCCAATGAATATTCAGGACTGATTTTCTTTAGGATGTACTGGTTGGATCTTCTTGCAGTCCAAGTGACTCTCAAGAGTCTTCTCCAACACCACAGTTCAAAAGCATCAATTCTTCAGTGCTCGGCTTTCTTTATAGTCCAGCTTTAACATCCATACATGACTATTGGAAAAACCATAGCCTTGACTAGATGCACCTTTGTTGGCAAAGTAATATCTCTGCTTTTTTAATATGCTGTCTAGGTTGGTCATAACTTATCTCCCAAGGGGTAAGTGTCTTTTAATTTCATGGCTGCAATCACCATCTGCAATGATTTTGGAGCCCCAAGAAGTAAAGTCTTTCACTTTTCCACTGTTTCTCCATATGTTTGCCATGAAGTGATGGGACCAGATGCCATGATCTTAATTTTCTGAATGTTGAGCTTGAGGCCAACTTTTTCACTCTCCTCTTTTACTTTCATCAAGAGGCTCTTTAGTTCTTCACTTTCTGCCATAAGGGTGGTGTCATTTGCATATCTAAGTTATTGATATTTCTTCCAGCAATCTTGATTCTAGCTTGTGCTTCATTCAGCCCATCGTTTCTCATGATGTAGTCTGGTGAAAATATACAGCCTTGACCTACTCCTTTTCCCTTTTGGAACCAGTCTGTTGTTCCATGTCCAGTTCTAACTGTTGCTTCCTGACCTGCATGCAGATTTCTCAAGAGGTAGGTCAGGTGATCTGGTATTCCCATCTCTTGAAGAATTTTCCAGTTTATTGTGATCCACACAGTCAAAGGCTTTGGCGTAGTCAATAAAGCAGAAATAGATGTTTTTCTGGAACTCTCTTGCTTTTTTGGTGATCCATCGGATGTTGGCAATTTGATCTCTGATTCCTCTGCCTTTTCTAAAACCAGCTTGAACATCTGGAAGTTCACGGTTCACATATTGTTGAAGCCTGGCTTGGAGAATTTTGAGCATTACTTTACTAGCATGTGAGATGAATGCTATTGTGCAGTAGTTTGAGCATTCTTTAGCATTGCCTTTCTTTGGAATTGGGATGAAAACTGACCTTCTCCAGTCTTGTGGCCACTGCTGAGTTTTCCAAATTTGCTGGCATATTGAGTGCAGCACTTTCACAGCATCATCTATCAGGATTTCAAATAGCTCAACTGGAATTCCATCACCTCCACTAGCTTTGTTCATAGTGATGCTTCCTAAGGCCCACTTAACTTCACATTCCAGGATGTCTGGTTCTGTGTGAGTGACTACACCATTGTGGTTATCTAGGTCATGAAGGTCTTTTTTTGTATAGTTCTTATTTGTATTGTTGCCACCTCTTCTTAATATCTTTTGCTTTTGTTAGGTCCATGCAATTTCTGTTCTTTATTGAGTCCATCTTTGCATGAAATGTTCCCTTAGTATCTCTAGTTTTCTTGAAGAGATCTCTAGTCTTTCCAGTTCTATTGTTTTCTTCTATTTCTTTGCATTGATCACTGAGGAAGCCTTTCTTATCTCTCCTTGCTATTCTTTGGAACTCTGCATTCAAATGGGTATATTTTCCTTTTCTCCTTTGCTTTTCACTTCTCTTCTTTTCCAAACTATTTGTAAGGCCTCCTCAGATAGCCATGTGGTTTTTTGCATTTCTTTTTCTTGGGGATGGTCTTGATCCTTGTCTCCTGTACAGTGTCACAAACCTCTGTCCATAGTTCATCAGGTATTCTGTCTATCAGATCTAGTCCCTTAAATCCATTTTTCACTTCCACTGTATAATCATTAGGAATTTGATTTAGGTCATACTTGAATGGTCAGTGTTTTTCCCTACTTTCTTCAATTTAAGTCTGAATTTGACAATAAGGAGTTTATGATCTGAGCCACAGTCAGCTCCCAGTCTTGTTTTTATTGACTGTATAGAGCTTCTCCATCTTTGGCTGCAAAGAATATAATCAATCTGATTTCGGTGTTGACCATCTGGTGATGTCCATGTGTAGAGTCTTCTCTTGTGTTGTTGGAAGAGGGTGTTTGCTATGACCAGTGCGTTCTCTTGGCAGAACTCTATTAGCCTTTTCCCTGCTTCATTCTCTGCTCCAAGGCCAAATTTGCCTGTTATTCCAGGTGTTTCTTGACTTCCTACTTTTGCATTCCAGTCCCCTATAATGAAAAGGACATCTTTTTTGGGTGTTAGTTCTAGAAGGTCTTGTAGGTCTTCATAGAACTGTTCAACTTCAGCTTCTTCGGCGTTACTGGTCAGAGCATAGACTTGGATTACCATGATATTGAATGGTTTGCCTTGGAAACGAAGAGATCATTCTGTCATTTTTGAGATTGCATTCAAGTACTGCATTTTGGACTCTTTTGTTGACTATGATGGCTAGTCCATTTCTTCTAAGGGATTCCTGCCCACAGTAGTAGATATAATGGTCATCTGAGTTAAATTCACCCATTCCAGTCCATTTTAATTCGCTGATTCCTAAAATGTCAACGTTCACTCTTGCCATCTCCTGTTTGATCACTTCCAATTTGCCTTGATTCATGGACCTAACATTCCAGGTTCCTATGCAATATTGCTCTTTACAACATCAGCCCTTGCTTCCATCACCAGTCACATCCACAGCTGGGTATTGTTTTTGCTTTGGCTTCTTGTCTTTATTCTTTCTGGAGTTATTTCTCCACTGGTCTCCCGTAGCATGTTGGGCACCTACTAACCTGGGGAGTTCATCTTTCAGTGCCCTATCTTTTTGCCTTTTTATACTGTTCATGGGGTTCTCAAGGCAAGAATACTGAAGTGGTTTGCCATTTCCTTCTCCAGTGGACCACATTTTGTCAGAACTTTCCACCATGATGTGTTCCCTAATCCTGCTTTAACCCCAAACTGGATTAGCTCTGAACTCTCTATAGAAATCCCCTATGCTCATTTTTTCCATAGTACTTAATGCCCCACATTAAAATCTTCTTTTCCCTCTCTTTCTTCCTATATATCTTTCTTCCCACTAGATTTTGAAATGCTTAAGGAGAAATGTCTTCTTGTTTTTTTTCCAAATTGGTACACATGAAGGCCAGTACATCATAAACATTCACTGTTTATTGTGTGAGTAAATAATGAGCACTGTAAAACCTTGAGAATGCATGGTAAAAGGGCGGAGCCATAAGAAATTTCCCTATTCTAACTGCTATTCATATCTAGTTTTAGAGATAAAAGTGCTTTGGAATTAAAAGCAAAGTTTAGTAGATATTCAGAGATCAGAAATAGTAGTTGGCTTATAGAATAAAATCCAAATTGTCTGATATCATAATCGTTTCAGATTTTAATTCAGTTCAATAAAACCTTATTGAGGAATGATCTGGAAACATTTTCCAAGGACAGTTGCAGAGTATAAGGGAAGAAATGAGAAGGGGAAAGAACAGAGAGGTAGCTTAGGAACAGCTGCATTACACCCTTAGCCATCCCTGTCAAAGCAAATTAAAATCACAGGAAAATTTATTTAAAAAGGACTTAATTTGCCACAAAGTATGCAATAACAATTAATGCTAAAGTATGGGGTTGGAGAGTACATACATCTTATGGAAAAAACCCAATCCAATATTGTTGGCACCATGAAGAAATATCCTAAGCCTCTTTTTGGATTTCTGGACCCAATTTCAATGTGTGTGTGTGTGTGTGTGTGTGTGTGTGTGTGTGTGTGTGTGTGTGTGTGTGTGTGTGTTTGAGGTAGAAGAGGGAACATTTCCACACCACCACCAAGCAGTTCTCAGGACACCAGCTGAGTGTCATACCATTCAACTCCATTCCAACATACTAACTACCTGTACACAACACCAGATTCCACACGATCAGAGTTGAGTCCTGTAAGACTGCACTCCTCCCTGCCACTCCTGACCTCGGTTGCAAGGCCAGGCTGTTACCTGTGCTTCTAACCAACTAGCTGTTGGATCAGAAGTTCCTAGAATCTTCTCTTGGTGTTTCATTAATTTGCTAGACCAGCTCAGAGAACTAAAACAACCCATCGATTCACTTGATTACTGGTTTATTATAAAAGAATACAGAAACAGTCAAATAAGAGAGATGCCTAGGGCCAGGTATGGGGGAAAGGGCCCCGAGCTTCTGTGATTTCAGAGAGGGCTGCTCTTCCCAACACTCCAGAGGTTCACCAACCCAGGAGTCAGAAGAGATTTAGTCAAGCTGTTTAAAATCTTATGTCAACTATGAGAGAAGGTGACCAAATCTGGCTTGTCACCACAAAGGTCAAAGCTAGTGTCCCAAAGTTAATAGGAGAAGAATGCTTATTGCTGACATTTACATACTGTTTACTGTGCTCTGGGCACTGATCTAAGTGTTTTATGTGCAGTAGATCTTTTAATCTTCACAACAATCCTGTGGTGCGGATACTAGCATTACTAGCTCCATTTTGCACGGAGAGGTTAAGGAATTTGCCTAAAATCACACAGCTAACAAGAAGAACAATATCTAAGCCTAGGAAGTTTGTTCACAGAGGCTGAGCAATACTAACTTGGAAGACTGAGCCTAACTTTTAGGGAGAAATTATTGAACTAAAAAGTTGTTAGAGGATAGTAATAATAATACTGCTTGGAGAACTGCTGGATGCGAGCAAATAAGGTCCCTACTCTCATGGAGCTCAAGTTCTAGATAAGCAGAGTTCAAGCAAGAAACAATCATATAAACAAAACATTTCCAGAAACTATATGGGAGAAGTAAACTCAGATAGAGTCATGAGAATGGCAGTGACTATCTTAGCTTGTGTGTTCCAGAGAGGCTGTTTAATTAGGTGACAGCAAAGCTGATTTCTAAATGGTAAGGTGTCAGGCAGACAGTTACCAGGGAAAGCAAGTATGTTCAGAGGCAGGAATGAACTCGACCTTTTAGAGGATCTGAACAAGCTGACACAGGGAGGGTGCTACAATATTGGGTCTGAAAGGTGGGCAGAGATCATATAATGTATGCTTTGGAAACTAGAATAAAGAGTTGAATAGGAAACCACAAGAGACGTGTTCACATATGCATATATTCCTGAGTGTGTGTCTGGTGTGGTGTGTGCATGTTCTTTTGTAAGCTTTGGGATAGAACTTTGTTTTCTTTTTCATATGTAAAAATAACAGTATAATAAGAACCTATGTACCATTGCCCCTTAAGAGAGAAAAGATTTTTTTTTA
Source organism: Okapia johnstoni (assembly GCA_024291935.2). Classification (NCBI taxonomy): domain Eukaryota; kingdom Metazoa; phylum Chordata; class Mammalia; order Artiodactyla; family Giraffidae; genus Okapia; species Okapia johnstoni. The sequence goes on from CM044309.1 coordinate 63,250,267, forward strand.
AAGACTTAAACCCATTTCATTTCCCTCATGAACCCGTTACTACAACTTTTTCCCCTGTCTTTACTTTCGTCCTTCCAGTACCTAACCCCTAAACTGAATTTGGTGACTTCCATTGCCATACTTGTCTTTGTTGTTTTTCATTACGCTTTTAAAGCACACCCATGAATCCTTGAATAATTGCAATACTGTGTAGTGAATTTTTAACATTTTCATACATCATGTTGCATATTTCCTGCAACTGTTTCTTTCTCAATGCTATATTTGTAAGATTTATCTATGACTGTGTAGTCCATGGTGTAGACGTACAACTTTTTTTTTTTTCTGCCAATGGATATGTTGGTTATTTCAAAATGTTCACTATCCCAAAATACTATAATAAGCATTCTGATACAGGTTATTGTTTGAGAGGTGGTTAAAGGCAGTGCTTCCCAATCTTTTTCAATATGCCTACAAGCATTTATCAACATAACAGTTCAGAGGCAGAGGAGAGAGCCCATCTGGCTAGGGGGATGAGTGTCTCAGCCTACCTGTAACCCATTAAGGCATATGCCATAATTTCCCTTTGCCCGATCTATCAATTACTGAAAGAGATATGAAAAAAAAATCACCATTTGTAAGCATAGAATTGTCAGATCTATTTTGTCACTATTTGTTTTCCACGTTCTGTGCTTCTGATAATAGATTCAATGACATTTAAATTTTTTATATCTTCTTGAATTGCTCCGTTTATCACTAGACTGTGATCCACTTTGTCATTAAAGATTTTGGCAGCAGGGAGGGATATAACCTGAATCTTGTCTTGAAATGATTTTGCTGGCTGCTCTACAGAGCAAAACAAAAGGAGGGAAGATGAGGATCCATCAGGAAGCTCCTAAAGCCATCTAGGCAGAGACATACTGGCAGCTTAAACTCAGATGGTTGTCCTGAAGATAAAGACAACCTCAGATCTGTGATGCATTTTGGGTTGACAGGATTTTCTGATTAATTGGATGTGAATGTAAGAGACAGACCTAGGATCATAATTTGATTTTTGACTTGTTCGACTGACTGAAAGATGACAATGCCCTTGTCTTCTGAAAAGCATATCAGTATCATGCATTTTCTAAAATTGGTTGTAACAGTATTTCCATGCTGCTTTAGAGCTTCCCTGGTGTCTCAGATGGTAAAGAATCTGCCTGCAATGAAGATCAGGGTTCAATACCTGGCTTGGGCAGATTGCCCGCAGAAGGGAATGGCAACTCACTCCAGTATCCTTGTCTGGAAAAGTCCATGGACAGAGGAGCCTGGTGGGCTACAGTCCATGGGTTCATAAAGAGTCTGACATGACTGAGTGACTAACATTTTCACTTTCTTTAGAGCCTTTGATTCCCTACCTTGTATCTGGTTATGTTTCCGTGATTTCCTTTGCTAAGTGTGTGTGTCATGGCCTCATAGAAAGGACGCCTCCTTCCTGGTAAGCCAGTGTTTCTGCATCACTGTGTGTTCACCAACCAGAAGGTCTTTGAACCTGTCCTTTTGGGGGTTTATGGAGGCTTCCATTACATGACTTGGCATGATTGATTAATTATTGATCACTGTTAATTGATTCAACCTCCAGCCTCTCTCCCCTCCCCAGAGGTGAGAAGGATGGGACTGAAAGTTCCACCTGTTAAACACAAAGTTGGTTCCTCTTTAGGTAATTTAGGTACAACCCAAAAGTCAACTCATTAACTTAGCAAAAGACACATTTATCACTCTCCTGATTAAGAAATATTAAGGGTTTTAGGTAGTGTATGTCAGAAAGGGATGATACCAAATATATGTTTCTTACTATAAGTCATATAGTGTCACCATCTTTAAATTCCATAACTTAGAAATTATTAAATAAAATTAAACAGAAGTTCCTTGTTTGTTTGTTTTTAGTGACAATTAGGTATTTAGTTATTGTGCCTTAACCTCTTCCTGCATATTCTCTATTTTACAAATGTAAAAACTGGTGTTTAAAAACAGTGAAACAAGGATTCACTAAACTAGGTGTTTCTAGGATGCTCAACTCTCACTCTCTTCAGCGTCTCACTCTACTGTTCTGAAGGAAACCTTGAAATCTCAGCACCCTTGGTTCTGTGTGCGTGTGTGCGTGCGTGTTCAGTCTTGTCTGAGTCTTTGTGATCCGATGGACGGTAGCCCACCAGGCTCCTCCGATCATGCAGTTTTCCAGGCTAGAATACTGGAGTAGGTTGCCATTTCCTTCTCCAACTTGGTTCTATTAAGAGGAGGGGAAAAAAAAAAAAAAACTAAGACACGCAGAGATAGAGATTGCTCCAAAACCAGTAAATGATAGCAGTTGGATTCAATTTTAGTTTCATCTCCTTCCATATCCAGGGGTTTTCTCACCCTTCCATGCCATGTCTGCCTTTTCTTTTAATCCTGGACAGTGTAGGAAGGGGTTGTATTTTTTTCCCAGCAATATCACTGGCCCATACTTTTGCTCTCTCCCAAATACTGAGTCAAGAATTTCTGTCTTTCCCTTTACCTCTAGTGTACTCCCCTCCATAAGATAAATTAGATTACTTTGAAGAGTCACTGTGACTTCTTCTGGATCTCTTTTATGGGACCTGCATGCCTGGAGGCTGGCCACTTTCCTCCCTAAAGTAAGCTGACCAGCATAGATGGCATCTTTGAGAGGAATACCCTCAGGCTCCACCACTGTATCTGTGAACTGGGCTGGTGAGTTTAATTCAGCAGGAAAGAAGAAAGGTTTATTTTGTATACAGTTCCAAGCCATACTGCATACTCTGACCTTGCTTTGTCAGTAACAAAGTTAATATGTCAGTTCTCATTTGTATCTCTATGTTTCAGTAAATTCAACATCCAGAGAGATAAAGGCAATACCAGGAGTAAAGTAAAGACTCAGTGGTCATCAGACATCAACTGTTTTTAGAAATGGGCTTCCCAGGTGGCTCAGTGGATAAAGAACCTGCCTGCAATGCAGGAGACTCAGGAGATATGGATTTGATTTCTGGGTCAGGAAGATCCCCTGGAGGAGGGAATGGCAGCCCACTCCGTTATTTTTGCTTGGAGACTCCCATGGACAGTGGAGCCTAGCAGGCTATAGTACATAGTTGGCAGAGTCAGACACAACTGAAGTGACTGAGCACATCTCCAGTGTCCTGTAAAATTCATAGGAAATTATTCTCAAGACACTCACCCTCTTTTACATGTGTGGTGTAGCCCCTGAACTCCTTCTAAATAGAAATTTTGAAGAGGCAATTGGGAGGCAGGCTTAACTATCCAGAGTGTCCTAAAAACCCCAATACTGATGACTAGTCAGTTCCTATGACAACTTCAATACTTGTGGATTCATTTAACAAATACAAAAGTGCCAGTTAGCATCAAGTGTTTATTGACTGATGAATGAATTTAATCTGAAAGACCTGTTAGTTCTGGAATTGACATAGTGTCCTGGACTTTTATTTGAGCAGTCATGCTAGCAAAGCTGAGTACACTGAGAGAAAGTGTCAAGGGAATCGAGGAGATAATGTATCAATGCCACCAACCACTCACTAATTTCAATGAAACAGTTGATTTCCCTCAAGCCTACCATAATTCCTCATAAAGCTCCTGAGCCTGAACGAATGTGCATGACCACTCCACTGCGAACATCCATGTGTCAAAGGAGAAGATAAGGAGCAAGTGAAATTAGACCATGGCTCTCTGGTTTCCCCTAAAAGCTGCTAATGAATGAGAGCATCAGCTGCACCAGTTTGGGCTAGCCAGGGCTCTCATCCTTAACTGAACATGCTACACCCAGGCAGTGAGGCACATCCTGTGAATAGAGATGACTCAGACTCAACAGGTGTCTGATGGCTTTGCCAACCAACCGCCTGTTCCAATGGGCTGGAGTGGCAGCGCATTCTTGATGAATGCAAAGACTATGATGAATAGCAGGCTTGTGTCTCCTCACAGAGGAAAGGGATTGGGTTGGGGGCAGGGTGAAGGGCAGACTTTAGTGCATAAATGCATATTCTCAATTCCGGTAGGATGTACCGCCAACTGGTACATCAACAGACTTTTAGATTCCAAAACACCCCTTGGTGCTTCTCTTCCGTGGAACTTTTCAGTCAGTGTCAACCATCAATGGCACTAGTTATAATGATACCTTATGAATGTTTGACATTTTAAGGATTCAAGATACATATTTATGAGCCTGTCAAAATCCTTTCCTGCAACACATGTTGATGTTCTGATGGATATAATAGAGAAAAATTAAAGCTCAGGAAAAAAATGAATTCTCAAAGTTACATAGTTAATTCAAGAAGGAGTAGAACAGAATCCAAGTCCCTGATTCTCAGCCCTGTATTTTTTTCCAATACTCTATGTTGCCTAAACATACATGACTTAAACTTAATTTTCAGAGACTCTTGGGAGGAAAGCTGAATTATATTGTTTTGAAATAGACCGAGCTGGACTATAGCAAATTCTTTCACTTTTTTTATTATTTTTTTCATTTATCCATTCAATCTATGCACTCATGCAAATATTTTTTTATCCTATCTATCTATTATCCACATGCATTTTCTCAGCCAGCACTGAGGAAATCACTTGATTCTATAATGCCAAGGTGAGGCCTTTTAGCATGATCATATGACTTTTCCTCAACTGCAATTAGCAGTCACTTCAATAAAGCATAACTACATTTCTCATTCTCAGCTATGAATCCTAATAGAAGATCCAAGACTGCTATGGGACTCCATAAACATCAGAGTCCCAGAATCCTTCCATCTTTCTGCTCTGCTGTCCTTCACTCCCATTTTCCAACTTAGAGGTTAAGCTTTTCAGCTTCATCCTGAAGTTCATGGTTCCATTCCAGCTGAAATATTCACATGAATAATCATAGAATTCTATGAAGGAGGAATGGGGCAGAAAAGAACACACTTCTTTCCCTTAAAAGTACTTCCTGGGAGTTACCCACCCCATTTCTTATATCAATTACATAGTGCTTATATCACCATGTCTATCTACAGGGGAGAATTAGAAATTCGATCTAAAATTGGGAAGCCATATATCTAGTCAATACTAGGAAATTTTATAACTAGGAGAGTCCTGGGATTTGGGTTTTGCTGAACAAGCAGCGGTGGCCATCTCATCCAGTGTAGCTGCTCAATATGTGTGAAACAAACTGAAAACCATAGAAAATAAACAGATAATGAAAGGAGTTTCAAAAGACAGAAATGATAAAGCTAGCTTTTCCGAATGCTGTCAAAGCAGGGTGCTCTAAAATAAATGCTTTATGAGTTTCTGTTCTATCACTTATAAAGGCACTGTGAGGTAGTTCCTGTTTTTGTAACAATTTTAAAGGGAAGAGAACTAAGATAGAAGCAAATTAAGTCCATTGCACAAGGTATGACAACAGTGACACTGCAGAGCTGGGATCCGTATCAAGGCTATCTGACTCCAAGGCCTTTGCTATTAATTACTTGCCTTCCATTGGCTCCCTCATGGTCATAGCCTCTCCATGGAAAGTCTCAGAAAGATTCCTGTTTTATGATTAAAACCATTGGAGGTGAGGAGGTGTGTTTATGTTCACACAGTAAGGTGGCCAAGAGAAAATTTTGACCTGATTCTTTCTACCATGTCATGGAGCATACAGATTCCTGTGTTAATAGCCTTAAGATCAATTTACAAAATAACAAGATAATTAAGAAAGAGAGAGGGGAAGCTGTCTGCACAGGGTCCTTCATTTGCTCATTTCTCAATGCAATCATCACTTTCATCACCTTCCTTGTCTTTGAGCAGAGTTCAATGGGTGGATCGATATGTTGGTGACAGTCTTGGAGCAGATCAATTATTTTTGACTTGATTGATTATTCAGTGATGGAACAGTGAAGACTTCCTTTGACTGACCTTGTGAAATCAGACAAGAAAAAGATTCCTTGGGACCACCTAAGTATTCTAGAGTTATTCAAATTATTGCTCTCAATGACGCATGAGGAGAGACAAATTAAAAACATCCCTGGAGTAGTGGGAGGAACGGGGTATGAGGATTTTGGAAAGATGACTTATAGGAAGAGCTTTACCAAGTTGGCTGTGGCATTTAATTATTTTTCAAATTTCAACTAACACTAAATGTGGCTTTGATTGCATTTTCTTGTTTGAAGGGAATAATGTATATTAACACATTAAGGAACATTGATAACATTGATAAAATTTGGCTTCGGTCTTTGGCGACTGTAGACCCATGACACCATGGTATCTCTTAGTGATTGATACCATGCGTGTGTTCACCATTCTTTCCAAGGACAGGACTGAAAGAGAAACTGGTTGTTGATTATGGTTAGGGGTTAGCATTTTGCAGGTATAGCAAATTGCAAAGTGGCCATCTTTTGGAAAGAATGACGACTGCTACCTTTTGCCGTCAGTGATGTGTATTGCTCATTATATCACACTATATCATTTGATTGTCAGAGCAATCCCACAACATAAGTGTTATGCTCCTCATTTTACGGATAAGGACATGGAGCTTCAGAGGTGTTACTCAGTCTCATGTAACTTCACAAGTTAACACTGTTTCTCAAGGACTCGCCAGGATAAGAAGAGTGTCTCTCTCTTTCTCTTTTTTCTAACGTTTTGGAGCAGATTATTCAGCAAGAAAATGAAACAACATTGTTGAACTAGAAAGAGGGTTTTATTTGGGGGCAAATTTTCTTTGCCAATATTTTATTTAACACAGGTTCACTGAAGGAATTGTAATAATTTCACAACTCAATAGCATACAGTAGGATGTCTCTTAATAAGCCAATAAGGAGATACACTGCAAACCAATGATAGATTAACTATGTTATTTTTCCAGGCAAGGGGAGATGAAAGGAATGAAGTATGAATGAAATTTGACTAGGCTCTCCTACCTTTCTATGAGTTGGTTCCCAGGAGAGACTGCATAGCCAGCCTAGAGATGATGTCCAGCTGCTGGTACCAAAACGAAAGTCCCTTGTTGTTAGATACGTTGCTAGGGAACAGAGGCTCTAGTGTTGGCAGGCAAGATGATCTCCTTGCAGGGGCCACTGCATGGTTTTTACCATTGCAGAGCGGAGTTGCCTTGCCCAAGTGGGAGCTAATGCCCTAAGGTCTTTGGAGAGCTATTTTGATCAGGAAAGAGTGGCCTTGCCCAGACCAAACACTCTTGGTTAGTCCTTACACACTCTGTGTATTTACAATCTAAATATCCCCCGGCGCTAGCTGCCTCTTCACATATTCTTACTGATAAGGCCTCTGCAGGGCCCCTCAGCAGCTGAGCTACAGACAGACACAATTTTATTTAATATCAAAACAGCTTATAAATACAATATCAATTTGTCACAAACAAGTGGATTTGAAATCATATCAAAGCACTACACAACAGACGGTAAAGTGCCCTGTAGGATGAAGGGGGAAGAAAACAACAAAAAAACCCCTCTATACCTTCCGGATGTTTATTATTGGAAGACATTTTAACTTTTACAGCCTTTAAATGTATGTGTGTGATTGTTTGGTACATGGGTGTGGCAGTTGGTGAGAGTATGTCATAGAAGACTAATGTTTAGCTGACAGACTCTCTCCAGACAGGATGTTTGCAGTATAATTTACATATTTGTAAATGTACTGATTACAAATTAGTCTATCCACTTTGTTAGGAGACTAACAAAAATTTGTCGAGTCATACAAACTAGCGTCCTCCCTCTTTCTCAGGACTACTGCTTTGTGTATTTCTCTTCAGCTTAGCAGGCACTACTTACTGTATGCTAGGCCCTGACCTAGGCAGATGAAATGTGATCTCTGACTTATACAGACTTCCAATTATATTATCTGTGATTGTTGCCGTTAAAAGATTGACACTGAAAATTAGTGTTGAACTGTTAATTGTATTTATTATTTTAGTACTCAAGTAGCCTGTGTTCAAGCCTTCCCCAGTGGCTCAGAGTAAAGAATCCACCTGCCAATGTAAGAGACACAGGTTTGATCCCTGTGTAGGGAAGATTCCTTGGACAAAGATACAGCAACCCGCTCCAGTATTCTTGTCTGGGAAATGCCATAAACAGAGGAGCCTGGTGGGCTATAGTCCACGGGATCACAGAAGAGTTGGCATGACGTAGCAACTAAACAACAACAGTCTGTATTTAACACAGTCAATAATACAACATGAAGATAGTACAATGGAAACACACAATAAATCCTACCATAGAAAAATCAACACTATTAGCATATTAACAAATAGTGGCATTCACATATATTTATTGAGTGCTGATTATGTCTAAAATAGTTTTTCAACTTTATCGTGACTAATATCTGGGGTCAGATAATTAACTCTTTGTTGTGCAGGCTATCCTGTGCGTCCCAAGGTATTTAACTCCATCCCCAGCTTCCCCCCATTAGAAGCCTGTAGAGCCACCCCTTCTCCAAAACTAGCTTTAACAACCAATGACATCTCTTAGACTCTGCCAGATGTTCTCTAGGGACCAAATTGTTCCTGGTTGAAAACCACCAGGTTAAAATGCATTAAATATACTATTTCATTGGAACAACACTGAGAAATGGAGAATTTCCTGCCATATCGATAAACAAGGATGTCTCACAGCCATCAGCACTCCAAATGTGTGTGTGTATAGCGGGGTGGGGGGGGGGTGTCGGGGGAGGAGAATGTGAAAAAATGCATTATGCCAGCCCCACACAACTGAGATGTGTATGAAAGGAATGCTTTCAGTGCACCCAAATTCTTGCATCTTTCCATACATAAAAAAAAGCTCTAAATTTCTTAATTTGGGATATCTGGTTTTCTTTAATTAGCAATAAGCTTTTGAGGTTCATACTACCTACCCTTTTTTGTAAACCTTCTATATGACCTGACTCTCCCCACCCACAACCACCCCCGCCCTCCCCCCATTGGAACAGTCCTGTCAGGTTTATTTGAAGTCTCCGGGGCTTGAAGTCCTAAAAATTCCCACCAAATAAAACATAACTCTGAACGTCTAGGTTGTAACTATTTTTTAAGTCAAGTAGTACCAAGAAGCAACTTTTATTTTTACTTTGTTTTATCGCAGAGGAAACTTATGATTAGAAAGGCTAAATGACTTGGTTTGGTCTCTTCTACTCTGAGATGGAAGAGCAGAGATTTAAATACAAGCTGTGACTGCCTTCAAATCTATTTCTTTCTCTTTGTCATTTAGAGGGAAAAAACAACGGAACATCCTAATTATGAAACTTGCCTTTCTCAGTGTTTAACAATGTATCATATGCATCTTTCCTTGTAAGTAAATATAGATCTAAGCCATTATTTTTAATGATAGCATAATATTCACATGTGGGACACCCATTGTTAATTTAGGCACTTCTTTATTGCTGAGCATTTATACTGCTTCTCATTTTCAAATATTATAAATAATACTCTAAGGAACATCTTTCTACATTGAGCTGTGCATACTGCATTTCTTATAAATATTCCCATAACTGAAGATTTAACAAGGAGTGTATTATTACAAATGTGAAATTTTTGACTAGGAAAGGTAATGCTACTAAAACTTTTATCAGGATAGATAACAGCTATAAACCAGGTTTATTCCAGGAAAACTGGTATGTATTATCTAAGTTTCAGTCAATTTTTTAAAATTAGCACATATAACAACATCCTTTTTTCTGTTATTTAGATTTTTTCTTTCCTCCAAAGAGATCAAAAATTTTTCCATAAATTCATCATGATCTTCCCAGGAAATGAACCAGTTTCTGTCCAAACAAGGAATGTGGGAACCTAAACTAATTTTCAGGCTCCAGGCATACAGTTGATCTAATAATTAAATACTGCTTTCTTTCACAAGTATCCATATTCAGTTCTTTATCTGAAACCCACAGGATCAGATTTTTCTTTGAATTCAGAGATTGAGCATTTTTAGGAAGGTAATTCAGATAGTGTATGAGTCTCTGTGTGTGTGTATGTGTGTTAACTACCCCAGAAGGATTTGAAATAACTCTCTGTAACCAAATATATTAATTTTTCTTCAGTGAAATACATAAAAATTCCCTCTAAGTGAGAGTAAAAAATATTATAAACAGTCTCACGTGAAATTTAGTTATCAAATGAGTTGCATTAAATTACAAAATATTTCAGTTTTTACAACCTTTTGGATTTCGAATTATGATTGGGGATTTTGACCTATTTTATCAATATCATTGCTATTAATAGTAGGCCATGCCACTTAGAATGATTTCATAGCCAATGATTTCTAGAAAATTCTGACTTCAAAGAGCCAAGTGTATTTTTCCCCTAAATCATCAATATGGTTTAGCTTTGTCTCCCGTACTGACTTTTACATCCTGAGTTGATATAAATACACTTTGTGGAATCACCTTGATCTTTAAAAGAATTGTGCTCAAATGCATTGCCAGCCTTATCTATGGAGTATTTGGAAAAGCCATCATGAGCCTAAATGCTCTCAGGAGAAATTCTTCTTCCCTTTTAGATACTTTGTCTTCAAGCATCAAGTTTTTACATTATGGGCTTCCTATATCCCCCCTAAGTATAAAAATATGAGTCTGCATTTTTATTTCAGTAAAAAAGTCAAAGTGACTTTTTTACTTCGTGTTTCTATGGGAGAAAGTTTCATTGCAAGTTATGAACTTTAAATGCACAACCCTCTCTTTTGCTAAAGAGACAGCAGCCCAAATTTCTACCTTCTGACTCTACGAGGCATGACATTCTGTTTTATGGTTTTTTAACAGGATAATGGCTTGGACATTTCTGGAGTGAATATGATTATATTTGTTGATTGGGTTTGTTAAAAATGCACTCACATTTGGCCTCTGCTAACAAGAGCATAAAATACATTGCAGACATTAATGATCCCAGATAGTCTGCCCATTAGGACATTAAGAAGCAGATGTGATTAAAGAGACATGTACTCTGTACCTTACAGGCAAAATTACTCATACTACTTTGGATTAACTGAATGTTAAGGATTACAGACATGAGGCTTTTCTGGGCAGACATCCCCCCCACCCCATGTGGCACATTCTCTAGACTAATAGCTAGAACAAGGACAGCAACAACAAAACCTAGGCATCTATTTAAGTATCTTACTCCTACGAAGAATTTTTCTGTTCCCTAGCCAGCCACTTTGCTGAAAACTTTACACATTCCTTATTTTACTTGGCTTGACAAATCTTAGAGCTATTATTAGCTTTTAGCATAGGTGAGGAAACTGAGGCTTAGCTATTTAAAAGCAGGAGACCTCTACATGACGAAGTGTTTATTGAAATGGAAGAGAAAAAGCAAAAGGGAAATAATGTTAAAAGAACACTTACTCTGTTCCAGATATTTTATGTCAATTGGTATTCAAAGTAGCTCAGAAAATATATAATCTTACTCCCCAGATGAGAAAGCTGAAGTTTAGAGAGATTGCTGCTGCTGCTGCTGCTAAGTCGCTTCAGTCGTGTCCGACTCTGTGCGACCCCTTAGACGGCAGCCCACCAGGCTCTGCCGTCCCAGGGATTCTCCAGGCCAGAATATTGGAGTGGGTTGCCATTTCCTTCTCCAATGCATTAGAGATTAACTACATCAAAATTACAATTCTAGTAGAGGCAAATGGGAAAGATCAGATGAAAATACTTGAGTCTGACTCCAGGGTCTACTGCTTTCTATTACATATGTGTGTGTACTCAGTCACTCAGTTGTGTCTGACTCTTTGCGACCCCTTGGACTGCAGTCCATGAGGCTGCTGTGTCCATGGAATTTTTCAGGTAAGAATACTGGAGTGAGTTGCCATTTCTTCTTCCAGGGGATCTTCCTGACCCAGAGATCTAACCAGCATCTCTTGCACCTCCTGCATTGGCAAGAGGATTCTTTACCACTGTGCCACTTGGGAAGCCCCATTACATAATACTGTGTGCTAGTTGGATACCATGCCTGGATTTACTGGGGGAGTTAATCTCTGCCTTATAGTAGCTCAGGCTTCCCTGATAGCTCAGTTGGTAAAGAATCCACTTGCAATGCAGAAGACCCTAGTTCAATTCCTGGGTCAGAAAGATCCCCTGGGAAAGGGATAGGCTACCTACTCCAGTATTCTTGAGCTTCCCTTTTGGCTAAGCTAGTAAACAATCCGCCTGCAATACGGGTAGACCTGGGTTCAATCCCTGGGTTGGGAAGATCCCCTGGAGAAGGGAAAGGCTACCCACTCCAGTATTCTGGCCTGGAGAGTCCGACGGACTGTGTAGTCCATGGATTTGCAAAGAGTCAGACACGACTGAGACACTTTCACATAGTAGGTCACTGTCTATGTTGGGAAGTAATTTGTATGCACGTAACTAGTGCTGGAGTGCTAGTACTAATACTGGAGTGAAGAGAGAATTCCTAAAGTATGTTCCAGATATGTATTTGAGGCTTTGGGGGAAGAAGCTTCCCCCATTTCCTTTCATTTGTAGGGATATTAGTTGACATAACATTCCTGGTCTCTCCACTTTGTAGAACATAGTAAAGCATGAACCCTCATCAGAAACAAAACAACACTACTTAAGAGTATGTAATAATTGTGCTTTATAATAAGAAATATATGTGTGATCCCCGACGCTTCCTTGGTGGCTTAGATGATAAAGAACCTGCCTGCAATGCAGGAGACCTGGGTTCAATTCCTGGGCCAGGAAGATCCTCTGGGGAAGGGAATGGCAACCCACTCCAGTATTCTTGCCTTGAGAATCCCATGGACAGAGGAGCCTGATGGGCTATAGTCCATGGGGTCGCAAAGAGTTGGACATGACTGAGTGACTAATACCATGATTACTATTTTATGGTACAGATAATATTTCTCTGGGATGAACACAAGGATCACATCCACACCTTCATGGATTTATGATCTAGTGGAAGAAAAAAAATTGCAACTAATCATACCTATAGCATAGAGAAGCTTATTCAGATTCAGTGACAATGCATGCTGCCTGGTACTCGTAGTGCCTTGGAGCAATGGCTGAATGAAGTCTCAGTTTATGCAGTCCTGAGAAATGCTTGAATTGCTTCTTCAGCTTTTGTTTTCTATTGTGTGATCTGAAAGATTCCCCCCCCCCAACTTCTTTAGTCCTCACATGGATGGATCCCATGAGTTAATTCTCTTCTTTTCACCCATGAGTCAGATGGACCCAGGGGTTGAAACTAAGATGTATGTTAGATTCTGCAGGTCAGGGGTTTAAGTGTCACTCAAGAGCCCTGAGAAAAGGTAGATTGTTGTGGCCAATGACAGCAGGAAACGCTCCATGCAGGGCCTGGAGCTGGAAGGGCAGTGGACTGCAGGGTTGTGGTTAAATTGCATGGAGGATTGGGAGGCAGACAAACAGGATGAGCAGAAGTAGAGATGACGTTTACTACCCACTGGCTCGGTGATCTTAGGCAGACCACTGTTCTGTGAGCTATGCTCTCTTCATTTCCTTGGGCCACTTAAGAGAACTGGGTGCTCACCTTTATTGTAGCACCTGCCATTTTACCTGGTAGTCATTTTTTCCAGTTGGGTGAGCTATGTCCATGTCCATGGTCTCTACCCTAGTCCAGCCACTGGCACCTCTGACTTGGATCACATCAAAACCTTCCTACACCAAGAAAAATGTTTCCCCCTTTGCCCGCTGACCTATATGTAGACAGAGTAACGTCAAATGGTAAATGTAATCTCCTCATTCTAATTTACAGCCCTTTAATGGCTTCCCACTCTTCTTGAGATAAGTAACAAATCCTTAGCATGACTTCTGAGTCTTCTCCAAGCTGACCTCATTCTACTTTCTTCTTACTCCCTGAACTCTAGCCATACTGGCCTCCTCTCATTTCCTCCTGATTCAGGAGCCTTGACCCAGTCTTTTCTCTCTACCTGGAGCACTTTTCCTGACCCTCAATCTACTGGTTAGTTGACTGTCATTTATTCTTCATATCCTAGCCCAGGTGTTACTTCCTAAAGAAAGACTTTTCCTGATCCTTAAACTAGATGAAGGGCCTCTCCATAGCTTTACTATAATTTGTCATTTTAACGGGGTAGTATTCTCAAACTTTTTACTTTGTAGTGGGGAATAGCCAGTTACAAACAAACAATGTTGAGATAGTTTCAGGTGAACAGCAAAGGGACTCAGCCATACATATACATATATCCTTTCTCTCCCAAACTCCCTTCCCATCCAGGCTGCCACATAACATTGAGCAGAGAAGTGTACCTTTTTTTTGTTTGTTTGTTTGTTTTAATTTATAAGACTTTGTTTATTTTTGGCGGTGCTGGGTCTTTGCTGCTATGTGGGCAAGGACTGTTCTCCAGTTGCATGGGCTTCTCATTGTGGTGGTTTCTCTTGTTGCAGAGCATGTGCTGTAGGTGCATAGGCTTCAGTAGTTGTGGTTTGTAGGTTCTAGAGCATGGCCTCCGTAGTTATGGTGCATGGGCTTAGTTGCATGTGGGATCTTCCTAGACCAGGGATGGAACTGTTCTTGGATTGGCAGGCGGATTCTTAACCACTGGACCACCAGGGAAGTCCTAGTGGGGTATTTTCTTTGTACTAATATTGTATATTTTTTGTTTTAACATTTTTAAATGTCTCTCCCATCTGACTGTTAGTTCCATGAGCAAAGAGCATGCATTTTATTACTTGATGCTTATCTAGCATAGTGCTTGTTACATACTAAGCGTCAAATGAATGTTTATAGAACAAATAAATGAAGGAAGGAAGAAATGAATAAACTTATCTATCCCCACCCTTGGAGACTGAGGGCCAAGCCTTCTTTATTATGGTCCCAGCCCATAGTAAATTACCTGGAATTAGCAGAAAGTTTCTACATGTGTGTGTTGATAGAAGGTACTTGAGGAGCTGTTGTATGGGATGATCTGAAAGTCTCACCAAGCAGTAGGTCTCTGTGACACTGAGCCTCCACACTCCCACTTCTCACAATGACAGGGAGTTGCCTGTGTCACATCATGTTTGGCTCTCACAATTATATCAAAACCCAAGACTTTGGACAAAGCCTTTCTGTTTTCAAGAGTTTAAGATGCCTTGATGGATCTAAACTGGGTCTATGACCCTGGTCACACTTTGTCTTTCTTGTTAATCAAGGACATATGTCTGCTGATTTTAGCAGAGCCTCGAGGGTTCCCTGAGCTACTGAGATGAGGATAAGTCAGTGTTTGGGTAGCCTAAGAAAAACGGGGACAGAGGGATTGTGAAATGGTAATTGAAATAAAGCGTGTGCAAAGGGATGAAGGGTCACGCACGTGAGAGGAGCAGTAAACAGAGAGGTTTTGGCCTGGGGTATTGAATAGGATGTGTGCTCACAGGTCTTTCTCTTAAGGACCCAGAGAGGCCCCTTCCAGAAAGTGTGTCCCTCCAGAAGGAACCCCATGAGCACTGATGCTGAGAAGTCAGCCTATTAGTTTTCTGGCTTAAGTCCTGTTCTCTTTTAAAGCACCCGGCTGGAAGAGAGAGTATTCTTTATATATAAAACTGTCCTGTGGAAAACAGGGACAGAATTCAAAGTCCTGAGGACTGGAGTGGGGTGCCATTCCCTTCTCCAGGGAATCTTCCCAACTCAGGAATCAAACCTGGATCTCCTGCATTGCAGGTGGATTCTTTAATGTCTGAGCCACCAGAGAAGCCCCCAAATCAAGGCAGCCTTATGTTTTTCACTTGGTAATCATTCATGTCAGTCCCTGCTCTGAGTCTCTACATAATTAATAGCCGGTGCTTGCATGGTTGGAGAAGGAAATGGCAACCCACTCCAGTGTTCTTGCCTGGAGAATCCCAGGGATAGAGGAGCCTGGTGGGGTGCCGTCTATGGGGTCGCACAGGGTCGGACACGACTGACGTGACTTAGCAGCAGCAGCAGCATGGTTGCTTGAAGATTTTAAGGACACTCTCACATATATTTTCCTCAGCAAATCCCCACAACACTACAATGCTGATATTACTGTTTTGCATTTTATGCAACAAGAAGCTAGGATAAGGGACTCAGCCAATGTCAGGTGGCTGCTAAGTAGAAGAGTTGGGAACTGGAAACAGTACCCAGGTATGCTGCACTAAGACCTAGTGTTTGTCCATTTTATCCTGGGAGTTCTGTGGCAATCCAGTGGTTAAGGTTCCATACTTCCACTGCAGGGAGCACAGGTTCGATCCCTGGTCAGGGAACTTAAGATTCCATATGACATAGCCAAAAAAGAATGTGGTTTTATTTTTTACTGCAATGCCCTATAGCACCTCATTACTATGCTGCTGTGAATGAATCACGTCAGCTCAGAAGCATGACAGTTTTTAGAGATCTCAGATTGTGCTCTTAGATTAGAGGAGAAGAGAGTAATGTTTGTATGTGAATGGAGATCTGAGGAATCAGAGGTTGTTCAGCTTCCCTTCTGATCAGCTGCCTGTTCTCCATGGTCCCCGCCACTGTCTGCTCCCAGGCCTCTAGCGTGTGGTGTCAGAACCACTCCGGGTGTCTCCTGACCCAGCTCCCTGCCTCGGGTTTTCTCTCCATATCTCCCACAACCAGCTATGCCTGCTCTAGCCGGACTGACTTTTCTTAAAATATAAATTTGAATCACATGATTTTTCTCCTTAAAATTCTTTGGGGGTTTTCCATTACCTCCAGGATAAAGTGCAGAATCCTCAGCAGGGCAAGTACATCTTTCATAGCTGGCCCGTTCTCTGCGATATCCCTTCATTCACCAAACTAACATTTACCAAGAGCCCACGGGTGGTGTGCAACACCAGGGGAAGCACGTGGCTAGGTCTGCTGCACAGGGACTGCGCAGTCTGGAGAGGGGTTTCAGACGTCCTGGAGTTTACATTCTGGCCACCGCTGGAGGGTCCTCCTTTCCCAAACTCTGCGTGTTTCTCTCATCCTTACCCTCTAGGATGTCTACTGCACCTCCCCTCCATATACCCATCTACCCCAACCACCCACCACTAACTTTCTGCCTAGTGAATCCATCCTAGAAGGCAAATCTGTGTTGTTACATTCTTCACTCTGACAAGCCTCTTACAGATCCCAAGAGGTTAGTTCGTTCCACTTTCTTTGCCTTAATTAGAGCATTGCCTTGGCATTGGATTATAATTATTCATGTGAAATCTGTGTTTCCATAGCCCTGTGAACACCTTGCTGGGAGGGGCCCTGTTTCTCTACTCTGAGTGCGAGCGCAGCACAAGCCTCCAGGCGCAGTACTTAATTCTCTTCAGCCTTCCCTGCATGTCTGACACATGCAGGCTTAGGTTCCAGAACAACACTTGGCCACCTGTCCTGCCCCATTCGTTAGAGGCAGTCTTTCCATGGAAGGGTGGTTTTGCTCTGTGGTGTGTCCACTGGTGCCTAGCCCACTGCATAGCTAACAGTGAGATCTCAAGGTACAGCTGGTGTTTCAGGAAGATGACAGGGCTTGTTGTTAACACATAACTGACTGGGGTTTTTTGCAGAAACAAACACCTGTGGCTTTAATATGTCTCCAGTCAATAATGTGTTAAAATTGCTGGGAGAACATAACTAGCACATTTTTGTAACGTATATATACACATATGCATTTATATATACACATATATGCATATATATGTATAAACACAAATATATGTATAACACAGGCATACCTGGGAGATATTGCAGGTCAGGTTCGAGTCCAGACCATCACAATAAAGCGAATATCCCATAAGCAAGTCACAGAAAGTGTTTGGCTTTCCAGTGCATCTAAAGGTGCGTGTAATAGCATTATGTCTGAAAAAGAATGTACATACCTCAATTTCAAAATACTCTTTTGCTGAAAAATATTAACGAATCTCTGAGCCTTTAGTGAGTCGTAGTAGTAACAACAGAGATCACTGATCACAGATCACCACAATATACGACAATAATGAAAGTTTGAAATATTGTAAGAATTATTAACATATGACAGAGATATGAAGTAAGCAAATACTGCTAGACAAATGCAAATACAGAAAAAAAAATGGTGCCAGAAGACTTGCTCAGTGCAGGGTTGCCATAAATCTTCAATTTGAAAAAAATCACAAAATCTGCAAAGTATAATAAAGTGCAATACAACAAAGTATGCCTGTATATGTGTAGACATGTATACGCCTTCATATGAATATAAGTATATATAATGTAATATATTGGGTTGGCCAAAAATGTACATCATATGAGAAAACCTGAACAAGTTTTTGGCCAACCCAATAGATACATTCATTCATTAGACATAACCATACATACGCACATTCTAGTTTATGTTGGATTCATAGGTATTCACATTATTGCATATTTGCAAACAAATATAGAGACTGCAAAAGTGCTATGTATACCCATTCACATACAGTCTCAACAAAGGTATTACATGTATCCACACATGATCCAATGTATCATTCATGTTCACATGAAGCAACACATGCAGAGCAAAATATATCATCAGAGAAAGATTCATTGGTATGCATTTGCATTCACACTTGCAAAATATGCCATTACACATACTGGTGAGAGCAGAGGTAATCTTGAATGCTCTGTGTATCCTCACTTCCAGAAGCATTTTCACAGATGCTAATATTTTTCCTAATTCCTATGTTCAGTCACACTCAGAGGTATAAGGGATATACAGATTCATATATATGCACATGCATGTTTATATACTTCTTTTATACACCCATATGTACTCATACATGCATGTGCTCACATGCACATGCTTAGGTACACACACATGCACAGTATACCCTGGGAAGTTGCTTGAATTCCCCTCTGTGGCAAGACAATATTTAAAGACAAACATTAAAAAAAGAAATACATCAATAAATAGGTAAGTAGGTAGATAGATACAGCAGGAACACACACAGAAGTATGCAAATATTTTAACTCTATCTACCTGTAACTACTGATGCATCTGCATTTTCTATATATGTATCTTTTGTGTGTGGGATACACATTTACCAGGTCCACAAACAAAGAATCCCAGGTCAGATGATTCTTCCTACTTCCTATGTCACCCCAAATACCAAACAGAGCCAGCGGATCCACTGATTCTTTGTGTCATCCTCAAGGAAAACAGGAGGGTTATGCCCAGGCCACTTGTAAGTGAAATCTTTGCAAGGCACCACTGCCAGCGAGGCCCCCAAAATTAGCATGGCTCAGGAGACTGACCATGAAGGAATGTTTTCCTACTTAGCTAAAAAGAGGCGGCTCCTTTGAACACACACTTTCTGCTCAGAACTCCTAATGCATTCCACATTTGGCCATTAAATCCTAATTGGAGGCCTGCTGGGGAAGGTATGGGGGCCCAGTCTGCCAGCATTTCCTGAGTCACATCTCTGCAAGACCCATCCTGACCCTGTGCCCTTGTTTGACCTGCCCTTCTGAACTCTTAATCCTACTACTGGTCACAAAGAATTAGGAGCTCAATTGACTCTTGAAACCACAGGAATGTCCCCTTTGGTCTTCCTCTTGTCATCTGCCGTCTCTACTCCCCACCCCTATCCACCCCCAACCACCCCCGACCCCGAACATATACACACTTTGTTATCCTTTCCTTTCCTCCTCTTTGGTAAAGAGTCAGGATGTCTTGTGGAGGGCTTAATTGAAAGGCTCCAAAAGCCTGAGGTTTTTATGATGGAACAATTGTCCTTGGTAAATGTCAGGCCTCATATTTGATGATATTTATGAACTTTTTTTCTATTAGTCTGCCATTTTCCTGAGAAATTATGACTTTTGTCCTGTCAGCCCAACCAGGCAAATTTTGTATATAGTAAGTGCTGTGTGGACAACAAGAAGCCTGCTCTCCCCAGCCCAAATAACTCTCTGTCCCATGAGATTCAGGTCATAGCTCACCAGGTACCAATTAGCAACCAGGGAAGTAAGGATGAAACAGCCTTGAAATGATCACTTTAGAGGGCGTGGATGACTGGGAGTGGGAGCTAGCCTTAGCTCTGTCACTCATTAGCCATACTAACTTGTATGGATCAAGGATCAAGCATCTTGGATCTTCAGCATTATCATCCAAAAAGTAGTGATAATACTATTGATGTACGTGCTGCATGCTAAGTCACTTCAGTCATGTCTGACTCTTTGCAACCCTGGACTGTAGCCCGCCAGGCTCCTCTGTCCATGGGACTCTCCAGGCAAGAATACTGGAGTTGGTTGCCGTGCCCTCCTCCAGGGGAGTCTTCCCAACCCAGGGATTGAATTCATGTCTCTTACATCTCCTGCATTGGCAAGTGGGTTCTTTACCACTAGCTCCACCTGGGAAGCCCAATACTATTGATACTATATGTAAAATTGATAACTAATGAGAACCTAATGTATAGCTCAGGAAACTCTACTCAGTGCTCTGTGGCGACCTAAATGGGAAGAAAATCCAAAAAAGAGGGGCTATAGCTATTTCACTTAGCTATACAGAAAAACTAATACTACATTGTAAAGCAACTATACTCCAATAAACATTAATTTTAAAAAAGCTAGAAAAAATAAAATGGAAAAAAGTAGTGATAATAACCCTTGCCCTGTAAATGCTGTGAGGATCAAATAAATGAATACAGGGGAAAGGGCTTTGAACAATTTAAATATTAATCCAACATCATTAACCTAGAAATACTAAAGAGACTCTCTCTTCATCAATGGGAGCTACAAGATGGACTAAGAAAGAGAGATGATGATTGCCCTAAAATCTGATGAAAATCACTTTTCATGGCCACTGGTACAAAATACTGGAAGACAAATTCTGGTTCTAGCTAAGAAATAATTTCCCAAGGATGAGACTGTAAGAGGATGAAATGGTATGCTTTGGAGTCTGTGGTTTCCCCATCATCAAGCGCTTTTATCTATTGCTTCTTGATCATGTCGGTTTCCTTGCTTCTCCTGTTTCAATTCTACTTTTTCAGAGATGACTTCTCCTGTAGACCGAAGTCTTATTCAGTTACTGAGCTCACCAGAGAAGGTCAGGCACAAATCTTTAGACCCCAATTTCCCTATCTAGAAAGGCCTGGGACTAAAGCACAAGTCTACATCTGGACCCTGGAGTCTCCATCATGACTACTGAGTACCACCTGTCAGTGCAGCAGTTAAAAACATGGGCGCTAATATCAGACTCACAAATTTAAATCCTTGATGCATCCCTTACTAGCTTCAAGGCACTGAACAACTAAATGAAATTCTCTGAGCCTCAGTTTTCTTATTTTTAAAATGGGCATAATGATACTACCTACTTTATAAGATCACTGTGAGATTAAAAAAATAATCCATTTAATGTAAGTGTCCCAGTTTATAGCATGGAGAAAGCTTTTGGTAACATTAGCTTTGGCCATTATAATGATGACAGTGTTGATGGTGGGTTGATGATGATCCAAAGCTGAATTTTCTTGAATATGGATTTTTTTTATATTAAACTCAGGAGCCAGTTCCATGCAAAGAATTCAATTTAAGCCTGTTGCCTAAATTCAGGGCACAATGGGGAAAAAAAAAATAGAGGATGCTATAAATAAAATATAGCTAATTGGAGGAAGCGGGGCTCATTTAGGCTGAGGGAGGGAGGGCAGCTATAGAGCAGTGGCATTTAGCTTAGCTCTAAAGCATGAATAGGGGTTATCCAGGTATAGAGTGGAGGGAGGAGCATAAAGGTAGAGAAGAGAGAGAGCATGGGCAGTGATCCAGAGACATGAAAAATGTTTGGTGAGTTGAAGTAACCAGAAAAAAGATGTGCCTGGAGCATGCCAAGTGGCACTCTGTAAGATCCTTCAGAGCCTTGTCCGTCAGCCTTATTCAAACTTTCTGCTCAAGGAAGTATCTTAACACGAGAATGGCAGGGTCAGTTTTATGTAAGTCACGTGCAATCAAATCAGGGGCAGGATTTAAAACAAGCAACATCTTAACATAGCCTAGTAGTACTGCTGTCAGTCCTTTGCTAAGTTAATAAAGAAGGAAAAGAAGGCTGACCATATCATGGTTGCAATATGCTGCAGTGTCTCACAGAATTATTAGAAACTGTCCTACCAGCTGTCATTTATGAGCACTGGTGCTCAGCAGAGGCTAGGTCACCATCACTAGAATCTACAAGGTCAGATTCTTATCTTGTACAGTGTCACCTGCAGGGAGCCAGCTCACAAGATCCCACCCATGACAGGGTCATGAGGAGAAGGACTGATCGAGCAAGGCTTCTCAGGCCTCAGGGATTCTTGGAAGGCTGCCTCAGCGCTCACCTTAAAGATGATATCTGTCTTTCTGATGTTTACTATAATAAACCTCTTCTTATTTTCTATGACTTAGGCAAAAGACCTTTCCTGAATCCCTTCTAAAATAGATCATTTTGAAACCTCAATCAACAAGGCCCCTGAACGGTAGCACCCTAATAAAATTATCTGGGATATAGAGTATGCTAATCTAAATTCCTTTTTCTAGCATATTGGTTTGTTTAATAAATGTACCTGTGCCTTTGGAGCTAGTGTGCATGACTGCTCCTTAACAATAAACAATACTGAGAGCCTCCACACGGAAAGCCCCTATGGGCACAAAACCCTTCGCAGGAAAAAAGACTTGTTAGGAAATGTAAAAAATATTGCTTTATGAAACTGTTACTTAGTCTATATTTACTCACTATGTTTTTACTCTTAACGTATTTAGCCTATATAATGAAAGCATAATAGTTAGAAATTTATATAAATAAAAGTTTAGCTTTAATACAAATGATAAGACAATTGTTGATTTAACTGATGATTCTTACTTAGAGCTGATCTTCAGCTTGCTGTTCTATGACTTTATGGAACCACATTCTTTTCTGTAGAATAAATTGCCAAAAACAGGTTTTACCTTAAAACTTTCTATTGATGAATTCTTTCCTGCTGTACCTGATGCAAAAATGTTCTGACCGATCAACCCTTGACAATGGAGAGTCACGAGATGTTAGCAGGCCCCCAGGCGAGAAGATGATGTAAACAAAATGAGGCTTTGGGTAACTAAAGACATGCAAACGGTTTCGATGAGGGTCAAAACTGCTGGCCCATTAGGCTGAATTGGTTTGCCCATTAGGCTGAATTGGTTTGCCCATTAAGCTGAATTGGTATGCCCACTAAGCTGAGTTGGTATGCCCAGTTCATTTAATGTATTTAGGTGTCAAAATAAAAATCAGCTTCCAAAATGTTTTAGTTAACATGTTCTTAATCTTCAGAATCCTAAAATTTGGGATCCATCCAAACCAGAGAACGTGTCAGAGAGATAAATGAAGATTTCAGGGATCTGTGTGAAGCAGGCTTTGAATATAAAGTCTGACACTTGAACAAGTAGAATTTCTACATATGTCATTATTTTTGAGGAAAATATTTGAAATTTCACCTCCATTATGAGGTAGAATATAATTTTAGTTATTCTATAACTAGTTAAGTGAGAGACAGGATTCACAGTTCTTTCTGGAGCCAGATTACATCTTAAGAGCCACTACATGCTGATAATAGCACCAAAAGATTTACTGAATTAATAAATTAGTGAATGAATGATCTTAGTGGAAGGATTAGGGGCCTTAATACCATACAAATGGGCTTCCCAGGTAGTGCAGTGGTAATAAAGAATCTGCCTGCCAATGCAGGAGACCCTCGGTCAGGAAGGAAATGGCAACCCACTCCAGTATTCTTGCTTGTAGAATCCCATGGAGAGAGGAGGCTGGTGCACTGAAGTCCACGGGGTTGCAAAGAGTCAGATACAACTGAGTGACTGAGGACAGACCATACAAATATGAATTTGAATTTTGGCTTTGTCAATTACCATTGTTGGTATTTTCTTTAAGTGTCTTAGCCAGTTGAGTCTGCTATAACAGAATATCAGTCTGATCAGCTTATAAAAAAACTGAAAATGATGTTTCATATTTGGAGGGCCTAGAGTATGAGACCAGAGTTGCAACCTAGTCAAGTTGCAAACTACCATTTTCTCCTTGTATCCTCAACTGGCAGATAAAGAGGGTGAAGAGAGCTCTCTGGGGTCTTTTTTTTAAAAGGGCACTAATCCCATTCATAGGCTTCCCAGGTGTCTCAGTGGTAAAGAATCAACCTGCCAAGCAGGAAACTCAGGTCCAAACCCTGGGTCAAGAAGATCCCCCGGAGAAGGAAATGGCTACCCACTCCAGTATTCTTGCTGAAGAAATTCCATAGACAGAGGAGCCTGGTGGGTTACAGTCTGTTGGGTCACAAAAAGTCGGACACCACTTAGTGACTAAACAACAGCAGCAGCAATCTCATTCATAAGGGTGCCAGACTCATGACCTAATTACCTTCCAAAGGTCCCACTTCCTCATACCATCAGACTGGAGGTTATATTCCAACATACGAATTTTGGAGGGACACAAAGATTCAGCCCATAACACTAAGTATTCAGTCTACCATTCCCTGTAAGGGGCTCAGATATTCTCACTCATTGCTAGTGGAAGCAGAATGAATGTGATGACCTGGCAGAGATTTAAAAGACCATGTGGTTGACTTGTGACCTCTCCCAAGTTCTTTTCAGAGTCCCCTCTTTTAGCCAAATCTGACCATGCAGACACATGAAACAAGCCAAGGCTGATCCACAAAAAATAAATGTGTGTTGTTACAAGCCTCTGAAATAGCTTTGGTTGTTCATTTCTGCC
The DNA here is from genome assembly GCA_024291935.2 of Okapia johnstoni. NCBI lineage: Eukaryota > Metazoa > Chordata > Mammalia > Artiodactyla > Giraffidae > Okapia > Okapia johnstoni. The sequence goes on from CM044309.1 coordinate 63,274,839, forward strand.
TCACAGACTTGAAAAATCTGTTGCAATATTTGTTTGATCTTGGCCACTAAACCACTTCAAGCCTCTTTCCTCATCTGTAAAATGGGGATAATATATACCTCCTTTATAAAGGAACTATGGGGATTTTATGAGAAAACACTGTGCCAAAGATAATACATGGAATAGAAAACGTCTGAAATATCTATATTTATTTGAAATCTTTTCAAGCTCTTTCTCTCACAGAGCTGCTTTATTTATTTTTTTCCAGTTCAAGCATCTCCATTTATCAAACACCTATTATGAACAGCATTCTTTGCCAAGCATTGTGCCGACAAGTTAATGTTTTCTTATTCATGCTTTCTAGCTGAAGAGGGGGAAAAAAAAAACCCACCTAAAAACAATGTGTGTAGGTCAGGTACAGAGGTTTTCTAGATGAAAGCAAATCTCTGTCTTAAAGGGAACTCTGATTCCCACCAGTGTTTTAATTAATAGATTTAAATATTTTATGAAAGTTCGCATAATCAAACACAATTAATAGGCCTGAGAAACCAATCCAGATATCCAGACTACAAAATAGGATTGTTTTAACCTGTATCAGTGCTGAAATGTAGAGAAAAGTTACTCAGTAACATGGACGTGGAAAATTGGCAATCAAAGGAAAGCTCATTAAAAATAGTGTTAAAAATATATCCTGGCACCAAAGGGAGGAGTAGTGTTTCTTGAAGTGTGGTTCTCTGAACACCTGTGTCAGAATCACTTGGGAGGCTAATTAAAAGGCAGAGTCCTCATCTCTGCCCAGACTTATCTGACTGGAATCTCTGATTGGGCACATTAAAGAAGCCAGTTTGTAAATCTCTGCAGGTTTGCTTCAGGACCTTACAGTTTTTTAATGGCACTATCTTATTACTTAACTTCTGATATGTTTTTACTATAGTATGTATAGTAATACACTGAGTGAAATGCTAAATGTTAAGTCTAATGCTAAATGCTAAATGTTAAATCTGCTGTACAGTTTATTCATTTGGCTCAATTAAACTGATCTCACGTGGTCCTCACCACCAAAAACAAGACACGGAACATTTTCATCACCTGAGAAACTTCCCCATGTCTTTTCCTAGTTCCCAACCTCTGTCCAGAGATAAACTCTTTCTAATTTCTATCACCATAGGTTTTATTTAAATGTACATAAATGGAATTACACAATGTATGTAAGTGTGTGATTTGCTTTGTACATATTTTTGAGATTCAGTCATGTTGCTATAGGAATCTATAATTTGTTCCTTTGAGTAGCATTAGAGAATATCGAGTATATGAAAAATTTTATCAGTAGCCCTATTCACAGACATAAGGATTGTCTCAAGTTTGGGGCTGTTATGAATAAGGATTTTACAAACATTCTTATTTTTGTGGGCATATATTTTTTATTTCTCTCGTATAAATACATAGTAGAAATGGTGGATCGTAGAGTAAACATATATTTAAATTTATATGATTTGGCCAAACAGTTCTCATATTCCTACCAGCAAGGTATGAGAGTTCCAGTTTTTCCACATCCTTGCCAGTATTTGGTATGTTTAGTCTTTTTCACTTTTGTCATACTAGTGACATGGCATGACATGGCGATTCTTATTTTCACTTCAATGGAGACTGTGTGATAAGTTGCTTCAGTCATATTGGACTCTGCGACCTTATAGACAGTAGCCATCCAGGCTCCACTGTCCACGAGATTTTCCCCACAAGAAGACAGGAGTGGGTTGCCATGCCCTCCTCTGGGGGATCTTGCCAACCCAGGGGCTGAATCCCTGTCTCTTGCATCTCCTGCGTTGTCAGGCAGGCTCTTTATTGCTAGTGCCATCATGAGTGAGTGCTCAGTCACTTCAGTTGTGTCCAACTCTTGGCCCCACCATGGAGACCAAAAAAGTTAGTTAACCTGATGGCTAATAATGTATTCCTGGCTATTTGCAGATCATCTTTGGTGAAATGTCAGTTCAAGTCATCTGACCCATTTTCCCCATGTTCAACACGTTTGGAGAAGCACAGCTCTGGAGGTAAGTGCCCTGACCTCACAAATGAAAGCCTTGGTTCTCAACTGACTCTGCCATGAATCAGGTACATGAATTGTAGGTCAAGTAGGCTTGTTTCCTTATCTACAGAATGTGGGATCTACCTCTGTCATTCCTTTACTTATTTCCTTCTTGTGTTTGTGGAAAGAGAACCAAAGAGAGAACTAAGAGAACAAACAACCATTCCTTAAAGAAGAGACAGTCCTCAGGGAGATCTGAAAAAAATGCACATATCAGACCTGCAGCTTTTTTCATTTGTTTCGGCATTAACACAAAAATGTTCAATAACTGAAGGCTAGTTTTTAGTAATTGCAGAAGCAAATGTAGGGAGAATATTGTTGATTTAAAGGTTTCCTTACCTTTACCCTTACTCTCACCTCACTCCACATAGTTAATACTCCCCAGCTTCCATGGATGGGAAAGATCTGAAGGGAGCCACTGAGAGTGCAGAGGTTGATGGGTCCCTGAGATTGTGTAATTTTTTGGCCATCTCTGTGAAAGCTGATGGACAGGCCAAGATGGGTTTATGGAAGCACAGTTATGAGGATGATCAGATGAGGCTTTAGTATGGCAAGAATAAACCAAAAGAAGGCAAAGAGTTCTGTGCGTGTGTGTGTGTGCAGGTGAGCAGTCTCTGAAAGCGTCCCAGAAGTTTTCCACACCTTGACATGGCCCAGAATCAGTTATTTTGCTGTGTACACCCCAGGCCTAAAGAGGACTTGTAGCCAACACAACAACAATGGGAGACTCATTAAATATCAAATAAGATCAGCCCCTGTAAGAGACTGTGTGGTCTCTGTTATTCTAAAATCCATCTCGAAGGACAGGGGAGGCAAGGATCTTAATCAGTTTAGTTTTCCCATCTATAACTATATATGGCATTGAAACAATATAGAAATTAAGTTAATGTATACAAAAGTAAAGGTATGTTTATTTCTCAAGGTTTTGTGGACTAAAACCAGTGCTCTCCGTATGAAGGAAGAATGTTTGTGTTCTAATGCAACATATCCAACTCTGGCAAGTAGCCATGGAACCAGCACAGCCCACAGAAATATGTCTGAGTCAGACCAGCCAAAAACCTATTCCCTTAGCAATACTTACTCATGTTATCACCATTTTTTTTTAACTAAGAACGATTGGATACTAATGTGAGAATCTATTGCAGACACTTTTTTCCCCATAAAACTATGTACTTAAGACTTACTTAGTCATAGCACCCATTCTCTACAAATCCTTTGGCTGTCTTTGGAAACTCCTAAGTTACAGGATACTCCCAGGTATATACATTTACTACTAAAGATCATAGGAGCAGACATAAGACACAGTGTACCATGTCTGTGCTGGCAGCAGGCACCATGGTGCTCTTTCCCAGTGAAACTGGAGGTGGTGAGAATCTTTCAGGATTCAGATCTATAGGCACCCATAGCTGATCAGTCTGAATCATCATAAAAACAGAAACTACCCTGTGGTTCCTTTCACTGATCCTTGGCTATCTGGAATTTGACTCCTCCAATGAGGAATACCGTGCCTAGAATAGCTAAAACTTGGTCAGATCCCACAGCAATGTTTATGTCTTGCTTGTGCCCCCACCTCTTTCAACACATGTAGGGTTCCTCGTGTTGTTTCCCCTGTCCAGCTTTGCCTTTCTAGCTTCTGCAAATAGCATTCCTTTTGCCCCGTCATGTGTTTTCAATCAAAGTATATCAGATGCTCTTACCATACTCTTTGTCAACTCTTCAGCTTTGTAGACGCTGGCTTCTCTTCTTGTATCATTTTATGGCACTGTTCTCACCAACACTACCACCCGTACTGAAGAGGATCTTCTGATGAGATAAACCCGATGATCAAGCTAGTGAAGTATCATGAGTTTTGGGCAGATAGTTTCTATTGTCCTTCAGCCTCATAGCCACTGTTTGTATCCTTCCTTTTGACTCTTGGGATTAGCACTTCATAAGCCACATCTGCCAGACACCTTTGCCAACAGGCTCCTTGTCCGTTTAGGCCATTGGAGGCATACATGGGAGTCTGGAAGGAGTGAAGAAGAAAAAGTACTTTTCCCCCCATCTTTTGGTGGCTTCTCCAGCAGTGGCAGCAACTGCTAGCTGGTATGTGTGCAGTCCCGGGCTCCCATTCAGGCAGCTCGGTTCCAACATCATCGGCGTTGGTGGTGGGCAATGGTGAGCACCAAGTAAAACCCTTCATGTTCTTTTTTGCTTCTGCAGCCTTAGGGGGGTAGTCTTATATTAGTCTCCTACAGTTACTAACCTGTGACTGTCTCATTTTTATCCGTATAGTCCTTCTAACACCTTTGTCAGCAGTCATCTGTCTCCAGCTCCTTATTTTGTAATACCCAGAGAGGACTGCTTCCTAATGCAGAACATTAAGAGCAAACAGGAAGATTACTACTTATGAGCTGTCTTCAAAAGACTCTAAGAGGCTGAAGTAATAGTTATGAATCATATCCTAGAAGCAAACTCTATCAGGCTGTATCTCTTGGGTTTTATCATCATTTAAACTCTAAGCCCTCGATCATTCTCTAGAACAGGAGTCAGCAAACATTTATATGTAAGGAGTCAGTCAGTCAACATGGTGGGGCTGATGGCTTGTGAAGTCAGTATTGCAAGTACTCAACTCTGCTACTGCAGCAGGAAAGCAGCCATAGACAATACATAGATAGGTGGGCATGGCTGTGTTCCAATAAAACTTTATTTACAAAACTAGGCAGCAAGCCAGATTTGGCCCATGAGTGGTAATTTGATTCCTGCTCCAGAGTGTCTAGAAAGAGAGGGTAAAACAGATAAGAGGACATAATCCAGGCATTCATTTCAGTCACCCATTGTTACTCATTTACTCAATTTTCAAATCAATTATCAGTTATTTATTGATGTTGCTCTAGGTAACTGCGCTTCCCAGGTGACTCAGATGGTAAAGAATCTGCCTGCCATGCAGGAGACTCAGGTTCAATCCCTGGATCAGGAAGATCCCTTGGAGAAGGAAACGGCAACCCCCTCCAGTATTCTCGCCTGGAGAATCTCACCGACAGAGACTGGTGGGCTACAGTTCATGGGGTCGCAAAGAATCAGACACGACTGAGTGACTAACACTTTCACTTTTGTGTAGCTGGGCTACAATGGAGATTAATATATACACATTTTGAAACAGGAGTATTTAACTTGATCAAAGCACAAGAAAATAAAAATTTTAGTAAGTCTGGAAATGAATGTCCCTTACTCCCTAAATTCCACACCTTTCCCTGTTAGCTTTTCCCCAATCATAACTCTCTGCCACCTGTCCTTGTGTAATCCTGCCATGTCTCTAACTCTGACTTAAGAAGTCCTTCTTTCATGCAATGAAAGGACATTTATTACACAGATGAACACTAACTTTCCAATCCAAATGCAAGGCTTTAATCAGCCCTGAGAAACACTTAAAGCAGGCAGAGCCTCTAAAATGCATTATCCTCTGGAAAAAATAATCCACTCCCCCCCACACAAAACAATTCCCTTGTTTTTATCATGAAAGAAGCAAAAGATAGCAACAAAATGCTTTCATGTATCCCCTAAATAATGCCTATAATTAAATGTACCATGTATGTGATCGAAAAAAATTTCATTTGCTTTCCAGCTTCCTCTAAATAACACTATGAGATCAAAGCAACAGATCATTTTAAGTTTCTTAGATATTTTTTTCAAGCACTAGCATTAATCCATCAAGAACAAAAATATCTTCCTCTATTCTGGAAAAGAGCAATGGTAGCTGAAGTTTCTTAAATTCATCTCAAATCTAATTATCAATTCCAAATCCTATTTGGAACTTGTTTGTTTCCTGTCACAAAATGGAATTACTTCCAGAATTCAAGTTATCTTTTAAAATATTTTTTTAACTTTTAATTAGAAACAATTTCAAATCTTAAAAAAATTGTTCATGTAAGATTAGTGCAAATAATTGATATATCTTCATTTACCCAGATATCCTGCTGATGTTTTATCAGTTGTCCCAATAATATTCTTTATGATCAAAGGGTCCAGTCTAGTATTATATATCGTTCTGAGTTGTCATGTTTCTCTGATCTCCTTCAACCTGCATTAGTTGCTCAGTCTTTTTGTGGTTTTCCTGACCGTCACATTTTTGAAGATTACTAATCAATTATTTAGTAGAATGTCTTTCTTTCGGGGTTTCTCCAGTGTTTCGCCATGATTAGGCCCAGGTCATACATTTTTGGCTAGAGTATCAACAGAAGTGATGCTGTGTTCTTGTTGTCTCCCATTCAAATGGCATAAGATGCCAACTTTTCCATTTCTGGTGGCATTAATATTGGTCACCTGGTATCTAGTTTACTCCATGGTTATTTTTGCAATTAATAGGTATCTCGTGAGGTGATTCTTTGAGTCTGTGCAAAATCCTATTTTACATCTCATTTCCATCCTTTAGTTTTATCATCTGCTGATATTTCTCACCCAAATTATTTCTGTGATGATCATCAAATAATTTTAAACTCCATCACTCCATCAATATTTATTACTGTAACAAAGAGCTTCCATCTTTCCCCACTTATTTATTCATTTGTATCATTGAAGACACATGGATTCCTAGTGTACTGAATGAGCTATAAACCTTTACTATCATCATTGATATCCACATGAAAATGGTCTGAGATTTGGCTGCCCCATCAAAAAGGTTAGGTAACCTATTCAAGTCACACAGGCGGTAAATTCTGGGAGCAGGAATAAGACATAGGTTTCTCATTGCATGGAATTTGAAAATATACTTAAGTTTTTTAGAATAATGAAATAAACATTTCATGACCCTGTGAATATTCAGAAGTAAACATTTTGCATTATCTTCTTTTCAGTTTATAGCATTGCTAAGGTTTTGTTAGGTGAGCAAAAGTTATGGTTTCAAATCACGCACTATTAGTCGTGAACTGAATGTTTGTGTCCCCACCTTCAAACTTCATATATGGAGGCTCTAACCCTCCGTGTGATTGTATTTGGAGGTGGAGCCACTGGGAAGTAACTAGGTTTAAATGAAGTAAAGAGGCCAGGGCCCTCATGCTGGGATTGGTGTCCTCCTCACAAGAGGAAGAGTGAGCAGAGCGCTCTCTCCTCATGTGAGGATGTAATGAGAAGGAGGCCTTCTGTAAGCCAGCACGATGTCCTCACCACAAACCGCATCTTCTGGCACCTTGATCTTGGCGTCCCATCCTCCAGACTGTGAAAAATATATAACTATTGACCACTCGATCTGTGGTATTGTGTTATAGCAGCCCAAGCTGGCTGAGACACTATTTTAACAAAACTAATAGTAATATAACAAAAATAGATTTAAAATAATTTTGGCATTTGCAACAACATGGATGGACTTTGAGGGCATTATACTAAGGGAAATAAGTAAAAAGACAGATATTGTATGATACCACTTATGACTTTCCTATAGCTCAGATGGTAAAGAATCTACCTGCAATGCAGGAGACTGGGGGTTTGATCCCTGTGTCAGAAAGGTCCCCTGGAAAAGGAAATGGCAACCCACTTCAGTATTCTTGCCTGGAGAATTCCAAGGACAGAGGAACCTGGCAGGCTACAGTCCATGGGGTCACAAAAAGTTGGACACGACTAAGTGACTAACACACACACACACATCACTTATATGTGGAATCTAAAAAAAAAAAAGAAAATACAACAGTGAATATTCAGTGAATATAAAAACAAAAAAAATAAAACAGACTTATAGAGAACAAACTAGTGGTTACCAGTGCAGGTGAAGGACAATTTAGAGGTGGGGAATTAAGAAGAACAAATTATTTGATATAAAATAAGTTACTAGGATATATGGTACAACACAGGGGACATAGCTAATATTTTATAGTAACTATAAATGAAGTATAACCTATAAAAATTGTGAATCACTATATTGTACATCTGTAACTTATATAATAAAAATATAATTAATTAAAGATAATGAAAAAATACTCTCAGTTCTATGAGAGTCATCAAGAAATGTCATGTGCATATTTCTAAAGTAATGACACTATCTCTTACTGTCACTGTTAGAAATTTACAGAATGTTTTATGGCATATAGTCTTACTTTAGAAGGATAGAAATTGATAGCACTTGTGTATTTTCCATACAGCTCAGGAATTCCTGGTTTTGATTAAGAAACTCTCCCTTTCCAATCTTATGTCTGCAGGAACAAGGAAAGAGGACTCAGAGAATAATGACTAAAAATAGGGTAAAGATGATCTGTTGGTAGCTTCCTCAATGTTATTTTTTTTTCTGCCACCATTTAGAAATGAAACCCAACTGCACTTACTAAAAGTTGAATTGCTATTTTGGGCATTTGGATCAGAGTGAGCCATCCAACGGGGAACTGGGAGACATGGGACTTCATGTCAGGAGATTACAAGAGGATTCTGCGTGTGTTTGCTGTTGGCTCTGGTTTCTAGCTCTCTAGGCTGGCAGGGTCTTCATGTCCCACATATCTGAATGCTCAGCTCCTGCTGCTGGTCAAAAGTCTCAGATTTCTTCTTCAGTGACAGCTAGGGCAACTGAGGACTCCAGTCAGTGGTTACCGCTCTGGTGTCTTACCAGAGCAGACATGGGAAAAGCATGGTCTGGAATCACACAAGCTGAGTTCAAATCCCAGCCCTGCCACTTCCTATCCTGATGTCTTGGACAGGTTTTTCCATCAATCTAAGCCTTACTTCTCTCACCACCATTTAAAATGTAGGAAATAGTTATGTATATTGAATATGCAATGTAGGACGTAGTTATGAATATGTTACATGCTGAGTGTGAAATGATTGATACAGAAGTAACACTATACAACTGAGATGGAGTTTCTTCCAGGCTTCAGAGTGTGTGAAATCTTTTGAAAAGGCAAGCTATGCATTATAGATCACTGGGATAGCTAGGATTAAAATTATTTTAAATAGTAAGAGGATTTAATAGCCCAGAGGAAAAAGGACTGGATGACGGGAGGTTCCCCAAGGGTGAGAGAGGCCTCCATGGGTCTTTGTGGTTGGGCAGGACTGGGGTGAAGGAAGCAATGGGCCATTATAGGTGTTCCCAATTTAGTTTAGATAACAGTCATTTGAATGTCTACTAAGTGGCAAGATTTATGTTGACCCTTTAACAATGATGTTCAACAAGAAAAAGCTCTATTAGCTTCTGAGACTGCAAGAACAACCAACCAGAGCCCAGGTGGCTTAAACAGAAATGTATTCTCTCATCTGTGAGCTGGAAGTCTGAGCTCAAGGCGCTGGAAGGGCCTCCCTCACTGAAGGCTCTAGAGGAGAACCTTCCTGGCCTCTTCCCACTTCCAGTGATCTCTGGCAACCTGTGATGTCCCTCAGCCTTCAGCTCTGTCTCTCCAATCTCAGCCTCAATTGTCACTTGATCATCTTCCCCATGTGTTTCTTTGTTTCTTCTTGTCTTATAAGGACACCTGTCATGTTTGGCTAAGGACCTACCCTACTCTAGTAATAACTCATCTTAACTTGCCTCATTATTATATTTGCAAAATGCCTATTTCCAAGTGACTTCACCTTTATAGGTACCAGGGTTGGGGCTTCAACATATCTTTGCAGGGTTTCAAGAGACATTCAAAGATAATCAAGCCACAGTAAGGTCTCTCACCATTAGGAGTTCCTAGTAAGAGACAGTGGAGAAGGCAATGGCACCCCGCTCTAGTACTCTTGCCTGGAAAATCCCTTGGACAGAGGAGCCTGGTAGGCTGCAGTCCATGGGGTCGCTAAGAGTCGGACACGACTGAGCGACTTCACTTTCACTTTTCACTTTCATGCATTGGAGAAGGAAATGGCAACCCACTCCAGTATTCTTGTCTGGAGAATCCCAGGGACGGCGGAGCCTGGTGGGCTGCCGTCTATGGGGTCGCACAGTTGGACACGACTGAAGCGACTTAGCAGCAGCAGCAGTAAGAGACGTGAAATAAAAAGGCAATTTTAGTATCGTTTAAAATATGCTATGTTAAGTACTTGTCCATGGGGGCATACGGTGATAAATTAGATGATTAGTGTTTAATTAGACAGCAGGTGAAGGGGACTGTCAGGGAGACTTTCTATGATAACGTGACAGCTGCATTCTGAAGATGATCTGCTGTCAGCCACATGAAGATGTGGAGAAAGTCAACCCAAATGAACAACACAAATGAAGTCAAGGAGGAATGAAATACTTTTTGGGTGGAGACAACTGTAAGCAAAACTTCAATATTGATAGACGAGTGAGAGTCAGAGAAAGCGGAAGAGATAAACCTGGGGATCTAGGTTGAGCCAGTATATAGGGGGCTGTGTCTTATCACTTTAGGAAGCTTAGACTTTCATTCCGCTTTCCGTCAGTTACTAGAATAGTGCCTATCACAATGTGGTCAGGTCATTGGTTGAGGTAAATTGCATATAATTGCCTTAATTACAATCATTACAGTGGGCCAGCCCGTAAGTTCACAGTACTGCTGTGCATGAAAAATATGAGTGAAAATTAAAATATGACCAGACTGCAAATGCATTGGAGTAATGGTTTTTAAATTGAACTGCCAACTCATGCAAGCATATCAAGGTTGTTTGGAAGTTCAAAGATGGAGTTTCTGATTCATGGACACTCAGTGACATAGAAGAAGATCAGGAACAAAAAAGGATTCATAGCAACATAAATCTTCTTGCTAATCATAATTTCAAACATTTAAGTTATAAGCTGTAATAGGCTAGCACTTTTTGTTAGCAGCAAATATACTGGTTTTTTTTTTGCAGTTATTTTCAAATTCTTTTTTTTAAATTTTAAATTAGTTTATTTATCTATTTTTTAACTTTACAATATTGTATTTGTTTTGCCATACATTGACATGAATCCACCATAGGTGTACATGTCTTCCCCTTCCAGAACCCCCCTCCCACCTCCCTCCCCATCCCATCCCTCCAGGTTATCCCTGTGCACCAGATAAGACAGATTTGATAGTCTTGGCTCTCAAGGATTTTAATAAATAGATTCCAAAATGTGTTTGGGGAACTATATATAAGAATGCACAGCCTTTAACATAGAACACAATTTCTTCCTCTAGCCCAGTACCCCTCCTTCATGGGGACAAGGAGACATTCCAGAGATAGTCCTTACTATTATTTCATACAATTCCTTCCTCTAAACAAAACTCATTGTTGCTTTGCTATCCACAGCTGTCCTGAGATGTATCCATTGCAAACAGAGGGGGACCCTCAATGGTTCCCATAAGTGATTACTGAAGAACAAGGCTACTTGAGGGGCATTCCTTTCTGCTGAGCTTGGTGTCAGGAAAGAGCAACTCTGCTTTTTTATAGCAGGCCCCGCATGCCCCTGTGCAGGCTAGCACAGGGGCTTCTGACAGGCCTGAAGCAAGGGAAGGACTCATGGGCACTTGCAGTGCTGAAGTCCGTGTCCGCAGACACTACTTAGAACAGGCCTTATTTTTGGCCTCAGTCCCTTCTCCAGTTTCATTCCCACTGAAGAGTGGCTTGAACTCTGTGACCTTTTCCATCAACACTCATGGCTAAAATTAAATTACAGAGTCCAGGTGAAGAAAGAGCTCAAGCCCTTTCTAAAGGCCATCATGATGAACATCACTTACCAGGAAGGGGAGGAGAAGCTCCCTAACCCAGGTTGTGCATCTGGAAGGAAAACAAAAGAAGTTTATACAAACTCCAGTGGATGATGGATTTAAAGATGAATACATTCTGTTCTCAGGGAGCTTAAACTCTAGTGGGAAACCTGAGATGTACAGAGTGAATTCCATTCCAGAGCATTTTAGTACAAGTGACTTAATGGAGTGATTAAAGATAGTGATCATCATAATAGATATCATCTATAGAACTCAGTTTTCATGTTCCAACTCCTTTCATAAACATAATCTCAGTTGATTATCACGGCATCTCTTTTTTATAAGATGGTTCATCCTATTATTTTCCCACTTGGAAAGTTGGAGTAACTGAGGGCAAGGTAGACAAAGTGTACTGAACAAAATAGAAGTGTCTGGAAGCAATGTAAATCTCCTCTCCATTTCTAAATACTATGCAGTGATCCCAAATAAAATGCTAATCCAGGATGCAGCAGGAAGAGCTGGATTCTGACTGGTACTAGGCAGCAGTACTTTGGTTACAAGTAGATTCTATGGCCTGGATTACAAAATCTATAACATTATGATTTGTCTTTATGCATCTGTTTTCAATGTGGGCAGAATATTAAGAAACACAAGATATGTTTTCCAAATGGTTGGGAAGTTAGCTCTCATTGACTCATGTGTTTATTCATAGTTCTTTCTAGTTATCTCTTTCTCAAATGCTTTTCCATTCCCTCCACTCATTGCTTATACAATTCAAGAAAAGTTTGGTATAAGTCACTGGGAATCCCCTTTTATCCAATCAGGAGCCAGGTCCAAAGGAAAGCAAACCCTTGGTTTAGGAAGATCCCAGAATATTGAAGTAAACATGAAACTCCAAGGTGGAGGGTGGAAGTAGTCTTCTTTTTAAGATATTCCTACACATAATCAAGTGCTATGACTAACTTCCTGGAAATACTTACAAACTCTGTTTTAAGAGAGAAAGCCAGAGATGTTTTGTGTCATTGTTTATTAGCCCTGAATGAAAATGCCCTTTTGCTCAGCCCCAGGTGAAGAATAAGTCCATAATGTACAAGACACATCCCATCATTTCTTCAATATGAAGATATTTCATTCATTAGTTAAATCTACCTCTCCTTGACGAGTATGAGTTACATGACAAGGGATCGTTAATTATATTTGTTGAAAAAAACAAATGTCAAGGAATAAGTACTTTGACATTATTTGACAGTCTTAGGTATGTTCAGTTCAGTTCAGTTCAGTCGCTCAGTCATGTCTGACTCTCTGTGATCCCATGGACCACAGCATGCCAGGCCTGCCTGTCCATCATCAACTCCCAGAGTTAACTCAGACTCATGTCTATCGAGTCAGTGATGCCATCCAACCATCTCATCCTCTGTCGTCCCCTTCTCCTTCTGCCTTCAACCTTTCTCAGCATCAGGGTCTTTTCCAATGAGTCAGTTCTTCACATTAGGTGGCCAAAGTACTGGAGTTTCAGCTTCAGCATCAGTCCTTCCAATGAATATTCAGGACTGATTTCCTTTAGGATGAACTAGTTGGATCTCCTAGCTATCCAAGGGGCTCTCAGGAATCTTCCAACTCCACAGTTCAAAAGCATCAATTCTTCGGCGCCCAGCTTTCTTTATAGTCCAACTCTCACATCCATACATGTCATGTATGGGTATGTTAAACTGGAAATGCCATTTTTGGTGCTTCTAATATCTCACTTGCATTAGGAAAATCAGTGTGGCATATGGCAGAGGGCTGACCAGTATTTAAAGGCACAAATTCAATTCTAGTTCAACCAATAATTTGTCTTAGTCTCAGATTTCCCCTATAAGTTTTCTTCCCAATAATGCAGAAAGTTTGGTTAAGAGATTTCTAGATTCCTTCTAGCTCCAAACAACTACCATATATTTCAGGGTTTGCAATAGAAGACTGACAGTTTTATCTATTCTGATAGCAATTTCCAAGTGTTTGCTCTTTGAAAAAATGGCTGTTCAACCCCAATAAACATACTTTCTTAGTCTGGTCCCATAGTGATTCCTGATAACTCAATCACACCTATAGATAATCACCACTTCTACTTATCTTAAGAAAGTACACTGGAGTTGAACTCCTGCTTGAAACATGGCCCAGTAGCATTGTATCCTTCTTCTTGTCCTAACACAGTGTTATTATTGAATTTCTTTGTCTTATTCAAAGAGGGATAGTGCTGGAAATGACTTGTCTGGGAAGAAGTAAGAGCAGCCCAAGAATTAAGTGACCGTGAGCTATGTGATCTCAAGCATGTTTATTCTACAAGCTGGCTTAGCTTAAAACAAACAAAGTGAGCTTTTGTCTCTGTGATGCATGGTTGACTTCTTTTCTTTCTATGCTTGAGAACACTCACCTGATCCTTAGGAGGTAGGGAGACAGATAAAGCCATAAATTTGCCAGATCAAAGACCATTGTCAAATAAACAGAATTGTCATTAAATGTTAAGGAATGCATGCTTTTTTGCTGCCTAGAAATATGAGCTATGAAGCATAGAGGAAGTGGAAATGCCAGGTGTGATGCTTCTAGTTCCTGATTCCATTAGAAAAATCATTGTGAGATAGATGGCAGAGAGCTGAATTGGTATTAGAAGCAATGAGTTCAAGTTGGGCTTCTCTGCTGATGTCAACAAAACATCTTAACTTATGGGTGGTGGGGGGGTGGGTCTCAATTTCAATACCAATGTGAAAGTGGAATGAGAAGGAAAGTGTATTTTGTGGAATATTCCTACTATGTGGCAAGCATTTCATCATAATTTAATCCCCTTTGCAAACAATCATGAAGGTATTATTGACTCCACACTTATTCATAAGGAAACTAGGACTGGGAGGGATTTAATAACTTCTCCAAGTTACTGCTAGTAGAACAGAGATGACTTCTGGTCTTTCTGACCAATGGCTTTTTCTATAGCAGTACACTACCTTTTGAATTTAAGAAGAAAATTTTATTTTAAAAAGTAAAAATTTCCAGTCTCAGAATAAAAGGAGAACCATAAATTAAAATGATAATATTACACCTATGATCTTGAGATCTTTTTGCCAAGAGGGAAGTTTTCATGTGAAGGTAAAGAAGGAGTTATGTGGTAGTGGTGGTTTAGTGGCTAAGTTGTGTCTGACTCTTGTGACCCCATGAACTGTAACCCGTCAGTCTCCTCTGTCCTTGGGATTTCTCAGGCAAGAATACTGGAGTGGGTTGCCATTTTTTTCTTCATGGGATCTTCCTGACCCAGGAATCAAACCTACATCTTCTGCATTACGGGTGGTCTCCTGCATTGCAGGCAGATTCTCCACAACTGAGCCACCAAATACAAAGGAGTTAAATGAATGTGAAAACTTTTTACAGTTAAACCTGAAAATGTATTTAAAGTACAATGTTTTCCTTCTTATAAAGAAATAGTTGTTTATTATTTTTTAAAAAAACTTAGGGGAAAATAAGAAAAAAAAAAATAAGGCACTCCCAAAATACCAATATTTTGATATTTCTACTCTTAAAGTAACTAAATTTTTTCTAGCCCTCAGTATGTCTTTTCACTATGAGATCTCATTTATTTGGACTTCATTAATTCAAAATTGCTAATAAACTAGAGATAGGCTAAATTACATCTGCCATGTCACAGTAATTGAATAAATATTTGAATGAGTGAATGATTGAAAAAAATCATCATATGATTTTTCAAAAATGGGGAATTTATAAGCTTTTAGGTGAGATTCAACTGTAAGTTGAATACCCATTGATTCAAGGTCTATTCCAAGTCATAGAATACATAAAAATAAGGTTAAAGATAAGGTCCCTAGTTTCAAAGTACTTGAAGTTAAAAAGCCCTTCCAGGAAGCAGAATATAAAATACACTACAAAGAAGATTCAAACTAGTACAGCTACTATGGACAACAGTGTGGAGATTCCTTAAAACACTGGAAATAGAACTGCCATATGACCCAGCAATTCCACTGCTGGGCAAACACACCAAGAAAACCAGAATTGAAAGAAACACTTGTACCCCAATGTTCATTGCAGCACTGTTTACAATAGCCAGGACACGGAAGCAACCTAGATGTCCATCAGCAGGCAAATGGATAAGAAAGCTGTGGTACATATACACAATGGAATATTCAGTTCAGTTCAGTTCAGTCGCTCAGTTGTGTCCGACTCTTTGCGACCCCATGAATTGCAGCACACCAGGCCTCTCTGTCCATCACCAACTCCCGGAGTCTACCCAAACCCATGTCCATCGAGTCGGTGATGCCATCCAACCATCTCCTCCTCTGTCGTCCCTTTCTCCTCCCGCCCCCAATCCTACCCAGCATTAGGGTCTTTTCCAATGAGTCAACTCTTCACATGAGGTGGCCAAAATATTGGAGTTTCAGCTTCAACATCAGACCTTCCAATGAACACCCAGGATTGATCTCTTTTAGGATGGATTGATTGGATCTCCTTGCAGTCCAAGGGACTCACAAGAGTCTTCTCCAACACCACAGTTCAAAAGCATCAATTCTTTGGCGCTCAGCTTTCTTCACCATCCAACTCTCACATCCATACATGACTACTGGAAAAACCATAGCCTTGACTAGACGGACTTTTGTTGGCAAAGTAATGTCTCTGCTTTTAAATATGCTATCTGGGTTGGCCATAAACTTCCTTCCAAGGAGTAAGCGTCTTTTAATTTCATGGCTGCAATCACCATCAGCAGTGATTCTGGAGCCCCAAAAAATAAAGTCTGACACTGTTTCCCCATCTATTTCCCATGAAGTGATGGGACCAGATGCCATGATCTTAGTTTTCTGAACGTTGAGCTTTAAGCCAACTTTTTCACTTTCCTCTTTCACCTTCATCAAGAGGCTCTTTAGTTCTTCTTCACTTTCTGCCATAAGGGTGGTGTCATCTGCATATCTGCGGTTATTGATATTTCTCCCAGCAATCTTGATTCCAGCTTGTGTTTCTTCCAGCCCAGCGTTTCTCATGATGTACTCTGCATAGAAGTTAAATAAGCAGGGTGACAATATAGAGCCTTGACGTACTCCTTTTCCTATTTGGAACCAGTTCCATGTCCAGTTCTAACTGGTGCTTCCTGACCTGCATACAGGTTTCTCAAGAGACAGGTCAGGTGGTCTGGTATTCCCATCTCTTTCAGAATTTTCCACAGTTTATTGTGATCCACACAGTCAAAGGCTTTGGCATAGTCAATAAAGCAGAAATAGATGTTTTTCTGGAACTCTCTTGCTTTTTCGATGATCTAGCAGATATTGGCAATTTGATCTCTGGTTCCTCTGCCTTTCCTAAAACCAGCTTTGGTTTATTTCAGCTATTAAAAAGAACACATTTGAATCAGTTCTAATGAGGTGAATGAAACTGGAGCCTATTATACAGAGTGAAGTAAGTCAGAAAGAAAAACACCAATACAGTATATTAACACATATATATGGAATTTAGAAAGATGGTAACGATGACCCTGTGTGTGAGACAGCAAAAGAGACACAGATCTAAAGAACACATTTTTGGACTCTGAGAGAGAATGCAAGGGTGGGATGATTTGAAAGAATAGCATTGAAACATGTATATTACCATATGTGAAACAGATTGCCAGTCCAGGTTTGATGCATGAGACAGGGTGCTCAGGGCCGGTGCACTGGGATGACCCTGAGGGATGGGGTGGGGAGGGAGGTAGGAGGGGGGTTCAGGATGGGGGACACGTGTACACCCATGGCTGATTCATGTCAATGTATGGCAAAAACATTACAATATTGTAAAGTAATTAGCCTCCAATTAAAATAAATAAATTTTAAAAAAAGATTCAAATCATAATGAGGTTAAAAAAGTAACTAAACATCCTTAGGAATGCTTATAACACTCAATACTAATGAATATGAAAAAATTAAGCATTTAGGTGGGAATTTAGTGAATATGTTGTGATCAATCCTTTGATTTCACTACAAAGATCACATCATATTATTCTGTTTTTTATAGTTTTCTGACAATGGGAAACTAGGGATGACTTGCTGCAGCCTCTTTGTGTCTCTCTGTAGTAACACTCTCAGGCAAATTTGGTCGCCCTGTTTTGACACTTTTCTCGGCTGTTAAATGAAGCATTTGCAGGACAAAGGACGTTTCAAGAACATTAGCTTTAAAGCTGGAAGCCTTCTCTCTCTCCAGTTCAGTTTTGTTGCTCGTTGCATCATGAGACTGCAGACACATAACTAAAATGTAAATAGTCTACACCAGATCACTGTTTCCCAAACTTCAGACATTTACGCATCATAATCACAGTTTTGCCAAATTCATGTGTCACTCAAGCAACCTCTCTGCACCCTCTGTGTACATGATTCTCTCATGCATGCTGCATACTAAGTCACTTCAGTGGTGTTTGACTCTTTGCAAACTTATGAACTGCAGCCCACCAGGCTCCTCTATCCATGAAATTCTCCAGGTGATAAAACTGGAGTGGGTTGCCATGCCCTCCTCTAGGGGATCTTCCTGACCCAGGGATCAAACCCACATGTCTTACATCTCCTGCACTGGCAGCTGGGTTCTTTACCACTAGTACAGATGTGAGAGTTGGACCACAAAGAAGACTGAGTGCTGAATAATTGATGCTTTCGAACTGTGATGCTGGAGAAGACTCTCAAGAGTCTCTTGGTTACAGCAAGGAGATCAAACCAGTCAATCCTAAAGGAAATCAACCATGAATATTCATTGGAAGGATTGATGCTGAAGCTGAAGCTCCAATACTTTGGCCACCTGATGTGAAAAGTCAACTCACTGGAAAAGACCCTGATGCTGGGAAAGATTAAAGGCAGGAGAAGGGGATGACAGAGGATGAGATGATTGGTTGGCATTACAGACTCATTGGACATGAATTTGAGCAAACTCCAGGAGATAGTGAAGGACAGGGAAGCCTGGCATGATACAGTCCATGGGGTGGCAAGGAGTCGGGCACAACTGAGTATCTGAACACCACCACCACCACCACCCAGGAAGTCCAATTCTCTCGTAGTACAAGCTAATATCTGTGCAATCATTGATTTGATGCTTTAGTCATATTTTCCAATATGTGTTAAGATATATTATATACACAATCATTAAACTGGAATGTGATTACTATAATCACTCTGCTTATTATCATATATTTGCATGGTCATGCTTTGGATACAGAGGGGTAGCTGAAATAGAGCCATTTCAGGATCAAAAGTCTATGCCTAGAAGATCATTATTAGTGATGAATACTAGAAAACATCTAAGACTTCAATATTTTGTCACTATTGCTTTTGGTATCATAGAAGAAAAAATATCAGACACCAGATATATACATACAATCTATGTCCCATCTATCAGCTCTCTATCAATCTGCTTCTTAATCCAATGTATCTTCATTCTCTTGCTATTTTCTTAGAACTCAAGGCATATCTTGTCACTCCCCTCCCTAAAAATATTGATAATGTCTCAGAATCTGCAGGCAGTCTTCAAGGCCTTTCAAAGTTTGGCCTTTTGCACATACACCAATTTTTCACCCTCCTCTTTATCAAGCCCCTTAACGGAAAGATTAGATCAGGGTCCCCCAGATGTATCCTGTCCTGCTGGCCCTCACTCTCGTTCATGACATCCTCTGCCTACTTTACCTTGAGAAATCCCATTTATGCTTCAAGGAGTGCCACTGTGGGCTGGTGTATGGATCTCTGATAGGCTCGCTATAGTCTGTGTACCCTTGCTTATACAGTTTTTATTTAGGCAAATAACTTGTGGTTCAAAGGTTAATATTTAATATAAAAGGGTAGGATGTTTGTCCCTTAGTTCTTTCACTTTATGGCCTGGTAGCCATGAGCATGTCATGTACCCTCTCAGAAATATCATTCCTAATTTGTAAAATGAGGCACATTATTAAACTAGGTTTTTCTTCTTCCATCAGGTGTCCCCTCCACTTCCCTGATCCACCCCTGGACTACTTGCTATGATGTCCCACAGTAACCAAAGTTAACTCTGTATGTTCTAGTGATATTACCTGCTTTCTTGCTTGTTTCACTTACTAGACTGCAAGTTCTTTGAAGGCAAAGAAATATACCATTTTTGTCATTGTTCCTCTGGTGACTAGCTATGTATATAGTCTTTAAAAATAGGTGTAGGTTGAATGAATGAATGAACTGGATCATCTGTTATAAAGAGCCTAGACAATAGAAACAAAATGAGATAATGTATGTATAGACTGCTGCTAAAGGCATCTATAAGAGATTAGTTAAGAAAGCCCTTTTGAAACATAAAATGTGGTAACTGTGAGATGGGGTAGTGGAAAGAAATAGAAACCAAGAATGAAAGCTTTCCCCAAAAGTTAACATTGAGTTATTAGTTTTTTATTAAATTATAATAACCTCAAGTCCCAATGACTCATGGAGACAATCATATAGTATAATAAGTTGCATTTGAAAAAAAAGAAAGCAGTCTTCAAGTATTCTTAACATGAAGGAAAGTGGCATATTTAATTAGTAGATCTGGAACCAACCATTTAGTGCCAAACCATGAGTACAAAGCATAACAGAACATAGACGGCCTGATGTAGCATCTTCTTTCTGGGGGAAAAAATGGCATATTGGTCTCTACTTTGCTCTCTGTTCTCTGTTCACATGCATCAGTAAACAGATACAGAGATATCCATTATCATTTTCTGAACATGACTGACAGAATTAAAAAAATAACTTTATGTGTGTGTGTGTGCTTGTGTGTGTGAGCATCCATGAGTGTATACATGCTGCTCAACACACATTTATCCTTTCAGTATTCAGAAAAATATTCTAATTTTCTCCTAGAGATCACTGCAAGCCCACTCTAATCTCAGTTGTTCTGGAGGGAATCCACATTTTGCTGAAAACTGGACCATGGAACTTAAGTTAAAGCCAATTAGTATATACTTCTTCCTTCTAGCTTATAGATTGAAAGTACAACCCAATTAAAATCAATGATAAGAAGTGAAGGTTTTTTTTTTTTTTTTGAGACTCCTGGATGTGAGCCTAGAAGTTACTGTAATTCATTTTATATCTATGGGGAAAGAGATCTGAAAAATATATATGATATAGGGGGAAGGGAAGATGAGAACTGAAGAGAAAAAAGTTGAGAATCTGATTTTGATGACACTACAAAACATTTACAACCAGCTATATCTGAGCTAACCACTTATAGTCAGGTATACCTGAGCTATGTGTTTTTAGAATTTTCAGTTAAAAATGTGTTTATTAAAGCAATTTGCATCAATGTTTAGTTGCTTACAACCAATAAGATACAAAGAAGACTATAGGAATAGTCTTTCTCCTCGAGAGCTTAGAGATTAGAAGGGAATCAGATTTCAATTATCAGTAAAGAGATAATTGCAACTCATGAGGGCATCATGATAGAGAAATGACTGGAATACATTTTTGGAAAGAAAGACACATACATACACATGACTTGGGCAGAGTCATAGAAGATGACATGAGAGAAAAACTCCTCAGCTTGTCTTTGGGAGAAAGGGTGGGCTATTGAGTCAAATAAGAGGGGAAAAATTATTTTACACAGAGGGACAAGTGTGCATGAAGGCGTAAAGGGGCCATACATACTTCAGTATGGCTGGATGGTGACCTGGTTTTGAAGTAGAGGTTGAAAAAATAGTTGGTGCCAGATCGTCAAAGCCTTGAGTGGCATGGTCAGGAGCCTGGATATTCTGAGTGTAAGCAGGAACCCTAAAGAATTTTGAAGGCTAGAGTGACCTGACTCCCCTCTTCTTTGTTCACTTCGAATAATATGGATTTGGAGGCAAGGGGGAGAATTAGGGCATCTTTTCATTAACTATGAAAGAGATGATGCAATGTTATAATAGTGAAAGTAGGAGGAAACTCTAAGAATCATGATCATTTCATGAATTTTAACTTCCTAGTCTGAAGTCCAGAGAAGGCAATGGCACCCCACTCCAGTACTCTTGCCTGGAAAGTCTCATGGACGGAGGAGCCTGGTGGGCTGCAGTCCATGGGGTTGCTAAGAGTCGGACACGACTGAGCGACTTCACTTTCCCTTTTCACTTTCATGCATTGGAGAAGGAAATGGCAACCCACTCCAGTGTTCTTGCCTAAAGAATCCCAGGGATGGAGGTGCCTGGTGGGCTGCCATCTATGGGGTTGCACAGAATCGGACACGACTGAAACGACTTAGCAGCAGCAGCAGTCTAAAGTCATTCACCTATTTTGTTTTGCTGGATGCTCTTAAGAGGAAGCACTGTGTATGGCTAAGATTCTGGAACCACAATTTAGGTTTGTACAAAGCTCTGTCATGTACTAGCTGAGTGGTCTTCAGTAATTACATCAACTTTGTGTACCACTGTTCCTCGTCTGAAAAATGGAGATGATCATAATACCCACCTATGGTGTTGCCATGATAAAATAAATGAACACAAGTGAAAGGTTTCGAACAATGCCTAGCACATGGAAAGCATTCAACAAATATGAGACAAGATTATTTTACTCTGCCTTCATTATTTGTTTACTCCAGATAGATTTCATTAATCACCACTACTCTTTGATTTTCACCAGTGGAGAAACTGAGGCTCAGAGAAGTCATGTGATTAGCTACATATACAAACTGAGTTGGTTGCAGAGCTAAGATGTGAACCAGCCGTTTGTTTGGCTCCAAAGCCAGTATTTCAACCTTTGACGTGTCATATTCTTCCCTCTGTCTTGAGTCATGCTTTTTCTGTGACTCCTGAAGAATTTCCTGCACTTCACTTAGAGTGACTGCATTCTTCATAAAGCCACTCTGGCAGCCCAGGGTTTGCTCATCTTTTTGCCATAATTCTGTTGGAGACCTAGAATAGCATGTTTGATAGCTAAGATTCTGAGTCAGGTTTTCAGTTTATTTATAAGAAAGTGATTACAAAGACTTTTCACTGAGAACCAGAGGTGGTAAAAGTTGTTCAGATGCTTGGGATTTGTGATTAAGGGTTGTATCTTGGTAGAGCTGGTGGTTCTACTGTTGCTTTTGGTGTTGGTGTTGTGGTTGATCATGGTGCTTTGGTTATTAATCAATTTTTAATTGCTCCCTTCACTTTATTGACAAGAGTATAAAGTGAAAAATAGTGATGGGACCCAGGATTAGGGGAGTGGTTCAGGCAAAATCAGAAGATCAAACCAGATTGGTGAGTCTGTACTTCATCCTACCTGCTCTAGAATACTACCAGAAGTTCAAGGCACTATTGAGGATACCAGATGAGAAGGTAATGAAAGTGAAGGCTTGGGGCTACTGGAAGCACATATATCCCCATCAGAGTCTTAATTCCTTCATCAGTTCAGTCTTTCAGTCATGTCTGACTCTTTGTGACCCCATGGACTGCAGCACGCCAGGCTTCCCTGTCCATCACCAACTCCTGGGGCTTGCCCAAACTCATGTCCATCGAGTCAGTGATGCCATCCAAGCACCTCATCCTCTGTCATCCTCTTCTCCTCCTGCCTTCACTCTTTCCCAGCATCAGATCTTTTCCAATGAGTAGGCTCTTCTCATCAGGTGGCCAGGGTATCAGAGCTTCAGCTTCAGTATCAGTCCTTCCAATGAATATTCAGGACTGATTTCCTTTTAGGATTGACTGGTTTGATCTCCTTGGACTCCAAGGGACCTTCAAGAGTCTTCTCCAACACAATAGTTCAAAAGCATCAATTCTTTGGCACTCAGCTTTCTTTCTGCTCCAACTCTCACATCCATACATGACTAGTGGAAAAACCATAGATTTGACTAGATGGATCTTTGTCAGCAAAGTAATGTCTCTGCTTTAAAATGCTGTCTAGGTTGATCATAGATTTTCTTCCAAGGAGAAAAACGTCTTTTAATTTTAAGGCTGCAGTCATCATCTGCAGTGACTTTGGAGCCCAAGAAAATAAAGTCTGTCACTGTTTCCATTGTTTTCCCATCTACTTGCCATGAAGAGATGGGACTGGATGAGCTTTATTTGCCATGAATAGAAAAGTGATGGGATCTATTTGGCTTGAAATGATGGGACCTTCATATTAAATCATGAAAGGTTAATGTTTATATGCTTCCATATCCCCTCACATAGAACTTTGGCCAGTTTAGGTCCCTAATAAATATTTGTTGAATAATATAAAAAAGAATAAGCAAAGACAATGATTACAGAGTTTCAATTTGAGGTGATAAAAGTTTTTAGAAACATGCTGATGATGGTTGCACACCAGTGTGAAGGAAAGTAAAGACACTGAACTGTATACTTGAAAATGTTTAAATGGCAACATATATATATATGCACACATAGAAACATACATACAGATGGTTATTTTTTACAACAATAAAAGAATAAGCAAAGAGCAAGCAGGTGAATGAGTTAATGCATGCGTAGATAAGTGAGATTGGTGCGGGAACAGATGAGCACACTTGCAAAAGAACAAGTGATTGAATTTTCCATGTGTTTTCAAGGATTAAGTCACTTCCATAGAATGCCAAGTGCAAGTACTGGTCTCACACAGCACGGGGCTCTGGCATGCTAAAAGGAAAAGAACGACATTGTCTTATTTAGAGGAACAGCTGTTGATCATGACCTGTAAATTTTTTCCTAATGTAATGGCCATTGAGAGAAAGCTCTAATACATTGCAGAATTGAGTGGTGCCAGAAATGGCTGTAACCCTCTTAGGGCTTCATGTGGCTGGTCTGCCAAAACAACAATGCTTAAGTATTCAGAGGAATATCCCATCTATTCTCTTATTGAAAATGTAGTAGGCTGGACCATATGGACTGAAAAAGAGAAACCTCTCTAAATAATCTTTTATCTTAAGTAAAAGGTTTTCCCCAATAAAAACACAAAAGGCAAGGTCATGCACTGAAAAGATTATGGTGAATTATAACTTTCTCTCATAATAAAAAAAAAATCAAGTCACTTTAGATACATGCCGCATTCTCACTTCATTGTCTCGAGATTACATGAAACAAGAAGCTCTTGGTAAGAGGGTTTGGTGTTTTACATTTGTCATAAACACTCAGGTCACCAGCAACAGCTGAGGGGTGGTCAAGTTTCCGTGTAAGACTGTTGAGAGGAAAGAGTTAATGATTCTCTTTGGCATCTTATAAACCTTGTACCCTGAATGAGCTCTAATCTGCAAAATTTTCATTAGAAATTTTTCTTTAAATTACAAAGACTGTGAGAGATAGCAAGATATATTGGAAAGAAAATGGAATTTGGAGTTATATGAATTCAACCAAAGGCTAAGGCAGTTTTGTGCTGTCAAATTTCTAAGGTTTTGAAACCTCATTTGGATTGAAAACACAATCCATACATTTTAGAGAGAGTGTGTCGTAAACATTGAATATAATACTTAGTGCATAGTAAACATAATAAATATACTTTGATGTTAATTTAAGAATAACATTGGTCTAGAATTTTAAAAAGTAAACTTTAGTGAATTTTTTTCTTAATTTTCATTGATTTACATGAGACACTGAGAAATTCACTTTATCTCTTTAGGTCTTCCTCTTGTTTATATGAATGAATGGGACCTGAGGAATTTTAGAATCCTCCTTTGCTTTGACATTTTAAAAACTCTAAAGAAGAAATTTATAGTTACCAGGGGGGAAAGGTGGTGTGGAGGGATAGATTTGGAGTTTGGGACTGACATGTACACACTACTCTATTTAAAATAGATAACCCACAAGGATGTACTGTATAGCACAGGGAACGCTGCTCAGTATTCTGTAATAACCTAAATGGAAAAAGAATTTGAAAAACAACAGGTATATGTATAAGTGAATCACTTTGCTGTGCACCTGAAACTAACACAACATTGTTAATCAACTACGCTCCAATATAAAATAAAGAAACTTTTAAAAATCTATCCTTAGTCAAGGCCAAGGATTCAGAGTGACCTTTCAGTTTCCTGGGTTTAGTAGTTGACTGAGGTCTTACTACACCGACAAGGAAAGGGCATTAATAGCTTTATATAGAAACCAAAATCTCCTCAATATACACCAAAAGCCTGTTCCAGGGAAAGTAAGTTTCTTTGGTATTTTCTGTCCTTAAATCCAATCCACAAGAAATTTATGAGTAACTGGACTGATGTCCTTCCTGGATGCCACTCACAGGACTCTTCAGATGGAATGGGAACTCTTGCCATCAGGTTGGATCTGGGAGTCACAAGTAATCAAAGAGAGAGGCCGTGATATCCCACAGACACTGAGCACTTGGAGAAAACAGTAGGGCAACCACCTCATCACCCACACAGCTTGACAGATATCTGAGTCATCCTGACCCCATCTCTTGACTCCAGATCACTTAATTCACTCATTCCACAAATCCTGTTGGATCTAACTTCTTGAGGTCATTGGAATCTATCCAATTCTCTCAAATCCCCATTATCTAATTCCAAGTCTTGGACTACTTCAACAGGTTCTAACTGAACTTGAAGCCTTTAATTTTAATACTCAGCTAGCCATTTTCCAAGCTGTTTCACTCCAGTAAAACCTTCAGTGGTCCCCATTATCCTTAAGGCATAATTCAAGCTCCTTTACTGAAGGTGATCATGAGGTTCCATATTTGCAGGCCTAGCTTTCTTCTTGTGCCGCATCCCCAACCACTCATCCTTCCCCATGCTTATCTCCATCCATCCCCCATTATAATCTTGCCCTTCAACCTGTCATAATTTAACTTAATTCAGGTCTTCATATATCTACTGTCCCCTGGATGGAATACAGTTCCCCCTTTTCTGTTTATACTCCTCAACTTCCAATTTCTGCCACAATAATTCCTCCTGATTTTTCTGACCTCAGTTTAGGCATTGCAACTTCCAAGAACTCATTTCTTTTCTCATGTCATCCTCCTTTCCACCTCCAGACTTGATTACAATATCCTAATGTCCTTGTATCACCTCCATAGTCAGTTGCTCTTTCATTGTACTTTAGTGACATTATTTAATTGCCTGTCTCCACTTCCTAAATTGTAAGCTCAGTGAAAGCAGAGATTCTGATGGTCTTACTCATTATAGAGTTCTCTAGGCATAGAGCATAATAAATAAAGCATATTTATCTAAGTATTTAAATAAAGTACATGAATGCATACATGAATAAATGATAGGACTGAGGCTTGTCTATAGCACTTACTATTTCTTTGACCTTGGGGAAATCACTGAATTGTGTTTCCTCACTATTCTCAACAGAAAAATGAATATGAATTCTCTGACTTCTTTGATGCTTGATTGAGAGGATTTTGTTAGATCACATATGAGAAATATGAAAAGTAAGGTGATATAGACAAGCTGGAGTTGATTATTACCTGTTTGCTTTCTTCTATGAGACATATCAGCTTTAGTACCAGGAGAAATAGGAAGGTAGAGGGTCTGAATTCTTTACAATCTAGTTTGAGGGGAATGGTAATCTTGTTTCCCTGAATTTGACTTTGATCTCTGTCAGTCCTCTTGGATTGTATCTTGCAAGAAGAGCCATTTATTATTGAAAACAAGTTGTACTCTGTGCTCTGTTATTACTTAACTCACCAGTATCGCCTGCTCTGCCTTTATGCCCAATTTGAGTCAGGCGGAAAAGGATTTTTCTAGTTTGTGCATCCTGAAGAAGACGGGATCCAAGATAAATCAGGAGGTTGGAGGATATCTGTGGACAGTTGATTGGGGATTGTTGTCCCAGGTCCCATTTTGACAGGTCAGTATAAGGATGAGAGTTGGTCTGGAGCCAAGAATGAGTCCAGCTTCCATACTCTGGACTCTGTGCTGCCCGGAGCAACATACCATCCTAGGGAAACAGGCCGAGGAAATGATGACTTTGTTTGGCTATTCAAGGAGTCTTCCAGATTTCAAAGAAAAAGCAACATGCTTCATATCACAACTGTTACAACCTTTGGGACTGGGCAGGTGTGTCAAATTGGGCACATCTGCCTCTGGGTATTTGTTGATCAGAAATGTACATTTAGAATCTTTGGTATGAGAGAGAGAGTCTGAGTTTGTCCTGGATGTGTGTACCGAGGTTGTAAGTCTGTACAGTGATGAAGTAGAAGGACAGGAGTAGACAGTAAGAATACATGCATGAAAATATAAACGAACAGGCAGGGTGCCCTCCAAATATTCCTAAACCAGACTCTGGTTCAAGTACTCTTCATTAGTTGCCAAAAAAGGATTTATTTCTTGGAAACTAGCAATGCAATAAAAGCCGACCCTCAATTTCCTATAATAACAACAAGCTTCAAGTTTGGCATCCATATCACTAGGGACAAATTGTGCCAAGCAACCAAAGTCAGAACCAGCACCCACAGAGGCTGTTCTCAATTCAGCAAAAGATGTTCTTCTGAAGTGACTGAGGTCTTAGTTCTTCCATCCTGCCCACCCACTGAGCTGCCTTTCATTCTCCTACCAGCTCCTTCCACAATCCCTGTCTCTTTCTGCTGGGGCCAGGAAGAAGGTGACTTGTCCCTATAGACTCCCAGGGACATCAGCTCCTCTGCCAGGTCAATTTTCACCTTTATTGAGGATATACCTTGAGCTGAAAATGAGCCATGCCTTTCTGGTATGGTGTGGGGCAATCTGATCCTGCCAACATTACTGGTAATTGAGATATGGGAGCATGGAGTGGAGGACATCTGAATGAGGGCACATTTCTCCTCTCTTGGGGATAGCTTAACCTTCTTTCAGCAGAGAAATGTTTAATGATCAATTTAGGAACTGTTTTGTTTTCCCCCCTTTAGAAGCTAAAGTTTATCAACTCTTTTCCAATTTTCCCAGGTGTTATGTAGTAAGTAGAGGGTAGGGAGTTGAAAGCGGGGCAGGGTAGCAGCAGAAGAGAGCAATAGCTAAATCTCAGCCTCTGTGCACTGCTGCCAAATCTAGTCTCAGAGACAGAGTTTTGGGTAAAGTAGAAAAGAATAGCTTTACTGCTTTGCCAGGCAAAGGGGGCCCCAGCAGACTCCTGACCTCACAAACTATGTGTAGCAACCCAGGAGGATTTGATGAAGGGTTTCATAGCAATCAGTTCAAGGATGTGGTTGCCGATAAGCTTAACATGTGTGAAGGGCCTGCACTCTTTTAATATGTTGTGCTGTGTGTGTGCTCAGTCACGTCTGACTCTTTGCGATCCCACGGACAGTGGCCTGGCAGGCTCCTCTGTCTATGGAATTTTTCCAGGCAAGAGTACTGGAGAGGCTTGCTATTTCCTCCCCTAGGGCATCTTCCCAACCCAGGGACTGAACCCACGTCTCCTGTGTCTCCTGGATTGGCTGGCGAATTCTTAGTGCCACATGGTCTCAGGTAGTCTTCTTGAGGAGCTTCTCTGGTTCCTTTAGTCTCGCCTCAGGTGGTCTTTTCTGGTAGGGAGAATACTGACATCTTCCATTTGTTGAGTTTTAATTCTATAAAAGGATTTGAAGGTATTGTTACAGATGTCCCCTGAGTTCAAACCAAGACTCTGCACCAAGGCTGTACTATTGTTTCTTGACTGCTCATCCCTAGAATGTGCATCCCTCCCCTTCCTGGATTAACAATTGAAATCTGCCCTTTGGAACTCAGGGAAGGTCATGAAGGCTGACTAGAAAGGCTCCCCAAGCCCAGGAGCCTCTATAGCATCCTGCTCAATTTCAAGAGTAGCTTATAGCTATGAATGCTGAAATGCCAATGACATCAGTCAACCATTTACAGAAAGGATAGAAAGCATCAATTAACTTGCCAAAACAACTGATAGTGGGTGAATAAAGGACTTTATAATATAGTTGACTTTCTAGGTTTTCCATAGAATGAGCATCAGGAAGATATGTTGCATTAATCCTCAATTATCATCCTTAAGAAATGTGTGTTATATTAAACCTTGTATTTAAATAGATTCTGAATATTAGAATATGGCAGTTATGTGCCGTAAAACTGGAAAG
Organism: Okapia johnstoni; assembly: GCA_024291935.2. NCBI lineage: Eukaryota > Metazoa > Chordata > Mammalia > Artiodactyla > Giraffidae > Okapia > Okapia johnstoni. The sequence goes on from CM044309.1 coordinate 63,304,376, forward strand.
GACCTAAAAAATCCCACTGATTTGCATCTTGTGGTCACCACTATTGAACAGTTTTATTTACCTTGCAATACAGAATCGTTCCATTAAAAAACAACAACAACTGTAATGACCAACCTCCATTTATTAGAGACTAATGTATTATTTTTCCTTTTACATTATTCAAAACATGCGTGATGACATCAATATTTTTAAAACAGTAAACAATGATCTCATTATTTTCCCATGTCCTACAAAATATTGAAACGTAGCTTTTGGATCCTCCACCTTACTAACTACAGAAAACACTTTAAGTCAAGAAGTACTAAATTGAGAACCATTAATCTAGCCCAGTGCCCTCAATTCACAGTCATGAAAATTGTGAGAAATTTGACTTTTTCCTTAACCCAAAAGGGCAAGTTATACCTCCAAATTCACATCTTCTTTAATCAAAAATCAAACAAACAAATATAAAGATGCATTTCTTCCAATACTGACAATGAAGGGGGAATTGCCACTTGTGGAGAATCATTTAGATATCAGAATCGCAGCTGTACAGCGTAGCTTGATTTCTGCCTGTGTAAGTTCAGTCCTTATTGTCAAGAAATTAACTTGGTGGCCACTTGACAGTAATTCTCACATCTCATGATGTAGAGTCCTAATTTCTGAATAAATGCCAATCTTGAGTTTCCAAGATTTAATTACAATTTCTAGGTTTTAATATTAAAGACTCTGAAGATTTGTTGGACTTGAAATGTTCTTAAAATTTTTTTTGATGAGTTAAGTGCAAACGAATAAAAAACATATGCACTAACTTTCCCGTGGAATACATGTGGGTTTAAAAATTAAGGGAAAAAAGGCTTGGCAAACTTCGGCTTTGAGACCTGCCAAACCCAAGGCATTTGAAAAAAATAGCTCTAATTTGGAGAATCCTAAAGTCTGGTAAAATTTGTCTCTCCTTTAAAGAACAAATAAGACTCAAAATAACTTTTTTAAATAAAATATTTTAGCAGGAATGTCTATGCTTAAACAATGAATGTGTATAAATATCTTGCTATTTTTGATTGCATACTCAAACACACACACACACACACACACACACAAATGCATACACAGGTACACATGCAAATATATTTTGGTTTGCCTAAATTCAAATTTCAGTGAATATCAGCCTTACTTTGTTCATTTTAACATTAACAATACAAACAAACAAACAGAAAACCCAGAAATATTCAAACACACATCTCAGCGTGATACTTGATATGGTGGGCTATCCAAATACTGACAAATCTTACTATTATTTCTAATGACTTCCCATTACAGACCCCAAATACATGAACCCTGAGCTTTCTATGCTTTCCTTTCCCCAGACAGATCTACTTCTCAAAGCTTTATTTCCCAGTTCCTCACTATGTATGCTCATTCTCCAGCAAAGCGACATTAATTCTCATCACCTTACTTGAAAACACCTATCATTTCCACTTTCCTTATTGGTCCTCTCCGTTAGAAATGTCACTCCATCTCCACCTACAAAAGTCTGGATCATTCAAAGTATACACTCAAATAGTAATTATTCACAAGCTATCTCTTTATTTGTGTAGCCTTGGCAAATCTCACCAGATTAGGCACCTTTAAAAATATTTTCCAAGTCTCCATCTTGCTCACAATCATAGTTCAGATCTATTAGCATTACAGAAGTGATGGGATAAAGGATACATATTGCCAACCATTTCTCCACTCTTACTGGTTCCAACTGATTTAAGAAATGGACATGAGAACTCAGCTACAAATCAAATACAGCATTAATTTCACCATTGCTAAATCTAGACTGATGAAAAGCGAATTGCTTGTTCTGCTTCTAAACATGATTTTTAAAGAATCCAATAATATATGGCAAAATATATTGTTAGAAAAAACTTGTGAATATGAGTCAAGACCCTCATGATGCTGGGCATTATTTGGGTAAATGCATAGGATCAAACCCAACTTTCCTGTCCAATTCTGATGCAGTAACCCCTCCCCCTGGTAATGGATTACAATGGATGAGAAATGGAAACAGTGCCTTTCTGGGTTTTCTCCAGTACTTGGAGGGAGTGGTGAACACCCTTCTTTGACACAGGAAGATCAACAATTAAGTAGTCTTTTTCCAGCCAATACAGGGCTACCATAATGAGGATCCACCTTCCTCCTAGCTCTATGGTTTTTGCTTTTCTTACAGATACTATGATCCAGCCATAAGCTTGTGAGTCCTTGAATATATCACATTTTCACCTGTATTATATTTATTTTTAACAAATCTGTACTTTGAAAATACTGTCTTCTCTGTTTTGGAAAGCTCCTTTTGTCTGTCCATTCACGCCTGGAAAACCTGGCTCAAAAAAAATCTCTTCTGTAAACATTCACTGAGCTGCTTTGCAGTGTTGATTAATTTTTAATCTACTCTCTCAGTATCTTGACCATAACTTTGATAATGTATAATATACTGGCTTGTAATTTCTACTAAAATTTCTCTCCCAGAAGAATGTGCACTTCTTGAGGACAAGGACTATATCTTATCTTATTCATTCCTATCACCTAGATTTGCTCTATGTAATCAATAATCAATATAGTTCAAGAAGAAGTAATTTTTATTTAAATATGGCCAGGTGTATTTGATAGATTGGCTTATCTGATCCAGTCTGGACTGAGACTTTTTTTCAAAATAAAAATTTATTTGTCTGCACTGGGTCTCATGGAATCTTTGTTGTTCTTTGTAGCATGTGAGATCTAGACCCCTGACCAGGGATCGAACCCCAGCACCCCTGCTTTGGAAGCACAGAGTCTTAGCTATGGACCAGCAGGGAAGTCCCTGTACTGAGGATTAAATGGAACTGACCCAGCAAGGGAATTGCTTTTTACAGATTGTCATGTGGGGGTGAAGAGGCCTGACAAGAAAAAGAATGTGACAGATAGAACACAGAGTCACTTCCTTCAGTAAACTTACAGTCTGGGGAATTCCCTGGCAGTCTAGCAGTTAGGACTCAGAGCTTTCACTACTGTGGCCTAGGTTTGATCCCTGGTCAGAGAACTAAGATCCCACAGGCTGTGCAGCATGGACAAAAAGAAATAAAAAAAGGAAGAAACTGATAGTATAATGTGGCCGTTAAATTTAATATTCAGATCTTATGATACATAATCAAAAAACCATAGTGCTTACCCTGCACCTGAGGAAAATTTCTTTTGGTAATAAAAGGCTTGTCCATCACTAATTGTTTTATCCACTGAATACTGAAAGATGTAAATATCAATCAAAGTTACAGCTTTCCCCTTTCGCATCCCTGCTGCCCTGCTGTAGTCTAGCTTTCTGGAGGCCACATGGTTAATTTGATCTCTATTTTTGTACGTTGCTTTTTGTGAATCTGGGATTCTGATTCTCTGGGACTAGAGAGAGGCTTGGAGAGAAAGAAAGCAAGCACAAAAGTTCTTATGTAATTAACATTGGCGTGAACTGGTGTCACAGCTTCTGGAGTTTCTTGATATTTACAGTTGACTCTTTTACTGGGGGATTGGTTCATTATTTGGAGATACCATGTCTATCACTTTGATCTCCTACTTGCAGCTTTCTTGATGACAATGATACACTTGGCCTAGCTGGTTGCATATATTCCCTTTGGACTCAGATTTTGTTAGACCACCTACACTTTTCCCTCTTTCACAGGTAATGAAAATGAAGTCTTAAGTACAGTGCTTCATAGTTCTAAAGTCATCTTGGTTTCAAATATAGGTCCATCACTTTTGTGACCTTGGACAGATTAATCTTTCTAGGACTAAGGTTCTTATCTGTAAAACTGGGGATAATTATAGTATTAGCAAAAGATTGGCTGTAAAGATTCAAATAATGCATGTCAAGCACATTGTAAATATTCAGAAGTGATCTATAATTATATGTCATTTTTCTTTTTAAAAATTTACTGATTCTAAATAGAGTACTTGTTTTCTATCTAAAAATAGAAAGCATTTAGATAAGGAAAGGACTTTCTAAAATGGTACAGAAGACCGTCTTAGACCATTTTGTTCACTTTGCAAAGCCTTGACTATGAAACAAGCTGTGAGTCATGTTGCCTCCTCATTCTTTTTAGCCAGCAGCTCCCAGGGTGTTCATTCAGTTGTGGAGGCAGAAGGACAAGATGTCTGGTCTAATCATGGTATTCGTTTAAAGCATCATTCCACATCATACATAACTGCTAACTTCTCACCAGCCAAAGCAAGTCTGTGGTCCAAGCCCAGAATCAATGGAATGGGCAAATACATTCTTACCAGCTCTGGTGGGAAGTGCTACAAAATCACATGTATTGTGGATGTATTGATGGATATATTGTTTTACCATAGGGAGGGGATAAGAACTGAGAGAAATAATACAATCTACCACATCGATAACATACTCACTCTGCCAAGCACCAAGGAGTGCTTGGCAGATCATCACTCCTCTATTTGTATTATAGTAAAGTATCCTGCTCTCTTCAAAGAAACCTCTGAGGTCAAATACATCTTGTGCATTGAGTGAGTGGCTAGCTGAGGGCTGACTAGGTCAGGTATGACCTTGAAACAATACAATATCCTGGTGTGTGTTGTCTTGTATGAACACATATTGGTTGTGAGGTGATGGCAGAAGCCAGGAATTATGCTCAGAAAGGGATGACTGAGTGCAATGTCCAGGTAATAATTATAAAATTAAATTATGGATCAAAGAGGCATAGGGAGGAAGTAGTAATAAAGATGGGGAACCAAAAGTTCCAGGAATCAAGGAGCTAGGAGTGGTTTGGGTCCAATAAGAAGTAGCTAGGAATGAGTATCCTGGATATTTCAAACACACTGCTGCTGCTGCTAAGTCGCTTTAGTCGTGTCCGACTCTGTGCGACCCCATAGACAACAGCCCACCAGGCTGCCCCGTCCCTGGGATTCTCCAGGCACGAACACTGGAGTGGGTTGCCATTTCCTTCTCCAATGCATGAAAGTGAAAAGTGAAAGTGAAGTCGCTTTAGTCGTGTCCGACTCTTAGCAACCCCATAGACGGCAGCCTACCAGGCTCCTCCATCCATGGAATTTTCCAGGCAAGAGTACTGGAGTGGGGTGCCATTGCCTTCACACAGGGGCCATTAATTTAGAGAAAATTGAACATATTTATACACACAATAAGACTTATTATTTACTGAGCACCTCTTTCACCCCTGGCTCTGCACTAGTCACTTTGGATACATTTTGTCTTCACCAATGAAATTTGATTCCTCTATTAACCACAACCTTGTAAAAATGATATAGATTTAACTATTATTTTTTTCTCAATATTCTGAAGTAAGTTATTTTAAAACATGACTCTGAATGATTAAATGTATAATTTGAATATTCACTTACTGCTTTTTCCTACCTAACATATATAATAAATTCATTCATATATGATCTATTACTATTTTAACAAATCCTAAGCACAATATCATCATGGAAAAGGGAAAGAAGTAAAATAGAGCATTTACTGTGACTCATGCATAATTTCACTTATTTCTCCGTGCATTACACTGAAGTAGATGACCTCCACACCTCATCCCCCTTCACTGACAGTGAAGCTCAACTAAGAAAAGCTAAATAATGTCCCAAAGATCAGACTTCAAAGATTGTATTATTTCCTGTATACCTAACCACCAACTTCCCTGACAAGGTAATATTCTACTAATTCAATGCTAACTAAATGCTAATTAAAACTAATTAAACTCCTACCAAGAGTTCTCATCCACATCAACTGGATATCCATATAGAAAGAGAGACCAAATGTGGTTGGGTAATCTAAACATTCCCTCCTCAGTTTATAAGCAAAACCCCAATGGCTCTATACATCAGCTTCAGTTTCACTAGAGGACACTGTGACTATAAGCCAAAGACATTTTTCCTACTCTTGCCCTCCAATGTGCATCTTGGATTCTGTGTATCACTGACCAATAATTGTTGACAGCATTTATATAATTTCCCCTATAATCTCAGATTTTTCCTTAGCAGTAGGCATTTCATGAATGAGAAGTCATCACCCCCATTTATGCCTAATTTGGTGCCTTCTGGCCAGTTTACAGACTTTACTAGAATTCAAGAAATGAAGTGTTATTTTTAATTCCAATGAGCTTTAGGATTTTATCTCTTATTCTTCAGTGAATTGTGTGAAGATTGAATTCATCTCGGGTGTGTGTGTGTGTGCATGTGTATGTACATATGTATGTGTTTATTTCCTGGCAATCTAGTAGTTTAGTAAAGTGAAACACCTGGAATTTCTTCTGGCACTAAACGGCTCTCTAGAGAACAATGATAGCACTTCCAAAGTGCTTAGATTTTAGATGAATTGTCTTTATAATTAGTTCTTTCCAGTCTAAGAAATTTCTAGAAAATTCTTTTCCTCAATAGTGAATTCATGATTGTTTTTCTCCTTAGAGGTACATTTTAATTTGAAGCTTCCAGGAGCAGTTTACTAGGAAGTAAAGGTTTTGCGTGGCTTTGGGGCCAGACATATCTGTGTAAAAGTCCCAGTTCTGTTATCTGGTATATTGGGATAAGAGACTTAAGCTATCTGAGCGTTAATTTTCTAATCTGTAAAATGAGAATGAGAATACTGAACTCATAAGTTTGTTATGGGGATTAAATTAGATAAGGCATGAAAATACTTTGCAATGTAGCTAGAGGGGAGATTTTCAGAGTAGGAGAGCTGAGAGGTGATAAAAGTCAAGGGGTGTTGGAAATCTCCTGATGTAATTATACATTTCCTACCTTGATAGAATCCCTACATCAGAAGCTACTTACAATATAAAATAAAGTGATCCCTTGACTTACATTTGTCTGATGTTCCTGTGTGTCATAGGGGCTTATTAGTTCTCTTATGTCCCTCACTAGACTGTCTCCTTGATGATACAGGAAGGATAGATACGTGACTTTTGCTCTAAGTACCAGAGGAATAACTTTAGTGTCTTGTGATATATTGTTAGTTTCAGTCCTAGAACAGATTTAATAAATAATTCCAGCAAGGATTGAAACATTATTACGATTAGCTATTTCTACCCTTAAGTGGATTAATAAGGTGAAGTAATATGATAGTTGTAGTGGATACTGTGGTTCACCAACCAGATTCCCTTTAAAGGCTAAGCTGCTTCTTCCTCCATCTGTCAAATGTGTTTATCACTGGTGACTCACAGTTGAGTCTGAGAATTGCCTGGGGAAGCTGCTTTACTCAAAGTTAAGTAAGTGAAGTGAATGTGTTAGTTGATCAGTTTTGTCCAACTCTTTGTGACCCCACAGACTGCAGCCTGCCAGGCTCCTCTGTCCATGTAATTCTCCAGGTGAGAATACTGGAGTGGGTTGCCATTCTCTTCCCCAGGGGATCTTCCCGACCCAGGGATTGAACTGTGGTCTCCCGCATCGCAGGCAGATTCTTCACCATCTGAGCCACCAGGGAAGACCTTCCTCAAAGTTAAAAGTCACATTAAATGGTGGGTGTGGCTACAAAGGTCTGGCCCCTTTTTCTCAATAAGAAAGCAGAACTGATAAAGTGGATCCATGAACACTTGGTATTTATATCACTTCTGTTCACTTTCTTGTAATGACCTTCCCTGTGATTTATGCATAAAAATAAGTTGTGTGCAAAGTTACTTCAGTTGTGTCCAACTCTTTGCAACCCTTTGGACAGTAGCCCGCCAGGCTCCTCTGTCCATGGGATTCTCCAGGCAAGAATACTGGAGTAAGCTGCCATGCCCTCCTCCAGGGGATCTTCCCAACCCAGGGAAAATACATTAATGACCTGGAAAATCTTTCAAACAAGTTTCAGTTGAGCACAGACCAGAGTTAAGGAGACTGGACTGAAAGATACATAAGTTGCCCAAATAGGAGGATTGATGGCACTTGGAAAGCACCAAGGCAGCTATGTCAAGTACTTCTTTTCAATTGCATAATTCACATATTGGAATTCTCTATGTCTAGTATATGCTATTTTCCATGACACATTTTACGATTGTCCTTTCATACTTCACCTGGATGTGTGTGTGTTAGTTGCTCAGTTGTGTCCAACTCTTTGCAACCCCGTGGACTGTAGCCCACCAGGCCCCTCTCTCCATAGAATTCTCCAGGCAAGAATACTAGAGTGGGTTGTCATTTCCTTCTACAGGGGATAACTCCTACTTATACTAGAAACTCTACTCATGAGTCACTTCTTCCAAGAAGTTTTCTGTGACTTTCAAAGACTATATTAAATTCTGCTCCTTTATGGTATTTATTAGAAGTAGACCTAATGCTTTTGATACATTTACTTTGTCTTATTATCATTTCAGTCCTAATAGAAGTGTGTTCTTATAATTAGAAACCTTTGTCCTGTAAATATAGCAGTTATATTTACAAATTATATTACAAATGTAGCAGTTCAATCAATTACTAAATTGAACTGAAACAAAGAAAGGTCAATTTTTACTATCATTTCAATATTGAGCTGGCTGAGATGAAAAGCTATCATTTATGGCTCTACTAAATAGCAAAGAGTTGAATTTTTTTTTTAATCTCTGGAATCCTGAGTTTTCATTCCAACAGTATGAATTCAGGTAGATAGGTCCCAGACCTAATGCTTTACAGAGAAAAGAAGAAGAATTTTCCACTAGGAAATACAGAAGGAGATCAATCTGCTCAAGCTGAGTAACTGTCACCTTCATGATTTTATAGCAAAGCACAGATATGAGAACTTTCTGAAAACTTTCATGAAACTGTAAGTCAACATAAACTCAAAGCTCTCTTTTTCTTTCATATAATAAAAGAAAATAACTATTTTCTATTAAAATGTTCATTTACTCAACTATTTAAAATATTTACATCTTTTCTGTCCTAAACATTCTCAGGTCACTTTGCACATTATTCGCTTCAGTGATGCTGTATTTTAAAAATCTGGCCTTGGTTATACCTCTCAGACCTTTCATCACAAATCATTCTCTGTGAGAGTGGGTATTTTTAAATAATATTATTATGGGAAAGAATAGATTGAGTGGTTTGAAATACAATTTCCCAACAGATTTCCAGTTCAAATAAAACTGTGTTTAGTTTTAATGCGGTTCTTTTTGTACTATGGCAGGAAATAAGAATGGATAGACTTTTAGGGCTAAATATGGTGGATACAAATTCACAGTATTTTGAAGAGACCTAATAGTACACTGATTTATTGTTTAGATCAAGAGACTAAAGTTAAAGCAATGAAGTAATTAGCCCAAAGTCGTATACCTGTGTGATAGCAGAAATATAACCAGACCTTCAGTTCAGTTCAGTCGTTCCGTAGCGTCCGACTCTTTGTGATCCCGTGGACTGCAGCACACCAGGCCTCCCTGTACATGACCAGCTCCCAGCATTTATTCAAACTCTTGTCCGTTGAGTCGGTGATGCTATCCAACAATCTCAATCTCTGTCATCCCCTTCTCCTCCCACCTTCAATCTTTCCCAGCATCAGGGTCTTTTCCAATGAGTCAGCTCTTTGCATCAGGTGGCCAAAGTATTGGAGCTTCAGCTTCAACATCAGTCCTTCCAATGAACACCCAGGACTGATCTACTTTAGGATGGGCTGGTTGGATCTCCTTGCAGTGCAAGGGACTCTCAAGAGTCTTCTCCAACACCACAGTTCAAAAGCATCAATTCTTCTGCACTAAGCTTTCTTTACAGTCCAACTCGCACATCCACACATGACTACTGGAAAAACCATATCCTTGACTAGATGGACCTTTGTTGACAAAGTAATGTCTCTGCTTTTTAATATGCTCTCTAGGTTGGTCATAACTTTCCTTCCAAGGAGTAAGCGTCTTTTAATTTCATGGCTGCAATCACCATCTGCAGTGATTTTGGAGCCCCCCAAAATATTTACATAATCATTTTTATCTGTTTACATTTATAATTTAGTTCCTAGAATTTTTGCATTGTATATACCTGGTACAAAGATGGCATAAAGAATAGTAGTTGAAAAAATAAATGATAAAATTTTTTCTTCAATACTACCTCACGTGGTATGCATCACTTACCTATTTCAGGGATGTGAAGTTGATAATGGTTAAGTTAATTTACCCAGGACTGTAGGAGAGAAAATCCAGTTGATTTTGGAGCCCCAAAAAAAGTCAGCCACTGTTTCCACTGTTTCCCCATCTATTTGCCATGACGTGATGGGACTGGATGCCATGATCTTAGTTTTCTGAATGTTGAACTTTAAGCCAATTTTTTCACTCTCCTCTTTCACTTTCAAGAGGCTTTAGTTCTTTTCCACTTTCTGCTGTAAGGGTGGTGTCATCTGCACATCTGAGTTTATTGATATTTCTTCCAGCAATCTTGATTCCAGCTTGTGCTTCTTCCAGCCCAGTGTTTCTCATGATGTACTCTGTATAGAAGTTAAATAAGCAGGGTGACAATATACAGCCTTGATGTACTTCTTTTCCTATTTGGAACCAGTCTGTTGTTCCATGTCCAGTTCTAACTGTTGCTTCCTGACCTGCATACAGGTTTCTCAAGAGGCAGGTCAAGTGGTCTGGTATTCCCATCTCTTTCAGGATTTTCCACAGTTTATTGTGATCCACACAGTCAAAGGCTTTGGGATAGTCAATAAAGCAGAAATAGATGTATTTCTGGAACTCTCTTGCTTTTTTGATGATCCAGCGGATGTTGGTAATTTGATCTCTGGTTCCTCTGCCTTTTCTAAAACCAGCTTGAACATCTGAAAGCGTTTTTTAATTTCATGGCTGCAGTCACCATCTGCAGTGAGTTTGGAGCCCCCAAAAATAAAGTCAGCCACTGGTTACACTGTTTCCCCATCTATTTGCCTTAGATGTTACTATTTTACTTTAAAGAAGCGACTATAACTAATTAGAGACTTAGAGAGTTTTCCCAAGGTCAGAAAATCTTGCTTCAAATTCTGGCTCTACTGGGATAGAGTATTATGGGAAGTTAGACTAATACTGTTTCTCATCTACAAAGTGTGGTTTTGTACCCATATTGAACAGCATAGTAAATGATCAATAAATATATGCCAAATCTGAAAGTTTGTAAGTATGGCTTTGCTAAATTCAAATTTTGAGATTTTTTTCAGATCTCAGGTGTTCAAGGGAAGTAAGAGAGATGTATAACATGTATGTCACCAGATAAAGTTCTAGGTCTCCCCCTTCCTAGGTGAACTCATGCAGACCAGTGAACCTCAAAAGTCCTTGGCTCTTATTTGCAATAGGATCCAACTTTTCCTCATGAGGAAACAAATCCTAAGGTTCTCCCAAGTGCAAAGTCAATATATAGCTACATACTTCTATCAAGCTGTGAAACATGGACTCATCAGCCAGAATAACTCTGAACAATGGGAATTGTTATTTGCAATATGTTCCTCAACCCAGAATCAAGCTGTTCCTTGTATCTGTCTAGGAGGTTTATAGAAGTGCTACTTTCTTAAAGTGAATCCAAAAATCTGTGGATGATTTTTATTGATTGAGTGCAGGAGCTTGTGGCTTGGGGCAGATCATGACACACTGACTCCATTCTTGGATGTTTTGCCCAGTCCCGTTGCTCTTGGTCCAACAGCAATTGCCTGACTGGTTGCTGGCTTCAGCAGTGAGGGAAATCTACTCAACTATTTGAGGAGGAAGGAACCTGCTTCTGTTTTTTGATCTTCTGCTTAAGAATTCAAGGCCAATTGTGCTCTTCTGTTAGAGAAGCAGTGCACTATTTGATGTTACTCTAAATGTACTACAACCTGGAGACTCATAGGAGCGTTAGGGTAGAGGGTTTGTTTTGAGAGATAAACAGTTTCTTCTTGTTCAGTTAAATTTCACAGGTCTCCAGTTTACTAAGACCTACATTGACTTATTTTATCTTGAGATATAAGATAAATGTACTAATGTGCACAATTTTTAACAGCTCACATTTTATGTATATCTATACCTATGTAACTACTTCTGTGTGTATGTGCTCAATTGTGTCTCTTTTGTGACCCCATGGACTGTTCCTCTGCCCATGGAATTGATCTCCAGGCAAGAATACTGGAGTGGGTTGCCATTTCCTTCTCCAGGGGATCTTTTGGACACAGGGACAAACCATGTCTCTTGCATCTCCTGCATTGGCAGGCAGATTCTTTACCAGCTGAGCCACCAGGGAGGCCCCATGTAACTACTTACTTGAAGCAGAAGATTTCCAGGACTGAAGAAGTCTTTAGCTCTCATGCCCCTTCCTAATCAAACATTTTACCCTCTGCCTGACACATACATCCAGGTGCTTCTTTTCAGGTGGATTAATTTTGTCTGTTCCTAAAATGTATATAAGTGGGATTGTATAGAATGCACTCTTTGTGTCTGGCTTACTTTGCTCATTAATACATTTGGAAAAGTAACTCATTATTTTGTGTTTATTCAATTTTACTTGAATAGAATTGTTTATTTGATTCAATTTTACTTGTTTATTTGTTTATTCAGTTTTACTATGGTGTAATACTATGTTGCACAAATACATTAAATTTATTCTAATGTATTCTTTCACCTATCTGTTTGGATTGTTTCTATTTGGGGGATATTGTTAAAGAAAACTGCTGTAAATATTTTTATTCATGTCCTTTAGGTCAAAGCTCCCCAATCTCTGGGAGCTAATGCCTGATGATCTGAGGTGGAGCTGATGTGATAATAATAGAAATCAAGAGCACGATAAATGTAATGTGCTTGTATCTTCCCCAAAGCACCCTCAACACCACCCAGTCCATTGAAAAATTGTTTCCACGAAACTCACATCTAGTCCCACTAAGGTTAGGAACCACTGCTTTAACTGACCTATGCGTTCGTTGGCTTCCCTGGTGGCTCAGCTGGTAAAGCATCTGCTTGCAATGTGGGAGACCTGGGTTTGATCCCTGGGTTGGTAAGCTCCCCTGGAGAAGGGAACGGCTCCCCAGTCCAGTATTCTGGACTGGAGAATTCCACGGAATGTATAATCACAAAGAGTGGGACATGACTGAGTGACTTTCACTTTCACGTGCATTCATAGCTCGTGGGAATTGCTGAGTCGTAGGATAAAGCATGTACTTTAAGAGATGCTGATGAAGAAGTGTTTCAAAGTAGTTGTACCAATTTACACTCCTACCAGAAATATATGAGGGTTTTAGTTGTTCAACGTCTTCAATCAGGCTTTGCATTACCACTCTTTTAAATTATTCTGTCAACTCTAATTTCAGATCTATTTATGTTGTAAGGGGAAATTAAACAATGCGTTAAACAGAGCAGATTCTGCACCTAGTTGCTTGAATTTAAATCCTAGGTTTGTTACTTGCCACCTAGGTGACTTTGACTGAATTATTCAACATCTTTATGCTTTAGTTTTCTCAACTACAGAATGAAGCTTATAGGTATTCTCACCTTGTAGAGTGGTTTAAGGGCTCAGTGAGTGAGTTTTATATAGCTCTTACCATAGCAGATACCACATACTGTCATTGTTAGGTTGTTTTGTATTTTTAAGTAATATAGTCACATGTCTCCATTCAAAACCTACTCAATATTCATTAACTTAAAAAAATCAAAATCAAAATAGCTATTACTGGGCTATTATTTAGGTACAGTAGCCCCTTGATTGTACACAGGGCATTGGTTCCAGGACCCCATTGCGTACCAAACATGCTCAAGTCCCTTACATAACATGTTATAGTATTTGTATATAAACCACACATATACTCCTATTACTTCAAATCATCCCTAGATTGTTTATAATACTCAATACAATGTAAATGCTATGTAAATAGTTCCTGTGTGTGGCAGATTCAAGTTCTGCTTTTTTGAAACTTTCTAGAATTTTTTTTCTGGATATGTTCCATCATGGTTGGTTAAATCCAAGGATGCAGAACCCCTTGGCATAAGGCAGGCCCACTGAACTACGCTAAATGTGGTAGCTGTGGGACAGGAGGGAGGAGGCAAGATGGAGACGTGGGATGATAAACCTGTAGAGAGTACCAGGAACCAGTCTTAGGGGCCTTGTGAGGTTAAGGAGTCTAGACTTCACTGAGAAGGTAATTGGGACACATGAATTTAAGCAAAAGGGTGTCAGTATCATGTTTGCATGATGGAATAGAAACGGGATGTGAGAGGGAGCAGGATATTAGGTACCTGTTGAAGAGCATGGACATAGGTACCAGATACTATGCTAAATATTTTACAGGTATTTTCTCATGTTGGTTTCTCAGGTGCGGGGTGAACTGCTGATAGAATCTCATCATCATCTTCATTTTACATTATGAGTAGATTGAGGCTTAGGGAGATAAGTAACTTCCCCCCAGTGTCACAGAGTTACGTGGAGATTTGAACTGTGTGTCTGACTCTCGGAGAGTCCTGGTGGTACCTAGGACTGTGAAATGACCATGTCTGCACCGTCAAGTTCAAGTTATGTGTGCTACAAACACGATCTCAAATACCCTTAGAAACACTTTAAGGAAGGAGTGATCCTCATGTCACAGATGAAAAAACTGGAGACCCTAAGAGTGAGTTCTACCTGCAGGGTCATACAATAGGAAGTGGCGGAGCCAACATGCACACGTGTCTGTCACGTCTGTCACTCTCCTAGATTCCACTCTTTGTTGTGAGAACTCATAGCATACACATTTAAGAAATGTTCCTATAGTGTAAAGCACAAGTCAGCAAATATTTTTCCTGTAAAGATCCAGATAATGAATATTTTAAGTTTCTCAGCCCTTCTGGTCTTTGTGCAGGTGCTCATCTCTGCCACTGTAGCTTGAAATCTGTATAGGAAGGGGCTTGGTTATGTTTCAATAACACTTTATTTACAAAACAGTCAGTGGGCTATATTTACTAACTGCTATTATGAAATTTCTAAAGAACAAAATCACCCTTTTTTGATCAGTTATAACTTTGGTAAAAAAAAAATTTCATTATGCTATCAATTATTTAGCATAACCTATTTAACCATCCTATTGTTCTTGGAATAGTTAGGGATTTATCTTTTTTTGTTTGTTTTTGTCTCAATTTTTGCTAAATAGATAATGATGCTCCAAAGCCTGTGCTTTCATAAGTTTTTTTCTCTTTCAAAATTATGTTCTTAGGGTAAATTCACAGTAGAGAAAATACTGCTTAAAAGGTATAAACATTTTTATAGGTATCTATAAAATTATACTTTCATTTGAAGCATATTAAATTTCCCTACTGCCTTTATTTTTCCCACACAACCCTACATTTTGGTATTTATTAAAATTCATCTTCAAAAATCCCCCCTCCATTGTTTTGAATGGAGAACCCAAAGTGATGCCATCAGGTGGGTGGATGAAAGAAATATGCTAAAGTAGAAAATACTTGGGGACAAGTGGCTGGAATTTGTCACAAAATGCTACCAATTTCTCTACTTGCCTCCCTCAGTCTTAAATATATGGAACATTTTGTTTCCTAGGGTTTATCTGATTCCCCTTCAAGTCCTGAAACAAACTGATGTCCATATAAAGTCTGACATTGTCTGAAGGATTGTGTAGCCTGCTTTTAGATGAACAAATTTAATCTTCCCCCCAAAAAATGTCAGTTTTTCTTTGATTTTCTTGACTGTTAAGGAAGTGAGATGGGAAAAATTTTTTTTTCCAATAAAGAGAGTTTTCATAACAAGTCTTAAGTAATGGCAAAGAATGAATGTCATATACCACCAAAGAAAAGCAAAACAAAATGATTGATGGTGGCCTTGGCCTTTTCATCTCAGAACTGTCTTCCAGTCCTCTGCCTTTCTCTCCACCCTCACTTCCTTCAATAAGCCCATCCTAGCCATGAAATTAAAAGACGCTTACTCCTTGGAAGAAAAGTTTTGACCAACCTAGATAGCATATTAAAAAGCAGAAACATTACTTTGCCAACAAAGGTCTGTCTCATCAAGGCTATGGTTTTTCCAGTAGTCATGTATGGATGTGAGAGTAGGACTATAAAGAAAGCCGAGCACCGAAGAATTGATGCTTTTGAACTGTGGTGTTGGAGAAGACTCTTGAGAGTCCCTTGCACTGCAAGGAGATCCAACCAGTCCATCCTAAAGGAGATCAGTCCTGGGTGTTCATTGGAAGGACTGATGCTGAAGCTGAAACTCCAATACTTTGGCCACCTGATATGAAGAACTGACTCATTGGAAAAGACCCTGATGCTGGGAAAGAATGAAGGAGGGAGGAGAAGGGATGACAGAGGATGAGATGGTTGGATGGCATCACTGACTCAATGGACATGCATTTGGGTGGACTCCGGGAGTTGGTGATGGACAGGGAGGCCTGGCATGCTGCAATCCATGGGGCCACAAAGAGTCAGACACGACTGAGTGACTGGACTGAACTGAACTGAACTCATGAGACTATTACAGTACCTTCTTGTATGTTGTCTTTGCCTTTAGGTGTACCAAATGTAATTAGTCCCCACAAATCCCGCCAGACTTGTCTTGCTAAAAATTCCACCTGATAACTGTACAGGCCTCCTGGTGCATATAAGACAGTCAGATTCCCCACACTCCAGTTCTCACCTATGTTTTCTGTCACATCTCTCACCTCTTCTTTTCAGTCAACCCCCTCAAAAGCTTCATGGAAATACTTACCTATTCTTTGACACATTCTGACCTTTCACAAAAAAATGTGTGTATATAGGGCATTACTCCAAAACAGCTTGCCAGTGAGCTCATGAAGAGTTCTGGGTGACTTAGTACAAACACAAGCTCCCAAACAAACCCTAAATCACTTGAATCAGAATCTCAAGGTTACGAATTAAGGTATTCTTTTGTAACAAGTTCTCAAAAAAATTCATTTAGTCATTTGGTTTGGAAATCTCTGCATAGGCTGACCCATGTTTTGACCAGCATTTTCTTACTGCTGGCAAATTTCAGCTCATTCTTCAAGATCCCACTTAAATTTTGCCTCCTTTGTGAAGACACCTCTACTACGTCAAACACAAAATCAATGCTTACTCACTCTTCCCTCTCAGAGCACTTTATCTTCATTCCTTTGTGACTCTATCTGTTGCACTTTGTTGTTTGAGTCTTGCCTTTCTCCATGAGAAAATACCCTCTGTGTCAATAGCATCAAATGTTTAAGAAGAACAATGTGCAGAAAGTGGGATGAATTGTGCTCGGGAGTTGGATTACATCTGATCTAGACCTTACGGAGAAGTTCTGGGAAGCTTAAGGATGAGGCATCTCCTACTCCTAAGAACTTCTACATTACTCAGAAAAGCCATTCTCCTTCTGGGCTGCCCTACTGAGCCTGTAGCTACTCAGTCCTGGCACACAGTACCATTTCACCACACTTAGGTTTCTAGGCCGACTTGTGAAGCATTATGTTTCTCAAGGGCAGAGCTGCATCTTCTTCATCTCTGTATTCACAGCACACATACTGTCTGATTCTCCTGAACTTTTGTACAACTTTGTATCTCTGGGATCTAAGATGTTGACATCAGTGAAACATCGTGCTTGAGAGCAGGCGATGTGGAGTTAGAGTCTTGGGTTTAAATCCCAGCCACTGGGCACACTGTGATCTTGAACTAATAATTTAACCTACAGTGCCTCAATTTCCTCTTCAGCAAAATTGGAATAATAACAATACTACTTATCAAGTTCTCACCAGGAATAAATAGGTATTGGCATACCTCTTATCACTTAGCAAATGATGATTAAATGTTAATTCTCATGAACTCCATAGTTAATATTTTTTTCCCATGGGTTCTCCAAGTCTTCTTTGGGGTCAGTCATCTGATTTCAAATACTGAAATGTTGCCTGGAATTCCAATCCTGCTATAACCACCCAAGGCAATTGCCATATTGTGAAACATTAGGACCCCAACAAGATTCCAATATCATCCTTCCCCATGCCTTTCTACTCCATGCATCCTGAGAGTATCATTAAGAGGACCATTAAGTCTTGCTGAGTTAGGATACTGCTGCTGCTGCTAAGTTGCTTCAGTCGTGTCCAACTCTGTATGACCCCATAGATGGAAGCCCACCAGGCTGCCCCATCCCTGGGATTCTCCAGGCAAGAACACTGGAGTGGGTTGCCATTTCCTTCTCCAATGCATGAGAGTGAAAAGTGAAAGTGAAGTCGCTCAGTTGTGCCTGACTCTGAGCGACCCCATGGACTGCAGCCTTCCAGGCTCCTCCATCCATGGGATTTCCCAGGCAAGAGTACTAGAGTGAGGTGCCATTGCCTTCTCTGAGTTAGGATAAAAGTGCTCTGTATACAGCACTGTGCAAACATTAGATATTGCTATTATATCACTCCTTAGCTGGGCTTTAAATTCTTTGTTGGCAGAGACCATTCTGTCACACACACTCAACCTATTCTTTTTGACTTTAGGAACCTCAGAAACAATAAACAGTAAAGTGTGTTGAGAAGAAGTGAGCATGAATTCTCCTGCCCTGGACTTCAGACTTTTCGGGAATAGCATGGGTCATGCTGAGAATTTAAGAACTAACTTGTGATAAAGGCTTAAGTGCCACCCTTCCATTTACTGAGGAAGCCTTTCTCTGTATCATTCTAGTGACCTGAAGCTGCCTCTAAATTAGCTATCTTCTTCAGAACATACATAATATGTTCTCTGTGAGTTTTAAGGTTTGTACATTTTTCTCACTGTGCTTCAAAAGTGATTCAAAATTTATGGGAGGCAAGTTATTGAAATGTGCCATAAAAAAAAAGTTCTATATAAAACAAATGGGAATAAAATATCAACTTTATTTAAAAAACTAAGATCAGGATGCAAAATTCTTAGAGCTAGAGAGCACTCTGCTATAATATTAAAAAATAAATGACCCATATGACTTCAAATTAATGCCCTACCTCTCTGAACATATGGAGGAGATGAGTGTATTTTTCATATGGGAATTGCTTCATTCCTCACTGTTTGTCTTAGTTTTGCACTTGTCTTACCCTGTGTTTTGGTCAGTTGAGGCTGCTATCACAAATTATAGACAGGGGGCTTAAACAACAGAAATTATTTCTGACACTTCTGGGGGCTGGAAGTTCAAGATCAGGGTACCAGTGAATACTTGTGTGAAAGTGTGAAATTACTTATCCTATGCATGACCTTGTAACCTTACATATAAAATAAGACAGATAATAGAACCAACCTGACAGGGTCGTCGTGAAGCATAAATGAAGGTGTGTACGTGAAATACCTGGAAAATTGCTTGGCAATCAAGGCTATGTAAGTGTCAGCTGTAATATTAGTGTTACTATTAATATCTTCTAGAGTTGTTGTAAGAGGTGCTATTATATGAAAAAATGGTGCTTCAAGGATTTTAAACTTTAGTGGATATGTTGCTTTTCTGATTCTCTTCACTATTCTCTCATGGCTTACCCTTTTCTGAAGGATTTAAAAAGCAGTGGAGGTGTCAGATTAGTGCATTAGCATTTTCTAGCATTGCCAATTACCATGTACATTCATATCTCCCCCCTCCCAAGTTCACTCTTGCACAGAGCCTAATGTATTGATTATTTCCTGTATACCAGGTGTTTTAGGTTTGTATTCTCTACCTCATTTAGTATTTTTTAAAAAATTCTTTTTAGGCCTTACATTAGGTCTGTGATCCATTTTTAATTAATCTTTGTATACGATTCAAGGTATGATCAGTTGTTGTTGCTATATTTTTGCATAGAGGCATTCAAGTTTTCTAGCACCATTTATTGGTCTGCAATGCATGACATGTGGGATCTTAGTTCCCTGATTAGGGATTGAACTGTGCCCCCCTACACTGGAAGGGCAGAGTCTTAACCACTAAACCACTGGAGAAGTCCCTCTGTTTCATTTAGTCTTTAGCACAACTTGGTGAAAGAGGCATTGTCTTCACCACTTTAGAGATGAGAAAACTGAGTCTCAGAGGGGTGACAGACTTTGCCTAAGTATGATCAGCTTTATACAGAAGAACTGGAATTTCTCCCTGAGTCTTCTGCGCGAACTTCAGAGCCCTTGCTCCCTCTGGCACATGATGTCCTAAGCACGAGTCTTGTGATTCCAGCTGTCTAGGTGTTTCTATATATAAACCGAAGGTGTCAATGATCTAGAAATAGGCCATCCATCAGTGGGCACCATCTGTAGGGCTGTGTCCCAGGGAGCAATGCTCAGTTCCAGTTGAGAAATTCCAATCCTACAAACTCATTAACTCCTCCCTTGCAGTCCTTTCTCCACCTCTGGAAGAGTTTCCATAGAGCTCCATCTAGTGCTGCTTGGCAGGGCCAGTCAGCAGGTCTGGGGGAGTAGAGACAAAGCGCAGGCTTCTCTTGGTAGCCTCTTCCCAAGGACCCTTTCCTGGTGGTACCCAAGGCCAGGTGGCAGTATTGGATGATGGGGACAGCCAGAGAGGAGGATGAGTGTGACCCGACGTCTCCTGACGGATCTATATGTTCCCACCCAAACCTAAAAGAGACAATCACTTTTAAATTCACAAAGTGTACATCTCATTACCCAAATGACTTTCTTTCTCACCATTTATGTATGTATGTATTATCTTTGTGGTTGTTTTT
This sequence comes from Okapia johnstoni, assembly GCA_024291935.2. NCBI lineage: Eukaryota > Metazoa > Chordata > Mammalia > Artiodactyla > Giraffidae > Okapia > Okapia johnstoni. The sequence continues at coordinate 63,324,855 of CM044309.1, forward strand.
TTTTAATTTCCTGCCTTTGCCCATGCTTCTCCCTCATCTTGTAACACCCTTCATATCTTTAAGTCTAACATATGTTTTTGAGACTTCCTCAACCTGAAGATTGTGCTAAGGGGTTTTACTCTGTGCTCATGGGGTCTACCTTATTTCAAAAATGAGTATGTAGCTACAGTGATCAAGACAGTGTAGTACTGGGAAAATAATTGGATGAAATAGAAAAGAGACTCTAGAAATAGACCCACACAAATGTATTTAATGTTTCACAAAGGGAAAAAGGAAATTCAGTGGAGGAAGAATACTTTTTTCAACAATTGGTGTGGAACAACTGAAAATCCACATCCACACAAAATGAAGAACACAAAACTATAAAACTTGTAGAAGACAACATAGGAGAAAGTCTACATTTTTGGTTTGGTGATGACCTTTTATGTACTACACCAGAAGCATAACCCATGAAAGAAAAACATCAGTAAACTAGATTAGATTAATATTTAAAATTTCTGCTCTGCATAAGACACTGTTAGGGGAATGAAAATACAAACTGCAGGCAGGGAGAAAATATTTGTAAAACACAAATCTGATAAAATGTTTCTGTAAAATAGTATACAAGAAATCCTAAAATTGAACAACATGAAAACAAAAAAGTATAGTATAAAAGATGGACTTGAAATATCAAGACATCTTAAGAAAGAAAATACACAGATGGCAAATAAGTATATGAAAAGATGCTCTCCATATGTGTTATGAAGGAAACAATGAGATATCACTACAAATCTATTCAGTTCAGTTCAGTTCAGTTCAGTTCAGTCGCTCAGTCGTGTCCGACTCTTTGCGACCCCATGAATTGCAGCACGCCAGGCCTCTCTGTCCATCACCAACCCCTGGAGTCCAACCAAACCCATGTCCATCGAGTCAGTGATGCCATCCAACCATCTCATCCTCTGTCATCCCCTTCTCCTCCCGCCCCCAATCCTACCCAGCATTAGGGTCTTTTCCAATGAGTCAACCCTTCGCATGAGGTGGCCAAAGTATTGGAGTTTCAGCTTCAACATCAGACCTTCCAATGAACACCCAGGATTGATCTCTTTTAGGATGGATTGACTGGATCTCCTTGCAGTCCAACGGACTCTCAAGAGTCTTCTCCAACACCACAGTTCAAAAGCATCAAATCTATTAGGTTGACCAAAATCCAAAACTACACCAAATGCTAGTGAGGAGGTGGAGCAATAGAAACTGATTCATTGTTGGTGGAGAGGCAGGATAGTGCAGTCACTTTGGAAGACAGTCTGTCAATTTCTTATGAAACTGAACACCCTTACCATACATCCAGCAGTCATTCTCCCCGGTATTTACCCAAAGGAGTTGAAAACTTATGTCTGAATAAAAATTGCACATAGATGTTTATAGCAGTTGTATTCATAAAACACAAAACCTGGAAGCCACCAAGATGTCCTTCAGTAGGGGAATGGGCAAATAAACGGTGGTATGTGCAGACAAGGGAATATAGAGACAAGGGAATATACAGAAAAGAGCTATCGTATCATGAAAAGACATGGAGGAATCTTATGTGCATGTTGCTAAGTAAAAGAAGTCTGGGGGAAAAGAGGCAACTACATAGTGTATGATTTCAAGTATATGACTTCCTTTGGTCAGGAGTATCTCCATTTCCTGAAAAAACGTACATTGTTAACTATGCCTGTGAGACTCTGAGATAGCCGAAACTTCAGTAGCAAAAACAGCCTGATTGTCATCTCGTCTACCGTATTTATTTGTTAGTAAATCATGTCAGTCTTACCTCTCAACTATCAACTTTCCCCCTTTCTTCCCATGTTCTCTGATGCTTTCTTAACCTCATCAACTCTGGACTGAGTTACTACAACAGCTTCCTGACCAGTGATAGTGGATTCTGTGATCTGCCATCTTGCTACCCCTTTTAGGAGAAACACACACATTTCCACAGCCTCCAGAAGTGGCGGCTATAGACAGTTGCTTGTTTTATATCTTCCTGATAATTTCTCTGAATGATAATTGCTTTGTACAAGGTGACCTCCCTTTTTCAGTGTCAACTCGCTGCTAGTGACTGGTTAATTCAAGCATACAGTCCCATGCCACAGTTTCACATGCTGCTGAAAGGCCATCCACTCTTCAGAGCACTCTGTGGGATCCACTGAGGGCCCTGTTGTAACTGCATCACAATTCAACTTCTTCCTCTGCTGAATCAGGCTTCCTGTTCCCAGATGTTATTCCTGAGCACACTTCCTGGAAAACCACCTGCCAGCTAATACCACCTTAGTGTTTTTTTTCCCCCATGGAACATTGACTTAACTCTGTTCCAGGAATGGTCTGAGAAAGCAGATGATAAAATAGGATTTTAGAGTTGTTTTACCCATTTGTTGACTGACAAGGAGGTTTCTATCATGGATGATAACTGGAGTGCAAAAAGCCCCCGGAATGGGGTAACAGGTTACTCTTAAAAAACACTCACTGGTGTTAAACTAGGTTGGGAGGCTTAGAAAGGCAGGAAACCCACTGAGGTATTTCAGAGGCACAACCTCAGTGGTTTAACACATCTGGGGAGATAATAAAGTTAAGAACAATGAAATAGGACAAGTATGCTATTGTGACTGGAGTCAATGCTTTGGTCTATTTTCCCATTATTTGCTGCTAGTACATAAAAATACAATTTAGGTTTTGTTTTTTAGAAATCTTGTATCATAGGAACTTGCTAAATTTACTGTTTCTCATAATTGTTTTGCAGAAGCCAAGAAGCTTTCAACATAAACATTTATTCATCTGCAAATAGAAGTAGTTTAACTTTTGCCTTTTCCATATTCACACATGTTTTTTTTTCTTCCTTTTTTATGATGGCTAGAACCTCCAATAAAATGTTGAATTTAAGGTAACAGTTGGCATCCTTGCTTGTTTGCAATCTTAGGCAGAAAATATTTGATACTTCATCCTTAAGTATAATGGTAAATATAGATTATTTTAGAGTGTTCTTTATTAGACAGAGGAAGTTCCCTTTTATTTCTAGATTGTTGAGAGCTTATTTCATGAGTGGATTGTTGTCCTTTATAAAATGTTACTTATATATCTGTCAAAAAGGTCATATTTTCTCCTTTATTCTGTTATGACTGTGAATTATATTGACTGGTTTTAAAATATTATATCAAGTTTACTTTCTTAGGATCACAATAAATTATCTCTTTATTGATTTCTGAAATCAGTTTGCTAATATTTGTTAAGAATTTTTACATTCATGACCACGAGGAATATTGGTCTGGAATTTTATTTTTTAATAATGTTTTTGTCAGATTTTAATATTCAGGTTATTCAGTTTTTACAATACAAGTTAGTTCTTTTCTGAAAAGTTTGTAAAAGATTCATATTCTTTTTTTCAAGAGTTCAAGATAGTTGACCAATGAAGCCATTTAGAACTGAATTTGTGTGTGTGTGTGTCTCTGTGTATGAGTGTGTGTGTCTTTAATAGATATACAGTTAGTCAGATTTTCTTTTTCATTTTTGGTCCATTTTGGTAAATTGCATTTTCTGAAGTATTTGCCATTTCATCTTAGATGTCAAAATTATTGGCATAGAGTTACTAATAATCTCATTATTTTAATATATATAGGATTATAACAATAATCCCTCTTCCATTTCTGTAATTTTTATTCTCTCTGTCTTCATCAGTTTAGCTAAGCTTTTATGAATTCTGGCGATTTTTTTAAAGCTTCAGATTTTGATTTTTTTCCTCTATTGCTTGGGTGTTTTCCATTTCAATGATTTATGCTCCTATCTCTATTATTTATTTCCTTTTTACCTCCATTGAATTTACTATGCTCATTTTTTCCCCTAACTTCTTAGGGTGGAATCTTAGTTCATTGTTTAGGCTATTTACTTTTATAACATTAGCATTTAAATCTAAAAATTTCTCACTATTCATTGCTTAATTTGCATCACACATTATTATGTTTACATCATCTTTTATTTATTATTAGTGTCCCTTTTTCCTGTCTGCTTTTGAATTATTTGAATATTTTTAGAATCTAATTTAATATATCTATTGGATTTTTAGCTTTACTTCTTTAGATCATTTTTTAGTGATTACTATAGGGCTTGGCATATATATCTTTAATCTTTCACATTCTACCTACTGTTGATAGTAACGTTTGACATAAAATGTAGAAATCTTGCAATCACGTCGGTATATTCACTACTCTCATTCTATTTTATATACTATAGTTGTCATTATGTATACACACAATTCCAACAAAACAATGTGATAATTTTGCTCCACACAGTCATCAGTAAAATGAAGCAATTGAAAATGGAGCTACTCTTCCATTTTTGCCCAGTTACTTAGTTCTTCAAATGCCCTTCGTTCCTTTTGAAGAACCAAATATCCATGTGGTATCGTTTCCTTTCAGCCCAAAGAATTTCCTCTAGTATTTCTGGTAGAACAGGCTTCCCAGAGACAAATTCCTACTCTTTTATATGAAATTGGTTTTCGTTCACTGTCTTCTGATCCTCATGGTTTCTGATGAGTAGTCTGTATTAATTCAAATCACAATTTCCCTGTATGTACTGCTTCATTTCTCTCTGGCTCCTTTCTCTTCATGTGTGGTTTTCAACATTTTGACTATGGCATGTGGTGGTGATGTACCTAGGTGTGACTAACCCATAAGAATAAAGTGAGAAGTCACAGAAACTGTAAGCAGATATAGGCTACTGGGGAGCAATATTAAATTGGCTTCCACAGTGACATAGTTCAATGGCCTTGTTGAGAAAAGCTACCACCCAGTCCATTGAAGGAATGGATCTTTATCTGCACGGTAGGAAATGTGATTTCCAATGTGTTTGTGGTTTATCATTTAAAAGCGAAGTTTACTCTCAGTATGAAATATAAAAAAGAGAATCATAATGAAAGGAGCCTTGGACCTTGGATCTTACTCCAACTCTAATATCCACTCGTGGGGGCAAGCTACACTTCCTCACTGGGCCACCAATTTCTATGCATAAATCTAAGAGCTTCTAATAGGTGACTGCTAAGCCTTTGACTGTGTGGATCACCACAAACTGTGGAAAATTCTTAAAGAGATGGGAATACCAGACCACCTGACCTGCCTTCTGAGAAATCTGTAGGCAGGTCAGGAAGCAACAGTTAGAACTGGACATGGAACAACAGACTGGTTCAAAATTGGGAAAGAAGTACGTCAAGGCTGTATATTGTCATCCTGCTTATTTAACTTATACGCAGAGTACATCATGAGAAACGCTGGGCTGGATGAAGCACAAGCTGGAATCAAGACTGCCGGGAGAAATATCAATAACCTCAGATATGCAGATGACATCACCCTTACGGCAGAAAGTGAAGAAGAACTAAAGAGCCTCTTGATGAAAGTAAAAGAGGAGAGTGAAAAAGTTGGCTTCAAGCTCAACATTCAGAAAACTAAGATCATGGCATCTGGTCCCATCACTTCATGGCAAATAGATGGGGAAACAGTGGAAACAGTGACAGACTTTATTTTGGGGGTTCCAAAATCACTGCAGATGGTGATTGCAGCCATGAAATTAAAAGATGCTTACTCCTTGGAAGAAAAGTTATGACAAACCCAGACAGCATATTAAAAAGCAGAGACTTTACTTTGCCAACAAAGGTCTGTCTCGTCAAGGCTATGGTTTTTCCAGTAGTCATGTATGGATGTGAGAGTTGGACTATAAAGAAAGCTGAGCACTGAAGAATTGATGCTTTTGATCTGTGGCTTTGGAGAAGACTCTTGAGAGTCCCTTGGACTGCAAGGAGATCCAACCAGTCCATCCTAAAGGAGATCAGTCCTGAATATTCATTGGAAGAACTGATGCTGAAGTTGAAACTCCAATACTTTGGCCACCTGATGTGAAGAATGACTCATTGGAAAAGACCCTGATGCTGGGAAAGATTGAAGGTGGGAGGAGAAGGGGACGACAGAGGATGAGATGGTTGGATGGCATCACCGACTCAATGGACATGAGTTTGAGTAAACTCCAGGAATCGGTGATGGACGGGGAGGCCAGGCGTGCTGCAGTCCATGGGGTCGCAAAGAGTTGGAAACGACTGAACTGAAGTGCTTTATTCTTTCTATGTTTCTAGAACTGCTTAAAGCTGCAAAAGCTCAACAGTAGAAAATGACTGGGTGGATTTTGCCAACATCTCTTATAAACTCACATTGCTGCATGGTGCTCCTTAGCTGATGAAGGAAAGTAGAGATTTTCATCTTCAAACCAAATATAAAATTAAGTCATCTCTTCATTGAACTCCTTAACCATGTTACTTCTGAAATTAAAGAGTCTATCGTATCCAGCCTCCCCAGATGAATTTGTGGTTTTTGTTTCTTAGTGGAGTACAATCTGTCCCTATGTCTTATTTTTTTAAAATAGTTAAAGATGTGCTCCTGTGTAAACAAACTCTTGTAGCCATAGTAACAGGAAGCAAAGCTACCCAGGCAGTGATGAATTGGGCCAGGAAATCTTTTTATCTGAAAAAAATCTCCACTTTTGTTGTTTTGATTAGGTTTAATTTCTGTAGAAACTCGGGTTCTTTTAGATAAAAATACAGACAGGGAGGCCTACGATTGTTATTATAAGTTTTAACTTATTTAAATAGGGTAAATTAAAAAGTTTAAAGTTGCCTTGGACATCAATTTCTCTAATTTTCTAAGGTAACTATAGCCTATACTAAAATGAGTGAACTAAGGGAAGAAGTTGGAAAAGTATTTATCGATGGCTTTCTAAGTGCCAGGTCCTTTATACATGCAACGTAACACTTCTAATCAGACAGTTGTGTAGGACAGTTAGATTTATTTGTACTTTAGAGATAAAATTAAGGCTCAGAGACTTTAAATTACTTAAGGTCACATAGGATGGTTTATAAGCTGTTGTGTGTAGTTTATAAGCTGTGGAGGCAATATTCAAATCCACAGTATTTGAATTTCAAACACTGTGACTCTAAAGTGTCTGTTTTTCCCACTGGGCCATGTTGCTTCCTGCTACATCATAATATAATTTTTATAAACATAGACTAGAACATGAGTTTCATGATTCCAAGACAAATGTTTTTCCATAAATTGTATTATTTCTCTTTCTGACTCTCCTTAATCTTAGTGTGAGTTTCTGCAACGTCTAAAAACGATGAGAAAAGAAACATTGACAGTGGTTAATACTTATTAAGAGATTGTTGTGTACCTAGGGCAATACTAAATAATAGATTACTGTATTCATTTCTCAAATAGATCTTTAAGTTTAGTATCATGAATGTTCTTTTATGCAGGTACAAAATGGAAGCTTACAAAAGTGAAATAACTTGCCAGATTCCCTGGAAGTGCTGAGACAGAAGGGCACCACTCAGAGCAGGTCAAGGCAATTCCTACATTGCGGAGGAAGTTGCTTCAGATGACCTCTTTTGTCCTTCTAAACACTTTGGTTATTCTGAGAATAAGATGATGTTCAAATGCATGTTAAAAACCAGTGGTTTTGGTGGTCAGCAAAGAGACAGCTTGGCATGTGCTGACTTGTCAAGAGGATGTACAGGTGTGAATATTTTTAGTTTTAAGGATATGTTGCAAACTGGTGAGATGGAAATCTGGATGTAGTTAAAACACGACATCTTCCTCTTGGCATTTTGTCATCCTGTGGAGTCATAGCTATTGATAAGAGGGTTTATTTCTCTAGTCCTCAATTCCCTCATTATTATATGGAAGGGGTTAAACTAGATGAGCTCCAAGATTTCTTCTAATTTTCTACATTCTAGAATTATATTATTCTATTCTGTCTCTCCCCTCCTCCCTCCCTCTCCATCTCCCTGCTTCTGTCTACTTTCCTGCCTTCTCCTATAAAACACGTTGTCAAGATGACATCATTGATTAAAATTATTTCAAATAAGGATATTAACAGCCACATGTGACCATTTAAATTTACATAAGTAAATTTAACAAAGAAGACATTTTGCTCTGGACCCCCAGAAACCCTTCTCATATTTTAGTGATTACTTTATCACTCTCTCCAGAGAAATTTATGGACAGGAAGGTGCCCCAGAATTTTAAACATTTATGCAACTTCACAAAGATAGCCTGCCTTTATTGATATTAATGAGAGGTCACAAATTTAAACTGTGAACACCCATAAAGCAATGCAAATGGTGCTAATTGACACATTTATCTGTATCTATGGATGGGAGATAAAGTACTGGACTTGGAAACAAACAAAAGACCATCTTAATTTTGCTTCTTAATGGCTGTGTTACCTTGGGTATATAACTTAATCTCCACTAACTCACAGTTATTTTCATTTGCAAGTGAGAGATAACATTTGCTTTGTCCTATGTCTGCAGTGAACATGAAGAGAGATATCTGAGTGAAGATGAATTGGACCTCTGATCCAGTGCTGGTTCATAATCAGCATCACATATTTATGAATATGACTCCAGGCAAAGTTGTGAGATGCTTTATCCAGCAATCTCCTAACAGCATGTTTCTGTCTCTTGCATGGTTCACTCTATCTGTGTGCTATTCCCTACAACATCTTACCCTCGCAAACATACACCATGACACAAATGATGTGCAGAAGCTCAGACCTCACCATTGGATTGGAGATGCAGGTGTCTGCATTCTCACAACACAATTTGCCTAGATTTTAGCTTGTGGAGCCCCTTCTTTGCCATTAAATGACCCTCCCTTAGCAGCTGTTGAGTAGTTAACTTGTCCTTTTCCTTGCCTTCTTCATCTAACTTACCTGTTCTGTGAACTCCCAAGTGTCCTGGTCACACATACCAGCTCAGAAAGCAGTCTAGCAAATCAATGGTTGCTAATAGATTCTCAAAACTGTAGTTGATTATGACTTATTTTATTATGCCTAGAAGCAGCTGTTTTACCACTGGAGCTATCTGTTCCTCATACAAACACATTATAGCCTCCTCTTGTAGTAGCGAAAAAGGTAGTACAAGGAATTAAAATCCATATAGCTCTTACACACATTATTGCTGTTCACATTTTATGTGAACATTGACTCACTTCATTACTCCCCTGCTCCCCACCTTGATGTAAGTGGCTTTTACTCCTTTTCGTTCCCTATTAAACCCTGGACTAAGTCAACTCTAGGTCCACTTAATGTTGAGGGTAGGAATTCTGTGTGTTCATTTGTGTATCTAAAGCATCTAGTATAGATCCTAGTATATTGGATAATGCTGAAAGAAAGAGAGAGGGGTAGAAGGATAGTGAAGGAGAAAAAGATAGAAAAGAATTAATATTTGGGTTGCAAGATGGCTGGCTCCAAACCATAGAGAGAGAGATCCAGGTCATTTGGTTCATAACTACTTAATGTGAACCTCAATTCTGATATATTTTCCTGTGTGTGTATGTGGTTGTGTGTGTATGTGTGCATTTGCGTATACTCAGTTGTAACTAACTCTTTGCAACCATGTGGACAGTAGCCTGCCAGGTTACTCTGCCCTTGTGATTTCTCATGAAAAAAATATTATAATTGGTTGCCATTTCCTTCTCCAAGGGATCTTCCTGACCCAGGGACCAAACTTGTGTCTCTTGCATCTCTTGCATCTGCAGGCAGAATCTTTACTGCTGCACTACTTTGGGAAGCCATATTTTCCTCTAGATTTAGGGAATTTTTATAAGGTGTAAACCCTGAAAGAATCTTTTATTGGATAGAGTCTGTTCAACTCAATAGATAAACATTGAACACGCCCTTGTTCCAGTCACTGTGCTTCACTCTGGAGCTACACAGGTAGCATAGGGGTTGCTCCAGCCCTCTGGAAGATTAGTAATGTTGAAGGCCATGCAGACCTTTACACATTATCAATATAATGCAAAAGGAATATCATATGCCTGTCTGATACATAGTTAACACAATGGAAGATGTTTAATCTATCATAAGGAAACTGTCTGGAAGGGATGTTTAAGTTGTGTTGTCACAACGTCATTGTTTTGCATATAAGAACACTGAAGATCAGTGATATATAAGATATATATATATATCTCTAATAAGAGATAAGAATTAGAATTTTGTTTTGTTGTTTGTTTTTTATATTTATTTTGGCTGTGTTGGATCTTAATTGTGGCATGTGAGATCTTCAATATTTGTTGCAGCATGAAAGATCTTTTAGTTATGCCTTGCAAACTCTTAGTTGCAGCATATGGGATCTAGTAACCCAGGCCCTCTGCTTTGGGAATGCAGAGTCTTAGCCACTGGACCACTAGGGAAGTCTCAAGAATTAGAATTTGAACCAAGGAAAGCTGACCAAAAGTTTATGTATTAATCACTATTAACCAACAAGAAACAGAGATAGTAAATTTCTTCTGCTAACTTTGGATTATCCTAGGCTAGGCAGGTAGTTTGGGGCTTTCTCTGATGGCTCAGTGATAAAGAATCCACCTGCCAATGCAAGAGAAATGAGTTTGATCCTTGGTTTGGGAAGATCCTCTGGAGAAGGAAATGGCAACCCCCTCCAGTATTCTTGCCTGAGAAATCCCATGGAGAGAGGAGCCTTGTGGGCTACAGTCCATGGGGTCACAAAGAGTCAGATACAACTTAATGACTAAATAACTACAACAGGAAGGTTGTAGTATGCTTGACTCAACAACCCAGTTTCTTTGCTCCAGCCCAGGGAAACCACTCAGAATGCCAACAAAAGTGTATTTCTTTGAAACTCTCTGGTGTCTACAAATCCAGTGGGCTGCTTTTGTTTGTTTCAAACATATCCGAAGACATGTCATACACCCATCTCATATCTCCACGGTCCCTTAAAATAGACAAATGTACCTCATTCCTTTAAGGTCCAAAGAGCCCAGCAGATAGAGCTGGGAGAGCACTGTGGCCTGCAGCTCTCTTCCCACTCCTGGGGGCCATGCTCTGCTCTCATACTATGCTCTAAGAGATTGTTTATCCTTGGTCAGTTTCCATGGCAACCACTTCTCCCACAGTACTATCTTTTTATTAGAGGAATTGCTAAAAGAATAAAAATATATGGAAAATAATTAGGAGATTTTATTGCAAGCTTTCTCCAGAGTGTGGCAGGTAGGGAAAGGAGGAGAAGGTGAAGACTTTAAGACTCTAGCAAAAAAGAAAAAAAAAAAATTCACAGCACTGTAGGCAATTGTATTAATGCAAAAGATGTAATCTCATAGCCAAAGTGGAGTGTAATTTCCTGTCTCTGCTGTGGGAATACGTGCATTTTCATTTTTACTTGTCGATGGTTATGAGAGGTAGGTGAAAGAGGTTTTACACATGGTATGTTAGTTCTAGACATGATTCTGTCTGGATTAATGAAATTGAAGTGTTCAAAGAATTTAGTTGCTGATGGCTGTTGAATCAACAAAAAGCACTACATCTTTGTTTGGTGTTGATCAATAAAGAACTGCTTCATCTAGGAGTCTAAACTTGAAGGCAATAAAAGCTCCTTTGGGGAGCCTTTGAAAATAAGATGAGGTAAGAATAATCACTGAATTGGGAATCTGGATACCTGTTTTCTATCCCCCAGACAGTAAGTCTACTATCCATGTGATCTGGAGCAAGGCATCTAAACTCTCTACTGTTCTGTTTCCCCATCTATGAAAGAAGCAGTTTGGATTTGATGGTTCCAGCAAGTTCTGAGAATCTTGAGCATCCATGTTTGTGAGTTCTGGGGTGCTTTATCAAGATGGCAAGGAAAGAAAAAGTAACCAAGAAAGGTCTGATAATGACAATAGTGGCTGATACTTTCTAACGAAATCAGATTTTTGTGTTGGACAGGGTGTTATAGGCTTTATGGGCATTACCTCACCAAATTTAATGATTAAGTTGTGAGGGAGTGATTATTGCCCCCATTTGGCAGATGAAAAAGTTGAAGACTAAGGAGATGGAACACAGAGTTAGTAAGTCACAGAGCTAAACTTCAAACCCAGGTCTGCCCTACCCAAATGGAGAAACACAACTGCATCCTAGCCTTGCCATGAGAGATAAAATTAAGACTGACTCCTTGTATCACCTTGAACACACACATGGAATATCCAGTTTTTGTTAATCACCAAATCCAAAACACTAAGGAAAAACCAAAGTGCCCTCATTGCAGGAAACCATACTCCAGGCAAAGTTATCTCTCTGCATCGTTTATGTGCAGTTAAGAAGTGCCTGGCCAGATGCACCTGTGAGAGCAGAACCTGGGAATCAGAAGAACACCATTTTGGATGAGATCCGTATTCTCCTACTGCTGTACCCCGCACCACCATTCCTCTCCTGAAAACAGAGAGACGCGGCATATGCAACGTCCTCTGAGAGGTCTCTTGAAGATAGGGTTTCTGTAACCTGAGCACCTAGAGCAGAAGTGGTCACTGGTAGCGTCTGAAAAAGATTAATATTCTATAATCATCAATTTTGATTCCAAGCTACTGATCTTACTAAGTTGGCTCTGGGTCTCTAGTAAATTGCACCCAGATTCCTCTCTGTTGTAAAAACCACTGACTACCTTCACAATACTGCTATGTATGCCAAGGGTTTACCTACATTCCAGTTGCCCAAAAGAGTCCCAGTCTGTTTTACTGGTGTAATTGTAATGGTAATAGTGACCTTTCCACTTTCAAAAGTACATATTTCAAAAGTTTGCACAACAAATTATATGGTTCACCTGGTGTGCCACACCATTACCATTGACGTTCATACTCTCATTGGAGATACAAAGAGACTCTAAAGACATAAGCAAGGACTTCATAAGGGTTTTGAAAATTATTTAGTAGCATGAAAGGGACAGTTTTTCTAAAGAAAGAAACAGAACTCAGAACTAAGAAAGAGAATCAAGCTGCTTATCATCAATATTATTAAAAGGTGAATTTCTTAGAAACACTGATAGGTAAGAATGCAGTGGGAGACTTCACAAGGTAACTTTCTGATCGGTAGTTGTAAATGATAAGGAATAAAGCACAAGGAAGGCAAGGGGAGGCCAAAGCTTGTGGCAGGTGGCATGTTAACAGATGGCAGAGAAAAGCAGAGCTGCTTAGCTTTTAAGCACCTGTTGTTTAACTCAAAGCGGATAATTTTCAAACTGCAAGGCATAGAACAGATGCAGTTAGTTGGCAATTGAAGGCTACAATAGATGATAAGATAATTAGGGAGCAAGCCCTACCTTCTTTATATTCGCTCCAGATGCAGACAGATTACATTCCAAGGTACCAAAACATCTTGCTAATATGAGTAGAGAGGAATTGCAAGTCATCTTGTAGAATCATGTAGAAGGAAAAAGTATTAGAAAAACCGGAAATGAGGAAGCGCTACCCTGAATTCTGACAGATTACAAAACCAACAAAGAGATAAGATCTTTTATTAATCCCATTAAAATTCTGGGATAGATTATATATGTGTGTGTGTGTGTGTATATATATATATATATATATATATATATGTAGTTTTATATATATATAACTATAGTTATAACTATGTAGTCATATATATATATATATATATATATGTAGTTATAACACATCAAACCAATGGGTGTTCTAGAAAGCCCATATAAGTACACCTGGAATAACTTAAGGTTTTATTTCCTAGTTTGATGAAGTCATTAGAATATTTGAAGAGAGGAAAGACATAACTTTTACATTGCTTTGATGTTAGCAATATATGGGACAAGGTCTCCCCTGATAGTCTTTATCAACTTGTTATAAAAGTGAATGCTATATAAAGTGGATCATACCTCTTATACTACTCCTAGAAGATCCTTTAATGTTGTTGTTTAGTAACTAAGTCGTGTCCAACTCTTTTGTGACCCCATAGACTATAGCCCACCAGGCTCCTCTGTCCATGGGATTTTCCAGGCAAGAATACCATAGTGGGTTGCCATTTTCTTCTCTAAGGGAATCTTCCCAACCCAGGGATCAAACCCACATTTCCTGCATCAGCAGGTGAATTCTTTACCACTGAGCCACCTGGGAAGCCCAGAAGATCCTAGTTTCTTCCTATTAACAGAAAAGTTATAGCCCAAGGTAATACAGGAAGAATTTGAGGAGCCAGGTTTCAAACCCAGGCAACAAGGTCTTAAAATGCATTCATTAGCTATGTTACAATGCCTCTCCATTCCATAAGATGTAGACAGCTCTTTAATAAATGTACAGGTGGCATAAAACCAGAATAAAAGGCAAATGACAGAATCAATGTTTGAAAACATCCAGAATGTTTCTGAATGTTTGGAATATGGTTCAAAATTTTGCAAAAATGCAACAAATATTCCCTAATTCTATGTATTAGTTTTACACTAGATACCATTAAGAGAAAAACTTCATTAGCAAATGATTCCCATTTTCATGAACTTTCTATAGTAAAGCCCATGTTCCATGATTAAGAAAAAACAAGGGTAAGTATAGAAGTTTAAAGTGCAAACTTTGGAATCAGCCAAAACTGGACTTAAGTTTATATCAACTGCAAATCATATCAACTCACCCACATTACTTAGCCTTGGAAGCAAAAAAAAAAACCAAAAAACAAAAAACAAATCATCTATGCTGGTCCGAACTTGTTAACCAAGACTAATGAGTGCTGTACCAAGATAGCTTTCAATTCAGGATGAGGAAAGCTGCCCTAACAATTAGAGCAGTGATAAATAAAAGCTGTAGCATCTTCAACATTGGATGTACTTACTTGGAAATTAGATGATTGTCTTCCATTGAGTTCAGAACCTACTCACTTTCCCCATCTCCTTCCTTCTCTTAATATCCTTGATATCCTCCAGGAAAATTGAAAACCCTTGATCTCCCTCCCCTTTCTGTCTTCACCTTTTTTCCCTTTTGGTTCACTCTCATCAGTGCCAAGTTATCTCTTTCTCTCTTACCTTCCCCTTTTCCCAGTGCTGGAGAGCTCCACCATCTAGTTTGGTAACACCACAGGATGGACTGCCTGCGGTCATAGTACCTGGGTTCAAGTCTTGGCCCTGACTTTTACGTGTGTGTGACCTTGAGAAAGTCTTTAAACTCTTTGGAGCCTCTTTTGTAAAATGAGAATGAACAATGGTTCACACACTAGTGTGATAGTTCACTGTGATTTTATATGAGAACTTATTCAGAAGTCAAGTATGTGGATATATATTTACCTGTTTATTGTGAATAAAAATGGCTTGGGAACTATGGCTTGAGATATTATCAGAATCAAGTGTTTTCATGTAATTCCTGAGGAACAGACATCTCCGTAGAACTACTGGCCTCCTCAGTCTAGACTAGACCATGGAGGAACCCAGAATCTGTGAGTGTCAAAAAACAGCTCCTCTGCAAAATTAAAGAGAAAAGAAGGCTAGATGATGCATATTAATACCTTACTAATTTCACAAACCCACTAAATAAACTTATTCCTATAGAAAGAAGTGAAAGCAGGAATGGAGGAAAGGGCCAATGCTTCTTCCAAGAGAATGATGCAGAGTCAATTTCATGGACCCAGACAAACACTCTAAAAGAAAACAGTACCACCTACAGAAAAAGGCAATAAATAGGAATCCAGGTATAGGATGCTATGGTGTTCTAGGCTGTACACAAAGAGAGCTTTGCTGGTGGATGGAGTCTGTGGGGAAAAAGAAAAGAGGATGTTTGCTTCAGTATTTTACTAGAGCAAGTGAAGTCATAAAATCTGTTTAGTCTAGTACCTGAGACTGCCCATGTACAGAGAAGCAAAAGTTTAAGACAAGTCACTTCAGTTCATGGATGATGATGTTATTGATGGAGACAGAAAGTCGGGATAATGAAAACAGTTTGCAATAAATGTACACATTTTCACCTTTTTCTGATTATTTTACCAGTGCCACTTATTGATATTGACTATCCCTCTCTTGTGCTATTTATGCTTTGCCAACATGTGAGTGCAACACATCTTAAATTTTTTATTTACCTAATAGTTTTGCTATAGAGTTCTCAGTCAAAAGGCATTATTCAGAGAGCAAAGCATTCAAGGGAGATGCTTCATGCCAGAAGATTCAAGTATTGTAACTTCAGATATTGCCTAACGTAGTATTTTAATATCATTATCATGCTGCTGCCTTCAATGAGGTTTTGCCGCAGCTGGCTTTTTTCATTTGTTGTTTTTGGGTTATAATAGAATATAGTAGCTTCCAAGGACAAAAAAACTCAATATACACTGCTAAAAATACCTTGGTGTTATCCCAGCCTGTAGTCCTGCCAGCCTTAAAAGGGAAGGAAAGAACAGCAGAGATAGGTTTTCAGGCCTTGGCATTTAGGATTCTATTTGATGATTTCCAAATCAATGCACCAGAAATGTGGTCTTTATTTCTTTTGTTAGGACGGCTCTCCTGCCTTGTTTCTCAGTAGCAGAAAAAGCACAGTAGACACTGCACTGTTGAGGTTCCACTGTGCATTTCTCTGTGTCACCCCACTTTCAGATTCTTGCTCACAAGGCTGGGCATGGTAAAGTTCCATGGAAGGGGCGTGTGAGTGTGTGTGCTGGGGACTGGGGAGGCACGTGGGCGTTGACTGTTCCCAGAAGCTCAATTTCAGAAATTAGGGGAGTCTGGGAATAATGCCCAGAAGCACAAGTTTAAAACTCCTTTTCTCAGCCTCTGTCCAGGCAATGAGGAACTTAGCTTCTTGGGATTAGTCCAAACTGCTCTCTGGCTTATGACGTTTTCTCGAACTAGAGAAAGTATTTTTCGGTTAATGTACCTTCACTACTGCTGATGGGAGAAACTGGCAGTTGATAGAAGTTGACATCAAATTTGATATCATTAAGCTAAAAACAACTACTGAGACCCTTTCAGATGTCCAGAACTTTTTTAGGCCCTGTGGGGAATAGAAAATTTCAACAGGACTCTCACTCCCCTAAAATTCAACTTATGCTAATAGCATCGAACTTTGAGTCTTGGGTGAGTTTATGGTAGAATTCAAAGGAAAATCTATCATAAATACAATCTGGATTAGCTTCTGGAGAAGGTGGTGAGTGTGATGAGACTTTAAGGATGAACAGGATTTGAATGAAATGAAGTCCAACATATGAGACATGTTGACAATAGCAGGTTATGGGTTCTTTTGGATAACTTGAGCCAACTAGGGAAGAGCTTATTGTTTAGAGTTACTTAGGGCAGTTATTAAAATGCCATTTGAGCCAGAATTGATTTAACAAATGAGTTCTGAAATCAACTAGGCCTAGGTTTTAAGCTTGGATTTTCTCTCCTACAGTCCTGGGTAAATTAACTTAACCATTATCAACTTCACATCCCTGAAATAGGTAAGTGATACATACCACCTGAGGTAGCATTGAAGAATAAATTTTATCATTTAATTTTTCAACTAGTATTCTTTATGCCATCTTTGTACCAGGTATATACAATGCAAAAATTCTAGGCACTAAATTATAAATGTAAACAGACAAAAATGATTATGTAAATATTTTGGGGGGCTCCAAAATCACTGCAGATGGTGATTGCAGCGATGAAATTAAAAGACACTTACTCTTTGGAAGGAAAGTTATCACCAACCTAGACAGCATATTAAAAAGCAGAGACATTACTTTGTCAACAAAGGTCCGTCAAGTCAAGGCTATGGTTTTTCCAGTAGTCATGTATGGATGTGAGAGGTGGACTATAAAGAAAGCTGAGCGCCGAAGAATTGATGCTTTTGAACTGTGGTGTTGGAGAAGACTCTTGAGAGTCCCTTGGACTGCAAGGAGATCCAACCAGTCCATCCTAAAGGAGATCAGTCCTGGGTATTCATTGGAAGGACTGATGTTGAAGCTGACTCCAATATTTTGGCCACCTGATGCAAAGAGCTGACTCATTGGAAAAGACCCTGATGTTGGGAAAGATTGAAGGCAGGAGGAGAAGGGGAAGACAGAGGATGAGATGGTTAGATGGCATTACCGACTCAATGGACATGAGTTTGGGTAGACTCCAGGAGTTGGCGATGGACAGGGAGGCCTGACATGCTGCGGTTCATGGGGTCACAAATAGTCGGACATGACTAAGCAACTGAACTGAATGGAAATTGTCCACCTCATGGCAAAGAAAAAGAAATCCACTAATGATGGCTTTTAATTTGATGCTTTGAGCTTTATGGAAGAGGAGCTGAAGTGGGGGGAATTGTGATTCAGAAATATAGATCCATCCTGAGTGAGTAGAATAGAGTAAGGGTGGGCAGAGAGGCCAGCTAAGAAGCTATTGTAACAGACCACATAATAAGAGTGTCAACTAGGGTGGGGGCAGTGAATAAGAAAATTGCTGAGGGGAAGAGTTCAATATGGCACATTGCCCCCTAGAATTTTATGCCAACATATCCAAGAATAGTTCTGAGTTCCCAGTCTCACCCATCATGAAAGAATCATCACTAGACTTTCCACTGAGTATATATTAAGGCATCCTGACCTTTATTTACTTCTGAGAACAGCAGTTTTCCCAGGATCCCAGTTGGGAAAGAGGCTTATAAATAAACCATTTTGCTTGTTCACTGAACTAGACTGTCATTTGCAACAATATGCTGACTCAGGTGAAGCTGAGTGAGACCGACTGTTAACGTGAAGGTCTTTGAGGGGAAAAGAAACAACACTGCTCTTCCCCTTAAGTCAGAGGAAGCAAAATCAAGGAGGCTGTGGTTTCAGCTCATTAAATGATCCCAAGTGTATTCATCAAATGCCTTGTCAAAAGTTGTATTATCGACAAAGGGATTCTCTTTTCTCTAATTGTGTATAGCTTGGAGCCTAAGAAATTGCCTGTTCTAGAGACAAGTAAACCCTTTCCTCCCTGCAAAGATAGAAATTCTTGATTTGTAAATCATAAGTACACTTGGAGGAAGAAAGCAATGACAATCGCAACAGTAAATAGTGTTTATGGAGCTCTTGACCAAATGCTGGAGCACTTAGCATTTGTTCAGTGCATTATACACCTGAATTAATTCAACTAACAATTAATGGAAAACATACTATTATGCCCCACTGTAAGGAACCCAGAAACTTGATTAAGAATAACAGAATAGTTATCATCAAGGAAAGACCAACACCATCTTAAAGTAGAAGCTTACAAGGAAATGTTAAACCATGCTTTCCCAGTAAAATACTGAAAAGAACTTGATGGGAGTCTACTGTCTGCCACAGGGAAGCCTGACTTGAAATCCTAGAAATGTTCCAGCAAAATTGCAAACTCTCCTCCTGTTTTCCAACTCAGGACCTCCTGCCAGACCCTTTTTTTCCTTCCCCCTTTTTGATTTCATAACTTTTTGCTCCTTCTTGTCAATCATTTCCAGTTCACCCTCCTCATTACCATCCAAACCCTTTCCTCTTTTTCTCAATATTTATTTTTTTAATTGATTGGTTTACAAAATTGGTTGGATTTCTGTCATACATCAGCATGAATTAACCATAGGTGTACATATGTCCCCTTCCTCTTGAATTGCCCATTCCCACCCCTCTTGTTTATTACAGAGCCCCAGTTTGAGTTCCCTGAATCATACAGCAAATTCCCACTGGCTATCTACTTACATATGTTAGTGTATATGCATCCATGCTACTCTCTCACCCTCTCCCTCTTCTCCCCAAGCCTTGCCCATAAGTCTGTTCTCTATGTCTGCATTTCCATTGCCACTCTGCGAACAGATTAGTCAGGAATCCCTTTCCTCCTATTTTCCACTTCTCCACCCTGCCAGGGAGCTTAGTAGTACAGCTTGGTGAAACCATAGAGTGAGCATTGCTCTGGGGTCATAGTGTCTGTGTTCAAATCTTGGCTCTGATCTTTATTGTCTGACCTTGACAAAGATCTTCAACCTGAGCCTCATCTGTAAAAGGAGTGAACAGTGCTTAACAAACTAGTGTGATAATTCAGTGTAATTTTAAATAGATAGAAAAATAGAGATACACACATATATATCTATATAGATATATAGGCATATGCCAGTATATCTCAATATCTATATATATATGTATGTAAATGTCGATATATACACATATAGTTGAGACATAAATCACAATCTGTAATTTTCTTAATTAGCTATTTGTTTACCTGTTTAACATTTTTCTAGTGCAAAACTGCAACCTGCAGTAGGAAGGAAAATTGGTCTGTTTTGCTATTGTATCATCCTCAGTGCCTAGAACAGTTTCTGGGACATAGTAGGTTATTTATTAAATATTTTTGCAAATAGTAAATGGATGGATTGCTGATGCTTAATAAATGTTTGTTTCTTTCTGAGCTTCAAGCAAACATTGGTGAGCTTTGCTTCTGTTCCTAAGCTGTAACCTGAAGGAAAATTGCATAATCATGCTAATTGACTTCATAACAAATTTATGGTTTCCAGTCTCAGCTAGGCTCTAAGTGTTTCTTGATAACTCTTTAATATGTGTCTACTCAACATCCTTTCTTTTTTTTCCAAAACAGCTCTTTATAACATCTTTTCTTGAGTTTTCTCATTCTCCAGTCTACCCTCCCTTCTATCCATCTACAGAGAAAAATAAGAGCCCCTATGGCTTCACTCAGCCTTTGATGTCCCTTCAGTCTTGTGATGGTTAATATTTTGTGGGAAGTTGACTAGGTTAAATGATGCCTAGATAGATGGTAAAACATTACTTCTGACGTGTCTGTGAGGGTGTTTCTGGAAGACTTTAGCATTTGATTCCCAGACTGAGTTAATTCATGCCAATGTGGGTGGGCATCATCCAGCCCACTGTTGAGGGTTGAACAGAACAAAAGAGGAGAGAAAGAGAGCATTTGCTCTCTGTTTGAGCTGAGGCATCCATCCTCTCTTGCTCCCAGACATTGGTTCTCAAGCCTTTGGATAGGGGCTGAATTACAGTACTACACCAGCTTTCCTGGGTCTCCAGCTTACAGATGGCAGGCTGTGGGATTTCTTGACCTCCATAACTGCATGAGTCGATTGCTATAATAAATTATACCTTTATATCTAGATAGGCAGATAGATACTATTGCTCTGTTTCTCTGGAGAAGCCTGATTAATGCATCTACTTTTTGACCATTCTCCAAGTCTCTCCTACCTTCAGTCACTTTCTTCCCTCTAAGATTATATGAAGATACCCTCTACTAACTGCCGATGGAATTCCTCAAATGAAATTATTTCTTGTTGGCTTCACATGTGTGAAGGGAAAGATAAAGGCAGACTATGAAAGACAAAATGGTTGTTTTTTTTAAGGATTAACATGAAACCTATAGGTGAGAAAGAACTAAGCCTAAGGATATAAAAAATATTCTTACCTATCAAAGCTAAACTTCTTGGTAGCATCTAACCCCTGGGATCTAGAAGAAACAAACACAAATATCAGATGGAAGTTGCACTATTGTATCTTAAGGGCTTCCCTGGTGGCTCAGATGATAAAGAATGTGCCTGCAAGGTGGGAGACCTGGGTTGGAGACCTGGGTTCGATCCCTGTGTCAGGAAGATCCCCTGGAGAAGGGAACAGCTACCCACTCCAGTATACTTGCCTGGAGAATTCCATGGACAGAGGAACCTGGTGGGCTACAGTCCATTGGATCTCAAAGAGTCAAACATGACTGAGCAAATAACACTTTCACAAACTTTCGTATTAGGTTTATACAGCCCATTAAAATGATGCTTGCCGCAGTATCAAACCACATGGCAACCATTTGAAGGTTGAGAAGCAGATGTTATTATTCCCATTTTACAAATGGGAAACAGAGGCTCAGAGGACTGAAATGATTTGTCCACAGTCATAACCTTGATAACTTTCAAGGCTGTACCTGGACACTAGATTGTCTTACATGAAATCC
Organism: Okapia johnstoni; assembly: GCA_024291935.2. Lineage (NCBI taxonomy): Eukaryota > Metazoa > Chordata > Mammalia > Artiodactyla > Giraffidae > Okapia > Okapia johnstoni. The sequence continues at coordinate 63,346,582 of CM044309.1, forward strand.
CAGACTTCCTCCACCACAACCCTTGGACCTCTATTGGCCTGAGCCTATGTCACAGACCCACAGATACTTATTTCATGTTACAACTTTTGCCCCAGTCATTTCTTTTATGACCAGACTCCAAAAAGACTGTAATTCCAGATGCATCTATTGTAATACCTAAATGTACTGTCTCAGGAGCTAGGCTTCTGTTTTTATAGCCTGTCTGTAACAGTCACTAGCTGTGCAAGGCTTAGCAATTTCCTTGATCTAGTTGTCCCTCCTCTATAAAATGGAGGTAATAATATCCTAATATTACACACTCATCCAAAGATAGTTTGAATGAATACACATGTGTGTGTTACTCAGTCATGTCTGACTCTTGCAATCCCATGAACTGTAGCCTGCCAGGCTCCTCTGTCCATGGGATTTTCCAGGCAAGAATACTGGAGTGGGTTGCCATGACCTTCTCCAGGGGGAATCTTCCTGACCCAGGGATAGAACCCAGGTCTCCTGCATTGCAGGCACATTCTTTACCATATGAGCCACCAGGAAAGCCCTAAAAGGACTCCATGTATATGAACCCATCTTATGTAACCAAGGAATATGTGGTGAGTTTTTTCTTCCTCTGTGTAACACATGGCTCACTTTAAACAGCAGGTAGTCAGATACACATTTATCAAGCATCTACTAAGTGCCATCTTATTTTTTCCTTGACTCCATCCTGGTATCTGATTTCTGAAGTACTTATGTCATTCCTCCATTCTGCTTTGGCAGGTTCTTGCTGCCTGACCTGGTCCCCTTCGCCTCCCTATAAATATTTCTCCTATCCTTGTCCTCGGTTTTAATCAAGGACTGTAGGGCAGGAATTATTTTTAGAAATGGCTCCTAAGATCCCATGCTCTAATACCCAGAGTTTGTGAATTCCTCCTGTAATTATCTTATACAGCACATTTGACCTTAAAGAGAGGTTATCCAGGTGGCTCTAATCTAATCACGTGACCCTTTAAAATAAGAGAACTTTCTTCAGCTGGCTGCCAGAGAGGAAGTCAGGAGGGTTTCGAGCATGAGAGAGCACAGCGACATGCTTTTGTTTGTTTGAGGCTGGAAGGGGCCACATGAGAAGGAATGTGGGCAGCTTCTAAGAGCAAACGACAGTCCCTGGCTGACAGCCAGCCAAGAAACGAGGACCTCCATCCTACACCTGCAAGGAACCCAATTCTGCTGACACCTGAATGAGCTTGAAAGTGGGTTCTCTTCCAACACCTCCAGATAAGAGTCCAGCTGGGTTACAACTTCGTTTCAGCCTTGTGATACCCTGAGAAGAGCCCCGCTTAGCCTGCCAGGACCCCTGACCTACACAAGGTAATGACTGTTATATTAAAACGCTAAGTCTGTGACCTTTTGGCAGAGATAGAAAACTGATACTGCCAGTTTCCTCTTCAAAAAATGTCTGTACTGTCGGAAGGGAACTAAGCCCATGGTTCTTTCTTCTTGAAAACGCAAAATCTTTCCTCTGAAGCTGATGTCTTCCTTTTGTGTTTGGTAATTGGGGCTGGAGAGGAAGGACAGGAAAGAAATGTGGCGACAGACACGCTGTTTAATCAGAGCCTCCAGGTAGGATTTCAGCATCTTGGCAACTCAATGACTGCTATTCATGGAGGGCGTTTGTAGAAACGTCTTTATTTTTTTTTCTTTTTAATAAATTTATTTATTTTAGTTGGGGGCTAATTACTTTACAATATTGTAGTAGTTTTTGCCATACATTGACAAGAATCAGCCATGGATTTACATGTGTTCCCCATCCTGAACCCCCCTCCCACCTCCCTCCCCATCCCATCCCTCTGGGTTATCCCATTGCCCCAGCCCTGAGCATTTGTCTCATGCATCGAACATGGAATGGTGTTCTGTTTCACATATGATAATATACATGTGTAGAAACGTCTTTAATGTACACCTTGGGAAGATGAGTTTGTAGAGGAAAGCGTTAGGGGTATCAGCTGTGGCATCAGATGTCGCTTACTACCACTGACCTGCCGTGTAACCTTGGTTAAAACACCTTACCTAGTCAAGCCTCACTTTTCATATCTGTGAAACGGGGGAACTAAGAGCACCAAACATAGTCATCTGTTGTGAGAATTAAATAAGAGAATGTTTATGAAGAATTTCCTTCAATGCTTGGCACCTATTACATGCTAACTAAATGGTTACAATTATTCATGTATTTGATGTGAAGAGCCAACTCACTGGAAAAGACCCTGATGCTGGAAAAGATTGAAAGAAAGCAAACAGAGAAGAGGGTGGCAGAGCATGAGATGGTTGAATAGGATCACCGGCTCAATGGACACAAACTTGGACAAACTCCGGGAGATGGTGAGGGACGGGGAGGCCTGGTGTGCTGCTGTCTGTGGGGTCACAAAGAGTTGTACATGACTTAGTGGCTGAACAACAACAACATTCATGTATTTATTCAAAACTTATATATTAATCATCTGCTCTGTGCCAGGCATTGCTGGACAGTAGAACCCAAATATGAAAAAGGAATAGCCTCCACCCTCAAAACGCTCTCAGTGCAGTGTGTCCGTATGTATCCTTCTCATTCATTCATACGTGTAAATTTTCATATGTGTCTGTGAGTCTTGTGAACACTGCATTCCCTGAAACCACCAAAGAACAAAGTACTGCATTCAAGACTAAGGGGAGGGTGGGGGTTACAGACCCAGCCATCCATCTTTTTTCTTCTCCTCAGAGGTAGGCGGCTGTTTACCCTGGGAACACTGACGGTGTAACTATTAAATCATCTCAGAGCCATGGAGCTGGGAGGTCCCAGCACCGCCTTCCCTCACACCCGCCCGGTTCTGTTCTGGCACAAAGAGGGATATGTTATGCCTCATACATGCCGAGAGCCATGCCACAGGAAAAGGGCTCCCCATGCCAAATAATTTTGCCCAGTTCTACTACCCTCGGACCAGGGAAGCAAAAAGTGATCCATCAGCTTGATTGTCTGGGAGTCCCAGGGCTGTTCAGTACAGACCCATTAGTTAAAAGGATAAATATTTACTCTGGGCTCATCAGAATAACCCAGAAAAGGGATTCTGTGTTTTATCAGTAATAAAAAACACTCCCACCTAAGCTTGGATTTAGAGTTTCTTGGTCTTTAAATCTTCCCTGCCTTGAACCAGTCAGACTTCCTGTGAGAGACTAGATTAGGATTTCCTCCTGGCCTCGGAGTCATGCTGGGGGGCCAGGGATGGGGGAGCAAACATGAGCACAAAGGGAAATGTTCTGACAGGAGAGCCATGTTTTATTTTCCTGAGCAAAGTATGTGTGGCCTCAGCCTGGCTCCTAGGACACAGGTAACTGAAATATTTGCCCTTGGGAGAGAAGATGCAGAATGCTCTCTCCGACGGGTGAAATCAGAGATTTTAGATAAACAGCTTTTGAGGGACCCCATTTCCTGAGCTATGCTTTGATCACATGACAACAGCGCCAGTGAAAACACTTTTGTTATCCTTTCAAGGGAGAGGCTCCAGAAAGAACACTTGCCTGGGTCGCGGAGGTGAGGATATGGTCAGGATGGAGGAGGACTAGGGAGGGGGTCTGGGGGGAGGTGGTCCCAGGCAAACCCAGGGTGCTTGTCTCTCACATCCTCCAGCCCCACTTTCCGTTTCTACATCCCTACCCCCCTCTCCTTTCTTGTAACTGGACTGATCTGGCAGAAAGAACTCAGCCTGTGAAAGCAAAATAATTATCTTCAAAAATGGGCCCTGAGTGGAATAGGCACTCAGAATGTGTTGAATGAGTGAAAGGGCTCCTCATTTTCCTGTCACAGGGATGTTCTTTTCCCCCTCCCTCTAAGGAGGCCTCCATTTCTCAGCCTGTATTACGGGGATAGTAATGCTACCTCGAGGGCTGTGTAAAGGCAAATAAGCGGATATGATATATACCGAGCACAGAGACTGGTACATTGTAGGGGCTCAGTGACTATTTGTGTATATCTTATTAGCAAAGGAGCTTTGAAACTTGAGAAATATACTGGAACCAGATGATATGAAAACTGTTCCACCAAAGGCTTACACAGGAACTCAGGCTAAGCTTTGCCAGAGATGTTGAGGAAACTTTGATCAGGTGAACAAAATTGTCCTCCTTTGGGAAGGTTTGCATGCACTGCCACCAGCATCCTGGGCTCTCTGCCATGCAAACCAGCTAGCTTCATTAGAGCCGGGCAGAGGATTCCCATGCACTCACTCCAGGGCACTTTTATATCCTGCAGACATGTTCTATGGATTGTCAATGCAGTGATCAATGGGCAAGTCCTTCTCTCTGTCCTTCATCTACCAATAAAATGTTTCCACTCTCCTCCCACCACAGGGGAGAGTGCTGTGCTAGTTCTACAACATAGATTAGGCACCTATAGTACTATCATAATAAGTATGCAATTCAAGTTTTCGTAAAGGTATGAGTGAATGTAATGATGTGATATAAATCTCTTCAACCTTCCTTTGAATTCATAATATGCTTTCTAGCCATCACATTGGTCACTTGACTTCCAGGTTGATGTAGAGTTACCCCTAGCTGCTTTGCCACCATGTAGGGGCTTTGAGCTATCATGGATGCTCGCAAAACATCCATCTCCATCTCCAGTCATGACTAGAGAGGTGTTTAAGGAAGAGAAGGAAAGCTTGGCTCTCTGTCAGTGTTGTTGTTACCTAGGGACGCTCATCTTGCCCGTATCTTTATGCCTGTTGAAATCTGTATCCAATGTTCCTCCAAAGACACAAGGAATTGAGATGCCTTTCCCACACATGATTCCACTGCAAGACAGCTTTCCCATCTCTTTTCTTTCCACCTCATAATGAAAAATTTTCCCAGAGAGTGAAGTAAGTCTGGCTCAGATTCCAAGAGAGACCATATCCTGTCTTGGAGTCCTGAGTTGTTTGTTTTGGGAGCCTTTGAGTTTTGATCCTACAACCCATCAGAACGGAGAATGAGTATGTTATTTTAATATGCTTATATCATTAGCCTATTGATATATAGATTTATTTCCTCATGTTAATATATTTATTATTATTTAATATTTTCATTCTTCTTTCTAAAGATTTATTAAAGGTATAATTTGCTCACACATTTTTATGAACATAATTGATGGGGTTCCTGCCGTGATGGGACTTACGGCTCTAGAAGAGGATACACATAAACCAATAAATGAGAAAATAAACTGTGAATGCTACAGAGTTTCCCTTAGGACTATTTTTATTCTATCACTTATTCTTCAAAGTGCCTGCCATGCAGAAACATCCTTTTCATGTGCTGAAGATAGGGCAGTAAATAAGATATTAATATAATCTTTGTCCCCATCAGTATATATTTAGGGAGTCAGAAGTTAAATATCAAAATTATACAGTTGTTTTAAAGGAAAACTCGGGGGCTCTAAGAAGGTATAAAATGAAGCATAATAACTTAGGCTGTCGAGAAATGCTTCTTGGCAGATAAAGTGCTGGCCATCAACGAATATGTTTTGCTGAAAACACACCCTTGTGAGGACCCCTTCTACATTGACTTTGGGCTTGGTCATAGTTAGCTTTGCTCAGGAAATTATCAAGAAGAATGTTGAAGATGTATCAATCTTGAAATGTTGAAAAAATATCAGTTGGCTTCTTTTGTTCGATATGTTTATTTATTTGGCTGCACTGGATCTTAGTTGCAACATGCAAGATCTTTGATCTTCCTTGCAGTGCACAGAATCTAGTTCCCCAACCAGGGATTGAACCCGGGCCCCCTGCATTGGGAGTACAGAGTCTTAGCCACTGGACCAATCAAGGGAAGTCCCTTGATGGCTGTTTTTGCTACACATGGTCAGGTACAGGAAGAGAGAGATGAGCTAAAGAGAAAACTACTCACTTTGCAAACACTTTGGAGGGACAATAATGTAACCAAGACTTTCTAAGCTGAAAAATAAAACTCCTTCATAACCTTTTTTCAAGTAAGAAATGGCCTGAAGTTAGATTAAATCAAGAATATAGCTCTATAATTCTTTGTTAATATCTCTAAAACATTTAAAGTTAGGCTTAATAGGCCCTCTCAGCTGGGCAAAACTGTTTCTAAGAATTTTAACAGCATCTTCCTATTGATGCATAATCCCAAAACAGTCTGGATAGAAGGCTATCTCAGGAAGGAATTGTGGATGTGGATTTTGACTATTAGAGTGGATGCAATGGGATACATAGCAAACCCAAAAAAAGTTTTAAGAAAGTTCCACAATCTAAGATTAAAGAAAATGGGACCTACCTCCAAACCACCATTTTCCTTTGAATGAGTTCAGTTCAGTCGCTCAGTCATGTCCGACTCTTTGCGACCCCATGAGCTGCAGCACGCTAGGCCTCCCTGTCCATCACCAACTCCTGGAGTCTACCCAAACCCATGTCCATCGAGTCGGTGATGCCATCCAGCCATCTCATCCTCTGTCGTCCCCTTCTCCTCCTGCCCCCAATCCTTCCCAGCATTAGGGTCTTTTCCAATGAGTCAACTCTTCACATGAGGTGACCAAAGTATTGGAGTTTCAGCTTCAGCATCAGTCCTTCCAATGAACACCCAGGATTGATCTCCTTTAAGATGGATTGGTTGGATCTTCTTGCAGTCCAAGGGACTCTCAAGAGTCTTCTCCAACACCACAGTTCAAAAGCATCAATTCTTTGGCGCTCAGCTTTCTTCACTGTCCAACTCTCACATCCATACGTGACTACTGGAAAAACCATAGCCTTGACTAGACAGGCTTTTGTTGGCGGAGTAATGTCTCTGCTTTTCAATAGTCATAACCTTCCTTCCAAGGAGTAAGCGTCTTTTAATTTCACGGCTGCAGTCACCATCAGCAGTGATTTTGGAGCCCAAAGAAATAAAGTCTGACACTGTTTCCACTGTTTCCCCATCTATTTCCCATGAAGTGATGGGACCAGATGCCATGATCTTAGTTTTCTGAATGTTGAGCTTTAAGCCAACTTATTCACTCTCCTCTTTCACTTTCATCAAGAGGCTCTTTAGTTCTTCTTCACTTTCTGCCATAAGGGTGGTGTCATCTGCATATCTGAGGTTATTGATATTTCTCCTGGCAGTCTTGATTCCAGCTTGTGCTTCTTCCAGCCCAGCTTTTCTCATGATGTACTCTGAATATAAATTAAATAAGCAGGGTGACAATATACAGCCTTGACATACTCCTTTTCCTATTTGGAACCAGTCTGTTGTTCCATATCCAGTTCTAACTGTTGCTTCCTGACCTGCATACAGGTTTCTCAAAAGACAGGTCAGATGGTCTGGTATTCCCATCTCTTTAAGAATTTTCCACGGTTTATTGTGTTCCACACAGTCAAAGGCTTTGGCATAGTCAATAAAACAGAAATAGATGTTTTTCTGGAACTCTCTTGCTTTTTCGATGATCCAATGGATGTTGGCAATTTGATCTCTGGTTCCTCTGCCTTTTCTAAAACCAGCTTGAACATCTGGAAATTCACTGTTCACGTATTGCTGAAGCCTGGCTTGTAGATTTTTGAGCATTACTTTACTAGCATGTGAGATGAGTGCAATTGTGCGGTAGTTTGAGCATTCTTTGGCATTGCCTTTCTTTGGGATTGGAATGAAAACTGACCTTTTCCAGTCCTGTGGCCACTGCTGAGTTTTCCAGATTTGCTGGCATATTGAATGCAGCACTTCACAGCATCATCTTTCAAGATTTGAAATAGCTCAACTGGAATTCCATTCCCTCCACTAGCTTTGTTTGTAGTGATGCTTTCTAAGGCCCACTTGACTTCACATTCCAAGATGTGTGGCTCTAGGTGACTGATCACACCATCGTGATTATCTGGGTCATGAAGATCTTTTTTGTACAGGTCTTCTGTGTATTCTTGCCACCTCTTCTTAATATCTTCAGTTTCTGTTAGATCCATACCATTTCTGTCTTTTATCGAGCCCATCTTTGCATGAAATGTTCCCTTGGTATCTCTAATTTTCTTGAAGAGATCTCTAGTCTTTCCCAATCTGTTGTTTCCCTCTATTTCTTTGCACTGATCGCTGAGGAAGGCTGTCTTATCTCTCCTTGCTATTCTTTGAAACTCTGCCTTCAGATGGGAATATCTTTTCTCCTTTGCTTTTCACTTCTCTTCTTTTCACAGCTATTTGTAAGGCCTCCTCCGACAGCCATTTTGCTTTTTTGCATTTCTTTTCCATGGGGATGGTCTTGATCCCTGTCTCCTGTTCAATGTCATGAACCTCTGTCCATAGTTCATCAGGCAGTCTATCAGATCTAGTCCCTTAAATCTATTTGTCACTTCCACTGTATAATCATAAGGGATTTGATTTAGGTCATACCTGAATGGTCTAGTGGTTTTCCCTACTTTCTTCAATTTAAGTCTGAATTTGGCAATAAGGAGTTCATGATCTGAGCCACAGGCCACTCCAGGTCTTGTTTTTGCTGGCTGTATAGAGCTTCTCCATCTTTGACTGCAAAGAATATAATCAATCTAATTTCAGTGTTGGCCATCTGGTGATGTCCATGTGCAGTCTTCTCTTGGGTTATTGGAAGAGGGTGTTTGCTATGACCAGTTCGTTCTCTTAGCAAAACTCTGTTAGCCTTTGCTCTGCTTCATTCTGTATTCCAAGACCAATTTGCCTGTTACGCCAGGTATTTCCTGACTTCCTACTTTTGCATTCCAGGCCCCTATAATGAAAAGGGCACCTTTTTTGGGTGTTAGTTCTAATAGGTCTTGTAGGTCTTCATAGAACCGTTCAAGTTCAGCTTCTTCAGCGTTACTGGTTGGGGCATTGACTTGGATTACCGTGATATTGAATGGTTTGCCTTGGAAACGAACAGAGACCATTCTGTCGTTTTTGAAATTGCATCCAAGTACTGCATTTCAGACTCTCTTGTTGACCATGATAGCTACTCCATTTCTTCTAAGTGATTCCTGCCCACAGCAGTAGATATAATGGTCATCTGAGTTAAATTCACCCATTCCAGTCCATCTTAGTCCCTTTGAATAAGAAGTCTTTATTCATTATTTATTCTGTTACAGCATAACGGTAGCCTACAGAAGCTGTGTTGGGAAGCACAGGCAGTGTAGGGGATCCTGACAACGTGCACCTGGTTGTACTTTATAATTTTGATAAATCAGTGACGATTCTTTCTTCCTTCCATCCGTCCCTTTTTGAATGAAAGTATATTTTAGTTTTTGTTTCTATTTCTCCACTGTAATTAGTCATTTGGTGGTAAACAACTTGTCTTTTTATGTCTCATGTCTCTGCATCAAAAAGGACCATAGCCAAGGAACTGCTCTTGAGGAGTTTCATCTGCATCTAGCCTTAATGCAGGTTATAAGATTGTAGACTTTTAGACCAATACCATGATAGAATGATACTTGGGGACTCTTCTTAGGGAGTTAATATGTTTTGCAAGTTAGAGGGACATGAATCATTACGGCCAGAGGGAAAATTGTGATAAGCCCTTTTTTTTTCATGACTCCCTATATGCAAGCCCTTGGGTAGCCCTCTCGCACATGACTCTGGGCTTGGCCACGTGACTATTCACTGATGGAACATCAGAAGATGTGATGCAGGCAGTCATTTTGTGCACTGAATTTGTTCTTTCTTGTTGCTGGAGACTCTGCATCCATGTGAAGAAGCTCAAGACAGCCTGCTGGAGACATGGCCCAGCTGAAAACTACATATGCCAGATCGTGAATCTTAAACTATCTATGTTCACTTGATGACTTGGACAACTGAAAATGAAGCAGTGATCTTAGAAGCCAAGCACAACTGCCTAACCCACACTATTTACCCATAGTTTCATGAGAATAAAATTGTATTTTAAGTCACTAAGTTTTGAGGCAGTTTGTTACTCGGCAAAAGTGTAATAGCTTTTCTGAGGCAAAAATATTTCAATTGAAATAAAGCTACGGAGAAATGAGTTAGGCAAGGCAGAGGAGAAGCAATTTTCCAGGTAGAGGAAATAGCACTGATGAAGAACTACTCAAGTGGTGAGTTTGGGCCATATGGAAGCGTGTCAGAGTGGCTAGAACAAGAGTGAAAACAGTATGAAATAAGTTTGGTGAGGCAACAGGCAGACAGATTATGCACGGCTTCTGCATTCCTTAGCTATTGCCATTGTACTGCTGTATACTAAAGTGTAGTGAAAAGTCTCAGTCGCTCAGTCATGTCTGACTTTTTGCCACCCCATGGGCTGTAGACCCCAGATGCCTTTGTCCATGGAATTTTTCAGGCAAGAATACTAGAGAGGGTAGCATTCCCTTCTCTAGAGGATCTTCCCAACCTAGGGATCGAACCCAGATCTCTCCTGCCTTGCAGGCAGATTCTTTACCATCTGAGCCACAAGGGAAGCCCTGTACACTAAAACACTCCAAATTTCAGTGGCTTAAGCAACTATTACCCATCAAGTTTCTCCTATCAAATCTAGGAGCAGCTGCTATAGCTGAGCTTACAAGCTGAGCTCAGCAGGGCAGTTCTGTTTTAGGATGCTGGTGAATCTGGGCTTTGCTCTTCATGGTTGTTTGAATGCAGGTCTTTTCCACTTGTGTTTTATGCTTAGGCCCAGCCTGAGAGGCAGTAACTACAGAGAAAACTCTTTTTTAATTTAATTAATTTATTTTCGGTTGCGCTGGGTCTTCCTTGCTGCACACGGGCTTTCTCCAGTTGCGGTGTGTGGGCTTCTCATTGCCATGGCTTCTCTGGTTGCAAAGCATGAGCTCTAGGGCACGTGGGCTTCAGTAGTTGTGACACACAGGCTCTAGAACTCAGGCTGAGTAGTTATGGTGCATGGGCTTAGTTGCCCTGCAGCATGTGGAATCTTCCCTGAGCACAGATCAAACCCATATTCCTGCATTGTCAGGTTTAACAATTAACATTGTCAACTCTTAACCTCTGACCCACCAGGAGAGTCCTAGAAAACTTTCCGTGGTGACAGAAGAGATGCAAGAAAGAAACCTAACCACACAATCTTGGTTCTGTTTATCTGTGAATAACCCATTGACCAAGGCAAGTCACATGGATGAACACAAAGTCAAAATAGGAAGCACATTTCAATCATCAATATCTCTAAGGAAATACTTTTGGCCAAAACAAGTCACACTGTTCATAACAGCACTATTTATAGTAGACAAAAAGTAGAAATGATCCAAATGCCCATTAACTAGTGAATGGATTTAAAAAGGCATATCCTTATAATGAAGTGGATGACAGAGGATGAGACGGTTGGATGGCATCACCGATTCAATGGACGTGAGTTTGAGCAAACTCCAGGAGATGGTGAAGGACAGGGAAGCCTGACGTGCTGCAGTCCAAGGGGTGCAAAGAGTCAGACACAACTGAGTAACTGAATAACAGCAATTCATATAATGAGATAGTATTTTGACAATAAAAATAAAAAAGTGTAGGTACATGCTACAATATGGTTGAACATCAAAGACATTCTGCTAAGTAAAAGAATCCAGATACACAGGACTACATATTGTATGGGTACATTTATATGAAATTTCTTGGCAAGACAGATTAATAGAGACAAAAACTATGTATAAGTGGTTACTTGGGACTAAAAGTTAGAGTGAAAAGTACTGCAAAGGGACAAAAAGTCAATGGAAATATTCTAATACTGGATTTGGGTAATGATTATATAACTGTATGAGTTTACTAAAGGGGCTTCCCTGCTGGCTAAGACAGTAAAGAATCTGCCTGCAATGCAGAAAACCTGGGTTCGATTCCTGGTTCAGAAAGATCCCCTGGAGAAGGGAATGGCAACTCACTTCAGTATTCTAGCCTGGAGAATTCCATGAAGAGAGGAGTCTGGTGGGCTATAGTCCATGAGGTCACAAGAGTCAGACACGAATGAGTGACTAGCACAACAAATTTACTAAAAATCATCGAACTTCTGACTTACAATAAGTGAATTTTGTGACATATAAATCATATTTCAGTACCAGTATCAAAATATCTAACTAATGGAACAGAAGGTACCTTGACATTGTGCTTATAACAATGAATATTTTCCAAAGCACTATTAAATAATTACTTTATACAATGTAGAAATATTTTCAAAACTCTGGCTGACTACTGTCTCTTAAAGCAGTTGCTGAGGTTAAATTTTTTCTTTAAAGATGTTATGCCAAATTTTAGTCATTTTCCTTAGTTAATCAACTTTGACTGTAAATAATAAACATTTTTTTTGTATTTTGTTCTTTGAGCTACTGCATTTTAAGTTAGTGCATGTGGTATAAAAATTGGCATGCATAAAAGCAGCTGCAATTAATGAAGCAATCTCTACTTATTGACTTCTCATATAATATGTACAACAGAAACATGCTCTTATAAACAGGTCAAGAACTGTAAAATGTTCACTAATTGCTGGAATTTGTTCTTCTGTTTGGAATAAAAATGGATTTAACAGTCAGAATAGCTATTCAAGGGGTAATAGAAGCAGGAAGAAGGGACCTCTGTTATTAGCTAATCTAGCAATTATTCCCACATTGGAGCCTTGTGTTCTACATGAATATCAACTGAGTTTGTTGAGGAGGTACAGCTGGAGAGGTGAAAGCAGCTGCCTACTCTAATGCAAAATTCCTTTGGTTAGGAGAATGCACTAACTTTAATCTAAGAGATGTAGAATGAGCTTAATTCTCTTGAGTGGAAAATACCTATCACAGGCCAACAGCAATTTTTCATACTTCCTTTCAAGGCACATGGAGAATGTACCCACTGTGACACCATCTCATTTACAAACTCTTCCAAATTATTGTTTACAAGTTAAGCATTTATTGAAGCAAGGTGAATGTGCCTGACATCCTAATCAAGAGTGAGCTTAGGAAATTTCATTCTTTTATTAAGAGTCTGGGGAGGAAGTTACAACTAAGATTCAACACAAGAATAATTAAATGTCTCAGCTTACAAAACATCATCACAGACATTGCTTCTAAGCTAATATTTATTCAACAAATATTCACTAATTCTGCTAGGTGCTCTACTCACATTATCTCTTTCAAACTCCCTGAAGAAATTCTTGTTCAAATCCTTAAGTAATTTCTGTACTTACTTGGTTCTCAGTTTTGTGAATTCTGTGTTGTTACAATGTACATTTAAGGGTTTAGGAACTTCAAGTGCTTATTTATTTATTTATTTTTTTGAAATGAGTTGATTTACAATGTTGGTTTCACTATGTACGACGTAGTAGTTCCATGGTTTTATAGATTATACCCCACTTAGAATTATATATATACATATATATATATATATATATATATATATATATATATACACACACACCCTGTGCTTCACATTATATACTTGTATATTATTTATCTTATACTCAGTAGCCTGTTATTCATTTTGCACCCAGGAGTCTGCACCTCTTAATCTTCTTTGTCTATTTTGTCCCGCCCCTGCCTCTCTCCACTGGTAACCATTAGTTTGTTCTATGTATCTATGAGTCTGTTTATGTTTCTTATATTCATTCATTTAAGGTTTTAGATTCCACATACAAGTGAAAATGCACAGCAGTCATCTTTCTTGTCTGACTTATTAAGGATATTCTTCAGGTCCATTCATGTTGTTGCAAATGGCAGAATTTCATTCTTTTTTGACTATGTTCTAGTGTGCATAGTCATATCCTCTTTATCCAATCTTCTGTTGGTGGATGCTTAAGTTGCTTCCATACTTTGGCTATTATAAATAATGCTTCTATGAACATTGGGGTACACATCTTTTCTAGTTTTCATTTTCTTCATATGTATTCCCAGGACTAGAATTGTTAGATATTATTATGGTAGTTCTATTTTTAACATTTTGTGAAATCTCCACAGTGTTTTCCTATAGTGGCTGCAAAAATTTACATTCCCACCAACAGTATATTAGAGTTCCCTTTACTCCACATCCTCACCAGCATTTGTTATTTGTTGTGGGTTTAATGATAGCCATTCTGAAAGGTGTGAAGTGATATCTCATCGTGGTTTTGGTTTGAACCTCATGGATGATTAGTGATGTTGAGCATCTTTTCATGTGTCTGTTGGCCATCTATATGTCTTCTTTGAAAAAATGCCTATTCAGCTCTTCTCATTTTTTAGTTGGGATTGTTTATTTTATACTGAGGTTATATATATTTTTTATATTAACCCCCTATTTAAAACATCATTTGCAAATATCTTCTCCCATTCAGTAAGCTATTTTTTTTTGATGATTTTCTTTACTGTACAAAACCTTTTAAGTTTGAATAGGTCTCATTTGATTATTTTTGCTTGTTTCCCTTACCTGAAGAGATAGGTCCAAAAAAATATTGCTAAGACTTATGTCAAAGACTGAACTGCCTGTTTGTTGGTTTTTTTTTCTAGGAGTTGTATGGATTCCAGTATTATATTTATCTTTAATCCACTTTGAGTTCATTTTTGCATATGGTATGAGAAAATGTACTAATTTCGATCTCTTGTGTGTAGCTGTCCAGTTTTCCTAATACCACTCATTGAAGACTATGTCTTTCTCACCTTGTGGACATCTCCTTTGTTGTGGATTAATTGACCAGAAGTGTGTGAATTTACTTCTGGGCCATCTATTTTGTCCACCTGATCTATGTTTGTGTTTGTGCCACTACCATATTTTGACTACTTTAGCTTTGTATCATAGTCTTAAGTCGGGGAGCATGATACCTCTAGCTTTGTTCTTTTTCCTCAAGGTCACTTCTGTAATTCAGAGTGTTTTATGAGTTATTTGTGCTAGTTCTGTGGAAACTGTCATGGATATTTTGATAGGGATTGCATTGAATCTGTAGATGGCTTTGGGTAGTAAGGAAATTTTAACAGTGTTGTTCAAACCCATGAACATGGGATATCTTTCTATTTCTTTGTATCATCTTAAATTTCCTTGTTCAATGTTTTATAGTTCTCAGATCATAGGTCTTTCTCCTCCTTGTTTAAGTTTATACATAGATATTTTATTCTTTATGATGTGATTATAAATGGAGGGTTGGTTTCTTGCTTTCTCTTTCCAATAGTTCTTTATTAGCATATAGAAAAGCAATAGATGTCTGTTTATTAATCTTGTACCTGTAAGTTTATTGAATTCATGTATTTGTTCTAATTGTTTTCTCATCCAGACTTTAAGGTTTTATGTATATAGTATTATGCCATTTGGAAATAGTGACAGTTTTACTTCTTCCCATCTAAGTTGGATGCTTTTTGTTTATTTATCTCTTCTGTTTGCTGTGGCTAGAACTTCAGATACTGTGTTAAATAGAAGTGATGAGAATGAGCATCCTTGTCTTATTCTTGATTTTAGAGGGAAAACTTTCAACTTTTCACCATTGAGGATGATGTTAGCCATGGATTTTTCATAAATAGCCTTTATTACTTTAAGAAATGTTCCTTCTGTATTTGTTGAGAGGTTTTAAACATAATGGATTTTGAATTTTGCTAAATGCTTTTTCTGCATCCATTGATCTAATCCATGTGATTTTAAAAATTTATTTATTTTTTAATTGAAGGATAATTGCTTTGCAGAATCCATGTGATATTTTGTCCTTCTTTTTGTTAAAATGGTATATCATACTGATATTTTTGGATATTAAGCCATCCTTGAATCCCTGGGACAAATCCCACTTGCTCATGAGCATACTTTTTAAGTATTATGGAATCTAGTTTGCTAATATTTTGAGGAATTTTACATCTCTATTCATCAAGGGTATTGACCTGTAATTTTCTTTTTGTGTTTGTAGTATCTTTGGTATGTGTGTAACTAACCATGGCCTCTTACAGTGAATTTGAGAGCATTCTCTTCTCTTCAATTTTTTTTTTTTCTTTTTTGGTATTAACTCTTCTTTATGTTTGGTAGAATGCCCCTGTGAAACTATCTGGTCTTGAACTTTGTTGGGAGTATTTTGATTACCAATTGAATTTCAATACTAGTAATTTTTCTGCTCAGATTATCTATTTCTTCCTGATTCAGTCTTAAAAGATTGTATGCTTTTAGGAATTAATCAGTTTCTTCTAGATGTCCCAATTGTTGACAGGTAACTGTTCAGAGTATTCTGATAATTGTTTTGTATTTCTGTGGTGTTGATGATATGTCCTCTCTCACATTTTGTTTATTTGGGTCCTCTTTTCCTACTCCTTTTTTTTAAGATTTATGTATTTTATTTTATTTTTTGCCTGTGGTGGGTGTTCTTTGCTGCACATCAGCTTTCTCTAGTTGCTGCGAGCAGGGGCCGCTCGTAGTTGTGGTGGGCGGGCTTCTCATTGCAGTGACTTTTCTTGCGGAATGCAGGCTCTATGTACATGCTTCAGTAGTTGTGGCTCATGGGCTCTAGAGTGCTGGCTCAGTCGCTGTGCTGCAAAGGCTGAGTTGCTCTGCAGCATGTGGGATCTTCCTGGACCAGGGATTAAATTGATATCCCTTGCATTGCAAGGCAGATTCTTAACCACTGGACCCCCAGGGAAGCCCCTGTCCCTCTTTCTAATGAACCTACAGGCTTAACAATTTTGTTTTATCGTTTCGAAAAACAGTTCTTACTTTCATTTTCTATTTTTTTTCTCATTCGTTTATTTTCTCTCTGACCTTTATTATTTCCTTCCTTCTGTTGACTTGGGGCTGTCTTTGTGTATCTTTTTCTTATTTTTAAGTGGTAGGCTATGTGATTTATTTGAGATTATTTTTGTTTCTTGAGACATGATATAAACTTTCCTATTAGAATTGCTTTTGCTGCATCCCATAGATTTTGGAAAGTTATGTTTTTATTTGTATTTGTCTCAAGGTTTTCGGTGATTTCCCTTTTGATTTCTCCATTGATCCATTGAATTTTTTGTTGTCATGGTAACATGTTGTTCAGTCATCGTGTGTTTGTATTTTCCCATTTTTCTTCCTGTAACTGATGTTTAGTTTCATACAAACAGAAAATAAGGAAACAGCTTTAAGTGAGAAAATAGATGTGTTGGACTTGATATCTATAGGACAGTCCATCCCTATACAGCAAAAACAAGTATTCATTTCAAGTGCATATGGAACATTCTCCAGGATAGATTACATACTGGGCCACAAGTCTCAACAAATTTAAGAGAGTAGGAAATAATTCAGACATCTTTTTCAACCACAACTGTATTCATGGTAGAAGAAACATTGGGTTAAGAGTTAGGAGGGCTGTGTTTGAAGGCCCTGCTTATTTGCAGAACCTACAGAATCTTAAGAAATCCAAGTCACCCTGCTGAGTCTACATTTTCTCATTTGTATCTGAGGGCATATCATAGCTATTTGTCTCCTAAGCTCATTTCAGCAAGTGAAGTTTTGCTTGGAATATTTGGTGGACCAGTTATATAGGCTAAGTCTTCATTTCACTGAAAGCTGAAATTTTTCATAAGGAACTTACATCACATCTCTTTCATGGCTATTTATTTGATGTAAATGTCACCATGTGTGCTGCAATTTTTTTATTCAACTAGTCAAAAGGAGCAGTAAGATATCCTGAAAACTTTTTTAAAACTCTGAATGTATTTATGTTGGATTAGCATTCTTGCAGTGATTAGTTTTAACTAAGCTGAGCCCTGGTGGCTCAGTGGTAAAGAATATGCTTGCCAAGCAGGAGACATGAGTTTGATCCCTGGATTGGGAAGATGCTCTGGAGAAGGAAATGGAAACCCACTCCAGTATTCTTGCCTGGGAAATCCCATGAAAGAGGAACCTGGCGTGCTATAGTCCATGGAGTCGCAAAGAATCAAACATGGCTTAGCGACTAAACAACAACAGCAAATCCTCTCTCTATTCTATGCAATTATTTTTTAAAGATCTCAAATGTCACTGGGAGTTTAAGATTGTTCTATAACTGCCTCATCACTTATGTAAGAAGTTGCATTAATTTTTTTTTCCAACATAGTGTTTCTGGTAAGTCAATGTATCTGACAATCACAGGGAATAAACTACTTATCTTTTCAGTTATGTTTGACTAATTTCCTTTTTCTGAGGAGAATTGAAGAAGGAGGCCTCTGGAATTGTCTTTAGCTCTGTGGTGAACTGCTAATTCGAAACCACAGGGTGCTCTTTGAGAAACTGCAGACTTGCATCTGATAACCATTTTATGGGAATGTGCCTTGGTCCTTTAGTTGTGGTTCCCCGCAGAATGCCAAGATGAGTGACATGCTTCCAGCAGATGAAAGCTCCACAGGGGTCTGTGCCAGAGACCTCTGACTACATCACTTGGCATTTGCTGATTTCTGTCTATTTTCGGTATAAGTGAATGTCTCTGGGCTACACTCTCATTTGAATCTTTGGTATTTCAGTGAATTCACATGTGGTCTAATGGAAATGCTGTCTCCAGAATGATACAAAGTGAATCAAAAGAATTAGATTCTAATGTTTGAGAAAATATATAGAGAAGTTCTCCAGTCATAGCCTTTAGGTGTCTTTCTGGGAAGAGTATTTTATTTGTAAGATGTTAGCACCTCCATAAGCACTGGCTTTTGAATTTCTGCTCAGTTAAGACAGGGATGGAAGTAAGTCAGAATAAAAGGGAGACAAAAATTAAATAATAGTTGTCAAATCCTAGGAATATAGTATGCATTTTTAAAATATAGTATTCTCTTAGGGAGGCAGTAAAATTGCTAAAGAGCCCTACACTGGAACTAGACTGCCTGGTTCAAATCATAGCTCTATCATTTAAAGCCCCAGGACTTTGAACAAAACAATTCACTTCTGTGCCTTGGTTTTTGCCCTATAAAATGGAAATACCTTTAGTAGTACACAAGGTTCTTGTTAAGAGTACAAAGGCATTGGAAATTATGAAACATTTGTGATTTCTCCCGTAACACATTACCTTCCATGCCCCTAGCTCCAAAAGGACTTGACATGCTCACTCACACAGGAGGCAAAAGGTATGTTGGTTTTCTATTTACTGATGGCTTACTCTGTGCTGATACACTACATGCCAGAAAATGGGCATTAAATAATACATCCCCATTGCCCTTCAGACATTTATAGTGGGAGACAAGGAACACACATAAGAACAAATAACTTACTATTGCTTTTATAAGCCTAGTTCTTTTATGGAGGAAGTGTATCAATAGAAAAAATGTCTTAGTCTGCAGAGAAAATAACATTTGGGCTCTATCTGAAATAAATATTAGGGATTGGGCATTGCAGACAGAAGAAAAAAGCACTAACAAGACAGAGGCAGGAAAGCACGTGGTGTCTGAGCACACATTTGCCAAGCCTGCCTCATCTTTGGTTGGTCGTGGAAATGTTGATCTCACCCGTTATATTTAAAATGGCCTAATGGCCAGCAGAGACCCTTTCATCCCTATATTTCCTTAGCAGAATGTCTTATATGTGATATAAGTGCAAGAAATGTATAGTGGATTGGTTTTAACTGAAATGTGACTTAGATAATAAGTGCTACAGGATTTCAGAAGAAATAGTAATTCATTCTATCCTGGAGGTTTTATGGACAAATAAAGGATCGTGGGGCTTCCCTGGTGGCTCAGTAGTAACAAATCTGTCTGCCAATGCAGGAGAGACCATCGGTTCAGTCCCTGGGTTGGGAAGATCCCTTGGAGAAGGAAATGGCAACTCACTCGAGTATCTTACCTGGGGAAATCCTATGGACAGAGGAGCCTGATGGGCTACAGTCCATGGGGTCACAAAAGAGTCGGACATGACTTAGCGACTAAACAACAAAACAACAACAAAGGATCATGAGGATATTTTGCTAGTTAGATTTTGGTAGACAGGAATCCAGTTAGAGCAAAAAACATAAGCAAATGAACTTTTCATCCCACCCTAGTTATCCTTTGGTTTCCAGGAGACACAGCATCAGAGGAGTATATAGGCTAGTTCCATGTTACTCATCTCCCCTTTGCCAACAGTCTTTCTCTTCACCTTGAAAAGTATCTTATTCCAAATCTACAGGGATGGACACACAAGATTCAAGTTGACATCTACCTGTCTTTACTGGTTGTCCTGAGAAGGGCAGTTACCCAATCAGACGGAATCACCCCAAAGATGATATAATCACACACCTTGATATTATCCGAGACCCTCCAAAATTCCAGTTTTCCAGGTACATTGCAAAATATTCTCTCTTTCTCTCTCTCGCTGGTTTATATTTTCTTTCTGTGTTTTCAAGTAAAAGATTCTACCCTAATATGAGATGAGTGGCAAAGGTCGAGAAGCCATCATTTGGGGAATTACCTCCTTAGAATCAGAGGTTTAAGTAGCACATGGGAAGAAATTTTGCAGGTGTGATCTTAAAAACAGCTAACCAAAGAAGCCATGATTGGGCTCAACATAAATAACTAATTACTCAGTTAGGTAAAATCTCATGTTGACTCTCTATTACAGATATTGGATAGACTCACACCAGGACTTGAAAGTTATACCCACAAGCAACAGCCTACAAAGACTACATGTATAGTCCTAGTCTTTAGTTACCACGTACAGTCCTCATTAATTTGTCACCATCCATAACACAGTCATAAATTAATTATTAGGGCATTCATTCAGCAAATGACCATATGACCAATTTGAAGAGTGTGAGAGAGGCTGGGTATATCCTAGAGAATGGGAAAGCCAACTGGTTTTAGAAATTATTTTCTTCAATTCCCTAAATTTGCCTGAAGCATACCTCCAGCCAGTGTTTCTGCCAACTACTGTTAAAATAGTGTTGTATAATTGTTCCAGGCTATAGTGGTATTATGACACCTGAAATATTGTCAAAAGACTTCCCCAGTTTCTAATTGCCTTCTGACATTTACCCCCTCTTTCCTCAACCAGGTACTTGAAAGAGGACCAGCCCTCAACCTGATACTTTTTTAGCTACTTTGTAACACATCTAACCCATATCTTATACATCTTCAGTCAGCTATCATAACTTTTAAAAAACCACAGGGTACAATATAAATATAAAGGAGGGAAAGGTGGCTCACGGTGAAGTGAGCAGCTTGGTGGCCCATTGCAGAGCATTCTCAACTCATGTTAACATGGTAGAAGTCATGTGTCATTGGCTGAGACTTTTTACAATGTGGCTCACCAAAGGTCACTGCCCAACCAACTTGCTGAGAGTTATAAATAAGTAAAAAATATACTAAGGGCATAAAGTCATGTGTTGAGATATGTATACATTAAAAATATTATAGACACAAATAACTTTCCACTAAGGTTGTATGTGGAGTCACTCAAGAGATATGTTTTCATCGTAAGGGCAGAAATTGCATTAACAAAAGCCTGGTAGTTAGACATTATCCCACACACTAGGCATTATGCCACAGAGCTGGTGTGATCCCACTTCTGAGAATATATCCAAAGGAAAGAAAATTAGTATCTGAAAGAGAGATGTGAACTCCCATGTTAATTGTAGCATTATACACAATAGCCAAAATATGGGAAAAACCTACGTGTATACTGATGATGAGTGGATAAATGAAATTGCTTGTGTATAGAGATGGTGTGCATGCCTGTATTTATCCCTCTTCAGCAGCAGTGGCCTTTCCTCAGATTTCAGTCTGTATGGTTCCCTCTAGCTTCAGGCCTTACTGGGTTGAAGAAAAGCTATAATCTTTCACTCAATACTCTTTCCAGTGTTCTGTATGTTAAGTAGAAATGGAACTCTATTGTTTGTTCTTTCAACAAATATTTCTGGAGAACCCATGATATTTCAGTAACCTCTCTGTGTGCTGGAGTAACAGGTTGAAAATTTAGTTCCTAACTTTTAGATGCTCAGTCTTTTGAAATAAAAAATGTCTCATATTTTAATTCAACTTAGCAAATTCTATTACAGGAATAAGCAAAGAACTATAGGAATACAAAACACAAAATGAATACTTCTACATAGTAAGCTTAAGCTAGGTGATATAAACAGTTACACCTGAGTTGGAGTTTAAAGAAAAATCCTTAGCTCTGCTATGGAGTATTCAGAAAAGAATTTCATGCAGAAGAAACAGCATTTGAGAAAGCACAGTGCTGTGAAAAGTCTGTTGTGTCTAAGGAGTATTCAGCAACTTAATGTGTCAGAAGCATGGGGGAGCATGTGATAGGTGTTAAGTAGAGATCATCAGGTATGTAATAGATTTAAAGCAAAGCCATGTGGCTTCTATTGTTATTCTTGTTATTGGTTTTGATGCCATACATTTTGGACACACAGGTACTTGGGTACTGCTTGGTAGATTCAAGTAATTAAACCAAGTGACTCATTTTTCCTTCAATGATCAGTCTGTTTTTATAGAATAGGTAATCCATGCCCAGTTTCTTTCTTTCATTCACTGGAACATTTTAATTCCTATCTCCTCTTGAATTAAAAAAAGTTCAATTTATACATGTGGAAATCTCTATTTAGAGCTTCCCACAAATAATTGGAAGAGTCAGCACTTCTGGCTGGGATTCTTGTATGGGAGTGATAGACTGGGGCTGAGAGGCTCTTTCTCGCTTTAAAAAGATCACATGTTATCTCAGCCCCACCTTACATACTCCCCAGAGTCCTCAGCTGGCCTGCTTCACAGTGTTTCTTTATTCCCCTGGTCCCTGTAGCATTTTGAGCATCCTTGCTCTATTATCTTCAAGCACGCCACTCACTATAGACTGGAATGCAAAAGTAGGAAATCAAGAGCTACCTGGAGTAACAGGCAAATTTGGCCTTGGAATATAAAACGAAGCAGGTCAAAGGCTAACACAGTTTTGCCAACAGAACGCACTGGTCATTGCAAACACCATCTTCCAACAACACAAGAGAAGACTCTACACAAGGACATCACAAGATGGTCAATACAGATATCAGATTGATTATATTCTTTGCAGCCAAAGATGGAGAAGCTCTATATAGTCAGCAAGAACAAGACTGGGAGCTGACTGTGGCTTAGATAATGAACTCATTATTGCCAAATTCACACTTGAATTGAAGAAGGTAGAGAAAAGTAGACCATTCAAGAATGACCTAAATCAAATCCCTTATTATTATACAGTGGAAGTGACAGACTGAAGGGATTAGATCTGATAGAATGCCCGAAGAACTACGGATGGAGGTTTGTGACATTGTACAGGAGACAGTGATCAAGAACATCACCAAGAAAAAGAAAGGCAAAAAGGTTGTCTGATGAGGCCTGACAAATAACTAAGAAAAGAAGAGAAGCTAAAGGCAAAGGAGAAAAGAAAAGCTATACCCATTTGAATTCAGAGTTCCAAAGAATAGCAAGGAGAGATAAGAAAGACTTCCTCAGCGATCATTGTGAAGAAATAGAGGAAAACAACAGAATAGGAAAAACTAGAGGTCACTTCAAGAAAAGAAAATTAGAGATACCAGGGGAATATTCCATGCAAAGCTGAGCACAGTAAAGGACAGAAATGGTATGGACCTAACAGAAGCAGAAGATATTAAAAAGAGGTGGCAAGAATACACAGAAGAGCTATACAAAAACGATCTTCATGACTCAGATAACCACGATGGTTTGATCACTCACCTAGAGCCATACATCATGGAATGAGAAGACAAGTGAGCCTTAGAAAGCATCACTACGAACAGAGCTAGTGGAAGTGATGTAATTCCAGTTGAGCTATTTCAAATCCTAAAAGATGATGCTGTGAAAGTGCTGCACTCAATATGCCAGCTAATCTGGAAAGCTCAGCAGTGGCCACAGGACTGGAAAAGGTCAGTTTTCATTCCAATCCCAAAGAAAGACAATGCCAAAGAATGCTCAAACTACCGCACAATTGCACTCATCTCACACCCTAGCAAAGTAATGCTCAAAATTCTCCAAGCCAAGCTTCAACAGTTTGTGAACCATGGACTTCCAGATGTTCAAGCTGGATTTAGAAAAGGCAGAGGAACCAGAGATCAAATTGCCAACATCCACTGGCTCATCAATAAAGCAAGAGAGTTCCAGAAAAACATCTACTTTTGCTTTATTGACTACGCTAAAACCTTTGACTGTGTGGATCACAACAAACTGTGGAAAATTCTGAAAGAGATGGGACTACCAGACCACATGACCTGCCTCTTGAGAAATCTGTATTCAGGTCAGGAAACAACAGTTAGAACTGGACATGGAACAACAGACTGGTTCCAAATCAGGAAAGAAGTACGTCAAGGCTTTATATTGTCACCCTGCTTATTTAACTTATATGCAGAGTACATCATGCAAAATACCGCACTAGATGAAGCACAAGCTGGAATCAAGATTGCCAGGAGAAATATCAATAACTTCAGATATGCAGATGACACTATGCTTACGGCAGAAAGTGAAGAAGAACTAAAGAGCCTCTTGACGAAAGTAACAGAGGAGGGTGAGAAAGTTGGCTTAAAGCTCAACATTCAGAAAACTAAGATCATGGCATTTGATCCCTTCACTTCATGGCAAATAGATGGGGAAATGATGCAAACAGTGAGAGCTTTATTTTTAGGGGCTCCAAAATCACTGCAGATGGTGATTGCGGTCTTGAAATTAAAAGACGCTTGCTCCTTGGAAGAAAAGGTATGACCAACCAAGACAGCATATTACAAAGCAGAGACATAACTAACAAAGGTCTGTCTAGTTAAAGCTCTGGTTTTTCCTGTAGTCATGTATGGATGTGAGAGTTGAACTCTAAGGAAAGCTGAGCACCAAAGAATTGATGCTTTTGAACTGTGGTGTTGGAGAAGATTTTTGAGAGTCCCTTGGACTGCAGGGAGATCCAACCAGTCCATCCTAAGGGAAATCAGTCCTGAATATTCATTGGAAGGACTGATGCTGAAGCTGAATCTCCAATACTTTGGCCACCTGATGCAAACAACTGACTCATTGGAAAAGACCCTGATTCTGGAAAGGGTTGAAGGTAGAAGGAGAAGGAGATGACAGAGGATGAGATGGTTGGATGACATCACTGACATGAGTTTGAGTAAACTCCAAGAGTTGGTGATGGACAGGGAGGCCTGGCATGCTGCCGTACATGGGGTTGCAAAGAGTCGGACATGACTGAGTGAGTGAACTGAACTGAACCCCTCTCGTGTCTGTCTTCTCCCATCTCCCAGGCCTTACATGCCTGGCACAGGTCATGCCAGGATGGTCTTCATTTTTTAAAGTATTTATTGATTTATTTTTGGCTGCATCAGATCTTAATTGCAGCTCATGGACTCTTCTTGCCTCTCACAGGCTTCTCTCTGGTTGTGGCACATGGGCTTAGTTGCCCAGCAATATGTGGGATCTTCGTTCCCTGACCAGGGATTGAACCCTCATCCCCTGCACTGGAAGGTGGATTCCTAACCACTGGACCACCAGGGAAGTCCCCAGGATTGTCTCCTTTAAATTCTCAACATCAATTATAGCCCCTGAGTTGAATTTAGCAGACACATTCACATTCATGATTTTATTTGACACTCATCTATTGAGGTGTGGATAACAAATATAGAAAGTGTTCTATGTATGTGTGTGTATAAACCCATATGTGTGTGTGCGTTTGTAGTTGTTGTTCTGTCACTAAGTCATGTCTAACTCTTTGTGACCCCAAGGACTAGAGCACACCAGGCTCCCCTGTCCTTCATTATCTCCCAGAGTTTGCTCAAACTCATGTCCATTGAGCCGATGATGCCATCCATTTCATCCTCTGTTGCCCCCTTCTCTCGCCCTCAATCTTTCCCAGCATCAGGGTTGTTTCCAATGAGTCGGCTCTTCGCATCAGTTGGTCAAAGTATTGGAGCTTCAGCTTCAGCCTCAGTCCTTCTAATGAATATTCAAGGTTGATTTCCTTTACGATTGACTGGTTGCATATCCTTGCAGTCCGAGGGACTCTCTAGCGTCTTCTCCAGCACTACAGTTCAAATGGGTATGTGCTAAGTCACCTCAGTCGTGTCCGACTCCTTGAGACCCTATGGACTGTAGCCCACCAGGCTCCTCTGTTCATGGGATTCTCCAGGCAAGCCTACTGGAGTGAGTTTCCATGCCCTCCTCCAGGGGATCTTCCACATGGTTTAAATGTTTGAGGATATCAAGCCCATACTAGAGCTAGGAAATAACTAAAATTCAGCCAAAGACTTACATCTTTTGTCACTTAGTTTCAGACTTTTTCTCTAACACACTGGGTTTCACATTTCCAGATTTTCTTTGTATAATTCCAACCATCACTGAGCAGTCCACTCAATGCAATAGTCTCTCACCTCACTGCCTTTCTCCAGGTTTCCACACATTTTTGGTTTCCTTATTATGTCTTTCTCACTAAATTTGAGGTAGTCTGGAATGAAGTAAATGCAAATTGTTTTAGTGGTTTAAGTATTTATGCTCCCATCCCCCTCCAAAATCAACAAAAGCTGCTGAGTCTTTAAATTTTAAAAGTAGAATTTAGACCAGTAATTATAGTTATAGAGTTAAAGAATTTTCAATGTTTTTTTTTTCTTTTCTTAGACTTATCATCTCAAAGTAGAAATCTGAATTCCTGATCCTCTTTTCCCGGTAATTTCATGTGAAAGGAACAAATCTGTTTACATAGCATTCCTAATGACCATTAGTAGGATAAGTAAGGGGAATCAATAGACTTATTATTTGAGTCTGTCTTTTGAAACATAGCAACATCACATGACACATGTTCCCAGAGGAATCAACTGCCTTTTTAAGAAAGGTATGTTTTTAAGACAAGGAATGCTTTTTTATTCTCCCCAACCCAGAGGGAAGTGTGAGAATTCAGATAAGATCACTCAAAAATGAATAATGTAGGTATTTGCTATTGTGTGGAATAGAAATAACTCACCTTTTAAAACATCATTATTTATGAATTTGACTTCAGCTGCTCTGTGTAAATCTTTTTTTTTTTTTTTCTTTCCTGGCCAAGTATTTGTGACATGAAAAATGGAATGGCATTTATCACTAGTTTGATACTTTTAGAAGTATATTAAGTAGAAAGAAGCTGATCTCAGTAAGTGAAAGGACATCACACCTAAGAATTCAAGAAGCAGTTCACAGCTGTCCTCCTTGTTTTACGTGCTCTTCTATCCTACTCTGAAGCTTTTCTGTTGGAAGAGATCATGACGATTGTAGACTAAAATATGAATTAATCCCACCTCTTTCATCAGTAAGAAAAATAAGCAAGGATGGTGTTTAAACTGGAATAGAAAATGGCATCCCACTCCAGTACTCTTGTCTGAAAAATCCCATGGACAGAGGAGTCTGGCAAGCTACCATCCATGGGGTGGCAATGAATTGGACATGACTGAGTGAGCACACATGATGTTTAAAATAATGATTTTCATCAAATAAAATCATTCAGAATTTTGTATATATATGTGTACATATGTATAATGTGTGTGTGTATATATGTGTGTGTGTATATATATAGAGAGAGAAAGAGTGAGAGAAAGAGGTTAACAATAAGAAATTGCCTCCTATAATTATTAAAGTGGGCAAATTTTGAAACCTGCAGGGTGAGTCAGCAGCCTGGAGACTCAGAAAACCCGTTAGTTTATTTCCAGTCTGAAAAAGCCTGAGAACTAAGAGAGTTGATGGTGTGGTTCCCACCGTAAGACTGGCAGACTCAAGACCCAGAGAGTGCCAACATTTCAGTTTGAACCTGAAAGCAGAGAAAAGAGGGGATGTCCCAGTCTGGAGTATGGGCCAACCTTTTTGTTCTAGCCAGACCTTCAACTGATTGGATGAGGCTCACCCACATTAGGAAGGGTAATTGGCTTCACTGACTTTGCTAATTTAAATGTTCATCTCATCCAAAACACCCTCACAGGAACACCTAGAATAATATTTGACTGACTGTCAGGGTACCCAAGAGTCCAGTCAAGCTGACACAGAAAATTAACCATCATACAGGGTAATCCATTAAGGAAGGGTATACTCCTCACAGCTCACTCACAGGTTTTTCAAGCCTTCCATTCCCAACAACAGTTAGACTGAGGGCCTCTATCTTTTACTAGTTGTTAACTAGTGGTTACCCTCAGTTCCTTGCCATGTAGGCTTCTCCAACAAAACAGCTGGTTTCAGCAAAGACAAGAGCAGAAAGATAATCTGCTAGCAAAATCTGCTAGCAATCTTTTTCATCAAAAGCACAACATTGAAAGCCTAGTACCTTTGCCATATTCTGTTGGTTAGAAATATGTCGCTTGGTTCAACTCATACTGAAGTCAAAGAAATTACATTAAAGTGTGAACACCAGGAGCTGGACATCTCTGGAGGCCATTGTAGAAGTCCACCTTTCACACAACTTCCCTTGTAGCTCAGCTGGTAAAGAATTGACCTGCAATGCAGGAGACCTTGGTCCAATTCCTGGGTTGGGAAGATCTGCTGGAAAGGGGATAGGCTACCCATTCCAGTATTCTTGGGCTTCCATGCTGGCTCCTGCAATGTAGGAGACCTGGGTTCAATCCCTGGGTTGGGAAGATCCCCAGGAGAAGGGAATGGCTATCCACTCCAGTATTCTGGCCAGGAGAATTCCACAGACTGTATGGGTCCATGGGGTCACAAAGAGTCGGACACAACTGAGTGACTTTCATTTTCACACAACTGAAAAGCATGTTGAATGTTTGAGTGAGGAAAAAATACAAACATTTGAACCAGGAAAAGGGGACTTATCTCAAATTTACAAAATCTGGATTTGAGAATCATTTAAAAACAATGTACCATGCTAGCTCTATGAGCTTGTGCAAGTTAATTATTATCATTAGCCAATTTCTTCATTATTAAAGTGGATATGTTTTCATTCTGTACTCCCTTTTTCCTCTGGGTAGACAACTTGGTTTTCTTTTTCCCTCCCATCTCAGGTCAAGTGATTAAGGTAGCACTGATGTAATTTCTCTGCTCTTACAGGGATTGGCATAGGTCTGGCCATGCAAAGCCATAGTGACAAGCTCAGGATGGAATGCAAGATCCATTCTGTGTTCATGAGAAGCAGATATAGGGTGTTTTCTGGAAGTATTGGACAAAAGAAAGCCTTTTTTCAGTGAGATTAAAGCTGAGAGAATGTAAGCCTGAAATTGCTTGTGGCCATGTGGTTATCAAGTAGCAAAAGTCTTAAAGCAAAAGCTTTATAAGAATTAAGCTAATAAAGAAATTCAATTCTGAGATACAGAGAAAGAGGTGGATTCCTGAAGATACTGAACACATGGATCCAGCCTCGTCTGAAGCTAGACAACCCTAACTCTTATATGGGACAATACATTTCTGCTTAAATCCATCTGAGTTGTGTTTCTGGTCATTGCCTGATCCATCCAGCACCTAGAACAGAGTGCAGCACACAACCAACTTTTTAACACTGATTAATGTACAAATGAGCAATTTTTGGAAGATTGACGTTGAAATCCAAGGGGCAGGAAGTTGAAATATATTCCCCCCCGCACTGAGTCTTCCTGAACCCTAAAATTCTGTGATTGGCTGCTTCCCAGAATATTTATTTGAGACTTGTCTTTTGAACTTCTATCCAAAATATTTAGGGATGGCTTAGGCGGCTCACTTCTATTCATTCATCCCTATCCCCAGGCTCACTGCCGAGTAGGTGGGCCAAACTCATAAAACTCTATCGCTCACCAGCCTCAGGCACAGGAAACTGGCTCATAGAAGTTCCAAAAGGAAAAAAAAAAAGAAAATCACCAAGCATGTAAGACCCAGAACAGGAAGCAAAACTAATGAAAGAATGTCCTTGGCTTTCACAGGAAATTATTCTCACTCCACCTCTATAAAAAGTAACAGATTTGACCCCTCATCTCTCCCTACCTCCTTCTCTCCATAACTTTCCAATAGAGGTGATGGGGGAGAGCAGAGGCGAGACCGAGGCAATGAAAGACAGACCACTTTTCACAAAAATCATCATCAGAAACCACTTTGTCAGAGGCTGCCACTGACAAAAAATCCCACTATAGCCAGAGGCTGCCATAGCCAGAGTAGTTAAGGATAGTGAGTTGCTGAATTGGACAATTTTGAGTGAAGAAATTCATAGCAGTTACCAGTGATCTCGGAAACAAAGCATCTCTTGGCAGATAAGAAACTAGAGACCTGAACGGAGCGAGGCGGGGGGCGGGGGGGACTGTTCAGGTTGCTTTTCTCACTGTATTTCTTACTGTTCATTAAGGGAAATTCAAAACATTTTACATCAAATACGTTGATTGGATTTTGGTACTATGTGGGAATTGAAAGGGAAAGGATAAAATCCAATCAATGATCCTAGACCAACAATGTCCCAGACTGAAACCTCTGAAGAACTGGTTCATTCTGCATTTTTCTCTGCAGCCCCAGCAGCTAGAATTTATTTTTTTGGCCAGTTGGTCCAGAAAACAGTCTGCCATCCACCCCAGCTGGGGTGGGGGTGGGGGGCATTGTGAAAGAAGAGCCTGCAGCCCTCACTGCCATGCAGAGAAACAAAAGGTTCAGGTGCAAGGTCTAGCCAACCATAGATCAAAGGAAAGGTTCAGGTACAAGATCTAACCAACCATGGATCAAAGCATCAGACCCAGTAGAGAGTCCAAGGGAGAAGGCAGGACAGGACAGGCACTGAAGTGAGAAATCACTCAGCCCAAGCCTGAGGGAATTTCTCAATTCTCATCCATTGTGACTCTGGCCCCTCAAAGCTTAGGGCTACTTTTCTGTTATTTCTACTGTCCAGTGTCTGCTATGTAGCTTGGCAGATATATTTATTGGTTGAATGAATGTGTGACTGTTTCTGACATAAAAGAGAAAATATTTAAGACTGCATGATCAAAATGGAGTTAGAAAATGTTTTTGGAACACTTCAATAAATGATTCCTTACACAGGCACACTGTTGTGTAGTTTGGGGTTTAAAAAGAGCTTTAGTATTTAATATATGATTTTGTCATCATAATCTAAGATGTCAAACAGGCCTGATATATTATTTCATTTACTCCTGACTCAACATATGTTAAATTACTGTTACTGCAGTCAGTTATTAGACATATAGGACTGCCTAAGCTGTGATCTGTTCCTGTGTCTTCAAGTTCATAGTGGAGTGGAGGGTGTACATATACATACACACTGATAAAAATGACAATGAAATATGCATTTAGACAAATAATTACAAAAAAATATGGCGAGTGTTAATGGAGGAACCAAGAATGCACATAAGATGTTGTGCAATTTGTCTATGGGAGCCAGAAAAGCTTCACAAAAGTGATGATAGGTTAAATGAAGAAAAAATTTTTGGCAACTAGGGCTTCCCCAATGGCTCAGCCATAAAAGAATTCTCATGCAATGCAGGAGACATGAGTTCAATCCCTGGGTCGGGAAGATCCTCTGGCGAAGGAAATGGCAATTCACTCCTGTGTAATCCCAAGGACAGAGGAGCCTGGTAGGCTGTAGTCCATGGGGTCACAAAGAGTCAGACATGACTGAGTGCACGCGCACGCGCGCGCACACACACACACACACACACACACATACACACACACAGGTAGGGTAAGATTTGCTAGAGAAAAAGTAGCTCAAACACAGAACACCATTTAATACAACAGAACAAAAAATACTTTCCAGTCAGTGGCAGAATGAAACTGGAAAAAAAGTTGAGGCCAAATCATGAAGGCTTGGGAAGCATTGAGCTTGAACCATGACTTCCAGGTCATGGGAGCCATTTAGAAATGTTAATGGGGGTGTGTGTTGAAAGTGTTCAGACTTGCATTTTATTATCTAGATTTCCAGAAGAGGAATCCGAGCAACAAATGTTAGGTCATTTCTCCGGGGTTATACGGAGAATAATAGGAAAGCCAAGGTTTTGCGGGTTGAAATTAAAATGCCCTATGTCTACTTCCTGCTCAGTGCTTACTCATTAGAGACAATATTTGTCATGTGGAAAAAGAGTTGATTATAATCAAACTAGAAATTCATGTACCTGAAAATCTTTAGAAGGGAATATGTAGGGGAAGAAACAAGATAGAATAGCAGATATGAATCAGTTCTTATCAGTCTGAATCTGTTTTACATTCATTCCAGGCTCTGCAAATTAGCACCAACACAATGAATCTTTGTAAATTAATGAGGATAACAGCGGGAAAGAATCAATTGGCCACTCTTGTTCCAAAACCCTCCTAGGTAATAACCTGAAATGAACCTTAGAGTCATGACCCCAGACTAATAGCCAGCTTCATACTCTTTGAACAAAACAATTAAATAATCACATTCCTCATGGCCCAACTTCCTGAATGTATTAATTAGATTAAAACACAACTTGTCAGGATCCCTTGAGAGGAAGGGGTTTGCTGAGTGCATTTTCTCCCGCCTTCCAGCTACCAATGGCACAGCCTGCTTTCACAATGGAGGGAGCCTGTACCTGCCCAAGCAAGCCTCTGTAACACCCACTTGAGCATATTTCTTCTACACCTGGCCCCTTACACCTTCCCTCACCTGGGCTGCTCCTCTGATCCACTGGGCTCCTCCTCATCTACTGGGCGAACATCGACATTTCAACTCCAATTGGTTACAGATCCTATCTCAAAATATAGAAGCCAGTTGATAGTTCTTCTTGGCTCAATTTTAATATTCATTCCACATCCATTCATTCATTTATCCCTCCAGTTTCTATGAGGGCTGTGCTCAAATCCTGGTACTGCTACTTCCTATCTCTGTGTTCCTAAGCAAATTATTTAACCTTTCTGAGGCTCAGTTCCTTCATCTGTAAAATGAAGATGATAACAAGTCATGCTTTGGGTAGTTTATATGAGGATGAAATGAGTTAATTGCTGTGAAGCCATTCCAATGGTCCCTGGCTCATTTAATGAGCAACTTCCCATTAGTAGGATTTGGGGGATTCAAGTATGAAAATGGCACTGTTCCTGCCACAAAGTTCTAAAACGCAAAATGGATCCAGCCATACACCAAGTTACATGCAGTGACAGGTGCATATGTCACCCTGAGAACACAATGGATGGGATGACTGCAGCCAGGCCAAGGTACTTCCTGCCAGGGTTTCTGGGTGTGCTGCCACTGGTCATGTGATGCTCTTGTGAGAAACCTAAAAACTTCAGTCAGGTCTCTGCCAAGTAAAATGCCTTTTCTGATGCTCTGACCTAAAGTATCAGCACCAACCTTCCTGCATCATTCTGTCCCTTTCCTTGATTATTTTTCTTCATGGCAGTTATCACTAGCTGGCATTATATTATGCATTTACCTGTTGATTTGTTTACATCGATATATTTATATTGCTCTCAAAGTGTGGCCCATGGAGCCAGGAAACTTACTAGAAATGCAAATTCTTGGGCCCCATTCCAGCCCTAGGAGATCAGAATCTAGGTGAGGTGTTTAGAAAGCTGTGTTTTAATAATCACCTGCAGGAGACTTAGATTCTTCCTAAAGTTTGAGAACCACTGGTTTATAGTTTGCCTCTACTTGAGAATGACAGCTCCTTGAAGCAGAGACTTTTTTGTTTACCACTGTATCCCTAGTGCTTAGATCTGCATTGAACACATAGTAGGTGTTTAAACAGTAGTTGTTGAATGAATGGACAAATGAATGACTACCTCTTACTTAGTGCCTGAGCCAAAATCAGTATCTAGCTAGTTCTTTATTGCCCAGGTCTATTTTCTCACAACCTGGCTCCAAGATATAATTTCTATTAAAAATTCCAGCATGCTAATATAAAAAGTTAAATCATTTATTTTCAAGGTAAAAGACAGTGGATTTTTTGACATATATGTTGATACATATATCTTTTTTCTGGAGAAGCTACTTAGAAAATGCTTAGTATTTATATAGAAAGATAGACATGAAAACAACTGTCAGAAACTCTTCAAAGCACAGTCTTTTGAGCTTAAGTTAATGCTGAGGCTGGTTTCATAATGCTCAGGAGACACAGGGAAAGGGAGTTTGATAGAAATCCAGTTTGCAGCAGATTTTTGTTAAAGTAAACATTTTCAACCTGACAAGAATCTCTCTATCCACCACAAACAGCACAAACATATGAATGAGAAAGGAGAGGGGAGGAAGGCAGGTGTTGAAGATGGAGGCAGAGGGGACAGAGATGCATCCTCGTGTTAAAGATCTATGGCCTTTTTCTCAAGAAAGCAGGCATGCTGTCTTACCTGCTAGCACCATAGCAATGAGCCCACATCATGTACCACCCCCTCAGTCCTGAGGTGATTCCTTGACAAGGTAAGAAGCCAGAGATAAGCGAAGCAGAAAGCTTTCCCCAGAGAGAAGGCTAAAGATGGATGGTGAGAGCATTCCATCTGGTGACCTGGTGCTCGGACAGCAAGTCATTCAAGTCCATTCCTAGAGAAGGAAGTAGACAAGCCCAGTCTGTGGTTAAATGTTAGCATGTGTGTAGGGTGGAAGGTCAGGGTGGGGGCAAGGCTGCAAGGCACTTTAAAGACCAGCATCTTAGCAAAGACCAATAAGAGACACAGATGCATAGAACAGTCTTATGGACTCTGAGGGAGAAGGTGAGGGTGGGACATTCTGGAACAATAGCATTGAAACATGTATATTATCATATGTGAAACAGAACACCATTCCAGGTTCGATGCATGAGACAAATGCTCAGGGCTGGGGCAATGGGATGACCCAGAAGGATGGGATGGGGAGGGAGGTGGGAGAGGGGGTCAGGATGGGGAACACATGTAAACCCATGGCTGATTCATGTTAATGTATGGCAAAAACTACTACAGTATTGTAAAGTAATTAGCCCCCAACTAAAATAAATAAATTTATTAAAATAAAAAAAACAAAAAAAACAAAAGCATCACAAAATGCAAAGCAGTTTTTTTTTCCCTAAAGAGGAGATGTTTCCCTTCTTCCCAATGTTTGATGTGCTTGATCTGAACGTAATTATATAAGCAGCAATGGCAAGGAAAACAGTTGATCTCTCAGGCCTTAGAGTTAGCATCTTTCCATTGGGTTTTAAATTTCCATTTTTAAAGTTACTTATTTTCTCACATTTGTATAGATACCATAGGTTCCAAATGTACGTTATTTTAAACAACAATTCATGAAAAATTCTTAGTGTTGGGCACTCTTTTTAGCAAGTATATGCTAGGTTTTGCTGAAGTAAGTTATCTACCCAATTAGAATGACTTATCTAAAGTTTACTTATTGTTCAAACTACCTGCTCAACGAAATTCAGGGAAGGGGATGCGAAGCATCTTTTCCAGGTGGGTTTGGCATATCCTTCTCACTGGGCCAACTATTATAACCTATACACTCAACACCCTTTAAAATACCTGCCTAGCAACCTCTGACCAGGGGTCCCCAATCCCCACCCTTCCAGGGTGCAGGCTGATACTTCCTGTCAGATCAGTGGTAGCATGAGATTAGAAATAAAGTGCACAACAAATGTAATGTTCTTGAATCATCCTGAAATCACTCCCCACCCCCACTCCTGCTCCGGTCCATGGAAAGATTATCTTCCATGAAACCAGTTCCTGGTGCCACAAAAATTGGGGACCACTGCTCTACCTTTAAAAGCTGACTTTGATCTGCAGCTACAGATTTGACTGTTCTCATTTGTAAGAGAGAGGGCATTCTACATGAGAAGACCAGTGTAATGAAAGACAAGGAAGCTGGCTTTGAGTAGATTTTATATTTAAGATATGCAAATATTTCTCCTTAAAACTTCAATGTCAAGGCATTTTTTAGACACATGGGTCAATGGCCAATAAGTCACCGTGGGTCCTAATACCCTCCATTCTTTTTCTCTAAAGCATAATGTTCCCATAGCAACTGGACAGGACATCAGCTCTTTCCTTTTGCCTTCTGAAGGTTGGAGGTGCTTGGGAAGGTAGAAAGGAGGAAAATGAAATGGAAGCAGCATGTGTGTAGCTACTGAATGCCAGGTCCTTGGCCATCTGCCTTTCATGCCATATTCACTCCATTCATTCCTGAAATAAGTTTTATTTCCTCTTTATAGACTACAGGGTTTCCCTGGTGCCTCAGATGATAAAGAATCTGCCTGCAGTGCAGGAGACCCATGTTCGATCCCTGGGTCAGTAAGATCCCCTGAAGAAGGGAATGGCTGTGCACCCAGAGAATTGCCTAGAGAATTCCATGAACAGAGGAGCTTGGCGGGCTACAGTCCATGGGGTCACAAACAGTCGGACATGACTGAGTAACTAACACTTATAGAATATAAGATTAAAGTTCAGTTCATTTAAATAATATGAACAAAACCAAATAGCTGCTTGATTCTCAGGCTCTGGATTGTCCAGTTTTCAAGATATTGCCAATTTCATCACACTCTTGTTACTCCAAGTATGATCCTCAAGCCCCGACCAGGGACACATTCTGGGAGCCAGTTAGAAATACAGAGTGTCAAGGCCTTCTCCAGGCCTACTGAGTCAAATCTACAGTTACACCAGCTTCTCAGGTGATTCAGGCAGATTTTCAAGTTGGAGAAGCATGGTGCTCTACTCGTGTTTCTCAACTTCAGGTGCCCAGGAGAATCACTTGGAGAGTTTTTAAACAATCCCCACTCCTGGATCCCCCCCACCCAAGTCAAGTCAGAATCTCTGTGGTTGGGGCTAGGACATCAGTGTGTCTTAAAAGCTTTCCGTACCCCAGTGATTCTAACGTGTAATCAGAATGAAGAACTCTTGTGCACCAATTTACTTCATTATGGAGAAATGTACTAATTCTACTTCTGGTAACAGAACCCTCTTACTATCAGAGGCCTGGATACCTAAATCAGTGTTGTTGTTACATGCTCTTCCCTTAAGATAAAGCCTACAATGCAATAGGACTAGGAGGATTGTTTGTTTCTGTCGCTGTCATTCTCAGGGATGTCAATTTTCCAAGTTCAGCAAAAAAAACATACTTAAGGCAAGTGCTTCTTTGCTTTTCATTCATATTCCAGAGCTGTTTAAAGTAAGGTCTGGTGAAAACATGCTTTCTAAACATTTCACTCCCCAATTACCAAAATACTAGTAAATGCTATAGAGGTCTTTAAGTCCCATTCCTTTTTTAAGAGGAAGTGACAGTTTGTTGGAGGGAAGACGGTAAAAGGTTGTAAAGTAAAATAGTTGAAGCCTGAAAATTAAACCCTTAAACTTATAATGACTTTCAATCTCAGGATAATGAGAAAATGTTCTTTCTTTTAGCATCTGGTGGGAGATTCCTCTTATGGAAAGACCAGCCAGTACAGTGAAAATATGGGTGGTGGTGGTTTGTTGGTTTAGTCACTAAGTCATGTCTGACTCTTGTGACCCCATGGACTGTAGCCTGTCAGGCTCCTCTGTCCATGGGATTTCCCAGACAAGAATACTGAAGTGGGTTGCCATTTCCTTCTCCAGGGGATTATCCCGACCTGGAGAATGAACCTGTGTCTCCTGCATTTCAGGTGGATTCTTTACCGACTGAGGGATCAAACCCGGGATGCTTGAATTGCAGACAAACTCTTTACCATTTGAGACACCAGGGAACCCCCTGAAAATATGGATATCCCCTGCTATCTGAAAGCAGAGCATTCCTATGAAACTTTTTTGAAGCTGAAATGTATAAAGTGAAGAAGCGGTTGCCTTAGGATACCTCTTACTAACAGATGCACAAAATAAATTGAGCTAAAGCACAGATGCTCACAGATACAGTCAGAGCTATGACAGCCTGATGCTAGATGCTGAATGTAGTCACTGCAGAAGGAGCTTGATGGACCTACGCTTGCTGCTCAGAGTATGTGTTGCCTCTGTGACACTCCCTGCAAAACAAACGCTAAATGTTGTTTTCATTTTTCTCCTTTTTCCACAAAAGCAAAATTCTTCTCTGAATTTTTTTCGGTTAGCAAAAGGTATAGGTCTTTGGTAAACACAAAGTGGTGTACAGAAAATTTTGAAAACCAGGGAATATGTGTATATAAAATAAATGCCCCCTTGACGTAGGTGAGTCCCAAGTGATGTAGGTAGGACTGATGGTGTGGCTTCAGATGTAGGGAACACTTCGGCTTTATAGGAAGCAAGGGGGAAAAAGAGAGAAAGGAATTCTATGATTCTTTGTGCAGAGTGACATGTCTCCTTATAATGAGACAGTGAATTCCAGTCCAGTGCTGGGTGTGATTGGGTTTCTTTTAGACAGTGATTAAGGGACTTGGAACTTAGTTCTGCTTTTAGGTTTATATGTAACCAATTCAGAACAGAGGCTGAAAATAGAATTGTTAGTTCTTGAGCATTTTGCTGAAATCTTGGAGAAAACTTCGGGCAGTCCAGGCTGTGGAATTTAGCAGACTGAGGAAATTCATCCTAAAAAGAGAAAGTTCTGACTGACTGTAGCCTAGTACATTGGGAAAACATGTTGCTTTCTTCCCTGCATTATCATAGTAACATTTACGGATTTTGTTGTGGTAGTTAGTAGATCACATCTCCTGCAAAAGTTGAGAGTCATCTCCCCAAATAACGATGCAGATTTTTAAAAAATCAGGAGTTCACAAGGCAGTATGCAGTGTGCGTATTTACGTAAAATAGGTGCACCTTCCAGGGTACTGGAGACTGAGTCCTTCAAATACCCCCTTCTTCAGAGACTGCTTTCCATTGTCTGTCATTTGGTAAGCCCATATGAGCTTGTCAGTTTCCCTTATTTGCTTTGTTCATCAATCTTTGTTAGTGTCTGGTCTTCACCTGGGGTCTGAGGTAGTCCTGACCAGGACATTAGCATCCCATGAGCCACTAATTACATCTGAGAATAAAGGATGTTTTCCACTCAAAATCACACATACACACACATGCACACAAACAGATATAACTGAGAGCCAAGCTCGAAATATTTCAAGAGGGTTGCGTATCAATACAGGGAAATTGCCCAAAGTTCTAGATACAGCTGGAAAAAGACAATGAAAAAGGTTAAAAAAAAAAAAAAGCTATGCACGAATGAAACAGTCTTAAATTGTATAATGGATTAGACTGTTTGCCGTACCCCACCCCCCATCCTCCGCCAAAAGATACGTTCATGTTTTAATCCTTGGAACCTCAGAATGGAAATGTATTTGAAAAAAGGGTCCTTTGAGATATAATTACATTAAGATGAGGCCATACTGGATTAGGGTGGGCTCTAAATCCATTGGGGCTGCACAAAAGTCAGACATAACTGAGCGCATACACACACTAAATCTTAGAAGTGGAAAAATCACACACAAAGGGACAAACACAGACAAGAAGGCCTTGGGAAAACACTGGCCGAGACTGGAATGATGCAGCCACAGGCCAAGAAAAGCCTGGAGGTGGCTCAGTGGTAAAGAATCCGCCTGCCAATGCAGCAGTTTCAGTCTCTGAGTTGGGAAGATCCCCTGAAGAAGGAAATGGCAACCCACTCCAGTATTCTTGCCTGGGAAATTCCATGGACAGAAGAGCCTGGCCAGCTGCAGTCCATGGAGTCTCAAAGAGTTGGAGACTACTGAGCAACTGACCACACATGCAAAGAAGAAAACAATTCTTTCTTAGAAACTTCAGAGGAAACATAATGATGCCAAAACTTTGATTTTGTACATCTAGCCTCCAAAAATGTAATAATAAATTATTTTATTGTAAGACACCCATCTTGAGGTCCATTGTACACCATCCCTAGGAAACTAATACAGACTGGAGTGTAATTGGGGACCATACAGGAAAATATATCTAGAAGTGAGCAGGTTATATTTAATCAGCTGTATTTCTTTGACTGCCTAGTTCAGATGTCCTATAATATTACACTACACTGTAAATGTCCATTCATATATCCCAACCCTGGAGACTCCACTCGCTGATAAGAGAGATCATGTCTGTTTTGTTCAGGGCGTATCTTCAACTGTTGGCCCAGTGCCTGCCACATAGTAGGTGCTCAATAAATCTATTCAACTGAATCAATAGGTTGACCTGGGTCACAGGCAGATGGGGAGGACGGAAGGCAAGCATAAAGATCCTCCCGATGCTGAGTTTCCCTACCATCAAAGCAGAAACTTGCTTCTTCAAGTACCCAGCTTCTCGTGTTGGCTGTGTCTTCCTCCCTTTTGTTTTGCCTGCATTTAGATGTAGTGATATGCCTGTGGAAGCAGAGAACAATCTGTACCCTACCTATGTGCACACAGCATAAGTATCTCAAAGGATCTTTGTGTTGCTGTATGCCAGGGGTTACCACATATGCACTGGCATCCTCTAGGATCTATAACCTGGATGCTGCCAGCCATTGGGATTCATCATTTTGACTATCCTCAGGCCTCTCCCTTTCAAAAGCCAGTGGGTCTGATGGATGGGATGGCCTCTCCCAGGGGCTCTGCCTGCCTGCGATGCAATTTTGCAAGTCTAGCAAGAACTGGCTTTCATTTCAAGCACGTCTCAAGGATAGGGACTTTTAGAGGGGAAAGCAAATTTACCAAGGAGGAAAAACTGCAAAACTCCAGGTAGTAACTGGGGTTTGAAATAAGCTTTATCCTCCTCCTTTTCAACACCCTGCCCGCATCTAAAACCATTAAGTCTGTGTCTAGTTATTGGAATTAAGCAACAATAAACACAGTTCACAATATACAAAGCATAAGTGTTTCTGTTCAGTTTTTTACTGTCTTCTTCACTGTTACTACAGAAAATTGAGGAATAACCAATCAGCGGTTTCATTAAAATAGATCAAGGCTATATCCAAAATAAATAAGGGGTTCAATTGCTCACCACACAGGCATGTCCTGATAATTGCTAAGCCGTGCTCTTGAACAGACATGATAAAACATAGTTTCTCCCTCAGCCTGGCAATGGATCTTGACTCTTCCACCTAGCACTAGCATCCCAGCAGGAAAGACTCCCCTAAATTCCTCAAGGTCACTTTGATATACCTATTTAATAAAAAAAAATGCTTATAGTGACTTAGTCTTTATTAACCAATCACAAATGAGTTTTCACACTACAAAATAAAATCATCATAATTGTATTTAGATACCAATAGAAAATTATATGAGATACCGCTCATGTATTTCTCTTTCTAGATTTATAGACTTGCAAACAATCCAAAATAAAGTAATAAATACATACATGTGTATCACAGACAAATAGGTCTGTGTGAGTATATAAATACTTTACACACAACCGATCAGCATATTTATTTCAAAGCAAGGTTCTAATAAAGTCAACTCATATATTATTCTCAGAATCAACATTTCTTCCTTTATGATTATATTGAGTATTGAATGAGTTAATGTGTGTGAACCATTAGAAGAGTGTCTGGCTTGATAAAGGTCACTTATTTTCATGCTTGCTTGTATCATTTATTCAACTAACTACAAGCGTTTGTTGAGCACCTATTATATTTCAAGGCAAGGGTAGCCACCTCTGCTCTTTTTGAGTTTAAAATCTAGAGGAAAAATGAACACTAAATATTATCACTCTGTCCAATCAATGTAACTTAGAAGATGTGTGGTGCCTTTGTTAAGAAGAGAGTTGTATTGATATTCAATATCATTTGTGCCCCAGGCATCCTCCTAAACTATAGGTGCCTTAACAAGGTCAGACTTATACTAAATTGAATCTAGCCATCAAGATCCCTTTTCCATAGAGGAGTCATAGACCAGTTCATTTCTACCGGTTTCCTGCCATTCTTGGCCACACCTCTACCCTTCACTGTCGCAACATCTCTCTGTGGTTCAACTGAGCTTTTTGTCAAGCAGCGCACTCTCTCTCTCTCCACTCTTACATCTAATAATATTTTAAGAAACATCATCTGTGTTGATCATTCATCACATTCTCTTTTTTTAAACTTTCCTTCACCTCCCTGACTCCAGCAGACATCACATTCTGTTGCTTTTCAGGACCATTTTCTAATATAGACAATTGTAACCACTCCACTCCTGAAATGAGTTTTCCCATTTATAAAATCTCAAAGGTCAGCCTTTCAGGCTTTGACCACGACCCCCTCTCTTCTGAGATTTCCTTCTGCCGTATTTCCACCAGGCCTGATCTTTGGCTTCATTTGCCCTTTAAGTTTCTGAAATTTTACTTTGCCCCAGAAGAATTTTTGTCTCTCTCTTAGTTTTCCTTCAGCTCCTACTGAGCCTAGGTCCCTAGGCACATCTCCAGTGAGTCCTTAATGTCCTTGGGCAACATTTCCATTTGTTTTCCCAGGGAATCCCACCTGAAGAAGGTGCCACAGCCCCATTACACATTATCCTCTTTAAGGATGCCAGCTAATCACACAGTGCCACATGGGGGTCCTTTGTATACTTCTGGATGTGTTCTCACCATTCTTCCTGAAATACAAGCTTGGCTCTCCCCCACCAAATGCATATGTTTTGAAACCTTCACCTTCAATGTGATGGAATTTGGAGGTGGGGACTTTGGGAATTTATTATGGTTGTGTGTGCATGCTAAGGCACTTCAGTCTTGTGCTCCTCTTTGCGACGCCATGAACCATAACCTGCCAGGTTCCTCTGTCCATGGGACTCTCCAGGCAAGAATACTGGAGTCGGTTGCCATGCCCTTCTCCAGGGGACCTTCCTGACCCAGGGATAGAACCCGGGTCTCTTGTGTCTCCTGCACTAGGAAGAGGGTTCTTTTACTGCTAGAGCCACCTGGGAAGCTCGTAATTAATGTTCACGTGAGGTCAGTGGAATGGGGCCCAGTGGGGGATGATGGGATTAGTGTCTTTATGAGAAGAGGAAGGGATTAAAATCCTCTTCCTCTCTCTTTGCCATGTGAGGTGGCGGTCTGCAAGCCAGCTAGCAAGATCTCACTGACACATCCCCCAACCGCTTGACCTCAGGATTTTCAGCCTCCATAACTGTGAGAAGTGTTTTCTAAAACAGTAAATGTTTTTTTTTAAGTCACCCAGTTGATGCTATTTTATAATAGCAGCTCAAACTGACTGAGATATATCTCAAACAGTCTTCTCAAATTTTCTCCATCAGCATATTTTTGCTTCCTTTTTTTATAAACAGAATTTAGTCCACATCATCTGATCATCTCATCTTTATATTGTCAAATGAGGATTAATAATAATCTATGTTGATTAAAGTGGGATTTGTTTTCCAGACCATTTTTTTTTCTTCCTTTTGTATACTTCACCAGTGTGTGTACATCCTACATTTAATCTGTTATTATCTTGTAACCTAATTTTTTTCTGTGACCTTTCTTCTATACTATATGACCAACCTCTGAATGTCATTAGATTCTAGATGCTGAAGAACCAGAATGACTGGTGGAATATTTCATCTGATATATTCAGAGACACTTATACAGGGATATTACCATTTAAGAGGCAAATGAAAATCTTCTGACTCAAAACTTCTCATTCTGTCTATTAAGCAACTATGGGATGATAAACACATCGTACTCCAGCATTTGGGTTGTGATGAAAGAACCATTGTCCATCAGCCAATGCATGTTTAATATCAGGATACTGTGTCCTAGCTATAAAGCCCACTTCTGCCATTAATTGACTATATGACTTCATACAACTTGTTTCTACTTTCCAAACCTCTAGTCAATCATGTAGAAATTAAATGAACTGGATTAGGTGATCCCTGAAGTTTTCTTTCAACCTAAAAATAGTTTAAAATTGATACTTCTATCATGATATTTGCATGTGCACGCATGCTAAGTCACTTCAGTCTGTCCAACTTTTTGCAACCCCCATGGACTGTAACTTACCAGGCTCTTCTGTCCATGGGATTCCCCAGGCAAGAATACTGGAGTTGGTTACCATGCCCTCCTCTAGGGGATCTTCCTGACTCGGGGATCAAACCCATGTCTCTAACGTCTCCTGCGTTGGAAGGCGGGTTCTTTACCACTAGCGCTACCTGAGTTTTAGTAATGTGTTTCATGTGGGTTCCACACTGTAGTAAGTCATATGGAAAAGTGGAGAAAATATAAAATGTTAAGAATCTTAGACCCTGCTTTTGGGGCCTAAGATTATAGAAATACAGTTTATTGGAGCCCAAGTGAGGAAATCTGCATTCTAGTTCTAAATGCGGCACTAACCTTTTGAATATCTGAGGGTAAGATACTGCCTTTTCTAGATACTGCCTCAGTTTTCCGTTGTGTAAAATGTGATGATGAACAGCTGGTCTTTAAGTTCTGTGATGCTATTGTCTTGCTACAAGACAAAGATGAAGACATCAATTAATTCAAGAATAAAACACAGTGGTACAAAATTATCTCTCACTATCACTGAGCTGCTTCTACGAAGGATACAGATGTGGAGTAATTTATTCAGCCACCTCTTTTCGAATGCTTGCTTGAGCTCTGCGGGAGCTGAGCCAACTCCTCAGTGTTCTTCACTCAATAGCTTGTCAGTTCCTCTTTTAATAGTAACATTGCACCCTCAATGAAGTGCTAAGGCATTTTTTTCCTTGCAAGATGAAAAGAGGTGGCCACAGACCTGGCACAATTCTGGACTGCAGACAGCCTTCCAAATCTCTTTTCTCTGAGGAGCCAAATGATTCATTCAGGAAATCTACAAGTGCCCAGCATGGAGGAAATTAGGAAGATTATCTCCTCTCCCCTCTCTCAATTTCCCCCATCCTCTTGATGTTTGCATTTTGGTAGTTCTCAAAAGGTTTACTCTCCAATTCCTCAAATTTTCTTTCAGGAGTAGGGAGCATGAAATTGCAACCTAATGAATGCAGTGAATAAAAGCTATGTTTCATTTCTGAAAACCTAGTAATATGGAGGAATGTATGAAATAGATACTGTTCAAAGATATAGCTGTCTATTGAAGAGGGGCTCCAACCTCTGCCTTTAAAGCCTCATCACTTTCCTGACATCTGTCCAGTAGCTTCCTGTGGCACTGAGGTTGGGGGCCAAAAAGCTCAGCTTCAAAAGTGTAGATGACCTCACTTCCTTGTCTTTTCTCTTGTTCCTACCTCCTCCCCTCTCTGCTGCCAAGTGTGTACATTCTTCCAACAGATCTCTGTTGAGTGTCGGAGAGAATGCATGGTGTCATGGCAGTGGTCTTGGATTTGGACGGGTGACTGGAGTTCGTGTTCCAGACCCGGATCTGTGTCCTATGTGACCATGGTAGGGCTATTCTTTTCTCTGTGTTTCAATCTGTCTATCTGTCATATTGTATTCCTCTGCCCGTAATTAGTCACCCCAGTACAAACTGTGAAAACTCTAACTGTCCAGAAACTTTTTGAAGACAGAAATGTGGAATCTTTTTTCTCTGTATTCCTCACC
Organism: Okapia johnstoni; assembly: GCA_024291935.2. Taxonomy (NCBI): domain Eukaryota; kingdom Metazoa; phylum Chordata; class Mammalia; order Artiodactyla; family Giraffidae; genus Okapia; species Okapia johnstoni. The sequence goes on from CM044309.1 coordinate 63,391,575, forward strand.
TCTAGCAAATGCCTTACTCACAGAAGTATTCACTGCAAATCTGCAAAATGAATAATTTAATGGCTAATCCCGGAGCTTCCCATCCTGCTACATAAACTAAGGTGGTTGAGAGCTTCTGACAGGCAGGCAGTGGGATTCAAATGGAAGGAATGCCTCCAGCTATAGCATGGCATGTGTGTCTGTGTGTGCACACACACATGCACACACACACACACACACACACACGTAGCTCATATAGGTGCTCAATTGGTTGCTCCTGTCAATAAAACTGGCCTTTGTCTATCTTACCTATTTCCATTAGATATATTTTTTTCTCTACAATGACCTATCTTTGTGAATAATTTTCTGTGATTTTTCATAAGAATGTAAGAAAGTAGAAGACATGTCTAATGCTATATTTACCTGGGACTCATGTCCTCCATATATGATGGGTCTATGGGTAGCAAAATGCTAGGACTATGGAAATTATGAAATGAAATCTAGCAAAACAGAGGCTGTGGGTCATTTCCCCCTGGGCTCATCTTAGCAATTCAACCTCCTTAACCAAGGATCTAGATGCTGCTGCTGCTAAGTCGCTTCAGTCATGTCCGACTCTGTGCAACCCCACCAGGCTCCTCCGTCCGTGGGATTCTCCAGGCAAGAAACTGGAGTAGGGCTGCCATTTCCTTCTCCAGTGCATGCATGCATGCTAAGTCGCTTCAATCATGTCTGACTCTGTGCAACCCTATGCACAGTAGGCAGCCCACCAGGCTCCTTCATCCACAGGATTCTCTAAGCAAGAATACTGGAGTGGGTTGCCATTTCTTTCTCCAAGGATCTAGATATTTAAGTCCAAAAATATAAGGTTCATCCTAGTTATCAGATAACTATAATAAACTATAGCCAAGCTACTTCAACATTACCAAAAAAAAAAAAAATCTTCCTGGCACATCCTAAGGGATGTTGACTCACCAGGTAGCTTAAGCATTGGCTTTGAAATTGGACAGTTCTGGGTCAAAACTTAGCCCTGCTACTTTTTCAAATAGTATCTTCTTAAAAGTCACTTAACTTTTCTGAGCTTGAATTTCTTCATCTCTAAGCAGAAGCTAGTGTAATAATAATATATATATAACTGATGAAATCATATGGAAAATCAAGGTGGAATGTGGAATTTTCTTAAACTCTAATATGTGTTGATGATCATCAAGACCCTGGAGCCATGGTTTGTTTTGGGGGGCCCTATACTCCAACTGGAGAGACAGAGTGTAGTCTTAAGAGAAGGCATGTCGACAAGTGAGGAAACATTGCAGGAGATGACATGAGGCAGTGGCAGATTGAGTGCTAAATGAATGGACGAAATCTATCAGGCTGTGTTTTCACAACTCACTGCTGTGCCTGAACCTTAGTTGTTTAAGTAGCTGTCTAGGGTTCCATAAAACATTTAGGAGCTTTGTCCAGTCGCACACAGAGAGCTTTAAAAGTTTAAATGGACTTTATCCCAACCTCAGGTTTTAGCTGAACATCTATGCAAGGATTCAGTTTAGTATCTTTGAGAGATTAAGGAGTCTCCAGGGGCCTTCCTACTAGTTCCAGAATCTTGCTAAAGAAAAACACACTGGCTCCATTTCAGAATTAAAGAGACAGATGCTCCAAAGTGATCTTCCCCTAACGTCCTGTGCAGGTTGAATGTCCAGGCCTGGTGCCAACACTTCTCTTATTGGGGAAATAAGTGCTTGGACATCATCCTAACTTCCTGCAAAAGGATTGCACGGCTTGATCCCTTGCAGAAAAGAGACCACAAGCACATAACTGACATTGTTGAGTGAGACTGACTAGGACATATCTATAACAGTGATATAGTCATAACAATTATTTATCGAGGGGTACCGTCGGCCACAAACTGTGCTAATCCCCTTGATACCATATTACTGACAAGACTGAGCAAGAGCTTTGTGAGCTGGGTATTTTATTTCTTATTTTCTAGAGGAGGTAACAAACTTCGGGAGGTTTTATAACTTTCCCACAGTTGTTTGGGACTGGTAAGTGTCGGAGCCTAGACTCTGGCCCATATGTTTATAATGATATGTATTATTATAATAATCCAAATGTAATAATTATTAATATATCAATGACAAGAAAAGCTATAAATGACAATCCACTGTTCTTGAAATACTAATGATTGAATCTTTATAACAATTCTATCCTTTTGGTACCACCATCTTAGTGTTATAATTGAGGAAAATGCGCCTTGAGAATTTGTAGGTACATGGTCCAAGGTTATGTAACTGGTGAAGGGTTGTTTCATTCCCAAGCCTCTGCCCTTTACACTACTGTGCACTGCCATTCAAAGAGAAAAAATGATTTATAGTCTCCCCAGGCAGGAACTTTGCCATTTCAATCAAGAGCAGGCTGCCTTGTAAGACATGTAGGATTGGTCTGATGGTGGGCGAAAGAAGTGGACTGTTTGGGTGTGTCTGGACAAAGGGCATAGAGTGAGGGATTTCCTACATACAGAAGCTCTGCCATTTGATTTCATGTTGAGGATATTTGCCCAGATGGTTCTGAGGATAAAGAACAGCTCTACATTTTCCTTCTGTGGTTTCCGAGCTCACAGCTCAAGTGAGGTTGATGACCATCAGATGTGAGGAACACACAGAATGGGCTTGGAGTCGAATTCCGACAAGGGCTCACAAACCAGGGGCTTACAGCCAGGCCCCGCTAACAGACAGATGGTTTTTATTTACTAAGACTGTGTGAACAAAAATGGAACTGGTTAGCAACTTTTAAAAATCAAGAGATTTCATAAGAAAATGCAGATTTCAAGATTCTTTAGGAAAAAGAACAACAACAACAACAAACAAAACTCAAAAGTTCTGACGGCTCCGGACCTGCACACCTGCGTGTCAGTGATCAGGACTCTTGAGATGATGGATGCTCCCGTTTGCTACAATGTCCTTCCTGCTCATGTCACTCACCTAGGATGCTTGGTCCTATAGATATTTGAGTTTACCTCTCCTGTTCAAGAGTCAACTCTGCTACTAGCTAGGTGAACATAGACAAATCTCTCAATCTTTCTAAAAATAAGAGAGCATTGGATGAGATTAGCAGTTTTGAAAGTATTTTTGAGCCATGAATCACTTTCTGTTAATAAAACTTGCCCTTGAAACTCAAGAATAGTAAAAGTAAAGCGTATTTACAATGAGTGGAGAGGCTAGCACCATTCTCTCCCCTACTCCTGGAAATACTCTGAATTTTAATTTTTTTTTTTTTTAGTGGGGCGCAATGGGTCTTCATTGCAACATGAGGGCTCAATAGTTGCCACATGGGTTTAGTTGTCCTGAGGAATGTGGCATCTTAGTTCCCCAACCAGGTATTGAACCCATGTCCCTTGCAATGGAAGGCAGATTCTCAACCAGTGGACCAGCAGAAAAGTCCCTGGAAGTACTCTTTAAAGGTGCAGCACAGAGCCCTCTGGTTCTAATCACTGTAGACGTAATGCTGCGTCAGAGTTGGGAGTGAAGGACTGGGACGTTATTCTTCACTGGCATCTGCAAACTGATCATTCTTGTATATCCATGGCTATTCACTGTCTTTTCATCTCAATTCTTTTTTTCTGTTCCTTTTTCATTGTTTTTTTTTTTTATTTTTTTTTTTGTTGTTTCTTAAAAGGGCTTAATTTGATGTGCATATTACACAATATTATTTTTCAGTTCTTAAAAATAAGGCAATAATTTACACGCAAAACATTTACCATTTGTTTTACAGCCTGAGTTTTAACAAATTTATACAAACTAGCACCATCAAGATATAGAAGAGCTTCATTACCTCCAAAACCTCTTCATGCCTGAAACTAATTAGTTCCCAGTCCCTGGCAATAAAAACTCATCCGTTTTCTGTCCCTATAGTTTTGCTCGTGCAGGGGTGTCATATAGACTGAGTTACACAGTATGTAGCCTTTTGAATATAGCTTATTTCTTTTAGAACAATGCATTTTGAGATTTATCTACGTTATCATGTATATCAGTCATTGGTTTTTACTGTTGAGTGGTATTCAATTTTTTCATCCATTCACCAACTGATGACTTTTGGGGTTGTTTCCAACTTCTGGCAAACAGGAATAGAGCCATAAAAAGAATCTGCACACAGGATTTTGTGCAAACAAAAGTTTTTATTTCACTTGGGTGTTTACCTAAGAGTAGGATTAACAAGTCATTAACAATATACAGGTTTCAAGGCTGAGGTACCATTTTGCTTATATGTTAGCAATCTGTGAGAGATTCTCTTTTTCCACATCCTCACAACCTTGGAATTGTCAGTTACAGAGGGCTCTTGTTTAATGGCTTGTCTTGTCATTTCAATAGTCGTATAACAGTATCACATTGTGACTTTAATGTACATTGCCCTAGTGACTAACGATGCTAAAAAATTTTTATGTAATTATTTACCGTCTATATATGTTCTGAGCTGAAGTGTCTGTTCAAATTTTTTGCCCATATTTTGTTGGGTTGTTTGTTTTCTTATTATGGGTGCAAAGAGTTCTTTACGTTTTTAGGTCCTTTAACAGATGTGGGATTTGTAAAAAAAATTATCTCCCAGTTGGTGGCTTCCCTAAACATCCTCTTATAGTATCTTTAGAGGACCATAAGTTTTTTATTTTGATGAAGTCCAATTATCATTATTTTTCTTTTATAGATTGAGCTTTTGCTGTCAAATTGAAGAATTATTTGCCTAATAGCAGTTTGCAAACATTTTCTTCTGCGTTTTCTTCTGGAAAGTGCTTTTATTTAATTTTTTCTTTTCTTATTTTTCCTTCTGAAATTTTTACATTTAGTTCATTGTCAACTATTCATTACATGGATAGAGGTTTCTTTTTGCACGTGGATATATAAATATTCCAGTTCAAGACACTATCCTTTTTTCAATGAATTGCTTTTGCACCTTTGTAAAAAATAATTTGACCATATATGTGTGTGTCTATTCCTGGACTCAATAATATTTTGAAATGAAGTATCTTCTACTTAAACATAGACATGATCTAAATATATAGCCCAGATTTCCCTGTGTGGCAGAGAGAATAAACACAAAAAGAGTAGGGGGGAGGACTTGTGGAACATAAAACTTTGTATTGTCTCTAAGAGTAATGAGGAACCTGTAGATTATATAAGCAAAATTAGAAAGATCTTTACCTAGGCATGAGAAGATCTGAATTAGAATACAAGTTCTGCTACTAACCAACTTCAAGAAGTTTTGCAAGTTACTTATAGTGGTTATCTGCCACAGTATTGGGAGAAGGAAATGGCAACACACTCCAGTATTCTTTCCTGGAGAATCCCGGAAAGAGGAGCCTGGTGGGCTGTCATCTATGGGGTTGCACAGAGTCGGACACGACTGAAGGGACTTAGCAGCAGCAGCCACAGTATTGAGAAAGATTATGTACACAGTTTAGTCTAGTGGCAGAGACATAGTCAGTATTCCAAAATAAATAAATAAACAGCGCAATAATTATTAAAATATAGTCTCTAGGATCCATTCTAGCTCTAAATTAGGAATCCAACAAGGTCCAGTGAACTCAAGAGACCTAATTCTACTCCACAGTCTGAGGCCCACTGGCCGTGTGGTTGAGCAGTAACATTCAACTTTTTGAACCTCAATCTCTTTACGTGTAAAATGGGGTAAATATGCCCCATCTGCCAACCACTAAAAGTGCTCATGAAGATTAAATGAAATTTCTTTGTGAATGTATTTTTAAAATGCATATTGTATTGAAGGAATATGAAAGGTCTTTATAATTATCTGGCTGCATGAAAAACAGAATGATGAAAGGGCGTTTAAAAAAACATCTGGGTAATAATTTATCTTATATTTTGAAGTTTTAACTAAGTTATTTAAAACTTACCAAGAAACCAACTTACACATAAAGGTCTTAAACAGCAAACAAGCTGTTCAGTTTGGAAAAGCATAGACTGTAAATGTCTGTGCCAGAATAATGGACTGAGATTGTGGTCCACAGAAAGCAGTGAGGAATGAGATGCAAGGATAATGGGTAAACAGGTATTGTTAAAAGATAAACTAAGGCATATTAGAAAATTTCAAGAGTTTATTTCTGCAAACATGGATTCAACTGGGCAGCATGAAAAGCTTTTAATAGAAAAGACACAGAAGTAAAGCATTTGACTGGCTATAATGTAAGCAGTTGCCTTACATGGGAAAGTCCATTTGGCTTTTTGTGATGGGTTGTCTTCAGGTTTCAACTTCTTATCCTTGAAGCATTTACAGTCTTAGGTTTTGGTTTGTTCATGAAACTGCTAAGGCATTACAACAACCTCAGTCTAATGGCCTCTTTATTTAATTAATTTGACAACGTGAAGACATTATCCAGAGGTCGAAGGTCCAGATGAACTCATTAAAAAAAAAAGTTCAAGACAAACAATATGTTGGAAAATAGATGTCAGAACCACAGGAACATAATGGTGAGCAGGGAAAAAAACAGTATTAATATTTAATGTTTTGAGTGTTTGCTATGTTTCAGGTACTGTTCAAAGCACTTGACAAGTATTAACTGTTTCAATGTTCTCTGACAAAAAGTACTAATATTGCTCAGTCCACTCCCATTGTGGATGAGCAACCAGAGCAACAAGAGGGGAGGTGATGCACTGGACTTCCTTGGTTCGCTTCTCCATCCTGTTCTGCGCACCATCTCCTCCACCTGTGGAGCCAGGGTGCTTCCACATGCTTCCTCGCCCTGTGACACCCAGTTGGGTTCAAAGCAACAGAAAGCCTCAGCTGGAGACCTGAGGGAGGAAAAAAGGGCCTGCACCCCTCCCCGTTGAGTCACGTAACTGACTGCATCCCTCAACCTTTGTGCTAAAAGCTCAGCCTCTTGCTTCACTAGGCAAAGAGGGTCACAGAAGGCTCCTGCCTGGAAAAACCTATGTGTCCCAGTTCTGGAGTATTTGGTGAGGAGTTTTATATCCATTGGTTCAAGGGTGGGGTTGCTGATAAGATTAGGTTGTGTACAGGCCCTGCACTCTTTAATCTGGCCTTGAGTGGAGTGGGGGTGGGGTGTCTCTGGTTGTCTCAGTCCTGTCTGACTCTTTGCGACGCTATGGACGGTAGGCAAGAATACTGGAGTGGATTGCCATGCCCTCCTCCAGGGGATCTTCCAGACACAGGGATCGAACCTGCCTCTCTTACCTCTCTTGCATTGGCAAGCTGGTTCTTTACCACTAGCTCCACCTTGGAAGCCTCTGTTTCTACAGGCTATCAAACCATGACCAGTGTCTCTGGAATGAGGATTGCTTCATCTTCCATTTGTTGGGGGTTTTACTTCTATAAGATTATTCCTTGGTGGCTCAGATGGTAAAGAATCTGCCTGCAATGCAGGAGACCTGGGTTTGATCCCTGGGTCAGAAAGATACCCTGGAGAAGGCAACGGCAACCCACTCCCGTATTTTTGCCTGGAGGATCCGATGGACAGAGGAGCCTGGTGGGCTATAGTCCATGGGGTCACAAAAAGTCGGACATGACTGAACAACTGACACTTCAGATCTGTAAAGAGCTGTAATATTGTTTCCTTGAGGCAGAACCCAGGACCCTGCCCCAGAGCTGCACTATCATTTCTTGGTGGCGGGCTCCTCCCTTGTCTTTGCATCCCCCACCTCTTTCCTGAATAGCAACTGTTTGAATCTGCTCTATGGAACTCAGGGAAGGTCTTGGAGACTGGACTGTGTTCCCTAAAACAAGGAACAGGGAACACAGAAAAGCTTCCATGCCCAGGAGCCCCACAGGGTCCTGCTCAGTTTCACCTAGGGTCTCAGGATCCCTTCTCTTTGGACAGTTCTCTTTGCCTTCTTCCTTCAGCTTTTAGGACAGTAAAGGAAACCACCTATAGTAACCCTGGCGTTCTGCATCGTGAACAATCAAACAGGCTCTCACTTGGCACCTGAGAGCAAGGTGAAGCTGTTTTTCATATTTTAAACAGGGAAGTGTTAATTCCATTTAGGATGAAGGCACTGCTTTAAGTGCTGAACAGAGGAAAAAAAGTCAGTAAAATTCTGCTCTCAAAGGACTGGCTGACTGGCTGTGCAGATGGAAAGGGTTAATATGAGCTCATAGAAGAGGAATATATGATCTGTGGAAGAAGGCAAACGAATGTGGTGGCTGGAGCAAGCTTAGAGGGCATGTGGCTTGTGTAAAATGATGTAGTGATCTTCCAAGCTCTTTGGATGAGGGCTTCTGAATGCAAAGAATTGTTTAGAGAAAGGTAATTATTTTCTTTCAATGTTAAAAGATTTTACTTATATCATAACAGATATACATTATTTTTTTAGGTTATGAAATATAATAAAAAATCAGATAATCAAAACCTATCCAAAACATATGAAACAATATAAATATTTTACATATATGAATATCCTTTATATATAAATGATTATACAGGGTATAACACACTCTGTCCTTTTTCATTTTAGAATATATGATGATTCTTTTACAGTAAGTCATTTTTATATTATTATAGAAGCCACTCTAGTTTGCCTGCAAAATTGCATTTTTTTTCTAGTACAGTATTTAACCTATGATTTAATTTGACAGGCTCCCAACTTTTCTGGAACATATCCTCATAGTTAAAGGAGTTTTGCCAGTATTTCAGGAAAATTTCCACATGGCTATGTGTACTTAAGACAAATGTTTCCAGCCACAATAAATTATAGGGCCACAAAAATATCAAGCATCTTCCAAAGCATGTCTTTTGGCCTAATAAGGCAGGTACAAGTCCTTTATCTATACATTTTTGATTCATGAGTAACCCATTCTTGGGAGGCCTAGTCATGGTCTTAATAATAAATAAGGTACTAATATACATACAGGAAACAGAGAAGGTTCAGCCATCAGATTTATACCTATTCATTCCTTCACTTATTCCTTCATTTATTCAACAAATATTTAAAAGGTGCTTCTATAATTCTGGTCCTGGAATGGCTTTGGGTTTGGGCTGTGCTGAGCCCAAGCTTGAGATTGTATGTGATGTGATTTCCAGTGCTTGGTCTGTAGACTTGGTTCTGGAAACATCTGTGTCATTCAGCATCGAATACTTGAAGCATTTCAGACTAAATACTTTTTCGTCCAGGCTACACCTCAATGTCTATATCCATAGGTTTTGCCTCTTTTGCACACTAACTTAAATGTCACATTACATAATGCATTATTTACAGATCTTTTAAGTGTCAACAGAGTGTAGAAGTGAGGATTTGGGGTCACACCAATGCCTGAATACTATCTTTGCTACATATCTGTTGTATTATTTGGGTTAGGTCTCTAGCCCAGCTTTATATAACAATATTCCCAACCTGAATAAGGGTAAAAACAATAAGAGATAACTCTTATGATTATATGGATTAAATAAAATAATCTGAGCATTCAACATAATCTCAGGAATGTAGAAAAGTCCAATATCTATTATTTTGAATATTTTCACATTATTGACCAGGAAATTTTTGTAGAAATTAATGTCTGTAGCTTTAATATATCTCTAGTCAATATGGTGCTAACAGTATGAGGAAAAAATGCAGAGTGATTTTCAAGTGCTATACAAAATTAGTCTCAGCAATCTACTGCACATACTCTGCTTTGTTGTTGCTCAGTCACTAAGTCATGTCCAACTGTGACCTCATGGACTGCAGCACGCCAGGCTCCTCTGTCTTCCACTATCTCCTGGAGTTTGCTCAAATTTATGTCCCTTGAGTCATTGATGCTATCTAACCATCTCATCCTCTGCCATCCCGTTCTCCTTTTGCCTTCAGTCTTTCCCACCATCAGGGTCTTTTCCATTGAATCGGCTCTTTGCATCAAGTGGCCAAAGTATTGGAGTTTCAGCTTCAGCATCAGTCCTTCCAGTGAATATTCAGGGTTGATTCCCTTTAGGATTGACTGGTTTGATCTCCATGCAGTCCAAGGGACCCCCAAGAGTCTTCTCAAACACCTCAATTTGAAAGCATCAATTCTTTGGTTCTCAGGCTTCTTTACGGTCCAACTCTCACATCCATATATGACTACTGGAAAAACCATAGCTTTGACTAGACGGACCTTTATCAGCAAAGTGATATTTCTGCTGTTTAATATGGTGTCTATGTCTGCCATAGCTCTCCTTCCAAGGAGTAGGCATCTTTTAATTTCATGGCTGCAGTCACCATCCGCAGTGATTTTGGAGCCCAAAGGGGAAAAAAAAAATCTGTCACTATTTCCATTTGTTCCCTTTCTATTTGCCATGAAATGTTGGGACCAGATTCATACTCAGCTTACCCAGTCTTAACTTGACATTTCGTCATTGAATCTAGGATAGAAAGTTGACTCTTGATGTTTTGTGTACCAGATTCAGTCAGATACCTGAAGTGAAGAAGAAACTGTGAGAAAGCATAGTCTTTCTTTTAAAACATGTAGAAACACTTTTCTCAGTGGAATCTTCTATCTTTGCGGGAGAGAGTAGCTTCTTTCAGGTTTTCAGAATTCTTCATTGCCAATCACATTGTGAGCAAACCTCGTGGAATTCACCTTCACTATTTAGTTAAAAAGATCTGAAATTACAAAATTGACTCTTAGATTATTTCTTTAAATTCTCTCCAGACCTAGCTTTACTTTCATGTTTTTATCTTGATTTTTCAATCTGGATTGGGGGAAAAAATACACATTCCTATGATCTCTGATTTAGCCTGACAGCCTTATTGGTGATACAGGAGGAAAATACTTTCCCTGTAAAACAAGACAAAAGCTTTGGACTCGGTAGAACAATCCAAAATGATCTATTCCAGGTTTTATAAATTAGCTCCAGGATATCAAGGTCAGGCTTCCCCTATCTCCCATCTTTCGGATGTGGTTTAACTACATGATTCAAGATGGCTATGGGTCCTTCAGCTAACAATGCCTGCCTTTTAAGCAGCAAAATGGAAAATAGGGAAGAAGAAATCTTGTCCCTCCTTTTAAGAAGAATCCTCCAAAGTGACACAAAACATGTAACTTGATTTTAATGAAAACATCTTCAATAATGGCCATAATTTACATAAAAGGGAGCAGGAAATTATAGTCTTATACCGTGGAGGAGGAATGGCAACCCACTCCAGTATTCTTGCCCAGAAAATTCCATAGACAGAGGAGGCTGCCAGGCTACGGTCCATGGATTCTCAAAGAATCAGACATGACTGGACACACACACACACACCTAGGTGGCAATATGACCAGCTGTAAATGAGGGTTGAACTTCCCATTGGCTCAGGGGTAAAGGATCCTCCTGCCAAGCAGGAGATGTGGGTTCAGTCCCTGGGTTGGGAAGATCCCCTGGAGAAGAAAATGACAACCCATTTCAGTATTCTTGCTGGCAAATACTATGGACAAAGAAGGACTGGCAATAGTCCATGGGATCACAAAGAGTTGGACACGACTTAGCAACTAAACAACAATAAACAGATGTTATATAACTAAAGAAGAATCTAAAATTGTTATTAGAAGGGAACAAATAGATTTACCTTCCACATATAATAATACCTAGGTCCTCCAGACTCACTCACCTACTCTAGCACATGGACCTGGGCTCAAAATTAGGGAAAACAAATATTATCTGTTCACATTATCTTAATTCTTTTTTAATTAAAATTATTGCATGCAATTCCACTTGAGTTATTTCAAATCCTAAAAGATGATGCTGTGAAAGTGCTGCACTCAATATGCCTGCAAATTTGGAAAACTCAGCAATGGCCACAGGACTGGAAAAGTTCAGTTTTCATTCCAATCCCCCAAAAAGGCAATGCTGAAGAACCCTCAAACTACTGCACAGTTGCACTCATCTCACACACTAGTAAAGTAATGCTCAAAATTCTCCAAGCTAGGCTTCAACAGTACGTGAACTGAGAACTTGCAGATGTTCAAGCTGGATTTAGAAAAGGCAGAGGAAACAGAGATCAAATTGCCAACATCCTTTGGATTATCAAAAAGCAGGAGAGTTCCAGAAAAACATCTATTTCTGCTTTATTGACTATGCCAAAGCCTTTGACTCTGTGGCTCACCACAAACTGTGGGAAATTCTTCAAGAGATGGGAATACCAGACCACCTGAACTGTCTCCTGAGAAATATGTATTCAGGTCAAGAAGCAACAGTTACAACTGGACATGGAACAACAGACTGGTTCCAAATAGGGAAAGGAATATGTCAAGGCTGCATATTGTCACCCTGCTTATTTAAGTTATATGCAGAGTACATCATGAGAAACGCTGGGCTGAAAGAAGCACAAGCTGGAATCAAGATTGCCAGGAGAAATATCAATCACCTCAGATATGCAGATGACACCACCCTTATGGCAGAAAGTGAAGAAAAACTAAAGAGCCTCTTGATGAAAGTGAAAGAGGAAAGTGAAAAAGTTGGCTTAAAACTCAACATTCAGAAAACTAAGATCATGGCATCTGGTCCCATCACTTCATGGCAAATAGATGGGGAAACAGTGGAAACAGTGACAGACTTTATTTTGGGGGGCTCCAAAATCACAGCAGATGGTGACTGCAGCCATGAAATTAAAAGACGCTTGCCCCTTGGAAGAAAAGTTATGACCAACCTAGACAGCATATCAAAAGGCAGAAACATTACTTTGCCAACAAAGGTCCATCTAGTCAAGGCTATGGTTTTTCCAGTAGTCATGTATGGATGTGAGAGTTGGACTATAAAGAAAGCTGAGCACCAAAGAATTTATGCTTTTGAGCTGTGGTTTGGAGAAGACTCTTGAGGGTCCCTTGCATTGCAAGGAGATCCAACTAGTCCATCCTAAAGGAAATCAGTCCTGATTATTCATTGGAAGGCCTGATGCTGAAGCTGAAACTCCAATACTTTGGTCACCTGATTCGAAATACCAACTCATTGGAAAAGACCCTGATAGTGGGAAAGATTGAAGGTGGGAGGAGAAGGGGACGATGGAAGATTAGATGGTTGGATGGCATCACCGACTCAATGGACATGAGTTTGAGTAAACTCCGGGATTTGGTGCTGGACAGGGAGGCCTGGCGTGCTGTAGTCCATGGGGTTGCAGAGAGCTGGACATGACTGAGCGATTGAACTGAACCGGTTGCATGCAAATTGTTTTAAAAATAGAGGAAAAAGTAAACCCAGGAGTGTAACGTGTTACACAAGCAATCTTTTTCTTTCCTATTTGGATTGATCGACCCTGATTCCATAGATGTCTCTTATCAAACATTTTGTATATTCATCCAGAAAAATTTTTAACCACAATAATGTACCTCACAAATGTTCCTACCTTTGTGTTTTTGTTTAAATAATGATGTAATTTTGTTTAAGCATGTGTTCTTTAAAAATTATATGGAACTCAACTATGAAACTGCGTTGCTCTGATACACCTATTTTCCTAAGTATACCTTTAATCATCTTTCTAATTTCATTATCATTGATCTATTCAAATTTTCTGCTTCTTAAGACATTTTGGAAATTTACCCTAGATTTATAAATGTCCTATGTAGTCTCATGGAACATGTGAGCACACTTTAATTTCTTCATTCTTTTCTTTTACTTTTTAATTTTTTTTAATTGAAGGATAATTGCTTTACAGAATTTTGTTTTTTCTGTCAAACCTCAACATGAATCAGCCATAGGTATACATATACCCCGCCCTTTTGAAACTCTCTCCCATGTTAGGCTGCATTCCACCCCTCTAGATAGATACAGATCCCGTTTGAGTTTCCTGAACCATAGAGCAAATTCCCATAGACTATCTATTTTACACATGGTAATGTAAGTTTCCATGTTACTCTTCCCATGCATCTCACCCTCTCCTCCCTCTCCCCATGTCCATAAGTCTATTCTCTATGTCTGTTTCTCCATTGTTGTGCTGTAAATAAATTCTTCAGTACCATTTTTCTAGATTCTGTATATATGCATTAGAATACAGTATTTATCTTTCTCTCTCTGATTTACTTCACTCTGTATAATAGGTTGTGAGGTTCATTAACCTCATCAGAACAGACTCAGATGTGTTCCTTTTTATGGCTGAGTAATATTGCATTATGTATATGTACCACAACTTCTTTATCCATTCATCTGTCAATAGACATCTAGGTTGCTTCCATGTTCTAGCTATTGTAAATAGTGCTGCAATGAACAATGGGATACATGTGTCTTTTTCAATTTTGGTGTCCTCAGGGTATATGCCTAGGAGTAGGATTGCTAGGTCATATGGTGGTTTTATTTCTAGTTTTTTTCCGGAATCTCCATACTGTCTTCCAGAGGGTCTACATCAGTTTACAGTCTCACCAACAGGGCAAGAGTGTTCCCTTTACTCCATACCCTCTCCAGCATTTATTGTTTGTAGACCTTTTGATGATGGCCATTTGACTGGTGTGAGGTGATATCTCATTGTAGTTTTGAATTGCTTTTCTCTAATAATGAGTGATGTTGAACATCTTTTCATGTGTTTGTCACCAATCTTACGTCTTCTTTGGAGAAATGTCTGTTTAGGTCTTTTTCCTATTTTTTGATTGGGTTGATTGGGTTGTTTGTTTTTCTGAGCTGCTTGTATATTTTGGAAATTAACCCTTTGTCTGTTGTTTCATTTCCTATTATGTTCTCCCATTCTGAGCATTCTTCTTACCTTGTTAGTGTTTCCTTTGCTGAGAAAAAACTTTTAAGTTTAATCAGGTCCCAGTTGTTCACTTTTGTTTTTATTTCTGTTACTCTAAGAGGTGGGTCATAGAGGATCTTGCTTTGATTTATATCATCGAGTGTTCTGCATATGTTTTCCTCTAAGAGTGTTATAGTTTCTGGTCTTACATTTAGGTCTTTAATCCATGTTGAGTTTATCTTTGTGTATGGTGTTAGAAAGTGTTCTAATTTCATTCTTTTACATGTAGCTGTCCAGTTTTCCCAGCACCATTTATTGAAGAGGCTGTCTTAGCCCCATTATGTATTCTTCCCTCCTTTGTCAAAATAAGGTACCCATAGATGCATGGGTTTATTTCTGGGCTTTCTATCTTGTTTCATTGGTCTACATTTCTGGGTTTGTGCCACTACCATACTGTCTTGATGACCGTAGCTTTGTAGTATAATTTGAAGTCAGGAAGCTTGATTCCTCCAGCTCCATTCTTCTTTCTTAAGACTGCTTTGGCTATTCGGGGTCTTTTGTGTTTCCATATGATTTGTGAAATTTTTTGTTCTAGTTCTGTGAAAAAATACCATTGGTAATATTATAAGGATCGCATTGAATCTGTAAACTGTGTTTGGTAGTATAGTCATTTTCACCATGTTGATTCTTCCTACCCAGGAACATGGAATATCTCTCCATCTGTTTATGTTGTCTTTGATCTCTTTTATTAATGTCTTATAATTTTCTGTGTACAGTTTTTTTTGTATCCTTAGGTAAGTTTATTCCTAGATATTTAATTCTTTTTGGTGCAATGGTGAATGGGATTGATTCCTTAATTTCTCTTTCTGATTTTTCACTGTTAGTATATAGAAATACAAATGATTTCTGTGTATTGATTTTGTGTTCTGAAACTGCTAAATTCACTGATTAGCTCTAGTAATTTTCTGATAATATCTTTAGGGTTTTCTAAGTACCGTATCATCTCATCTGCAAACAATGAGAGCTTTACTTCTTCTTCTCTGATCTGGATTCTTTTTATTTTTCTTCTCTGATTGCTACAGCTAGGACTTAAAGAACTATGTTGAATAATAGTATGGAAAATGGACACCCTTGTCGTGTTCCTGATCTTAGGGGGAATGCTTTCACTTTTTAACTATTGAGAATAATGTTTTCTCTAGGCTTATCATATATGGCCTTTACTATGCTGAGGTAAGTTCTTTATAGGGCCATTTTTGAAGAGTTTTAATCATAAATGGGTGCTGAATTTTGTCAGCTTCTTGGGTCGCAGAGGTTCTGGCAGCACCAGGTACTCAGGGGAGTTGGCGGCTAGTGCAGCAGGAAATATAGTGCTCTAGAAGGGTATGGCAATTGGTATTGGCCAATATGCTCCAGTATTCTTGCCTGGAGAACTGCCCCCCCTCCCTGACAGAAATGCCTGGCAGGCCACAGTCCACAGGGCCACAAAGAGTTGGACACTAACACAGCAACCCTGCCTGCATAGATGCAAGACTTTTTTTTCCTGTGGCAGCTCTGCCCCAGTGAAAGTTTGAGCGTGAAGGTGGCACAGCTGCTTGGCTTTCAGGGACCTAGTGGCGCCAAGTGTGCAGGGACACGGACTGCCTCCGCCACAGGAGTTATGGCCCTATCAGAGTCTTTTTTCCAGCTTCTTGTAGCTGGCGATCAGAAGGCCTCTTTGGCCCATCTTTCTCCGTGGCTCCACCCGTTCAGGCACTTAGAGGCTCCCTTGCCTGGGGTCCTTCTCTGTTGTTCAGTGAGTCAGGCACATAGAGGGGGCACCCTGGCTGGGGTTCCACTCTGTAGTTTCCACATCAGGCACTTGAAGGAGCACCCTGGGTTGGGGTCCTGCTCTGTAGTTCAATGTGTCAGGCATTTGATGGGCCAGCCTCTCTACTGTTCTGCTGCTGATGCTGGCTGTGGGTAGAGAGAGGCTATGGTGATGACTCCACCCCCTACTTCTAACTCAGCAGTATTGCCTTGCTTCCATGGCTGCCCAGCTTTCCTCCACAGGCATTTCCCACCACAATTTCCTCCCTCACCTCCTCTTGATCCATCTCACCACAGTCAACAGCAGCCCTTGCTCTGGGATCACTCCACAATCCCTAAACTCCAGCTCCCAGCCGCTGCACCTTCCAGGGGACCTGCTTCCCTGTCCAGGGTATGTGTGGCTGCGGCAAGGACTTTCTGATTCTTATTCCATTTAGGCTTCCACAGATCAGCTGTTTCACTCTCAGCCTTAAATGTTTTTCCTCTGACTCAGACGATTGCCCCGATGTGGGGATCGGATACCTGCTTCAGTTCCCCCACCCACCGAGGGCAGGTCCAGTCCTACTAACACTCCCGTTCCCCTCCTCCCCCGTTCCTTCTTTCTATTGAGTTTTGCGTGGTTCTATATATTCTTTTCCCCTTGTCAGATACTCCTGTCTGCTCTCAGCTGGTGTTCTGCATGCACTTCTGTGTCTGGAGGTGTATTCCTGATGTATCTGTGGAGAGACGTGTACTCCATATCCACCTACTCTTCTGCCATCTTGTTCTCCAACAGTTTCAGCTCAATGTCAGAGATGCTGGGTTCTTCAGGGCCACAGGATTCTTGCTCTCTGCTTCATTCTTACTATTGCTTAACTTTGATCTCTCTGTCAGTCATCTGTTTAGCAAGTTAAATAGAACAATTTATTTTGTAATTATTTTCAATTAACTTTTCTTAATCCTACTCATACACTTTTTTACTTTGCTTTCGTTAAAACATATCTTGGAGATTATTCTATGTTGGTATATGCAAATATAGATCTTTTTTCTTACAGATACATATTACTTCATTTTAGAGTTGTGATATATAATCCTTTTAGGGCTTCCCTGGTGATTCAGTGGTAAAGAATCTGCCTGCTAAGCAGTAGATGTGGGTGTGATCCCTGGACTGGGAAGATTCCCTGAAGAAGGAAATGGCAACACACTCCAGTATTCTTGCCTGGAGAATCCCATGGGCAGAGAAGCCTGACAGGTGACAGTCCATGAGGTCGTAAGAAGTCAGACACAACTTAGCAACTGAACGATAACAACAGATAGTCTTTCTAACTAGTTTCCTATTAGTAACTGTGGATCGAGTTGGAGAGTTATTTACCAAATCTGTTTCCTTTGCCTCTGAGTGAACAAGTAGGCTACATTTTCTAATAGATTCCCATGAGAGTGGGCCTGGTCGTACAACTGATATCTGGCCAATGGAATGTAGACAGAATTTACGTAAGCTTCATCCTCACTTGATGATTAACATTTGTGGCTACATTTCCCCCCTCTCTTTTGGAGACCTTAGAAGTCCAAGATTAAAGATGGTTGGAGTCATATAATGGAATCAAGCCACGTCCCTGAATTACTATTTGGGAGAGTGTCCCCCACCAATCAAGAATACTCATATTGACTACATGAGTGAGAAATGAACTTCTGTTGCAATAAGTTCTTGTGGTCTATAGGTTGATGTCATTTATCTAATTAAGACATACCCTACAAGTATACACAAATAGAACAACTCTGTATATTCTTTTACCAAAGATTTTGAACTCCTATAAATTTAACATACAGAATCAGTTTCTGGAGACAACATTGTTGATCAAAATGTATTCAGTTTCAAAGATAATTTTAAAGCACCTCACTAAGAGTCTGAAGCACTTTATGCTTTTACAACTATTCTAACAATATTCTGCACTATCAGATTACTTGATCTTTGGTAATGTGTGAAAAGTGGTAGCTGATAGTTTTGAGTTAATAGTTGAGACTGAGCATCTTTCCATGCTTGTGGTTTCCACGAATTGTTCACAATTCTTGGATATGTAGACTGCCCAATTATGTCATTTTTTAAGTTTGCTCTTGAGATTTGAGTCATTTTCTTGGTGATTTGTGATTTCATACATCAAGATTTTAAAACATCCTAATACATATACATCACAAAAATTAACTACTTTTTCTTCATATGCTGCATGATTGTCTCTAATTTTCTGTTCATCTTTTGACTTAGATTATAGCTTTATGACAAAGAAATCCTTTCAAATGATTATTTAGTCAAATTTATATTTTTTTCTTTCAAGAACTTTGGGTCACATTTTCTTATAAAGGCCTTGCCCTATTTTCTAACACTACTCTTGTGGTGCTCATATTTAACTTCAAAGATTAATTTAAGGTAAATGGGAGCTAGAAGGTATAGCTTAATCTTTTTTTTTTTAACCAAATGACTAATCAGTTGTCCAAACACCCCTTATTATTCTTGTCTACACTGACTTGACATGCTTTCTTTATCATATATTATGTCTACACACATATGTAGTTTCTTGATAGACTCTGATTGAACAACTGCCTGTCTATTCATAGACCAGAATGAAGCAGATTTGTTACAGCATTAAAGCACACCTAAATATTTAGGTTAGTCTGAGTGTCTCTCTATTCCCATCGTGCAGCCTTTGATATCCATTCTTATTTTTCTACTTATTTCTAAAAAAAAATCAATTGATATTTCTATTGGACTCATATTAAACATATAGATTGTTAAGCCTAAATATTAACAGAGAGCTAAAAGCTTTATATCACTGTCTTTTTAATAAAAACTTATGTCAATTACAAAACATCAGACTCCTTAAAATTCTGTTCTAATTTTTCAAAATGATTTTAATTTTTCTAAGTACACTTAGAAAATGATAATTTTATCTTCTTTACAATCTTTAAAAGTATTTATTCCTCTTGACAAGAGTCATTGACTACTACTTTCTAGAACAAATTAAATAATTTAGAACTAGAAGTCAACTTTGTTTACTAGCAAAGACAAATTTTCCTCTTGCCTAAATTTAGCAAGTGATGTCCTTTTTTTTCTGTTTGATTCAAATGGAGCTATGTCTGGAAAATAGTCTTCAGAGTAATTTATTGGGAGGTACCCTTTCCTTAGTCTCAGGGTTAATAATGTTTTATTTCTTCTTAATCCTTTTGTCACTTTAGGTTCCTTTTGATAAGTTTTGGGAACAGAAAATATGTAAACATGCATGTACTCTTCACATTTCCTGAAGTCCAAGTCTTTCACAAATCTTTTTGAAGCATTTTATTATTCCTGACATCTTTTATGAGAAATAGTTAGATGGATAGCTCACAGATTGTTTTGGGATCCCAAACAGGAAGCACATTTGTGTTTAAAGCCGAAATCACTCACATAATTATATTTATGTCAACCTACAAGCAGAGAGTTTCTTAATTATTATTATTGATGACTTCTACAGAGGATTTCCTGAGAAGCCCACATATGTTCTGAATCAATGGCATTGTCTATAGTTAGTCCTAAAACTACCATGACTGAACCCAAATCAGGGAACCTGGGCACAAGCTGGGTTCATGGCTAATTAATCTCCTTCACGGGAAGTCAAGTGAGTACCGACTCAAACGTGGGACGGTGAGCAGAAGGAGCCCCAGGCACGTACTTTCTGCTTGTGAAAGAAGTAAAGAAGAGAGGATGCATACTTTGTGAACTTTGTCTCTCCCAGCTGGAAGGAAACTGAAGGTATTTGGTTCCTCTCACTAGAAGATACCAAGATATCTGGCCATTACCTCTGTGCCTGAGAAAAGCAACACAGAAGTCTGTGTGGAACATGAGGCTGTCGGGCTCTTATGGGTACCTGTGATAGAAAGTTAATTAGGGCCTGAAATAAAATAAAGATCAAATGCCCAATAAGTCAAGGCCCTGGGCTAGATGTATTTGAAGGGATTGAGATGCAGTTTCTTTTCTCAATAACCTTCTAGTTTGGTTGGTGATGAAAAGATAGTTTAAGTCAATCCAAGGAGTTTCTGAAACTAAGATTATGACATCCAGTCCCATTACTTCATGGCAAATAGAAGGGGAAAAGTGGGAACAGAGATAATTTTTATTTTCTTGGGCTCTAAAATCAGTGCAGACAGTGACTGCAGCCACAAAATTAAAAGGTGCTTGCTTCTTAGGAAAGCCATTATAAACCTAGACAGCATGTTAAAAAGCAGAGACATCACTTTGCTGACAAAGGTCCATATAGTCAAAGCTATGGTTTTTCCAGTAGTCATGCATGGATGTGAGAGTTGGACCCTAAAGAAGGCTGAGTGCTGAAGAATTGACGCTTTTTAATTGCGGTGCTAGAGAAGACTCTTGAAGGTCCCTTGGACAACAAGGCAATCAAACCAGTCATTCCTAAAGGAAATCAGTCCTGAATATTCACTGGAAGATCTGATGCTGAAGCTCCAATACTTTGGTCACCAGATGCAAAGGGCTGACTCATTGGAAAAGACCATAATTCTGGGAAAAAGTGAAGGCAGGAGGAGAAGAGGGCAACAGAGGATGAAATGGTTGGATGGCATCACTTAACTTAATGGACATGAGTTTGAGCAAACTCCAGGAGATGGTGAAAGACCGGGAAGCCTGGTGCACTGGAGTCCATGGGGATGCAAAGAGTCAGACATGACTTAGCAACTGAACAACAGTTTCAAGAGGCATTAGACTGGTCACAAGTGTATGGACACTAAAAACAAACAAGCATATTAATTTGAACAAGACACAGAACAAAACAGATCTATATTAGAATCCAGGAAGGAAGTTGGAAAAGATAATAGACCATCAGTTCAGTTCAGTTCAGTCGCTCCTCTTTGGGTAAACTCCTTGAGTTTACCCAAACTCATGTCCATCGAGTCGGTGATGCCATCCAGCCATCTCATCCTCTGTCGTCCCCTTCTCCTCCTGCCCCCAATCCTTCCCAGCATCAGGGTCTTTTCAAATGAGTCAACTCTTCGCATGAGGTGGCCAAAGTACTGGAGTTTCAGCTTCAACATCAGTCCTTCCAGTGAACACCCAGGACTGATCTCCTTTAGGATGGACTGGTTGGACCTCCTTGCAGTCCAAGGGACTCTCAAGAGTCTTCTCCAACACCACAGTTCAAAAACATCAATTCTTCAGTGTTCAGCTTTCTTTAGAGTCCAACTCTCAATAGACCATTAGAAACAATGAATAAGCACTAGGATCGTAATAATGGAAAGTAGTGTGAAAACATACAAGGCCAGGTAGCTCAGCTTATATGGAGTAATTGAATGTTTCACCAAAGAAAATTGTTCCCTGGGATGTCTTGAGTGTGTAAGAGTTAGATAGGCAAATAAGGCTCAAATGGATTTTCTAGATACAGGGAACAGGAAACAAGTAACAAAAGGCAACATTTCTTATGATCTATTGGCAAGCTGGCCACTATCTGAAACATTTTAACCTGTATTCACTCATTTTATCCACACTACAACCAGCTGTCGAGTGATCTGAGGTCAAGTGTTCATTGCGGTTACTGTGTTTGAAATGTGAGGTGGAGGGATGGATGCAGGAGGTGCCATAAAGAAGCTGGTAGGATGCAGGTCACGGAAGCTTAAACAAACAGCTGGGCTCACAGGCATGACAGTGTAACAAACAATACTGAAGAATATGCATTGTGAGGGTCTCTGACATACTCTAATAATGCAGATGCTTGCTGAAGAATGTTCTTGTTTGTAAAACAGGAAGGATAATTCTCTTTCTCTGTTAACATGATTATTTTGAGAATGAAAAATGAGCCTATAAACACTAAAGTGCTCCATGACTATTAGGTCCTATGCAAAGGTTGAAGGATAAAGGGCCAGAGGAGTTCATTTTCCTATGGATACACTTACAAGTTGTTTGCAGGGAAAACGACATGGCCTCCAGATACCCTGAGAAGTTACTCTTCTCCCAAAAGTTTTGGCTGTAGCCTGGACTGCCTCTCAAGGGAAAGAAAAGTGTTGGCTCTGTTCAGATTCTAAGATCTTTCTCTCTGAGCATAGTACAAAGAACTTACACAGTTCAATCTGATTATTTTCTGTTGAATATAAATGCACGGTAGGCAAGCCACCAATCCATTTCAGCATCCAGAGTTCAGTCAGCACTTACAGAAGAGGCTGCCAGCAAGCATTCATAAGGCTTCCAGACATAACTCTGTTAATCAATTAGCACAATGGATTATCATGTCTCATATCCGTTTGGCAGTGTGTAACTCAGAGTTCTTCCTCAGGCATTCTCCTCCTGATCAAGCTAACTTTCATTTAGGGTCTATAATGTACAAAGTGCTGTATATAGACTATCTACAGCCCATGGAACAGTGCTGTCCACAAGGTCACCTCCCTAGAAGGGAGCAGATTTGGGATCAAAGACCTTGTCTAGCTGCAAAATGTATTTTATTTCTTTCAAAACACATTTTTCTGCACACTTACAAAGAATGTGGTTGCAAATTAGAGACAAAAATAACCAAGAGTTTTATTCCCTCTGCCTCTTTCTAAGTAATATTTTGGTTAAGACTATCTAGTGTCCTAGGTCTCAATTTTTTACCACCTGCAATGAAGGGATTGGACATAATCATTTTTCACATTGCTTTTCCCTATACATCCGTGCAGAGGGGTACAACTCCGCTCTCCATACCTCTATGTCTGCCAGCCAATCAGCTGAGTTAAGGCAGCAAGAAGCATAGTGACAGATGTCACAGCCAAATCTCCCCAAGATCCAGTATGTGAACCTCAGCTAAGATTTTCCATATGTCCTCATCCACAAGGGATAAGAGAAGAACAAACACAATCTAAGGAAAACTTCAGCACATTAAACCCTGCACCTGATTGGGAAATGTACAGAGTTTTAAGATTCCTTTCAAATGAGACCGAGTGGCTGATAGCCAGAAAACTAAAATCTTCAGCAGACATAAGATGGAGAAGCCAGATCTGGGGGGAAAAAAAAAACTGGAGTAAAAATAGTTGAAACTAAGAATTGGGAACAGCATCTGAGGAAAAGATGAGGCATACATATAAACTCTTCTGGACAAGTAGGTATCTCATACAGAAAATCTAAGAATTTCTGGTATTCACGCAACACCTCCTCTTCTGAAAAGTTCAAAAGGCTAGGCAGTCACACCAGACTTCAAATGCAAGTGCAGTGAATTCTAATAAAGAAGGGATGTGCTGACCTGGAATTCATTCCTCTCAGGGGCATCACTATCCAGAGGAAATGCTTTCAGCATGAACATTCTGGATGCACTAAATTGTAGCAAGATCCTTGATCACTGTACTCAGGAAGAGAGGCTCTTACAGCAAAAAGTCTCAGAAAGGTGATTTCTTTCCCTCCCATCCTCCAGCCATTTTCTCCCCGAGGTTAAAAGATATAAAGTTAAATGAAACCTATTGATTACCCAAGTGGTGACCACTGAAAGGGGGGAAACATTCATTTCAATATATACTGATAGAGAAATAAGTCTTAATGCTTTATTATTATACCTCTCATAGTGTTATTCTTTCAACATCCTTATAATGAAGAGTAGATGTTAGAGGGTGATTTGAGGTCTAAAGTCTTAAAGGTATGATAATGGAGGGAGGGAAACACAAACTGAGCACCTACTATGTATGTCAGGCATCCTGTGAGGTGTTCTCTCAGATTATCACACAACTTGATGGGCAATATACTCATGCTTTAAGGTGAGCAAAGCCAGGCTCAGAGAACTTTATGTTAGTAGTTCAAGCCTAAACTTTTTCTGGTATCCGTTCAGCTCAGTCGCTCAGTTGAGTCCAACTCTTTGCGACCCCAAGGACTGCAGAACGCAAGGCCTCCCTATCCATCACCAACTCCTGGAACTTGCTCAAACTCATGTCCATTGAGTCAGTGATGCCTCCAACCATCTCATCCTCTGTCATCCCCTTCTACTCCCACCTTCACTCTTTCCCAGCATCAGGGTCATTTCCAGTGAGTCAGCTCTTCACATCAGCTGGCCAAAGTATTGGAGTTTCAGCTTCAGCATCAGTCCTTCCGATGAATATTCAGGACTGATCTCATTTAGGATGGACTGGTTGGATCTCCTTGCAGTCCAAGGAACCCTCAAGAGTTTTCTCCAACACCATAGTTCAAAAGCATCAATTCTTCGGTGCTCAGCTTTCTTTATAGTCCAACTCTCACATCCATACATGACTACTGGATACCATAGATTTTATGGTATCACTGTCCTACTATTTAGTTCATGATGAAATGACAATTTAATCTCTCACTCTGTCTTCAATACCTTGTGCTTTAGCAAGAGCAGAATTACTATCAGGTCCCCGAATTGATCCTACTCTCTCATGCCCTCGTGATCTTTGTATATGTTTTTACCTTGGTCAGATGAGTCCTTCCTGGACACCTCCACTGCTCATCTCTGCCCCTCTGGTGAACCTCAGAGTGAATTAGACTCTTCCTCCCCTGTGCTCCCATTGCATGAAATTATAATACAAGGAACAAAGTGCCATTGCAATTATCTGTTTTGTGTCCATAACCCAATGAGAATTAAATCCTCCTTTGAGGGCAGGACTGTGTTTTTAATGTCCATAGCTTTGGGACACCCAGCATGAAGTAAGCATTCATTATAACATTCTGACAGGGAGGAAGGGAAGTTGGGAGGAGGAGAGAGGTAAGGGAAGACAAAAAAAAAAGAGAGAGAGATGATGATGAATGAAAGTTAGAAGGATAAAAAAGAGGGAACAGGGAAAAAGGAAGAGATGAGAAGGAGCAAAAAGGAGAATTAATGGAGAAAAGAAGGAGAGAGGTGAACAAAAGAGGAGGCAAGAAAGTTAGGTTAATTGTCTACTAAAGCATAAATTATTCCAAAATTTCATAGCTAAAACAGTAAGCATTTTCTCCCAGTCTTTGGTTCAGGAATTCAGAAATGGCTTAGCCTGGTAGCCCTGGCTCAGAGACTCTGAGGAAGTTTCAAGCGTCCACTCGAGGTGGATCATTTGGATGCTCAGCTGTGCTTGGAAGATCTATATCTGGGACTACTCCTTCACATGGCTTCCAAATAGGAGCTAATTGCTAGCAGGAGACCTCACTTTTTCACCATGTGGACCTCCATAGGGATGCGTCAGAATCCTCACTATAGAGTTGGTGACATCTCCACAAAACCTAGAGCATCAGGTTTTGAGATGAGAATAATTTTAGCTGCACATTGGTTCATTCAGTTCCTGTAGCCCAGAAATATGCTTGTGCTTCATCATTCAGTCATGTCCAACTCTGCAACCCCATGGACTGTAGCCCCCCAGACTCCTCTGTCCATGGGATTCTCCAGGCAAGAATACTGGAGTGGGTTGCCATTCCCTTTTCCAGAGGATCTTTCTGATCCAGGGATTGAACCAGGGTCTCCTGCATTGCAGGTGGATTCTTTACTGTCTGAACCACAAGGGAAGCCCAAAGAGACAGCAGCCAGATAATCAATCCATGCTCCAAAAAAGAGGGTAGTTTCTCTCTTTACCGGGATTAGGAACACAGGAGAAGAAGAGTTAAGGGTCTTGAGTGCTATATTAGTTCCCAATGGATAATGTGGATAGTGTAGCAAATTATCACAATCTTGATAGCTTGAAACCATAGAAATTTATTCTTGAAGCCAAAAGTCTAAAACTGAGGTGACAGGAGGAATGTACTCCCTCCATAGTCTCTAGGGAAGAGGACTCCCTGCCTCTTCCATATTCTGGTGGCTCTGGGAGTTCCTTGGTTTATGGATGCATCATGCCAATCTCTGTCTCTGTTCACTTGGCCCTCACTTTGTTCTGTTCACATCTTTTTTTTTTTCCTTCTGTCTCTTGTAAGGATACTGTAGTTGGATTTAGGACTTCCCTGGTGGCTCCTGACAGTAAAGAATCTACATGTTAATCCAGGGGACACAGGTTCAATCCCTGAGTCAAGAAGATCCCCTGGAGAAGGGAATGGAAACCCACTCCAGTATTCTTGCCTGGAGAATCCCATGGACAGAGGTGCCTGGCAGGCTATAGTCCGTGGGGTTGTGAAGAGTCAGACACGACTGAGTGACTAAGCACACATGCACAAGTAATCCAGGTAAATTCATCTCAAGATTTATCTGCAAAGACACTTCTAATAAGGTCACTTTCACAGGTTCTGGTTAGACCTATTTTTTAAGGGGCCGCCATTCAACCCACTACAATGTATTTGATTATTATAAAGTGCTTTTATCTTTTTTTTTCCTACTTGGTTACTGCTAATATGTAGAAAAATGTCTTGACTATTTGAAGATGTATCTGTATCTCACCTTCTTTCTGAGCACTCTTTTTAGTTCTTGTTGTTTTTTAAGTGATGCTTAGAATTTCTAGGGAGACAATCACATCATCTGCATAAATGATCATTTTGTTCCCTCCTTACCATTCACAACTGTACTTGGCAATTGTACTTTTGAGATGTGGTTCTTAAAAAGCAAATTATCTTAAGAGCAGGCGTAGGAGTTATTGCTAACAGTTAAAGGAAATCAGATTTGCCGAGGCACAGGAACAAAGTAAGAATGTCAGGGTAATTCAGGTCACAGACTTAAAGAGCTGTTTTGTCTTCAAAATTATTTAATCTCTTCCCTTGATTCTGCCAATGGATACAGCAAGGCCCAAATACCTGAAGCTACAACAGAGAAAGAAGTAACAATGCAAAAAAATAAATCTCGCCTTTCAATCTCCAATAGACAAAATGACATTTTAAACTTGAATGTGTAACCACGTTACTCACTAAAATCTTCTTTGATGGCACTGTTTCTAAGGCAAAACTCTGCATGGCCTGCAAAACCCTGGGTGACCCTGATCCTGCCTGTTCCTGCAGTCTCCTCACATTAAGTCACTGTTTCATTCTGTTCAGAATACATTTCCCTGAACCTGCCAAGCTGCTCTCAGGGCTGTCAGCTTTCTGGATGAAGGAAAATTATTGTACATAAAATAATGCACATGCCTCCATTCTCCCCTTGCCTGACCCTGTTCTCTGTTTAACTCTGGTTGCCCCAAAAGAAGACTGGTGTCACCATCTTCCTCATATGTGATCAATGCTAGATGTTTCACTCTCATCACAAATCGAAATGTACCTTCATATCATGTATAGCAACTGCAGTTAATTAAAGTTTTTATATAATGTATTTGTTCAATGTCTTTCTTCCACACTAGAATGTAAACTGCGTGAAAACCAAAACTTACTAATTACCCATTATTACGTCTGGCGCCTTGCACATTACCTGGCCCACAGTATTCATTTAATTTTAAAAACTGTTGAATAAATGGAGCATTCATATTTATGCTTGTTTTGTGACACTATAGCCTTTCATTCTTCATTCCTTCAAATAGTCCATTGGTCTCTTTTCTTGCTATTGCTATGTATTTCCTGAGACTCTTCTTTCTCATTTTCTAACCACCTAAGGCAGAGTGGTGATTTTAGAAAAACACAGAGCTTAAACAGCATCAAATAATAATTTTAAATACTTGAAAGAATCATAAAGATTGTATAAAAATTAGTGTGGGCAGAATCAATTATGATTCAGGAAATGTCTTAAGGGGTCCTTTTTTAGTGACCTTTTTTTATGCTGTAATGAGAACAATAAACTTAATAGTCAGCAATTATGAGATGTCTCCTTTATAGAGACATTTATTTATTCTCAATTCTCACTTCCTTCCCAGACCTAAAGGATCTCATCTTTCTACAGTATATTGTAAATTGAGGAACCAAACACATAATTCCTTCTGCTGTTTTGAAAAGTTTTGCAGGTCGTGAGCCATCTTCTAAAACTGACCTAAAGCTTAAAGTTTCCCAAAATGAGAATATCCAGCCACCCTACAATTGTCACAATTACATATTGTTCTTGTTTTCTATTTTATGCATATAAAAACAAATAATAAAATACTGCAAATCAATTTTTCATGAAGGCAATAGAGTATAGTAATTATTTCACTGAGAGCCAGCCAAATTACTTTCAGGAAGTACGTATAGAAAATGGCTGTGTTCTCAGCATCCCACATAGCATCAAGTCTCAGGCACAAAATGCATGGCGTGAAGGAAAACAAAATGCCATTCCAAACATCAGGTTTTTATCCTCTTGCAATGTGTGTGAAATGTACCCATGATGAGGTCCTGAGGGTGCAATCATTATTCCTCCTTCTTGGTAACTTTCTTAAACTGTGCAGTGATTACTGAGTAGCACCAGATTTCCAAACCTGAAATGTTATGCACAGTGCTTCTTTTCTGTGCTCTGATTATACAGCCAAATGACCATATGGGACATGTTAAAAAATATTAACAATAATTCCTCATTATGCTGGATTGGGCATGTTCCACATGGAGGGAGTTTCATCTTTAATTCTAAGTGCTTATGTAAATGAAGGAAAGATTGAATGAAACATAGTATACCCAGTAGACCCAGATGGGATGGGAACAAAACCTATGTCATACGGTTAAGAGTTAAAGGAAGCAACAGGTGGTGTATAACCCGGATCTGACAAACGGATACCTGAAAGCTGCCCGCACCCACTTGAAAGATGGTCATGTTGAAGATGGTTAGCCTCTTTATCTTTAATACCTCATGGGAGAAAATGACCCAGTGGATAAAATCCAAAGTTTAGTTTTCTTTAAGGAAAAGTATTCCAACTTCAGAAATACAAACTTTAGTTTTAAGGAAAAGTATTCTTTTTAAAATTAATTTTTAAATTTATTGAAGTATAGTTGATTTACCATACTATACTCATTTCAAATGGATGACATGGTGATTCAATATTTTTATAGATTACACACCATACAAATTTATCATAAAATATTGACTATATTTCCTGTGCTGCACATTACATCACTGAAACATTTATTTTATAACTGCTAGTTTTTACCTCTTAATCCTCTTCATCTAGGGGGGTAGTTAAGGAAAAGTATTCTTAAAAGAAATGCTGTTAAAAAAAAAAAAAAAGAAATGCTGTTAAGGATTAATGGTTATCTAAAGACGATCGAGATTGGACTCTCTACCACCACCCTCGCTCTGGCAGAGGCTGACAGTGTGAGTAGCCCTTTGCTGGGACGTTCTTAGAGAAAACGTGTATGTCGTATGGAAACACGTCCCATTTCAGTCATTTTCAAATCATCGTCTGGCAGGGCAAGAAAAACATATAAAGAGGCAGACATCTGGGTCTCCTGTTTTGGTTTGTTTGCCTCTTTCCCACTACTTAGGAATTTTCAGAACGGCGTTTGTGTTCAGTCACTCTCTGCAGTCATCACTGAGGGTTGTTGATTTTGTTTTACGTTTCTTTTGGCATCATTAGCAAATGGTAGACTATGATGTATTTAATGTATTGAAGTCATTATTCTTTCTTGATTCCCAAATGTCCCATCTTAGGCCAGTGAGATCTCCTTCAAATTGTCCCCTATGTCCTTCTGATGTGACACCATTAGTCTCTGTGAGCCTTTTCACTCTGGCACAAGATGTCCCAGGCTCACCAAATATATCCCTGCCTCAGACTGGCATCAGCCATTTCTTCAAGGAGTGCTGTTTCCTTTTGTCCAAGAAAGTATTTAGTGGGGACAGAACCGATCCATTTGTATATGCCTTATATATAGGAGTTTGGGTAAGCATTCATTTGAAAATAAAGCAAAACTTTGCCATAAAGTGATTTAAAAAATAATCATCCCTTAAATCCCTTCTTTTTTTGAGTGCCTCTAGATAAAATTCATTTCTGATGGAGGAATTCAGTATTTTGCACAGAATTCTTTCGGACCTAGAAAGTTCATTGCAGGAATTCCATCTAACAATAGTTTCCTATGTACTACTTGGGAAAACTCTCCGTTGGTACGCAGAATTTTTTAAAAACATTCAAAATGTGTGGCTTTGGGACCAGATTGAAATAGCTAACTTTTTGGCTAACACAGTTCTAACTGCTTTTGAAAAGGTGTTTTCATCATAAAATAATTCATACACGCGTAGACATCCATAAAATCATGTATCCGTATAGCCAGAATCAAAATTTTAATATTTTGCCATATTTAATTTTTTTCCAGATGAATCTTGCTTCTGAAATGCAGCCTTCAAATACATGTAGTTCTTTTCTGTGTTAAGGGCTGTATTATAGTCCATTCTGTGAAAATACTATAATTTATAGTAGTGCTATTACTAGTATCACACAGAACACTACTGAGGTTGTTTTCAGCTTGTCTTATTTTAAGTGCTGCTACAATACACATTTTTAAACGTGGGTCTTTGTGCTTTCAAGAGTGAGCTGCTTTAGATTATAGACATAGAGAAATTTCTATATCACATGATACACATCTTCAGCTGTACTGGATATTACCAAATTGTTTCAAAACCAGTTGTACCATTTTTCATGCCCATCAAAGGTGGATGACTTCCCCAAGCATAACAAACACATGCTTTTTTTTTTTACTGTTTCCAGATTTCTGCCATTTTATTACATTACCACATTTCTTAAGTTTTAAGTGTATTCTATTTATCCAGTTAAACAGAGCTTTGATTTAAATCCTTTATCTTTTATATTTATTACTTCTAATTTATCAATAAATATCTCTAGGTTATAAATTTACTGCTAAGTGAGTACCACCTTGGATATTATACCTTTATTGACATCCCATTCTACCTTGCTTGTGTGGTGGTGTATGCTATCTAGAGTTAGATTTTCTGTTTACATGAATGTGCTTATAGGGTCTTTTTTGATCTATTTACCTACCTTGGGGCATGTCACACTGGTTTATTTACTGTAGCTTCACAACACATTTCGATGTCATGTAGGAAAATTCCCCCAGACTTGTTCATCCTCAAAATTATGTTAACGACTCATGGCTGTTCTATGTATATTTTTAAATCAGCATATTAAATTCCACAGAAAACTCAACTTGAATTTTATTTACAAATCATTTTGGAGCAAGTGATATGTTTATGGTATTTATTTCTGACTACAAATAGGTGTATTTCTCAATTGACTTAGGCTTACTTTAATATTGTTTAGAAAAATGTTAAAATTATATTTCCAAATGAGCATTATGTATATCTTTTGTTAGGGTTGTTCTTTGGTTCTTATATTTTTTGGTGATTTTATAAATGGTATATTTATTTTTTATTTATATTTTATTTTTAAACTACCTGTGACTGCTGTTTATTAAAGTAACTAGTTTGCCTATTGATAGTCAATATAGAAAGTCTGCTGCTGCTGCTGCTGCTAAGTCACTTCAGTCGTGTCTGACTCTGTGCGACCCCATAGACGGCAGCCCACCAGGCTCCCCTGTCCCTGGGATTCTCCAGGCAAGAATACTGGAGTGGGTTGCCATTTCCTTCTCCAGTGCATGAAAGTGAAAAGTGAAAGTGAAGTCACTCGATCATGTCTGACTCTTAGTGACCCCATGGACCGCAGCCTACAGGCTCCTCCATCCATGGGATTGTCAAGGCAAGAGTACTGGAGTGGGGTGCCATTGCCTTCTCCAGAAAGTCTGCTAAGCATTCTTAATTCTAAAAGTGCATATAACCTAGATGGTTTAGATAGATAACTACATTATCTACATGTAAATCAGTTTGCTTCTTCATAGAAAATGTCTAATTTCTGACTAATTTCTTAATGTCTAAGAAAATGTCTAATTTCTTAATTGTCTAATTTCTGACTTTTAAGCAGATAGTTCTAACATTTCACTGTTAAATATTACCTGCTCTAGAGTTACGGTATATACTCTTTGTCAGGAAAGCAATTCTCTTTTATTCATAAATTTTAAAGAGCTTTAAAAATCAGGAATAGTTTCTGAATTTAACCGAAGGATATTTTGTTATCCATGCAGATTATTACCTTTTCTTTCTTCATTAGTTTGTTAATAGATATTTTAATATTAAGCCATCCTTCAATTCCTAAGAAATTTTTAAAAATATTTTGATACTTTTAAAAATAAATAAATAAAAATATATTGATATTTTTATATTGATGGTTACAGTGAAATCCTTCTATATTGGCTCTTGTTTGATAATTAAGTAATATCTGCAAAAGATCAGAATGACCTGTTGTAATTTGTGCATGTGTGTTGAACTCACTTGGAAGCCATCTAGTGTTCTCACTGGGGGAAGTTTTAAGCTAATTATTCAATTTCTTTAGTGGTAACTAGTATATTTATTTTTCTTTTCTTCTTGAGTAAGTTTTGGTAATATATATGGTCTTGCTTACTGTTCTCTGACAATCTTGGATATGTCATTTGTTGTCTTCTATTGTTTTGGACAATTCTTGGCCTTAAGTCTTCACATATTTATGTTTTCCCTACTCTCTCCTTTCTCCTGGGAATTAGTCATGTTAGATCATCTTATATTGTCCCAAAGCTTTTGGATTCTAATTACTGTTTGTTTTAATTTACTATTTTTTTTTCCTTTACATTTATGTTTCCATCGAACTATTTTCAAAATCTTCATGGAAGAAATATGCTTTGAAAAGATAAATTTATTTGCTCTCTTGATGATAGACTTGGACATACACTTTACATTGGCAATGGAATGTGGGTGGAATTGTCATTTGCCGGTTTTGAACCTAAGCCTTAGAGACATATACTGTTTCTGCTTGTCCACTTGGGGATATGAAAAGAACGTAATCTGGGCAATTTGGCATTGCACTTGACCCATAATCTGGAGAAAAGACCACCGAAGCCCTATCTAGATCAACTAAAACCTGCTGCTGCTGCTGCTAAGTCGCTTCAGTCGTGTCCGACTCTGTGCGACCCCATAGACGGCAGCCTACCAGGCTCCGCCGTCCCTGAGATTCTCCAGGCAAGAATACTGGAGTGGGTTGCCATTTCCTTCTCCAGTGCATGAAAGGGAAAAGTGAAAGTGAAATCCCTCAGTCGTGTCCGACTCTTAGCGACCCCATGGACTGTAGCCTACCAGGCTCCTCTGTCCATGGGATTCTCCAGGCAAGAGTACTGGAGTGGGGTGCCATTGCCTTCTCCAACTAAAACCTACCTGTCCTATATTTATATGAGCTAGAATGATACTCATTGCTATATGGCACAAAGGTTCCTGGTGGTTTCCTACTTAGAATTATGAGAAAATTACAAACTGGTACACTGGATCAGAGGGTTGTGCATTTGTTTAACTTTAGTAGTTACCACTAAAAATTTTTCCAGCATTCTTGTATAAATCTATACATCACCCAGCAGTCCTCAACATTTTTGCCAAAACTTGGAGTTGTAGGTAAAGTTAATTTTAGTCTGTATGGTGGCTAAAAAGACTACTGTTTTAATAAACACACAAAATATGAGCATAATTAAATAATTTTAAATCAGTTTTTAAAATTTAATATAATCTAATGAAGCATTAACAGCAGTAAATAAATATTTCAAAAATCAGGCAGGTATCATTATCTGGAAGAAAATTAAGTGACAGTACTTTCCATGGTAGAAGTGAGACAACTGCTGATGACCTAAATAATTCAAGGACATTGAATTTTTAAATAATTAAAATAATTAAAATTTTCTAAGGTCGTTTAAAAAAATCAGTGACAACAGTTTGGAACACACCTACTTCAACAGAATAGAGTCTATATAACATTGATTTTATTCATTGTGATTGAATGGCACCTGTACAGTATGCCTGCTGTTCTTGTCTTTAACCTTGAAGGAAAAGAGAAAGTCTCTTGTTGCACCCATTTAAAATAACTCTGAAACAAGGCTCCCTTTATTATAGTATCCATTCAGGTGAAAATACTCATTCACGTTATAATATTCATTCACATAAAATAATCCATAATGGTAGTAAAAAGACCAAAAGATAAAGGATTCCATAGTTGTCTTTCTGGGTGAATTTGGTTAATTATATAAAATGAAAGATAAATACAAGCAAGATCTGTTTAACAAAACTTCGAGGTACATAAGAATGCAAAATATAAAATGTTCTAAAATCATCTGTGATCACCAAGCTTATAAGATTGAAGTTAAGTCTGTGTGTTACCTTGATTCCTTCCACTTTGTCAGGGCTCCAATGAAGAGCTCGACTTCCACAGATAGGACTTTTATCCTAATCGGAAAGCAAGTACTTCTATAACAATCCACTATAGTTTTTACTAGGGTCTGCCTTAGGGTAAAAATCGGTCAGGTAATAGTCTTTGGGGTAAATTTAAGTATCCACTTAGCACTTCATGCACTCAAATTGCATTGACTTCAGTTGCACTTGGAAAGAATTCTTGCACAGTCAAGTTTTGGCTCTCTTTTACATGGCTCCATACAGAGGCATGAGGCATGTTTAGGGAAAAAGTGACACTTACACTAAAAATTTATATTTTTAAATAAATATATAATTTTTTTCCAAGTAACATTTTGGTACTGTAGATAAAAGCAGTCCTCAGATGGTAAAGGTATATTTGTTAATGAATTAATTGTGTGCTAACCAAAGTTTACTCATCAGGTAACCCCCAAATTATATTTGCTTTAGTGTCTATTTCCTTAATTACAAATGCAGTTGATCTTCTTTGGGTTTTTCGGTTCAGGGTTTCTTTGGTTTCACTTATTTGTTTTATTGAAGCATAGTTGACTTATATTAGTTTCAGGCATACAATATAGTGATTCAGCATCTTTATAGATTATACTCCACTTAAAAGTATTACACAATATAGCTATATTTCCCTCTGATGTGCAAAATAGGCTTCTTACTTATTTCTTTTATACATAGTAGTTTGTGTCTCTTAACTCCGTAGGATCTTGTCCCTCTTCCCATTGGTAACCACTAGTTATTTCTCTGTATCTGTGAGCCTTTCTCTGCTTTGTTATAAACATTTTACTTTTTATATTCCACAGTATCAGTGATAGCATACAACATTTGTCTTTCACTGCATTATTTCACTAGGCATGCTACTTTTAAGATCCATACACATTATTGCAAATTGCAGAATTTCATTGTTTATTATGGCCAAGTAATAGTCCTGTGTGTGTGTGTGTCTGTGTGTGTGTGCTTGTATACCACATCTTTATCCAGTCATCTATTGATGGACACTTATGTTGCTTCGGTATCTATATATGGTTATCATAAATAATGCTGCTATGAACATTGGGTTGCCTATATTTTTTCCAATTAGTGTTTTCATTGTCTTAGGATATACCCAGCAATAGAATTGCTGGATCACATGATGGTTCTATTTTTAGTTTGGGGAGGAACCTCTATAGTGTTTTCCACAGTGGCTTCATCAATTTGCAGTGTACTAGGGTTCTATTTTTTCCACACCTTATCAAAATTTGTTGTTTTCAGACTTTCTGGTGATAGTCATTCTGAAAGATGTCAGTATGAAGTGATGTCTCATTGTGGTTTTAATTTGCTTTTCTCTAATGATTTATTTTATTTTTCATTTCAAATTTTCATTGGAGTTTTTCATTTAGTTTTCATTCCAATTTTAATTCCAGTCCCAAAGAAAGGCAATGACAAAGAATGCTCAAACTACCACACAATTGCACTCACCTCACATGCTAGTAAAGTAATGCTCAAAATTTTCCAAGCCAGGCTTCAGCAATACATGAACCATGAACTTCTAGATGTTCAAGCTGGATTTAGAAAAGGCAGAGGAACCAGACATCAAATTGCCAACATCTGCTGAATAATCAAAAAAGCAAGAGAGTTCCAGAGAAACATCTATTTCTGCTTTATTGATTATGCCAAAGCTTTTGACTGTGTGGATCACAATAAACTGTGGAAAATTCTTCAAGAGATGGGAATACCAGGCCACCTGACCTATCTCTTGAGAAACCTGTATGCAGGTTAGGAAGCAACAGTTAGAACTGGACATGGAACAACAGACTGGTTCCAGATAGTAAAAGGAGTACTTCAAGGCTGTATATTGTCACCCTGCTTATTTAACTTATATGCACAGTACATCATGAAAAACGCTGGACTGGAAGAAGTACAAGGTGGAATCAAGATTGCTGGGAGAAATAGCAATAACCTCAGATACGCAGATGACACCATGTTTATGGCAGAAAGTGAAGAGGAACTAAAGAGCCTCTTGATGAAAGTGAAAGAGGAGAGTAAAAATGTTGGCTTAAAGCTCAACATTCAGAAAACTAAGATCATGGCATCTGGTCCCATCACTTCATGGGAAATAGATGGGGAAACAGTGCCAGACTTTATTTTTTGGGTTCCAAAATCACTGCAGATGGTGACTGCAGCCATGAAATTAAAAGACGCTTACTCCTTTGAAGGAAAGTTATGACCAACCTGGACAGCATATTAAAAACCAGAGACATTACTTTGCCAACAAAGGTCCGTCTAGTCAAGGCTATGGTTTTTCCAGTGGTCATGTATGGATGTGAGAGTTGGACTATAAAGAAAGCAGAGAGCTGAAGAATTGATGCTTTTGAACTGTGGTGTTGGAGAAGACTCTTTAGAGTCCCTTGGACTGCAAGGAGATCCAATCAGTCCATCCTAAAGGAGATCAGTCCTGGGTGTTCACTGGAAGGACTGATGTTGAAGCTGAAACTCCAATACTTTGGCCACCTGATGTGAAGAGGTGACTCATTGGAAAAGACCCTGATGCTGGGAAAGATTGAGGGCAGGAGGAGAAGGGGACAACGAAGGATGAGATGGGTGGATGGCATCACCGACTCGATGGACATGAGTTTGGGTAAACTCCAGGAGTTGGTGATGGACAGGGAGGCCGG
The DNA here is from genome assembly GCA_024291935.2 of Okapia johnstoni. Taxonomy (NCBI): domain Eukaryota; kingdom Metazoa; phylum Chordata; class Mammalia; order Artiodactyla; family Giraffidae; genus Okapia; species Okapia johnstoni. The sequence goes on from CM044309.1 coordinate 63,428,652, forward strand.
GGGTGCTGTGATTTATGGGGTCGCAAAGACTCAGACACAATTGAGTGACTGAACTGAACTGAATGACTAGCAGTGTTGAGCAGTTTTTCATGTGTCTGTCAGCCATCTGTATGTCCTCTTTGTTCTAATGCCTAATTTTTGTTTTGGTCGTTCATTTTTATTTCACATTCTGTTGCGTGAGTTGTCTATATATTTAAGATATTAACTACTACAAGTCACATCATTTTGAAATATTAAATATTTTATCACATTCAGAAGGTTGTCTTTTTATTTCATCTATTATTCCTTTGTTGTGGAAAAGCTTTTAGTTTTGTCCCATTTGTTTGTTTCTTTCTGCTCTCTCTTGCCTTAGGAGATAGATCAAAAAAATATTGCTTTATGTCAAAGACTGTTCTGCCTATATTTTCTTCAAGGAGTTTTATGGTTTCTTGTCTTAGATTTAGGTCTTTGATACATTTTTTAGTCTATTTTTGTATGTATTGTGAGAAAATGTTCTAATTTCATTGTTTCACATGTAGCTATCCAGTTTTCCTAGCATTACTTATTAAAGAAATTCTCTTTTCACCAATATATATTCTAGCCTCCTTTTCATAGACTAATTGACTGTAAATATATGAGCTTATTTCTTGAATTTCTTGGATCTCTTTAATTGTCTGTTTTTGTGCCTGTACCATGCTATTTTGATGATTGTAGCTCTGTATTATATTAAATCAGGGAGCATGATACCTCTAGCTTTACTTCTTTTTTCTCGAGAATTGTTTGGCAATTCAGAGTATTTTGTAGTCCATAAAAGATATAGGATTATTTGTTCTCATTCTGTGAAAAATGTCATGGATATTGTGATAGGAATTGCATTAAATCTGTAGATTGCTTTGAGTAATATAGACATTTTAACAACACTCTCCCAATCCAAGGACACATGATATCTTTTCATTTCTTTGTATCATTTTCAAATTCCTTCATCAATGGTTTGGAGTGTTCAGAATAGAGATCTTTCACCTACTTGATTAAGTTCATTCCTAAGTACTTTATTCTTCCCTAGGTGATTATAAATGGGGTTGTTTTCTTGCTTTCCCTGATGGTCCATTATCAGTGTATAGAAAAGCAAGAGATTCTTGTATACTAATCTTGTATATTGTACCTTAACTGTATTTGTTTATTCTAGTAGTTTTTGGATGAAGATGTTTCAGTTTTCTATATACAGTATTGTGTCATCTGCAAATAATGACAGTTTACTTCTTCCCTTATGATTTCTATGTCTTTTATTTCTTTTCCTTATCTGATTGCTGTGGTTAGGACTACAAAACTTCCAATACTACAATAAATAGAAGTGGCGAGAGGGACATCTTTTGTCTTCTTTCTGGTTTTACATCTTCATGTTTATTCCTTTACTGATTATGTAATCATAGTCAATTGTCTGTCTTTTAGTCTCTGTACTAGCTTATTTAAATGGTTGGTTCTCAGCCTTTCTGTATTTTCACTTTGTGGAATTTTTCCTTTCCTGTAGCTCCATCTTGTTATAGCTGTTAATTTCTACTCAGAGGAGAACTTTAAACATTTCTTTTAGGGTCAGTCTAGTAATGATGAACTTTCAGGTTTTGCTTATCTGAGAATTTCTTTCTCCTTCAACTATAAATGATAATCTTGCTGGGTAGAATGTCTTAGTTTTGCAGGTTTTTCCCTTTCAGTACCTTGAATATATTACGCCACTCCCTTCTGACCTTTAAAGTTTCTGCAGAATAATTAGTTGGTAGCTTTAGGAGGGTTCCTTTGTATATGACTTTGTTTTTCTCTTGCTTCTTTTAGAATTCTCTCTTTAACTTTTGACATTTTAATTGAAGTATTTTTGGTGTGGTTATATTTTGGTTCATCATGTTTCAGACCTTTTGTGCTTCCTGCAGATGGATATCTGTTCTCTTCTTCACATTTGGAAAGTTTTCAGCCATAATTTCTTCAGATACATTTTTGACCCCCTTCTCTTTCTCTTCTTTTGGGACCCCTATAATCTGAATGTTTGTATGCTTGATATTGTCCTAGATGTCTCTTAAACTGTTCTCATTTTTAAAAATGTGTTTTTCTGTTTACTTTTCTGATTGGATGATTTCTCTCCAATCTTCAGGCCACTTAAGCATTTTTCTGTATCATCTAGTCTGCTGTTAATTCTTTCAAGTGTGTTTTTCACTTCAGTTATTATATTCAGTTCTGGCTTGTTCTTTTTTATATTATCGAGTTCCTTGTTGAAATTCTCACTGTGCTCATCCAATCTTTAATTCAGTTAGCACTCTTACTACTAAAGCTTTGAATTCTTTACCTGGTAAATTGCTTATTTCTGTTTGATTAGTTGTTTTTGTAGGACTTTCTGTGGCTCTGCAATTGAGACAAACTCTCCTGTGTCTAGGAAATTAGGTGAAACGCTTTCCTATTGTGGTCTTGAAGGGGAGTCCTTATGCTGGAGCATCCCCATAGAATCTGTGTGAGTGTAGCGACTTTGGTGGAAGAGCTGACTTTGAATGAACATAAGTCAAATCTTTCCTCAATGTGTGCTGGTAGCTATAACCTCAGTAGAAGGTGGGGCTGGAAATGGAAGGGCTGGAGTCAGAGCCAGATGTGAGTGGAGGTTTCCTCTGTGCTCAATAGCCATCATCACCCTGTGAGGGATGGAGACAGGTCCCATGTTGCCGGAGCAGAAGCCCTAAAGAGCTGAGGCTGAGCTTGCTCTGTTCCCTCTAAGTGCTTGCATCCTCACCCCAAATGGGAACAGTTCCGGAGCAATGGGTGGTGTGGGCACTCAATGTGGGTCAGGGCATTGGCTGCAACAGTTCAGCTAGGGTCAGAGACCCAGACTGCTTCGACACACTGCTTGTCTAAGCACCCCAGTAATGGCTGCTCCCACCTTGTTCCCGAAGATACCACTTCAGGTCTGAGCTTCCTCTGTCCCTCACAGCTGACCTCCCCCTTCAGCCTTTGCTACCTTCATCCTGGAGTGGAACTGTACCACAGGGCATTGGTGCCTGTGTGGGCTCTTAGCACAAGTCAGGCCAGCCACAGCAAGAGATCAGGGCTTTTTCTGACATGCTGCCTGTGTAAGCACCTGGACTATTGTGGCTGCCCTGTTCAGACAGATGTGGCTTTGGGTCTGAGTCACCTCTCTGTCTCAAGGCCAGGTTTTCACCTAGGATGCGGAAGCCCTCGCCCCATTGTGGAACTGTGCTGTGATGCAAGCAGGGTGACAGGGGTCACTGAGCTCAGGTTGGGGCTTGTGCCGTGTCAGTCAGGGGAAACCAGGCAGCCACTGGAGGAACTCTCAATCCACCCTCTCTACCCTGTTTCAGGAGCAAGCATGCACATTGCTCATGAGTGGAGTTCTGGTTTCCTCCAGCCCTGCTGATAATCCCAGTGGCCCTCCAACCAACCAAGGGGACCTGTCTTCTGGAGGATCCCAATATATGGCTGGCAAAGCTCACTCCCCTGGGTGGGTCTCTGCCCACGTTATAGCCCTTTTGATCTGAGCCCCCTCACAGAGGCAGTTCCAGATCTGACCACTTATCTTCCCTTCCTACCCAATTCTGTGTGTGTCTTTCTTACAACCTTGGTCATATTGGAGTCTTCCTGCTAGTCTCATTAGTTTTCAGTGAGAGTTGTTCCACATGTCGATGTATTTTTAATGTTTGGGAGAGGGAGGGGAATTTTGCATCCTCCTACTCTGTCATCTTAATCTCCTCTCCTCTTCCTCTTTGTATTAGTATATTCACGTTTTTTATTCTCCTGGGAACTGTGTTTTTCTTTTGTCTATTTTGGTGTTGGTCTTTTAATATTTGACTTGTTACACTTACTGTGTCTTAAGGAAGTTAGCCTGAATGTGTTCAGCAAAGGTAAATTATGAAAAGACAGATAAAGGTAACTCAGTAAAGGTGGATAAATGATAAATCACGCTAAAAATAGTTTTTATAGATGAAGTTGCCAAAAGTTACTGAAGATATTCAATGAGTTTTCACATTGGTTTGTTATCTGGAATTTTAATCCAGGCTTGTTTCACTAAAAAGCCTGTGCTTTGAAAGATTAAACTTATTTTCCCATGTGTCGAGAAACAGGAATTGGCATTGGCAGTGTCGTATGTGTGTATGTGTTTATGATCACTACGGCAATCTCTGAATTATTGTTTATGCAGGATTCATATTTCAGCCATTCGCGTATGAATTTCAGCAAGGTATTTAAACTTTGTATACATCACTTTCTTCACCTGTAAAAGCTGATATGATAATAATTACTTACCTCTTTTACCTAATTTTTCACATTTGTATGATTTTCATACAGATGAAACGTAAAAATTACATGTGTTCTCATCTCACATGAGAATTAAATGAGAAGTGGCAGTCCTGCAGAGGTCAGGAGGCCCGTTCTGTTTTCTCTCTGCTTAGTCTGAGAAGCAATTCTTAAGCATTAGTCAGATGACAGAGAAGAAAGTTTCCTTATGTGTGTATCGCTCAGTCATGTCTGAGTCTTTGCAATCCTGTGGACTGTAGCCCACCAGGCTCCCCTGTCCATGGAATTCTCCAGGGAAGAATACTGAAGTGGGTTGCCATTCCTTTCTCCAGGGGATCTTCCCAACACAGGGATTGAACCCAGGTCTCCCACATTGCAGGAGGATTCTTTACCATCTGAGCCACCAGGTTTCCTTAGGCTTCCTCAGATCACACAGCAGCAAAATCCAGTCTCCACCTAAAATATGGGTGGAATTTGGAAACATTTCTGGATGGGTGTTCCTCCTGTGGAGAATTTGTGACAACTTTTCCAAAACTTTTCCTCAAATCTTTATTATATTCTGTTAATGACTCAGTGGACTTTTGGCAGAAAGGACAAGTTTCCTTTGGTTCAAACACTTCTATAGAGAGTTCTGATTAATCTATCCAATGGTCTGAAATCCAAATAACATATGCAATCTTTGGCTGAAAAAGCTCACCCGTGGTGTTATAACAATAATTCCTCTCCTTGTTTTCATATATAACCTTTTGGAAATATTTCTGTTGGAGCCAACATTTCTATATTTTGGAAACTTGGCCTATGGACAGATGATGGCTCAAGTCTGCCATTTATTTTCCTTTCAGGGTGTACTGGAACAGGAAGAATGGTTGTTAGACTATTTCTTACAGGAAAATTTGTACGACAACCCAAGTTAATGTGGAATAAAGCCCCTTTCTCTGTCATCCATGTCACAATGCATATTCATTTCAAGATGTCTTTCCTGACCACCAAAATTAAAGTAGTTATACCCCAAACAGTCAGTTTCTGGAACAGGCCAGAAAGTAAACATTTTCTGCTTTACGGGCCGTATGGTCTCTGTTGTAACTGCTGAACTGTACCACAGCTGCATGAAAACAGCCGCAGACAACACATAAACAAATGAACAGGGTTGTGATCCAATAAAACTTTATTTATAGATGCTGAAATTTGAATTTCCTATAGTTTTTTTGTGTCACAAGGTATTACTCTATTTTTGATTTTTTTCCAACAATTGAAAAAACGGTAAAAGCCTTTCTTAGATCACAGACCATACAAAACCAGGAGGTAGTCTAGATTGCGCCAGTGGACTATAGTCTGACCTCTTGTTCTGCAATGCTGCTTTATTTAGGTTTTTTTTTTTACATCACTTATTATTTAATTAAAAGATTCTACTCACATATTATTTATATTGTTTCTATACTGTCTTGTGCTAGATTCCAAGTTGTATCTCTGAAAGAAAGGACATTATATCCTGTTCCCCCTTGAACACAGCATCACAGACACTCAGTAAATATGTATTGAATGTATAAATCTGCAGCTTTCTGCTAAATCAGTTCTTCTAAATAAGTAATTCATTTAACATGTAGACCATATTGAATTTTTTAAGTGATTCATTTTTTTTCCCCAATTTTACATATAGTAGAGAATTTCATGGTGATGAAACAGTACAGAAAAATGCTTTTAGGCTTTGGAGTTATGAAGCTCAGCCTGTTCTATCAATTAGTATTTGTGATTTTCAGTAAGTCATTAAATCCGTCTGTTTTCTCAATATAAAAAGAGAATAGGAATAGTAGCTGTTCTATAAAACTAATGGTGGGGTTTTGCCTGAACTTCCATTTTCCTCTCCAAACCCACCCCTCACTCTTCTCTACCCTGTTCTGTGCCCTGGTAGGCCAGCATGTAAGGATCACATTAGTGATGTGCCTGGGCTTTGCTAATGTGGGAGGGAGAAGAATGAGCTAAGAAAAATTTATTCTCTTAACTTGCTCCTAAGTTTCAAGACTGGCTGTGTACCTGGAAGAAAAGTATCAGCTTACAAAATTATAAATTTATAGGTGTTCTGTAATGTACCCCATCAGTGAGAACAATCTGCTACTAGCTCCAGGGTTCTATACTATCTCCCATGGTTTCTCTATACTCACAACATTAAAAATAACCTTTTTTCAAGTCTCAGATAGACCTAATTCCTTCTGGGACCATGAACTGATCATAGAAGTTTAAAGTGAAAGTTCTTGAGAATGAATGGTAGCTCGAATTGGAACTGTTCTTAGAAATCTGGTTGCCTTCCTTGAAATTATATTAAAATACAGACCGATTCTTCTTGAGTCATGTTTCTCTACAGAGTTACGAACTTGGGGGAAGGGGTGTTTATAAGGCATTTCCTAGCTTGCTGAAACTTTTTTTTTCCCACTAGATATTTAAAATCAGGAAAATTTACATCAAAATATGAATTTTCAAATTCTCTTGAAAAGACCACACTTTCTGACTACACCAGCCTGGATCTGACAGCATTTAACCATTCCCATCGCTTTGGATTTGGCAGGAAGCTTTAGTCCCCATCACTCCCTATTATGCACTATTGCTAGTTCTGCATAGTTTTAACTACCTAGCCCCCATGAACATTTTTGTCAGAGACTAAGACGCAAAGTCATCAGCTCCCAGGGAGGGTGGGGCCAGAAGGGCATAAGGAAAAAAATGGGGTATACAGCCCTCTAGGACAATAAAAGAGTGATAAGACCTGGACACAGTAGGATTGCAGGGTGGGAAAAAAGTGCCCTCTTAGAATTTTGGGTTATAAATGGAAATTGTGATCCATGAGCAAAGCTGTGTGTATGTATCCTGCCCCTTTGTCTTTTCTGGGTAGATGTTGAAGAGACGGTTGAGTTGGGCTTGACCAGAGTAGGGTTTTGTCCAGAGAGAACATGAGAGCAAGAGAGGCCAGAAGAATGAACCTTTTTGGGAGGAGAGGAATGTAATTATGGATCGTGGAATCTAGGTTGGTTAAAGAAGGTTGAGGACAGGAAGGGGTGATGGACATTGGTTAAGAACATGTGCACAATGGAGCCAGACTGCGTGGATTCAAATCTTATCTCTATCTGTACTACCTGGGTAAAACTATATATTGTTACATGTAATATATAGAATAACAATGTATGTGATATATAACAGATATATGTAAAGAGCTTGGAACACTGCATAGCTCATGGTAAGTGCTAGGCAGCGCTACAAGGGTACTTTCCATGCCCTACATTGAATTTAATTTTAAAAATAAAAATTTAATTTACATTTTAATTAAGATATTTATAGAATGTTTACAATGTAAAAAAAATATTAAGAGATATTCTGTGGGAGCTGGAGAGGTAAATCAGATATGAAGCTGATTGCTGCTGCTGCTAAGTCGCATCAGTTGTGTCCGACTCTGTGCGACCCCATAGACGGCAGCCCACCAGGCTCCTCCATCCCTGGGATTCTCCAGGCAAGAATACTGGAGTGGGTTGCCATTTCCTCCTCCAGTGCATGAAAGTGAAAAGTGAAAGTGAAGTCGCTCAGTCGTGTCCGACTCTTCGCGACCCCATGGGCTGCAGCCTACCAGGCTCCTCCGTCCATGGGGTTTCCCAGGCAAGAGTACTGGAGTGGGGTGCCATTGCCTTCTCCATGAAGCTGATTAGAGACTCACAAATCATCTGCAGAGCATATAAAGGGATAAGCTCCGTAAAGGGAAGCACAGAGAAGGCTCACTATGGGGGGTGTTCCTGACAGACCTAGTTAGTTTCGGACATATAGTAGGAAAAAACAAGTGGCTACTATGTGAAGTTCATCAGTAGGTGCTGAGTCTGGGATTTCATGGATTTTTTCTAACAGTGCCTTTGATGCAGACAGTGGCATTTCCCCAAAGTCTGATTCATAGAGAGAATTTCTGATACTGTGTCAGTCTAAGTTGGGAGATATTTTTGAGGAGGTGGAATTTTTTTTCTTTAATAACTAGTTTTTGTTTTGAAGTGAAAAAAATGAACATGTATGGTGGCAAACACGTCAAGGAGTAAAAATGCCTGTAGAATGATAATGAATTTTGCATCCAACACTCAGTCCCTTTCTAGAGCAATCATAGTTAGCAGTTGTTCTATCAAAAAATATTCTTTTAAACTGTATTATGTAGATTTATACACATTTTTAAAACTTATTTTTTATTTGGAAGATAATTGTTTTACAATGTTTTGCTGGTTTCTGTCATTTATCAACATGAATTAGCCATAGGTATACATATGTCCCCTCCCACTTGAACCTCCCTCTCAACTCCCATCCCATCCCTCTATGACATCCCATTGTCACAGAGCACCAGTTTGAGCTCCCTGCTTCATACAATAAATTCCCATGGCCCATTTTACATATGGTAATATGTTTCCATACTACTCTCTCAATTTGGCCCACCCTTTCCTTCCTCCATTGTGTCCACAAATCTGTTCTCTATGTCTACTTTTCCATTGCTGCCCTGCAAATAGGTTCATCAGTACCACCTTTCCATACATATGCATTAATTCCATCATATGCATTAATATACAATAGTGCATTGATTCCATACATATGCATTAACATACAATATTTGTTTTTCTGACTTACTTCACTCTGTATAATAGGCTCTAGGTTCATCTACGTCATTAGAACTGATTCATGTGTGTTCCTTTGACATGTGCTGATTGCCTGCAGGATAAAAGTGAAGTTGTTAAATGATGTGTGCACTTTAAAATAAATTATGATTTAAGGATATTAGGAAATACTGTCAAGTTGCCTTCCAAGAAGATTATGCTAATTAATGTTCCCAACAATAGTTTGGGAGAATGTTTTTTAATATAGTCTCACAAGAACCAAAAATATTTTATTATATCTACTTTGTAAAAAAAATAATTTTTGTTTCATTATACCTCTCTGATTTTAAGGGAAGTCAACATCTTTAGAAAAATAAATACAATTTAAAAAAAAATATTGAACATTTGTGCCTTTGACCATTTTATATAGAGCTAGTGTCTTTTATTAATTGATTTGTAAGAATTTTAAGAAATTTATGCATACTCACCTATCATATTTGCTACAAGTATTTCCCAAGTTGTTTATATTGTACTTTTTATTTAGTATTCTTGGCAAGTAGAATTTTAAATTTTTATGAAGTTATATTCATCAATGTCTTGTGACTTCTGAATTAAATACTTTGCTTAGAAAAATTGTGACTCCTCTAAGTATACAAAAATCTGTACACTAAATTATTAGTAAATTCCTATAAATGATAAATTTGGGACTTTTTAAGTTTTATTGTATACTGTAGTTTATTTACAATGCTGTGTTAGTTTCACATGTACAGCAAAGTGATTCAGATATATACATATATGTATATATAGACCTATATCTCCATTCTTTTTCCAGTTTTTTCCCATATGGATTACTACAGAATATTGAATAGTATTCCCTTTGCTATACAATAGGTCCCTGTTGATTATTATTTTATATATAGTAGTGTGTAAGATATTATATGATATTTATCTTTCTCTGTCTGACTTAATTAACTTTTTAGTATAGTCGTCTCTAAGTCTATCCTTGTTGCAGCAAAGGGCAATATTTCTTTTTGATGACCAAGTAATATTACTTTGCATATATATACCACATCTTCTCTATCCATTCCTCTGTCAGTGGACACTTAGGTTGCTTCCATGTCCTGGCTATTGTAAACAGTGCTACTATGAACACTGGAGTACATGTATCTTTTCAAATTATGGTTTTCTCCGGACATATGCCTAGGAGTGGGATTGCTGAATTATAGTTTTAGTTTTTTAAGAAACTTCCATACTGTTCTCCATAATGGCTGTAGCAATTTTCAGTCCCACCAACAATGCAACAGGGTTCCCTTTTCTCCATACCATTTCCAGTTACTTATTGTTGTAGACTTTTTGATGATGACCATCCTGACCTGGCTTGAAATGATATCTCATTGTAATTTTGATTTGCATTTCCCTAATAATTAGCAGTGTTGAGCATCTTTTCATGTGCTTTTTAGCCATCTGTATATCTTCTTTGGAGAAATGTCTGTTTAGATTTTCTGACCATTTTTGATTGGGTTTTGTTTGCTTGTTTATTTTTTTTGATATAGAGCTACATGAGCTGATTTTGGGGACTAATCCCTTGTTGGTTGCTTAGTTTGCAAATATTTTCTCCCATTCTGTTGGTTGTCTTTCCATTTTGTGGTGGTTTCCTTTGCTATGAAAAGCTTTTAAGTTTAATTTGGTCCCATGTGATTATTTTTGTTTTTAGTTTCATTAAGCTATAAGGTAGATCCAAAAAGACATTGTTGTGATTTACATCCAAGAGTGTTCTGTTTTCCTCTAAGAGTTTTATAGTATTCAGCCTTCATTTAGGCTTTTGATCCATTTTGAGTTTGTGTATGATGTTAGAGAATGTTCTAGTTTCATTCTTCTATTAAGACATGTAACTGTCCAGTTTTCCCAGCACCACTTATTGAAGAGACTGTCTTATCTCCAATTGTATAGTCTTGTCTCCTTTGTCATAGGTTAATTGACCATAGATGTATGGGTTCGTTTCTGGATAAAAAATAGAAGTCCATTTATCTATATTTCTATATTTCTGTTTTCGTGCCAGAACCAAACTGTCTTTGATTACTGTAGCATTATAGTATAGTCTGAAGTCAAGGAATCTGATTCCTTCAGTTTCCATTTTTTCTTTCTCAGAAAAGTGCTAAATTTTGTATGTGATAATTTGTTCTTTTCTCAGTAGATTGTCCCAACATCATTTATTGATTATTCTGCCTTTAACACACTGATTTGAAATGCTGATATTACCATAATCTAGACATCCACATTATTTGAGTCTTAGTCAAGACTCTGTTTCTTTCCTTTATTTATAGACAGTGCAAAAGTACCGAGCTCGTACTTACAGAAGTTTTAAGAAATGTAAAACTGTAGTTTGTTCCTTTATATTTTACAAAATTTTCTGCCTAATCATTACCTGACTATAGATCTATCATGCCTAGTTTTATAAAAACAATTCTATTGGTAATTTAATTGGGATCACATACAATTTATACATTAACACAGGGTAAATTAGCATCTTTACAGTATTGTATTATTTTAAATAGAACTGGGCATTAATTCCCATTCAAAATGTATTTTAATCTTTCTTAGATCACTTTAATTTTTTTTCATTATTGGTGACCTATTAGAGCACTTGAAAGTTTATTCATATAAATCTAGTACATTCTTACTTACCTCTATTTCTGGGTATTTACTTAGTAAGTCTTGTTTAACTGATTTTTCTTTAATATAAGTACATCTTATTTGAACAAAATAAAGCCAACAGGGTTTTCAATATCAATTTTTAAATTTTTCTTACTAAATTATTCCATCATTCACAACTGTTTTCCCAGTTGATTTTGGGTTTTACAAGTTTATGCAGTTATCTAGGTATTTGTAAATTAAATTTTTCTCTGTTGGAACTTTTATAATCTCATATTTATCATTTTTCAAATCATTGTAAAGTATTTCGCACAGAATTTTACGTAATAGGAGTGATAATCAACATCCCTGTCTTATTTCTTTATTTAATGGAAACATTTTTGTGTTTCACTATTAGGCACATTGCTAATTAAGTATTATATATTTCTACTTATCAAATTTGTTAATCTAGAATGATATTGGCATTTTTATCAAGCACTTTGTTAGCATCAAACATGTTTCTCTGCCCTGCCCTGTAATTAATATGGAAAACATATTGATATATTAAATTTATTAAAACAATTACTCCTGAAGAGTATCTCTCAATCTTTAAATAAGCTGCTAAATTTGATTTGCTAGCTCATTTTAGAAGTTTTACATCAATATCCATTAGGCAAATCCATCTGTAGTTTTATTTTATTATGCTGCCTTTATTACATTTTCTACCAAAATTTTCCTGTATTTGTTAAAAACCCTTTAGAAACTTTCACTTCCTTTATGCTTTCAAACAATTTAATTGCATTCCTTAGATATTTTGTAAAATTTACTTTTGAAATAAATTGATGCTGATGCTTTTTGAGATGGCTTTTGACAAGTTTCTTAATCTTTTGTTTCATTATATATATTTTCTAGAACATTATGCTTTATAGTCAAAATTTCAAATTTTTCAAATTTGCATATGATTAAGCAAAGTAATCCTCAAATTTATCTCCTCAATATACCTGGTTGTTTATGCTAACATCTTATTTTTATATTTCTGCCTGTTTCTTTGATTCAGTGTTATATGTATTTCAGTATATTTTTCATAGACTTGATCATTTTTCTTAACTTGTTCTGAGTGCTAACATATGTTTTAAGCAGTAGCTGTATTGGTAATCATTCATATAATCTGTCATTTTTCTTACATTCATTCACCATTTATGGTGTCCCAGACACTAAGCACATGCTGTAGAATACAAGAAGGCATCCAATGTTCCCTTTACTGTCAAAGACTTTAGTTAGTCATATTCTAGCACACTGGACTAGAGCATAAGAGTAGCATCAACCTGGAAATTGATGAGAAAATGTAAAGACTTAACGTCTCTAAGCTAGAATGTAGCAGAGAAAGTTCTTAAACATGGGTCTATAGGACATCAAGGTAAATCCTATGTATTTAGTGATGTATCTTCAAATATATCTTTAGACATATTCCTTAATACCTACTTTCTGAATCTGTAGATATCTGAGAATATTTTCCTGTTGCTCTAGTACACATGTATATCCACACTCCGTCTACCTAATGGTTTGAAAATTGAGTTGTTGAATCATGAAGTTCATTCTTCATAATTCCATGATTTTCTGGAAAAGTCCAGTCAGGCTTACTTACATTCCTCTGGAGATGAACTGTTTCTTCCTAACTCACTAATCACAACCTTACATTGAGAATTATTTTCATTATCCTTTTTTTTTTTATTTTAGTTGGGGGCTAATTACTTTACAATATTGTAGTAGTTTTTGCCATACATTGACATGAATCAGCCATGGGTTCACATGTGCTCCCCCTCCCGAACCCTCCTCCCACCTCCCTCCCCTTCCCAACCCTCTGTGTCATCCCAACGCTCCATCCCTGAGCATCCGTCCCATGCATAGAACATGGAGTGGTGTTCTGCTTCACATATGACAATATACATGTTTCAATGTTATTGTCCCAGAACGTCCCACCCTCACCTTCTCCCTCAGAGTCCACAGGACTGTTCTATGCATCTGTGTCTCTTATTCTGTCTCACATATAGGGTTACCATTACCATCTTTCAAATTCCATATACATGCATTAGTATACTGTATTGGTGCTTTTCTTTCTGGCTCACTTCACTCTGTATAATGGGCTCCAGTTTCATCTGTCTCAATAGAACCGATTCAAATGTATTTTTTTTAATGGCTGAGTAATATTCCATTGTGTATATGTACCACTGCTTCCTTATCCATTCGTCTGCCGATGGACATCTAGGTTGCTTCCATGTCCTGGCTATTGTAAACAGTGCCGCGATGAACACTGGGGTACACGCGTCTCTTTCAGTTCTGGTTTCCTCGGTGTGTATGCCCAGCAGTGGGATTGCTGGGTCATATGGCAGTTCTAGTCCCAGTTTTTTAAGGAATCTCCACACTGTTCTCCATAGTGGCTGTACTAATTTGCATTCCCACCAACAGTGTAAGAAGGTTCCCTTTTCTCCACACCCTCTCCAGCATTTATTGCTTGTAGACTTTTGGATAGCAGCCATTCTGACTGGTGTGTAATGGTACCTCATTGTGGTTTTGATTTGCATTTCTCTAATAATGAGTGATGTTGAGCATCTTTTCATGTGTTTGTTAGCCATCTGTATGTCTTCTTTGGAGAAATGTCTGTTTAGTTCTTTGGCCCATTTTTTGATTGGGTCGTTTATTTTTCTGGAATTCAGCTGCAGGAGTTGCTTGTATATTTTTGAGATTAATTGTTTGCCTGTTGCTTCGTTTGCTATTATTTTCTCCCATTCTGAAGGCTGTCTTTTCACCTTGCTCATAGTTTCCTTTGTTGTGCAAAAGCTTTTAATTTTAATTAGGTCCCATTTGTTTATTTTTGCTTTTATTTCCAGTATTCTGGGGGGTGGGTCATGGAGGATCCTGCTGTGATTTATGTCGGAGAGTGTTTTGCCTATGTTTTCCTCTAGGAGTTTTATAGTTTCTGGTCTTACCTTTAGATCTTTAATCCATTTTGAGTTTATTTTTGTGTATGGTGTTAGGAAGTGTTCTAGTTTCATTCTTTTACAAGTGGTTGACCAGTTTTCCCAGCACCACTTGTTAAAGAGATTGTCTTTTCTCCATTGTATACTCTTGCCTCCTTTGTCGAAGATAAGGTGCCCATAGGTGCGTGGGTTTATCTCTGGGCTTTCTATTTTGTTCCATTGATCTATATTTCTATCCTTGTGCCAGTACCACACTGTCTTGATGACTGTGGCTTTGCAGTAGACCTTGAAGTCAGTCCTTATCTTTCTAAAATTTCACAGAATATGTTCAGATAGTTTTCTAGTTTCTTAATTTTCACCTAGAATACAGTATATGGTGTATTTCAGCTTCTATATTCTTTTTTTTTGAGCTCAGGAAATTATATTTTATGCCTTTGGTTTTTCCTTGTTTGCTTTTTCTTTGGTTGTTGTCATGTCTTGCTTTGGAGTTATAAAAGGCAAGGTCACTGAAAGTGCTCCTCTGCTTTATAAAAGTCGGTCCTAGATAAAGCATCATTTCTAGGTCATTGCCAAACTCACAGAAGATAAGCAAAATGATCAAATATCAGTAAGAGCTGTACACTATAAGGAACAACTAAAGATTCCATTGTCTAGGGGTAGGTTCTGATACTACCACTCCAAAATACAGAATATTGTAAAGAGAATCAACAAAGAGGAGAGATGTGGAAAATCTAGTACAAAGATCTGAAATGCATATAACCAGAGTCCCAGTCTAACCAGACATACAGCTAAATAAGCTGGTTGTAGTTGAGGCTTAAAAGGATCAAAATCATGTACTTGCTTATGAATCTGCAATTCAGGCAGGGACCAGAAAGGATGGCTTGTGTGCACTGTTCAGCATCAGCCAGGGCAGCTCATCAGGGAGCTGCAGATCCCATTTTCAGGATGATGAGCTGGGTTTGATTGCTACTGGGAGTTCAGCTGTGCCTACGATCCATAATCCTAGGTTTTTCTCTATGTGATACTTCCCACAGTCAGCTTGAAACTCCCAATTAATTGGGATTATTTTACAACAAAGTGGCTGTGTTCCAAAAGAATACAGTGTATGGCATTAATCACATAGCAACAACTCCACGATATTCTGTTGGTCTAAGCCTACATCATCCAGTGCAACAGCCACTGAACATACATGTCTATTTAACTGTAAGATTAAAGTTCAGTTCTACAATTATACTAGCTACCTTTCAAGTATCCACTATGGCCAGTGGATATTGTATAGGCAGCACATTTCAATAATTGCAGACTGTTCTGTTGAACAAGCCCTTGATAAGGAAGCCACTGGGGCCCATTCAGGTTCAAGGAGAAGGAGCTAGAATATACCACTTGCTGGAGGAAGCATCAAGGTTGTAGTATAAGAAGTGTGTGGGATGGGACATATTGTTGTGTCTGTCCTTGTGAAATACAATTTGCTACATCAGTTGGGCTTCCCTGATAGCTCAGTTGGTAAAAGAATTCACCTGCAATGCAGGAGACCCCAGTTCAATTCCTGGGTCAGGAAGACCCCCTGGAGAAGGAATAGGTTACCCACTCCAGTATTCTTGGGCTTCCTTGGTGGCTCAGCTGGTAAAGACTCCACTGCAATGCAGTTAGGCCTGGGTTCGATCCCTGGGTTTATAAGATCCCCTGGAGAAGGGAACAGCTACCCACTCCAGTATTCTGGCCTGGAGAAATCTGTGGACAGTATAGTCCATGGGGTCACAAAGAGTCATACATGACTGAGTGATTTTTACTTCACATCATTTCAGTTCAGTTCAGTCGCTCAGTCGTGTCTGACTCTTTGCGACCCCATGAATTGCAGCACGCCAGGCCTCCCTGTCCATCGCCAACTCCCGGAGTCTACCCAAACCCATGTCCATTGAGTCGATGATGCCATCCAACCATCTCACCCTCTGTCTTCCCCTTCTCCTCCTGCCCCCAATCCTACCCAGCATTAGGGTCTTTTCCAATGAGTCAACTCTTCGCATGAGGTGGCCAAAGTATTGGAGTTTTAGCTTCAACATCAGTCCTTCCAATGAACACCCAGGATTGATCTCCTTGCAGTCCAAGGGACTCTCAAGAGTCTTCTCCAACACCACAGTTCAAAAGCATCAATTCTTCGGTGCTCAGCTTTCTTCACCGTTCAACTCTCATATCCATACATGACCACTGGAAAAACCATAGCCTTGACTAGACGGACTTTTGTTGGCAAAGTAATGTCTCTGCTTTTAAATATGCTATCTAGGTTGGCCATAACCTTCCTTCCAAGGAGTAAGTGTCTTTTAATTTCATGGCTGCAGTCACCATCAGCAGTGATTTTGTCTGACACTGTTTCCACTGTTTCCCCATCTACTTCCCATGAAGTGATGGGACCAGATGCCATGATCTTAGTTTTCTGAACATTGAGCTTTAAGCCAACTTCTTCACTCTCCTCTTTCACTTTCATCAAGAGGCTCTTTAGTTCTTCTTCACTTTCTGCCATAAGGGTGGTGTCATCTGCATATCTGAGGTTATCGACATTTCTCCCGGCAATCTTGATTCCAGCTTGTGTTTCTTCCAGCCGAGTGTTTCTCATGATGTACTCTGCATAGAAGTTAGATAAGCAGGGTGACAATGTACAGCCTTGACGTACTCCTTTTCCTATTTGGAACCAGTCTGTTGTTCCATGTCCAGTTCTAACTGTTGCTTCCAGACCCGCATACAGGTTTCTCAAGAGGCAGGTCAGATGGTCTGGTATTCCCATCTCTTTCAGAATTTTCCACAGTTTATTGTGATCCACACAGTCAAAGGCTTTGGCATAGTCAATAAAGCAGAAATAGATGTTTTTCTGGAACTCTTTTGCTTTTTCGATGATCCAGTGGATATTGGCAATTTGATCTCTGGTTCCTCTGCCTTTTCTAAAATCAGCTTGAACATCTAGAAGTTCACGGTTCACGTATTGCTGGAGCCTGGCTTGGAGAATTTTGAGCATTACTTTACTAGCATGTGAGATGAGTGCAATTTTGTGGTAGTTTGAGCATTCTTTGGCATTGCCTTTCTTTGGGATTGGAATGAAAACTGACCTTTTCCAGTCCTGTGGCCACTGCTGGGTTTTCCAAATTTGCTGGCATATCGAGTGCAGCACTTTCACAGCATCATCTTTCAGGATTTGAAATAGCTCAACTGGAATTCCATCACCTCCACTAGCTTTGTAGTTCATACCATAAAAAATTATGCAGAGAAAAACTAGCAACTGGTATGTGTACTATAGCTTAATGTATGCATATCCTATAACCCAGCAATTCTACTCCTAGGTATACCCAAAATAGAAATGTTGCATGTGCAACAAAAGGACAAGAATATTTTTAGAACAGTCCAAAAATGGAAGCCATCCAAATGTCCATCAGTAGATAAATGTTCAAGTTACGACTTAAAACTTAGATCTGACTGTGTTTTCTGTGAAAATTGGAAAACCTCTCCAAAGTGTACTTTTATTAACTATAAAATAGAGGTGATTCTATCCAGAATTGTTGTGAAAATTAACTAAGATCACATATGCAAAAGGATCTAGAATATGGTTAACACTTGGTAAAGTATTAATATTTTTTGGAACACCAATGACTACCACAGTTACTTAGGATGCACAGGGTCTTTATAACGTGTGAAATGAATGAATTTATGTAATAATATAATTTACACATCTGAATGTCTGCCTCTCTACAGCTCATAGAAGTGGATTCTCAGAATTAGATTTAGAAAGGACATCCCTCTTTGAGGACAATGACTAGCATATCATGAGTATCCTATATTCGTGTATAAGTGGATAGATGTATGCAGAAATCTAACACAACTCAGTTATTGAGATTTTGCTGCTGCTGCTGCTAGTTGCTTCAGTCGTGTCCGACTCTGTGCGACCCCATAGACAGCAGCCTACCAGGCTCCCCCATCCCTGGGATTCTCCAGGCAAGAACGCTGAAGTGAGGTGCCATCACTTTCTCCATATTGAGATTCTATCCTCTGTTTAAAAATCCCACCCTTTCCCCACAAGAACTCTTCTTAATTATTGAACCCATACTTGGAAAGATAATAATGGAATCTCAGAAAAGTAAGAGAGGAAGAATGGTTATGGATCTAATAGCATACTGTGACCCACCTCTGGTCTGGGAACTGCAGCTGGAAGTCTCTTGAGAAAATGACACCCACATGGAATTCTAGTGCTTCAGGTTTCAGCAGGGTTTCAGCAAGGGAGGGAGACCACAAGTATGACCTTCCTGTTGGTATTTGGGAACCTCCACTTCAGGTCCAAACCAGAAACAGGAAGCTCAGTGCTTGCTAAGCAAGAAAAGGGAATCGACTAGAACACATTCCAGCTTGAGGCTGGCGTTGGAATAGTTCTTCCTTTGTCTAGGATATTTCATTCCTGCTAACGGTCCCAACCTGCTGAAAAGGAAACATTCCTTTCAATAGTATGTAGCAAAAATGTCTCAAGCACTTCCTAGGTATGTCTGTCTAATCGTAAGATCTATTCCCATTCTATATAAGCATTGTTTTACATTTGGTCTTAGAGAGATAGGTAAAACACTGAAGATGGAGGGTAAGAAAAACACAAGTTAAAAAGATACAGTTCAAAGTTAAAAGGTTTTGGTGACTTGCAATACAGAAAACGTGGTCTTGGATTTTTTTTTCTTTAGTATCTTTCCCATTTCAGTTAAAGTCACAACAAAACTGTACATGAAAGACAGGGATGAATATTCCAGGCAAAAACGTATGAGCAAAGACATAAGGGGTGAACAAATGAGATATTTTGTAGGAAAGGTAAATTGTACCTTCCTTTGGGGTCCAAGGGCATATTGAAGGGATAGGAACAAGGTTAAAAAACAAAAATGTATTAAACACCTACTATGGCCTAAAACATATGCTAAGCTCCTGACTCATGTTACTCACGTTCCTTAGTTAGGGAGTTTAGGCTAATTGCAAAAGATCAAACAGAAGCCATGAAGCTAGAATTCATATTTTTTGTGACCTTTTTTTTTCACAAGGGCAGTGCATTTTGGAGCATGAAAGATAAAGCATTTAGGACACTTCAGGGTAGACAAGGGGATGTCTTAAGTGCAAAGCTAGGCAGCTGATTTAAGTGCTATAGGAAGTTTGAAGCATGATTCCAATATGAGTCTGACCGTGCTGACTGTTGTCAGTGGGGTGGGCAGGCTGGGGAGTGAGTTACACACAGGGCCTCAGATCCTGGGAAAGCTGGTTCATTCATTTGCAAAATGCCCAGCCAGTGTATGTGGACTGGCTCTGGTTTTCATTATTAGCAGCAGAAAATTGGAGTGGAGGCCTGGACGGGGTCACCACTGGAATCAGAACCAGAACTGGAATGAACTCTCAGGGCACTTGGATGCTAATTACACGCATGTCACCTCTTGCTACTCTAGCTAGGTACGTAACCTCCTAACCTCAGTGTTTCTTTACTGTGTGAGCTTTGAAATTTTAAAAGCAGATTAATTTATTGTTTTCATCTGGAAGAACTTTCCTATTTAGATACAGATATTTTAAAAATCCTCCTAGCTCTTCTGTGTTTCATATAATGTGCACACTGTGCATACTTATCTAGAAGTTGAAACAAGGCAAATATTTACCATCTTCTCACCACTGGATCTCTATAGCACTTCATCCTACTTTCATGGTCCTTTAGTGCAGACTGATTCTAGTGAATACAATACCCTCAAGAGGCAGAAACTGTCCCTTCTACTTCAGAGCCCAGAAAACATCACATCTATCTTGGGTTGCTTCTAACTTCCAGTGTTATGAACATTGAGATCTACATGTTTGTCCCTGTATCTGCTTGCATATTTGTGACTTTCTATTTCCCTAGATGTTGAAATTCCCTTCTTGAATATCTTAAATCTTTAAAATATTTATCCAAAGTATTCTCAAAGTTTCCATTTTTACTCCCTATCAACAAATTAACACATTATTGACCAGGGGATTTTTACAGAAACTAACATCTGTGGCTGGCTATTTGTTATGTAAGTGAATATTGAAACACTCTAGTCAATAAGGTTTGGGTAGAAGCCTGGTGGGCTATAATCCATGGGGTCGCAAAGAGTTGGACATGACTTGGTGACTAAACAACAACAAAAGACATATTAATACATCTCTGGTCAATAAGTTGTTAAAATACTTTTTTAAGGTACTTAAAATATCTTGTTAAAATAATTTTTTAAGATGCTCTTAAAAAGCAAGTTAGAAAGGCATTGCTTTGAAATTTGACTGAGGAAGTTTCAACTGTTCACAAGGTGAATAACTTGCTGTGCCAGGATTTTTC
This sequence comes from Okapia johnstoni, assembly GCA_024291935.2. Classification (NCBI taxonomy): domain Eukaryota; kingdom Metazoa; phylum Chordata; class Mammalia; order Artiodactyla; family Giraffidae; genus Okapia; species Okapia johnstoni. The sequence goes on from CM044309.1 coordinate 63,449,468, forward strand.
ATGTCATCCCCTGACTCCACCCACTGCTCTGGATGGAGCACTAGGGATTACATCTTCCAGGTGTCCTTGTCAACTGGCTTCCAGGTAGATGTGGCCACTGGGTGACGCTAGTGGAAAAGTGCAAAGTCAGCAGGGAAGAGAAAGCAGGGGATTTCTCCCCTCTTGCTATATGCTTCTGGCAGTGTTCCTGATGGTAGCTGCATCTCTTCTGAAGTTAGTTCCAAATCCTTTCCAGATAGACCCTCCCTCTTTGGTTCAGGCTCCCACATGGTAGCCCCATCACAGTTTAGCTCCTGACAGTTGCATCTTCTGTTCTATGGTACACTAGCATCTCCCCGTGTTCCTTCAATGAACCCTTTGTTGCCAGTGGCCTTCTGCTGTTGTCATTCTTTGGCTGCCTCACCATCTCCATTTTATCTTAACAACTTCTACCTGTGTATTAAATTGCCTCTGTGAATCTCTATATTGTGAGCTCTACACTTGTTTGAGCAAGCTCTGGGAGTTGGTAATGGACAGGGAAGCTTGGAGTGCTGCAGTCCATGGGGTCGCAAAGAGTTGGACACAATTGTGCAACTGAACTGAAGGAGAAAGCATGATCTTTTACTAGATGTTTGAATAATCTCTAAACACTATAATCTATTCTTGCATTTGCAGTTCAGTCGCTCAGTCGTATCCGACTCTTTCGACCCCATGAACCACAGCACGCCCGGCCTCCCTGTCCATCACTAACTTCCTGAGTCCACCCAAACCCATGTCCATTGAGTCAATGATGCCATCCAGCCATCTCATCCTCCATCATCCCCTTCTCCTCCTGCCCTCAATCTTTCCCAGCATCAGGGTCTTTTCCAATGAGTCAACTCTCCGCATGAGGTGGCCAAAGTATCGGAGTTTCAGCTTCAACATCAGTCCTTCCAATGAATACCCAGGACTGATCTCCTTTACGATGGACTGGTTGGATCTCCTTGCAGTCCAAGGGACTCTCAAGAGTCTTCTCCAACACCACAGTTCAGAAACATCAATTCTTTGGTTCTCAGCTTTCTTTATGGTCCAACTCTCACATCCATACATGACTACTGGAAAAATCATAGCCTTGACTAGACGGACCTTTGTTGGCAAACTAATGTCTCTGCTTTTTAATATGCTATCTAGGTTGGTCATAACTTTCCTTCCAAGGAGTAAGCGTCTTTTAATTTCATGGCTGCAATCACCATCTGCAGTGATTTTGGAGCCCAGAAAAATAAAGTCAGCCACTGTTTCCCCATCTATCTGCCATGAACTGATGGGACCGGATGCCATGATCTTAGTTCTGAATGTTGAGTTTTAAGCCAACAACTTTTTCACTCTCCTCTTTCAACTTCATCAAGAGGCTCTTTAGTTCTTCTTCACTTTCTGCCATAAGGGTGGTGTCATCTGCATATCTGAGGTTATTGATATTTCTCCTGGCAATCTTGATTCCAGCTTGTGCTTCCTCCAGCCCAGCGTTTCTCATGATGTATTCTGCATATAAGTTAAATAAGCAGGGTGACAATATACAGCCTTGACATACTCCTTTTCCTATTTGGAACCAGTCTGTTGTTCCATGTCCAGTTGTAACTGTTGCTTCCAGACCTGCATACAGGTTTCTCAAGAAGCAGGTCAGGTGGTCTGGTATTCCCATCTCTTTCAGGATTTTCCACAGTTTATTGTGATCCACACAGTCAAAGTCTTTGGCATAGTCAATAAAGCAGAAATAGATGTTTTTCTGGTACTCTCTTTCTTTTTTGATGATCCATTGGATGTTGGCAATTTGATCTCTGGTTCCTCTGCCTTTTCTAAAACTAGCTTGAACATCTGGAAGTTCACAGTTCACATATTACTGAAGCCTGGCTTGGAGAATTTTAAGCATTACTTTACTAGTGTGTGAGATGAGTGCAATTTTGTGGTAGTTTGAGCATTCTTTGGCATTGCCTTTCTTTGGGATTGGAATGAAAACTGACCTTTTCCAGTCCTGTGGCCACTGCTGAGTTTTCCGGATTTGCTGGCATATTGAGTACAGCACTTTAACAGCGTCATCTTTCAGGATTTGAAATAGCTCAACTGGAATTACATTGCCTCCACTAGCTTTGTTCGTAGTGATGCTTTCTAAGGCCCACTTGACTTCACATTCCAGGATGTCTGTCTCTAGGTGAGTGATTACACCATTGTGATTGTCTGGGTTGTGAAGAACTTTTTTGTACAATTCTTCTGTGTATTCTTGCTACCTCTTCTTAATATCTTCTGCTTCTGTTAGGTCCATACCATTTCTGTCCTTTATCGAGCCCATCTTTGCATGAAATGTTCCCTTGGTATCTCTAATTTGCTTGAAAAGATCTCTAGTCTTTCCCATTCTATTGTTTTCCTCTATTTCTTTGGATAAAAGAAATGAAAAATCACACAATATCTACTATGTAAGACTTAGAACTTTCTGAATCAGTGATTAATAATGATTTTATTTAAAAAGCACTACTTGATTGGGTCTGCTTAGGTATTCATTTCACAAAGCCCCCTGATAGCTCAGTTGGTAAGAATCAGCCTGCAATGCAGGAGACCCCGGTTCAATTCCTGGGTCCAGAAGATCCTCTGGAGAAGGGATAGGCTACCCACTCCAGTATTCTGGCCTGGAGAATTCCATGGACTGTATAGTCCAAGGGGTCTCAAAGAGTCAGACATGATTGAGCAACTTTCACTTCACTTCCCTTTCCTGACTGGAACATTTCTGTTGTGTCGTATCAACCTTTCAATTCATTGTCAGCAATTTCTATTCCAAGGATCTTGTTAGGCATTCTTTTTTTTTTTTTTTTTTAGCAGTGCCTTCCACTTCATGTAAAATGAACATTCTATAATAGAACTTCAGTGACCTCTACAAGGTTCATGTCTACAAAAAAATGTATAAATATGGCTTTTTGTGTATCTTCCTCCTTGATCTACATTTAGACGGTAATTGATTGATTCTAGCTTTCAAATGTTTTCATTTGCTCTTTCAGAGCAGTAAAAAGTGAGTAACCTAAAAATCTAATTGACTGAAATGATCAGTTTTACCACAGTTCACTACACTTGCTCAGAAAGCTGCTCTGAGTGGCAATTTGAAAGAGCTGTCCTTTGAAACTGGCATTCTCTAAGTATTCTAAATTACAGTTGGGCCATAAATACAACAGGTTAAAACTAAAGCAGCTGAGAAATTATATAGGTGAAAAATCACAAGGATACAATCTTCCCACTCAGGCATGTAAAGATTTAATCTCCCAGAGTAAAAACCCAGAACACAGTGATGGGGTCAAGATAACAGTGAGAGGATGCTTCAGGACAGAGTTCCCAGGGTGTCTTCAGGGGACCAGGTCTGTGGCTAACAGGGGCAGGTGCTACTCAGGGGAGCCCAGCAGCCCTTTCCCCACATCGGGCCAGCTGGGAGCTTATCTGTGGCATCTTGCTTTCAAGGAACAGTTTCCCACTGTCTGCTTAAGAGAACAGAGATGAACCACCAACATGGGAACCTCACTGCATATTGACAGGAGAAAAAAGTCATGAAAGAGAAAGGCTAGGAGGCTTCGTTATATACAAGAGGGATCTATTCTGTTAACATGCCTGTAGTAGAAGATACTAAAATATCCATTGTCCAATTAACTAAATAAGCAGTGTTCTTCCTCCTAGTTGGTCTCCGAAATCTCTCTTGATCCTAATTCCCATATGTATGTCCATGACCACTGCCCTTCTTTAAGTCCTATTCAGACCACACTAGAGGCTTGCTTCTCAGCAGATGATGTCTCCAAACCACTGTTGCTTCCTTCTAACACAGCCTTATTATTGCAATCAGAGTGGTCCCTTTGGAAAAGGAACCTGTCCATTGTCCTCCTACCCATAAAACTCTCCTATGGCCACATACTACCCTCAAGGTCCAGCTTGAGACCCAAAACCTATTATTTAAATCTTCCATGAAATAGCTTCTGCTGACACCATTAGCCTAAGCTTTCAACTCTGCCACATATAGAGTCACAGAATACACATGGACAGCTCTTTCTTTGTCTGTGTCCACATCTGCTTTGGAGAAGTTGAACGAAAGCCTTTAAGAGGAAATAATAGTCATCACATGCATGGCAGTCCCAGGATCTGCAGGCACAGATCCTAAAAGAGATGTGCAGAAGCTATGTTACCTTTTGTGATCCAGGTTGTATATCTCATAGTGTCACTTATGTAGCATTCTATTAGTTGTATTCACAGAGGTCTGTCCAGTTTCAAGGGGAGGGAACACCAATACTACTTCTTGATAAGGGTTAAGGGAGGCGGCATGATTCTGGAAGAGCATCACAGACTAGTAGCATTATTGAAGCCATTTCTGTAAAACCCAATTTGCTACAGAGAAGGAGTACAGATTACTCTTTTAAGAAACTTGCCTAAGAAAAGGATAGAAAGATAAAAGAACAAAGCAGGATCAAAGTAAATGTTTCTTTGACCTGGACATATAAATGCACCACTGGCAACAGGAGCAGTTTGGAAGCAAACCCAACTGCCTGCTTAAGAGATTGATTTTTTCCCCAAAGTTTGCACTTTTAACCACCTTGCTAAACAGCAAGTGTCCCCAAACTATAACCTGTAGATCAAGTACAGACCACTGCCTGTTTTTGTAAGCCTGCAAGCTAAGAACATTTTCTTTTTAAATTTTCACTGGCATGTGTTTGATTTACAATGTGTCAGGTATAGAGCAAAGTGAATCATGATACATATATAGTGATATATATATATTTGTGTGTGTGTATGTATATATATCAGAGAAGGCAATGGCACCCCACTCCAGTACTCTTGCCTGGAAAATCCCATGGACGGAGGAGCCTGGTAGGCTGCAGTCCATGGGGTTGCTAAGAGTCGGACGACTGAGTGACTTCACTTTCACTTTTCACTTTCATGCATTGGAGAAGGAAATGGCAACCCACTCCAGTGATCTTGCCTGGAGAATCCCAGGGATGGGGGAGCCTGGTGGGCTGCTGTCTGTGGGGTCACACAGAGTTGGACATGACTGAAGCGACTTAGCAGCAGCAGCAGCAGTAGCATATATATATATATATATATATATATATATACACATATATATATACACACATATATACATATATATACACACACACACACACACACACACACATATATATATATATATATATATATATATATACTTTCTTAGATTCTGTTCCCATGTAGGCTATTACAGAATATGGAGTAGAGTCCATGCTATATAGTAGGTCCTTGTTGGTTATCTATTCCATGTGTTGAAAAATGTGGTGAGAGTGGACATCCTTGTCTTGTTCCTGATCTTAGAGAGAATGCTTTCAGCTTTTCACTGTTGAGTATGATGTTAGCTATGGGTTTGGCATATATGGCCTTTCTTATGTTGAAGTAAGTTTCCTCTGTGCCCACTTTCTGAAGGGTTCTATCATAAATCAGTGTTGAATTTTGTCAAAAGCTTTTTCTGCATCTGTTGAGATGATAATATAGTTTTCATTCTTCAGTTTGTTAACGTGGTATATCACACTGATTTGCAGATATTGAAGAATCCTGTATCCCTGGGATAAATCCCACTTAATTATGGTGTGTAATTCAATCCAATATATTGTTGGATTTGGTTTGCTAGCACTGTAAGTATTTTTGTCTCTGTTCATCAGTGATATTGGCCTCTAATTTTCATTTTTTATGGTATCCTTGTCTGGTTTTGATATCAAAGTTACAGTGACGTCATAGAATAAGCATAGAAGTGTTCCTTCCTCTGCGATTGTTGGAAGAGTTTTAGGATAGGTGTTAACTTTTTCTAAGTGTTTGTTAGAATTCACCAAGTGTTTGTTAGAATTCACCTGTGAAGACATCTGGTCTTGTACTTTTGCTTGTTAGAAGAATTAAATCACTTTAAATTTCAGTACTTGTGATAGGTCTGTTCATATTTTCTATTCTCTATTTCTCTTCAGTCTTGAAGGTTGTTCCTTTCTAAGAATTTATCCATTTCTTCTAGGTTGCCCATTTTGCTAGCATATAATTGTTCATAGTAGTCTCTTATGATCCTTTGTATTTCTGTGTAATTTTTCCTCTTTCATTTTTAATTTTATTGATTTGAGCCCTCTCCCTTTTCATCTTGATGATTCTAACTAAAGGTTTATCACCTCCTCAAAAGAGCTTTCCACTCCAGTTTCTTCTCCAGAGTATGTGCAAGGTAAGCTTGTAAAAGATAAACCCAATCATCCTTCAATGACTTTATAGTGTTCACCAGAAATCAAAATATCTTAAGTATGGACACACAGACCTTTTAGATGTTACTTGAAAGTCCCCTTTCTAACCGTAAGTCCTTCTCTCCGTCCCCAAGGATAGTCCCAGTAAATGCTCCGTTCCTGACACAAAACAGGGCCCCTTTCTTAGTCTTCTCTTTGTCTAGGATGCCCCATGTTTTTACATGAAACTCCTCCTCCTTTACTTCAAGATTCAGCTCAAATATGAACCTCTGGGAAACCTTCCCCAAGGCTCCCCAGGGAGAGCTTATGGTTCTGGCCATTCTGGTTCCTGTCTCTGTGGCCCTGCTTGGCCGTGTGACTCTTCTGGTGTGTGTTCCGTGTCTCTAACTCTCTCTCTTGTTCTCTCTGCCTCTCATGGGAACATAATGCATATATAGTCTTCCTGTGTCCAATCTACCTTTGCCCTCCTGCTCAATTACACTGGGTCATGTTTCAGACCGGCAGCAATTTATTATTCTTTCTGAATCCTCAATCCTGAATATATCTCCTAGAACACAATTTTTGTTGGAAAGAAAAAGGAGAAGGAGAGGAAGAGGGTAAAGAAGAGAATAAATACAGGAAAGCACTGTCTGTAGAAGTGAGTGAAACTGAGTCAGCAATGACCATGGAAATGCTTTTCAATGGCTACAGCACCTGTGCTGAATGGTCAACACCACTCAGCTGGGGAAATTGATCCTAGAAATGATGATGCCCCAAGAGGCCACTGCAGTGGGTTGAATTGGTGGAGAAGATTTGTCATCTGAAGTCAAATTTCCTGGTTTCCTTCTTAATAGCTATACAGCTTTGGGAAAATTGGGTATCTGCTGAGTGCTTCCACTTCCTCATCTGCCATCTGGGATAATACTATATTTACTTTGATTTTTAAATTTTAAAATATCACCTTAAAGATATATAAATGTGAGAAATATTTGTTTAGATCAGAGTCCAGTACATTGAAAATAATAAAAGCTCAGTTCAGTTCTACGTAAAAACTATAAGCAATGCTAAGATAATCAGACTGAGTCATCTCAAAAGTCTTTCCGCAATTGAGAAAACAGGCCCAGGAAGCGGGAGGAGAATAAGCCCTTCTTAATCAAAATCCAGAAGCAGTGGATTTTGGTGACTTCCCAGAAGTCACCACAGCTAAAGGAGCAGTGAGGAAGATAGGAAAGGACTATGGAGAAGAGGACAGGGTTAGTAATTAATAATTGTTACAAAGCAGAAAGCATGTGCCAAGAGCTATTTCATCTGCTCCTCCTAGCATCCACCAGAGAAGGTGACATTATTCCAGCTTTGCAGACGTGGAAATCGAGGAAGTGACCACTTAGTAGAGACAGGAGAACATATTCACTAGTGCTGCTTTAAAGCCTTTTTTAGACAGACTAGCCTGTGAAGACACGAACCCCATACCTGCTGTAGAGTGCCAAACACTGGTGGGGAAAAAAATGACCAACAATGCAGCGAGTAATGGGAATACAGCCTCTGAGTTAAGAGAAACATTATTCTAAGTCATTGTTGTAATAATTAAAAGGGAGAGTGGATTGTAAACTACAAGTTGCTTCAAAAAAAAGAACATAAATTGATAGTTGGGCTAGTTGCATAGTCCGGGTTTAGATGTTGAAATGCGCTAGCTTTGAATAGCTTCTTTGAAATGCTCAAGGGAGACAACAAAGTGTAAACTGCTTTGAGAAGATTTCCTTTTCTATTTTTTTTCTTTTTCATCTCTCAAAACTTTTAAAAAGTAGCTTTAGGAAAACTCAACAGTTGGCTTAGAAACCATTTTTTTAAAGCTCGTAAGGCATATACTTTCTGAATATTATTCAGAATTATTCTTGTCTCCATCATTTACAAGCCCTTAAAGCATCAGAGTTATCATTCTCCTTCTAAAAGATAGTTACTGGTTTCTCAAGCCTCTTAGGAAAGTGTCCTCAAGCCTATGCATGTGGAGAATTGCCAGAATACAGCTTTAGGGGGATTTGTAAGTTATTCAGAATGATGTGTATCAGGGATCCTGAAACTCAGGGATCTAATACCTGATGCTCTGAGGTGAAGCGGATGTAATAACAATAATAGAAATAAAGTTCACCATCAATGCAATGCACTTGAATCATTCCCAAATCATCTCCCAGCCCCCGGGCTCCATGGAAAAATTATCTTCCACAAAACCGGTCCTGGTGCCAAAAAGGCTGGGGACCGCTGATGTATATGGAGTTATCTTTGAGACTAAGATCAAATTATGTTTACTCCATTACTGAATTCCCAAGAGTGTATGTGCAAAGTCATTTCAGCAGTTCTCGGTCCTGACCTCCAGTAATACCTTAAAAGTATAAGTTTTTTTAGTTTCTATTTTTTCTGGAGACTTCAGTTAATGACAGTTTCACATATATCCCTCTATTCGCTGGTGGCTCAGACGGTAAAGAATCTTCCTGCACTTCAGGAGACCCAGGTTCAATCCCTGGGTTGGGAAGATCCCCTGGAGAAGGGAATGGCTACCCACTCCAGTATTCTGGCCTGGAGAATTCCACGGACAAAGGAGCCTGGCAGACTACAGTCCATGGGGGTCACAAAACGTTGGACACAACTGAGTGACTAACTCGCTCACACACACACAAACGTTAAGAGCTAAGGCTACATAGAACAAATTCAGCAGCTGTCTATCAGTAAGGAAGTTACAAGGGATACCGAGATTTGAACCATTAGAATGGTTTCACATGTAATGCTTCTTCAGGTTCTTGTGAGGTCCTGATTGATATGAATCGTGGCAGAGTATCCATATCATACCCTCAGTGGTATTGACAACTCTAGACACAATGGCTCGAAGTAAACAAGAAAAACCTTGTTGCACCTAGTGCCTTAGTGCTCACTCCTAGGGCCACTGGTGCTAAGGTTAGGGTCTTGAGGGCTAGAATTGGTTGCAAGTTTTTTTTCTGGAAAGATGAAAATGAGGAGCTTAGAGAAAGTGGATGGTGAATAAAGGGAACCAAACTCGTGTGCAAGGAGGCTGTGGGTTATAATGTTTTGAGAAATCTTTGAGTGGGAAACCGGGGTCTTTGACTGTAGAATATATGGTATGCTCCTGGGTTTCATGGGCTAAACAGCTCAAGTCCAGAATGGGTCTATTTTTTCTCCATTTTTGGTTTCTTCTTTATGTCTTTGAGTCAGTCGAAAACAGCCCAAGTAATCTCTACACTTTTTTTCAAATACTCTTTTTTCTGTTTCATCACTATGATAATCTTCCTATAATATGTAATTATGATAAAGAATTTTCTAGCTAGAAGCTATTGACAAAAGAATTGAGTTTTTCAACCTGCGGGACCACGTACCTTAGAGGGCCACTTTGGAACAATAAATACAATAAGAAAAATATAGCACATATCAGACAGTGGAATCTAGATATTTGGGAACTAGCCAAATTGTGATAAATATTGTAGCCTATTTTAATCAGTAGTGTAAAAAAACAAAAAAAGTTGTTTGAGGAGATATAATAAACCTGCATAAGCTACAAATATATATAGATAATTATGAAATAACAGTTGAATATTTATCCTATCGATATATATTAAAACATCTATTTGCAAATAGAAGCTTTCTACAAAGTTAGTAGGATTTATATGAAAAACAATGGTATTTATAATGAAGGTGAAAGTGAATGAAGCTGAGCTGTGTCTGACTCTTTTCAACCCCATGGACTATACAGTCCATGGAATTCTCCAGGCCAGAATAATTTCCCTTCTCCAGGGGATCTTCCCAACACACAGATGCAACCCAGGTCTCCTGCATTGCAGGTGGATTCTTTACCAGCTAAGCCACAAGGGGAGCCTTGGGGTTCAAATCCTAGGTCTGCCACCTACAAGGTGTTTGGTTTGGTGTCAGGTAAGCCATCATAACCTCTTAGCCTGTTGATTCTCTTATAGAAGGGTGAAGATTTAAACTGAATATGCACAAACATAACGTGTTTATAATAATCCTGAAACCCAGTGGGCATTCAATTGAAATTATCTTTTTTACATTCAAATTCTCTCTACTTGGCTTTTCATGGATGTTAAGTATCAATAACAAGTCAATAAAAAGAAAATATACTCACTGGTTGGTTCAGTTGAATGTGGTCCTGAAGTTCTAAGAAACCATGAAGGTTAAATGTAATCTACAGTTAACGTGTAAGGATGTTGTCTATTGATGAAGAGAAAGTCACTGTCTATATAAATGGGGCAGCAGGGAGAATTTATTAATAGAGAGGTTTTCTATAATCTCTGTGCAGTTCTAGAGTTTGAGGAACTAAAACAGAACAAATTGAATTTATATTGATTTCCCTCCAAATTCACTCAGATCAAAGAGAAAAACAATGATTTTCTTGAGCAACTCTTATAGCTGGACACAGTCTTCAGACCAAAGAGGCTTAAACTCTCATGAGAGAGACTAATACATAACACCTAAGACGCACAGCTATTGAGAAACCATACATAGAAGTGGAGGAAGTCGGCTCAAGGAATCATGTATTCTGACCATGGCCACACGGAAAGTTTCAATTTATGAAGGAATATCAACAAATAAGACCCTTGAAAGTCTCACAAGCCCTCAGCTGCTGCCTCCTGAATACACTGTCCCCAGGTTTCACACTGGTGTCCTCGTCCATGGCTACTAAGAAGCATTCTGATTGGAGAGGAAGAAGACCAACATCATGTGCGTCCTCCTCTCCCCCGTGAAGTGGCTTTGTCACCAGCATAGTGACAGGGACCTCACTACCTCTCCAGCTCTTCACAGTGCTTGGCTTCTTGTGGGCTCTACGGGCTGGTACTTGTTAGGCTCCTGAGCTATCAAAGATGAGAAAGGCCTATATGCAGTCTAACTATGTGCCAGTAAGCATTTCCCAACCAGCTCGAGTGTGTCTGTGTAAATATTTACATTTATACATAAACAGATATACTTTGGGGCTTCCCTGGTGGCTCACTGGTAAAGAATCCACCTGCCAGTGCTGGAGAGGTGGGTTCAATCCCTGGGTTGGGAAGATCCCCTGGAGAAGGAAATGGCAACCCACTCCAGTATTCTTGCCTGGGAAATCCCATGGATAGAGGAGCCTGGCGGGCTATGGTCCATGGGGTCGCAAAAGAGTTAGACACAACTTAATGACTAAACAACATATATATTTCTATAAGGGATATGTAGCTCAAGTTAAATAAAATTATAAATTCTATAAAGCCAAGTGACTCTCACTAAATATTTCCAATGATTGTACTGAATTCTCCACTATAGCTAACCTATGACAACTGACAAATGAAAACTACCAACTAATGTTCATTTATGTTAATAAATAGAAAAAAAAAACCAACAAACTTGGTTGGAACTTTTCTCATTTAAAGCCATTGAGTGCTTTCTTTTATGAACTGGATCGTAGTTTTCAAATATTGGGAGAATATTTCTTTACTTTTTGTGCAACTCAGGTGAAATGCCTATAGATGTGACATTTTATTATATTTTCTATCACTTTCATAAGGCAATACAATCGACAAAAGAGTAAACCAAAAAACCTAATAAACCAAACTTTGATTAGTGGTATTTGCCAATTTTCATTGTGTAAATACTTGCATCTGGCAGATACTAACCTATAAAATGATCCCGCTGAATGGGAAAAGATGTCAGTAGCACAGTTATTTTATAATATTTCCACCATGGAGGTGCAATAGCTAATACTATCACTATTCTAAGGAGACTAGATCATAGTCAAATGAAGTCAAATATTAGAAAATAATGATTTTGAGTATTTTAATGTAACATGTTAAATGTGCAGTCTATATAGTTTGTCAATGGTGCAGTGTTTCTTTTTAATTTTTTCTTGGAGTATAGTTGCTTTACAATGTTGTGTTGGTTTTTGCTATACAGCAAATTGAATCAGCCATACATACACGTATATCTCCTATTTTTGAATTTCCTTCCCATTTACATCACCACAGAGCATTGAGTGGAGTTCTCTGAGCTATGTAGCAGGTTCTCATTAGTTATCTATTTTATAACTATCACAAATGATTCTGTTTAAGACAAGTTCCCAAAATTTCTGAAAAGAAAACCATCATCTCAAATTCCACACGGGCTCCAACACACAACTGCGTATATAAACCCTGGGATTCAAACTGTTCATTTTACAGATGAGAAACTGAGGCCCTAGGAAGAAATCAAAATGGTCCAAATTTCAGTAACTTCACTATTTTAGGTTTAGTGAGCAGAGCTATGGATTTGATTCTCATTACTACTTACTCTGTCTTCCTAAGTAGTTTGATTCTCCAAACCCCAGCTGCCTTTTTGTATTTTATAGAAATAATAGTTTCAAAATGCTAACAATTCCAAAATAATAGGAATTAAAAAGTTATAGGGGATAAAGTATATTCCAAGTCACATACTTAGATGATATTTAGAAAGTGCTTCATTATTAATAGTTATCATTTGTTGTTGTTTAGTCACTAAGCCATGTCTAATTCTTTGCAATCTCATGGACTATAGCCCACCAGGCTCTTCTGTCCATGGGATTTTCCAGGCAAGAATACTGAAGTGGGTTGCCATTTCCTTCTCCAGTAATAATTAGTAGTAGTAGAAGGTTACTACATGCAATGAAGGCAATTTGAATCCTAGTTCCACATGACAACCCTTCAGATACCTATAGACAGTTCTCACATTCCACTAAATAAAAATCACTCAACTGCACAACCCAAGTTCTTTCAAAATCTCAATATTCAACATGTGCTAGGCTTTAGCACTTGGTGCTAGTAATACAACTTCTAACTAGAGCAGTTTTCCTCTTTGACCATCTACAATTAAAAGTATCTTGAATGAAGGTTTATTTGATTTTGCTTTTGGTACACATCTAGAATTATTAATAGATTCAGATCTGAGCAGCATTTCAAGAATAACGTTAACAAACAGAGTGTGTCACCAGGAGGTTTTTATGATAATGGTTCTAGAAACCCTCGTACTTCCAGAGAGAACTAAAGGAAGGGGGCCTGTTTGTCCTGGAGGGAGAAGATTTGAAAAGAATTAGATGCAAAATCACATAAAACAGAGCTTATTTGACTATTTGACACTCGCTGTAATCCCAACTTGCCATTTGTGTTCTCACTGGGTTTTTGTGAAAGTATAATGAAATACTGAATGAGAGAATGCACAAGAGTATAAGCCACATATAATATAAGCACTGCTTAAATGAAATGGGACTGTTTGCTATAGGTTCTTGACCGTGAATTTCCTTATTGGTGATAATGGGATGACAGCAACCTCTTCAACAGGTTGTTATAAAAATTACTTATTTAACAGAAACACTTGGCACATGACAAACACTTGATAAATGGTTGTTATCTTTATTCTTGTTATCCAGCTTTCTAACTAGCTAACCAATCACTTGAGTCCCTCAAAGAACTGAGGGGAAACAGGGCAAGAGCTGGACAGTATGTTCCAGGGATCTTTGTGCAGCTGAGTAAGTCACATACTGGAAGCTCGGGCTTTATAAAAAGTTTTTGGAAGGAATAAGGGGGGTTCATAGAAAAGTATTGTTGGTGAAAGTGACATAAGCTTAAACAGTCTAATGTGATTCCTACTTCTTTAGACCTATAATGAATTTCAAAAAGACTCAAAATATTATGGGAAAGACTTATAAAAAGCTAGTGAGAAAGTATACACCAATGTCCATACATGGGTCTGAGATATTTGGGAAGAGTAATAAGGGAATTTCATGTAAAAACTTGAAAAATTACCTCCTAATATCTATCCTCTGACAATGTGTTCACCTAAAAGACTATTTTTGATCCTAATAGGTAGATGAAGGTATGTGCTAATTCTGGCCAAAGTGATTAAGGCAGAATTATTTCCTAGAATTTCTTCCAAGATTCCTTTAAGAGAGTCAACAAGGGTTTTTTTTGTTTGTTTGTTTTTCACCTTTTAAGAAGTCTTTCTTTGGCCTACTACTAGGAACTGAAGCCTGGAGTTTCACCAGCAGCGTTCTGGGAATAGGAAGTGACTATAGGAATGGAAGGCATGAAGTGGATCCAAACAGGGAGTGTAGCCACTTACCAGACGGTCACCATCCTACACTGAACTATACGACTTCCTTTTACATGATGGAGAAAGGTACTCTATCCAGTTTCCTACCCCTGTAACAGTATCAGACATGTTCAATAGTAAGGGAAAGAACTCAACACTTTCCCTAATGTTTGACTCCTAGTATATTAAGACAAAGCTAACAAAATCTCTAATAGGCAGGGGTGCCCCAAGCGATATGAGTTCATTAATAACTAACAGTAGGGAATTTGACTTCCAAGCCTGTGAATACTGATCAAGTTTCTTAAGGGTCTGTACAAAAAAATATAACTGTCACTACAAATGTTGAAACTGAGATCCAAAGAGGAGAAATGATGTTTCCAAGTTCAACTGATACTAACACAGTATCCAGGTTTGGGAGCCTCATTTCTGTGTTCCCCTCATTACATCATGCTGTCCTTAAAAGACGTGAAATACTCACTCACTACAAGTATATATTTTTGTCTATTTTCCTAAACCATGGAATCAGTGACTGCATTCACTTGAAAACTATGGCAGAAAATGTAAATTTACTTGAGTCAGTCTATTCTTAATGCATTCAGAGATTACAAGTGATTTTTTTCTTCGAGTATCCTGAAAAGAATCCCAACCTTATTTAGCAAATAGGAACTAGAGAGAAGATGTAGACAGGCCATGGCAGAAACCCCATTTTTTTTACCTTCAAGTTGAACCCCTCGTCTCCCCACATTCCTAACACTGAGGGATGAGTCTGTACTTGACAAATGGCTGCCTGGTAGAGAGGCCCCCCATCATTACCCAAATCCACTTAGAAGAGGAATGCACCCTCAAGAATGGGGCCCGGTGAAAAGAGCTTAGAGACAGTCTGGGCTGAAGCAGGGTCCTTCTGATTCCATTTATCAGTGGTGTGGTGGTGTCTTTTTAAGTGGCTTCCTTCAGTCTTGGCAGGAGCTCAGAGAGCCACCAGCGTAGGAGGAAATGCCACCCACAGCCTCCATGAGGCTCCTCAAGGAGGGGGCACAGCTGGAGCCAGGCCTTGCTGAGACCAGGCTGCACCAGGGAAGAAGAGAGAAACATGCTGACTCATGCCTTTGGCCACCACCAAATTATTAGGAATTTCCTGAACCAGGGATTGCACATACACTTATTTTTTTCTGCGATAAGAGAAATCATGAGGCCTTTTTCTAAAAAAGAGAGAAAAAAGAATTCACTACCATGAAAGTGTTAGGGACATCATATACACACATATTTTTCAATAGCCCTACAGATCCGCTTTCCAGCCTTCTCTTCTCCACTGTGTTACCTAGGAGGCTGATGTCATATATACTGCATCAGTGGGCTCTGTTGCCATCAAGCGACCAGCTGACTTTGGCCAGCTGGAAACACCAGGAAAGAGATCAGAAGGGCTGGAAAGAAGTTTGGTCAAACTACTTAATACTGCAGTATTCTTTCTATTAGATCCCCATAGGCTGGTTGAGCCCCTTTTCCAGTAGTCAGGCCCTATCAAGCAATATTAGTAGAGCAAATGATCATGGTTCATCTTCTCTATTATCTGTTGAAGTCTTAGTAAGACTGTCAATTGAGGGGCATACGATAGGCACATGATCTAAACTAGGCCAATGAATTTTTTTTTCTCTTGGGAAGCCTGGTGATAGAGATGGAGAAAGAGTTGGAACTGACTGATGCCTGTGTTTGAGCCTCTTCACCACCACCAAAAAAAAGTCCATTGGTTCCTTAGATTCCAAGAGCTACACACTGGTTTTCTATTCTTTTTATTTTTTTTAAGTCCTGGTTATTCAGTGTTTCCTTAAGTTTTTTGATCTATCTACATTCGATCGAAAAGAAAGCTATAACTGAAGAAATTAAAGCTCAGAGCATTGTAGCAACACACCCAAAGTCACACAGCTAGTAATTAGAAATCATGGGATTCAAATTCAGGTTTGTTTCCAATATAAAACACTGCTTACAGGAAGGCAAGACCTATGTACACAAAGACATGAAAAAATGAATCTTGCTATTAAAAACTGAGTAAGCTCATGGAAAATGTCTGCCCAGTGCCCAGATACAGGGAAGTAAACAAAATAAAGAGCAATTTAGAAAGTTTCCATGACCAATAGAATTCTATTTGATACAGTGTATGCCCTCCTGAAGAAAAACTAATTATCAGTGTATGAGTCTATGGTCATTTTCAGAGGACAGTTCTTTCTCATATAGGGTTCTTTCTTATATTTTTCACTGCTTGCTTTCTCTTCTGAGAGTAACTGGATAAGGAAGCATGTATTTATATATTACTGACAATGGGATTTTTGTAGTATATGGTACTTGATATAGATTGAATGTGTGTTCCCCAAAATTTATGTGATGGAATTAGGAGGTGCCCTAATTTAGCTCTGCCCTCATAAATGGGATTAGGATCTTACACAAAATGACACAGAGAACAACTTTGCCCCTTTCACTGTGTGAGTACACAAATGAGAAGGTACTATCTATGAACAAGACAATGGGCCTTCACAAGACAACAAACTTGCCAGCACATTGATCTTGGACTTTCCAACTGTCAGAACATCAAGAAATAAATTTCTGTTGCCTGTTAAGCTATCCAGTCTATAGTGTTTGTTTTATTATAGCAGCTGAACAGACTAAGGCAATATCTCTTTTAATTCTTACAGTTATCCTGTGCAGAAGTCATTTTTGTCCTACTTTTCAGGAAATAAAGTCACCATTGCCCAAAGTCATATCATTGTAAAAGAGAGAGCAGAACCTTGGAGTTTGGACCATGTTTTAAAGAGCACTTGTCAGCAAGGATGCTATCTCACAGGCATCCCTGAGACAACCACAGAAATACTACCCTGATTGAGAACCTTAAAATTACACAGGCCTATGAACATATATTTCTATCCCATTTTTCTTCTTAAAGCTCTACTTCATTCTTTTTTTTTCCTACATGCAACAACATCTTTGTTGCTGTCTTTAAGATGTGATAGATGGGTAAATCTAGCAGAAGATTGGATGTAACATCCCAAATAAGGAAAGTGTTAGTTGCTCAGTGATATTCAACTCTTTGCGACCCCACCAGGCCCCTTTATCCATGGAATTCTCCAAGAAAGAGCACTGGAGTGGGTTGCCATGCCCTTCAGGGGATCTTCCTGATCCAGGGATTGAACCCTGGTCTCCAGCATTACAGGTAGATTCTTTACCGTTTGAGCCACCAGGGAAGCCCCATCTATTAGCAGCCTCACATAATGTAAAAGCCCAGTCATTAAATATTTGAGTATATAATATGTTCCTGACAGTGTCCTAGTCATTGTGAGTAAACTGATACATTCTGGCTTTTATTAAAAAAAAAATCACATTTAAACAAGTGAAAAACCTTTTTAAAAATGTACTCAGATATGCTATATACAATATCTGTAAGATAACTTTGACTTTAAAAATTAACTGATGGATTTTCAACAAATGGTGCTGGGACAACTGGATATCCTCATGCAAAGACTAAAGCAGAACCTCACCCTCACACTATATATAGTAATTAACTTAATGGATAATAGACCTAACTCGAAAAAGCTGAAAATATAAAACTTATAGAAGAAAACACAGGAGGTAATCTTCATGACTTTAGGTGATGGTTTCCTACATACGAGCTTCCCAGGTAGCTCAGACTGTAAAGAATCAACCTGCAATGCAGGAGACCTGGGTTCAATCCCTGGGTTGGGAAGGTCCCCTGGAGAAGAGAATAGCAACCCACTCCAGTATTCTTACATGTGTCACCAAAAGCACTAGCAATGAAGAAATATTGACTAATTAGACCTCATCAAAAGTAAAATCTTTTGTGCTTCAAATAATGCATCAAGAACATGAAAAGATAACCCACCAAATGGAGGAAAATGCTTGCAAATCATATGCCTGATGAAAGACTTGTATTCAGAATATATAAAGAGCTCTCGCATTTTAGGTCATTTTTTAAACTTGCATTTTCTTCTTTCCCTGAGAGCAATTTTTAAAATGCGTAAAGAATTTGAATAGACATTCCTTCAAAGAAGACATGCATATGACCAGTAGACACACATGAAAAAGGTGGTCAACATTAATCATTAGCAATACGTAAACCCTAACCATAATGAAATACCACTTCTTTCCCACCAGCATGGCTATTTAAAAAAAAAAAGACAAGTGTTGGCAAAGATTTGGAGAAACTGAAACCTTGGTACTCTGCTGGTGGAACTGTAAAATGGTGCAGCCACCGAGGACAACAGTTTGGCAGTTCCACTCTTAGGCATATACTCCAAAATGAAAACACATGTCTACAGAAAAAGAATATTCATAGCAGCATTATTCACATTAAGAGTTTGGGATTGACATGTACACGCTACTCTACTTAAAACGGATGAGCAATAAGGAACTGCTGTATAGCACTCAACATTATGTAAACAACCTAAATGGGAAAGGAAGTTGAAAAACAATGGATATATGTATATGTATAACTGAATCACTTTGCTGTACACCTGAAACTAACACAACATTGTTAATCAATTATACTCTAATAGAAAATGTAAAGTGAAAAAAAAAAAACAACAGGTAGCCAGCATAACCATCAACAGATCAATCTATGAACAAATTAGGGTACGTCCCTACAACAGAATATTATTAAACCATAAAAAAATAAATTACTGGTACAGGTTACAATGTGGATGAAGCTTGAACACATGCTAAGTGAAAGAAATTCTTCGCAAAAGACCGCATACATATGATGCCATTTATATGCCATGCCCAGAATAGCCAATCCCATAGAAACAGACAGTGGATTAATGGTTACTAGAGACTGGGAGAAAAAGGAAATAGGGACTGATTACTAATGTGTGTGAGCCTTCTTTCAGGAGCGATGAAGTTTAATTAAGTAGAGTTGATGATTACAACCAGATATATCACATATATATAATCTGAATATACCAAATATATCTGAGTATACCAAAAAGCACTAAAATGTACACTTTAAATGGGTAAATTCTATGGAAGGTAAAATACCTCAATGAAGTTGTTATTTAAAACAAAAACTGGTGGGGCATCCAAGTGCTCAGTCCCCATCATTGCTCCCATTGTATTAAATGATAGATGTGTGTGAACATTTTAGTAATAAAAAGGTTTTCATTATAACTGTGCATGTATATGTGTGTGCGTGTGTGTGTGCTTTGAAAACTTGAAGCAAAAAAAAAGGCCTAGAACAAGAGTATAATGGTTCTGGGGTGCTCAGATCACTTGGGTTCAGATTATAATGCCACCACTTTCAAACTATAGAACCTCAGACAATGTTACTAACCTCTCCAAGTTCTGGATTCCTTATTAGTAAGTTGGAAAGAATAGTGCTTATCTTCTGTGTGTGCATGAGCATATTCAATTAAGCAATGTTTGCAGTAGCTCAATTTATGTTAACAGTTATTATTTCATGGTTATTATTACTTTTTCAATAGGCTATGGACTTAATCTGAACCACCATGGAGTGGTGACCAAGACAAAGGGCCTCTCTCCCTTTCTGTTGACATTCAATAGATGGCTGTCCTCTGCTGCTCATGTTTCTCTCCCTATTTCAACTTATAGAACTAGCTCCAATCCCCACTATGCACCCCACAAGTCACTGGGGATTGTTTTGCTTTGGGGATGAACTCATGTAGGTGGAGGAGAGCTGGGGGCAGCTGAGCCCCACTACCATCCTCTCCCTCTTCCCACCTCCTCCTGCACCCAGAGATGGGAATCATCAGCAAATACCCTGGGATGTGCTTTATCCCTCATGTGACCTCCCAGGGGACTTCTGGAACCACCCTTTTGGTACATCTCTGAACTACACGTGATGCATGTGATAGTTTAATCAAAACAGTTCTGTCCTACTTTGGAAAGAGCAAAGTCAAAGTGATGAGGAGGGAACTGCAGTGGTGAGAAGGCAGAATCATCCTTGAAGCTCTTGGAAGAAAAGAAACAGACTGTAGACAAGCAAGTACCAAATGTGTTCCAGGAATGAACACATTCCTGTAGCTAGACATGGAGTAAAAAAGCTGCCTGTGAAAATCAGGGGTGGCTTCACAGGGGAAGTCATGGAAAATCATGGAGTGAAAGAGCTGCCTGTGAAAATCAGGGGTGGCTTCACAGGGGAAGCAGCTGTGGAGCTGCGAGGAGATTCCCACTGAGATTTAATGCCCCTTTACGGCCTCCCATATGTTATTTTACAGTATTGTATATGAATAAGCTAATCTATTTTATATGAATGTGATATGTGGGTCGTTCAGTCATGTCTAACTCTTTGCGATCCCATGGACTGTAGCCCACCAGGCTCCTCTGTGCATAGGAGTCTCCATGCAAGAATACTGGAGTGGGTTGCCATTCCATTCTGCAGGGTATCTTCCCAAGCCAGGGATCATACTTGGGTTTCCGCATTGCAGGTAGATTCTTTACTGTCTGAGCCACCAGGGAAGCCTATTTTATGTGAATAAGCTAATCTAAACTAGATAGCTTGAACCCACTTCAGCTCATGTCCAAAATCAGTCTTTTTCAACCTCACATAAATATTTATCTCTGTGGGGCTCCCCTGGAGGCATTTGAGAAAGGCTGTAAGAACCTTGGCAGGAATAGTACATGACTGAGGGATGGGATTTACACACAGTCTTAGCAAGAGCACAGCCTTTTACCAGATCATTGACCATCAGCATCTATCTGGCTGAATACCTTACCTGCCTCCTGAGAAATCTGTATGCAGGTCGAGAAGCAACAGTTAGAATCAGACATAGAATAACAGACTGGTTCCAAATTGGGAAAGGAGTACATCAAGGCTGTAGATTGCTTATTTAACTTATATTCAGAGTACATCAGGTGAAATGCTGGGCTGGATGAAGCACAAGCTGGAATCATGATTGCAGGGAGAAATATCAATAACCTCAAATATGCAGATGTCACCCCCTTATGGCAGAAAGTGAAGAGGAACTGAAGAGCCTCTTGATGAAAGTGAAAGAGGAGAGTGAAAAAGCTGGCTTAAAACTAAACATTCAGGAAACTAAGATCACGGCATCTGGTCCCATCACTTCATGGCAAATAGATGGGGAAACAGTGAAACAGTGAGAGACTTTATTTTGGGGGGCTCAAAAATCACTGTAGATGGTGACTGCAGCCTTGAAATTAAAAGACGCTTGTTCCTTGGAAGAAAAGCTATGACCAGCCTAGACAGCATATTAAAAAGCAGAGACATCACTTTACCAACAAAGGTCCATCTAGTCAAAGCTGTGGTTTTTCCAGTGGTCATGTATGGATGTGCGAGTTGGACCATAAAGAAAGCTGAGCACTGAAGAATTGATGCTTTTGAACTGTGGTGTTGGAGAAGACTCTTGAAAGTCCCTTGGACTGCAAGGAGATCTAACCAGTCCATCCTAAAGGAAATCAGTCCTCAATATTCATTGGAAGGACTGATGCTAAAGCTGAAGCTCCAATACTTTGGCCACCTGATGCAAAGAACTGACTCACTGGAAAAGACCCTGATGCTGGGAAAATTGAAGGCAGGAGGAGAAGGGGACAACGGAGGATGAGATGGTTGGAGGGCATCACCGACTCGATGAACATGAGTTTGAGCAAACTCCAGGAGTTGGTGATGGACAGGGAATCCTGTTGTGCTGCAGTCCATGGGGTAACAAAAAGACAGACATGACTGAGCAACTGAACTGATACTATCTGGCAGATGTCATAGGTAAGGCTCATCTTTACACTGGCAAACATGTCCTGAACACCTTCTCTATGTCTCATGCTGGAAATATTGTGTTGAATGTCCCCCACTGGCCCCCTTCCCCTGTCCTCAACACACAAGCAGTCCAGGCATTAACTTCCAGAGCCACTGCCTCTGTTTGTCACGCGAGGTCCCCTTGGAGCCTGGGGGTGATCCTCACCCCACCTGTTAGCAAATCTCTCAGCATCCATCATGCACATCTGAGAAACCCCCTGCCAGATAAAGAGGGGGTTAGGGAATGTATACTGGAGATATAGCAAGAGGCTCTTTATTGGAAGATCAACCAGTGAAGGTAATGTGATAAAGAATAAATGTCAGACCATTTTTAAAAAGAGCGAAAATGTACAAGTGGCTTTAGAGAGGTTTTCTGCATTGGGAATGTTTATGAGCAAGCATTTGGCAAGCAGTTATTGAAGCTTCGTTTTCCTCCCTCTGTTCTTTGTCAGCAGAGCTATTAGTGCAAATCCAAGAGCTGACATCAGCCATACCGATGTTCCATGCAAAGGCTAGCCCCATGTTAGAGAACCTCAATAAGGAAATAGTGAAGAAACATACCAAGCAGAATGTTAGCCAAAGATGCTGGTGCAATGCTGGGAGTGTAACAAGATCAGAGAGTCAGCCCAGCCTCTGGAAATTCAGATCCACCTTCTACAGCGAAAGAAACTGACTTCAAACACTCATCATGTGCAAAGCCCATAGATTCACACTTTCATAAAAGAGTCTCCTGTTCAAGGTACATTAACACTTGTGTCTACCTTTATATTGACTAAATGATTTCTCAAAATGAACTGGCTTTTTTCTCTAAGGGTTTCACTGTATGGAATGACGGCCATTTATTAAGCACTAGGAACCTGGTCAGATTCTCTACCTGATTTATTTAATTTAACCTCACAACAAATCTGAATGTAGGTATTATAATAGAAATCTTTGTTACTGATGAGAAAAATCAAGGCTCCAGGGGCCTATGGAAACTGCCCCCAAGCCAGAGAGCTGAGAATTGAAGCCATAATTCAAGTCCATAATTAGAAAAAAAAAGAAAAAGAAAATACCTGATTTTTAGTACAAAACTTGTTCTTCCTTTTAACATGTTCATAATTATATATTATATAAACTGGAAAAAAAGTCAAAAGCTTCTGTGGTCACCCTGGACCATAAATGAAGAAGATGTTTTCCAGTATTAGCCTGTATATCTTTTTTTAAATAGCACATTGGGTTTTTAGTTAAGAGTATCTTTATGTTACAAATATCTAATAGATTCTTCTTAGTAAAGACAGAAAATATGTTATTTAAGAAAGAAAAAGCATAAAGAAAAGGAAGCAGGCACAGTAATGTTAGCAATACCCTTCCCCCATGTCACGCCCATTTTTACTCTGTAAGTGGAATTTTTGGTGAGCGCATGTAGACTCATATTTTTACAATTTCATGATTTTTGCTTCAACATTTGATATATATATAAAGCTTATTTTGGTGTGTGATAGGAGTCGGAGAAGGCAATGGCACCCCACTCCAGTAATCTTGCCTGGAAAATCCCATGGACAGAGGAGCCTGGTAGCCTGCAGTCCATGGGGTCGCTAAGAGTTGGACACGACTGAGTAACTTCACTTTCACTTTTCACTTTCATGCATTGGAGAAGGAAATGGCAACCCACTCCAGTATTCTTGCCTGGAGAATCCCAGGGACGGCGGAGCCTGGTGGGCTGCCTTCTATGGGGTCGCACAGAGTCGGACACGACTGAAGCGACTTAGCAGCAGCAGCAGCAGGAGTCAGAAAGCATATTTTGAAAAGTGAAAGTGCTCGTTGCTCAGTCGTGTCCGACTTTTAGTGGCCCCATGAACTGTAGCCCACCAGGCTCCTCTGTGCATGGGATTTCCCAGGCAAGAATACTGGAGTGGGTAGCCATTTCCTTCTCCAGGGGATCTTCCTAACCCAGGGATCAAACTCAAGTCTCCTGCATTGCAGGTGGATTCTTTACCATCTGAGACACCAGAGAAGCCCCATATTTTTAGTAAAATGAAAGACAAACAATATTTAATACTTATATTTGTTACAATTTCCCTTATAAAGAAAAAGAAAAAAACTCCTTTGCTCCAAAGTGTGCCCCAGTTGCTTAGAAATTTGTAGGCACTGTTAATATAAGGTATATAAAGGAAAACAGAATATGTGGATCTTCCTCACAGGAATGTATACACTGTCAGGGAGGTAATAGAAATATGAAAAAGTGTGTTATGGTAATCATGGCAACTGTGAAATATTAATGAAGGCCAGATGGATAGGGCGATTTGGGGGAAGACTGAGAATGAAGTTGAGCTTCAGAGAATAAGTAGAATTTGGCAAGATGGAATGGAGGACAAAGGGCACAAATGTTGAGAGGAATTACTGGGCAACATCAAGACATGTAACAACAGCAAGGACACCAAGCTGAACAGTGCTGAGTTAGTTAAACAGGAGATGAAATTAACTAAGGGATGTGTTATAGCTGACAGTGAGCAGTTAATCTGACTTTTTACATTTGTAATCATTTTGCAACAGAATTTGACTATTGTTTAATAGATTAGATAGATTAAGGCAACCATTGATCTAGAGAAAACCAAGAAGAAAATACAATTGAACTGGTAGCAATAATTGGCATAATTCATCCCTATGTTCCTTTGCCCATTGCCATTCCATCGGAATTTTAGCCACTAGTTATTTTTTTACTCTTTCATTGAGCAAACAGTTTCTGTGTCTCCATGAGGTACCAAGCACTTTACAAAGTACTAGGGGTCGAAGGAAGCAACCTGATTCCTGCTCCATAAACGCTTACAGCATAGAGGAGGGGAAAACAACACAACTGAAGAGACTGACTGCTGTCACACAGGAGTGTTAACCGTGAGAGCACGAGAGAGAGCATGAGCTCATGTGTGCTCAGTCGTGTCCAACTCTCTGGGACCCCATGGACTGCAGCCCACCAGGCTTCTCTGTCCATGGGGTTTTCCAGGTAAGAATACTGGAGTGAGTTGCCATTTCCTTCTCTAGGGGATCTTCCTGACCCAGGGGTCAAACCTGCATCTCTTGTATCCCTTACATTGGCAGGCAGATTCTTTACCACTAGCACCACCTGGGAAGCCCCGTGAGAGCATGAAGGAGCAAGGAATGCTACCTGGGTCCTTCACAAAAGCTTGACAGTTGGTGGCATCAAGCTGATCTCTGAAGGTTGAATAGCAGTCTATCAATTTGGGAAGGCGTGGTTCCTAGGTGAACCTCAAGGGATTGGAGCCCTTGGTGTGTGTAGGGAAAGATCATCAGAGAAGCCCTTTATATTTATTATTTTATAGCCCTTTTCCTTTTGAGGGTGGGTCTTCACTGAAGGCATTAAGCCTACTTAAATCCCTCTTCTTAATCAACACATGCTGATTGGATGCTCAACCACTGATTGGTTGTGAGAAAAACCATCAGTTGGATATCATGTGGGCATCTACGCAATAAGGAACATAAATCATGACATACGACATTCACTGAACACTCATTATGTGCCAGAAGGCGTTCTATCCATTTTTACTTATTTCATCCACACAACTCTTACAACATCTTCTTTTTGCAGCTTTGGGAACTGAGGCCCAGAGCTATCAAAGACATTATCCAAAACTCCTGTACACAAAATAGTGAACTGGAGGTTCTAACTTAGGCAGCCAGACTCCAGAGCTGTCCTATTGAATATTAAATATGATCCTAACTTGAGTTTCCTGGAATTAGGAAAAGAAACCACAACTCTGGCCTAGAGTAACGCAACACTGACAGTTCATCTCCGAGGTTAATCCTACAGATTAACCTGGAAGGGGACACAGAAGAGTGAAAATGATCAGAGAAGAGTAGATAGACTTAGATTTTATGGTGTTTAAGGTAGACACAATATAGTTCACACTGAGTTATAACATCATTATGTCATGTTTTTCTTGGTTAAACAGGCTATGTGTGCATAGTCAGGTAAACAATATATGATCCCATTGATTTGGTTGCTTTTTCTCCTCTACTTACTCCAAAGTAAGAGTGGGATTTTTGCTTTCTTCATACTAAGATGCATCTGGTATTTAGCAAGGCCTCTATAATTTGACTTAAGTAAAAATCCATCTTTTAGTTACAACCTCAGAGACTGTTTAAAGCTTCTTCACATTATCTAGGTAGAAAAGCAGAGCATGCCCAGCAGGTATGGCCATGAGACTAGATTCGCCCTCCCAGCTCCCCCTTCAGCCATCTCCCCCCACCCAACACTAACAGTTCAATCAAGTGCAGTAGCTGTCTGTGATGCTCAAATCCTTGTCTAGAGAATATCCAGTTTGACCCCTTCTAGATGAAAATAGCATTAGAGTGAACAATCAGAAGTTGAATCAGAACGGTCAGTAGTGGTCTTCCTTTCAGAATGGCCTTAGGATGACTCTCCCAGGAGGGGTAATGAATGACTTAACATCTTCATGATTTCTCATCACCATTTAGAGCTGAATTCTTCAGCAATGGCTAGTGGACCACAGCCAGCCCTATAATGTGTTTTTGCTTAACTCACTATTTTAAATGAATGAATGATGAACAAATACTACACTAAAATATTCAGAGATTTCCATAAAAATCTGGTTTTCCAATTTCCTGTGAAATCAGAAGGCCTGGCAACAACAGCCCACTTTTCTGCATGGTGCCTGTCAACAACTAGCTATAGTTTACTAGAAGCTACACCACTGAGATGGGACATTCTTTACCCTATGCATGTGGCCTGTTTCACTCAAGGTATGTGTCGGCCCAGTCTGGATTTGTTTTTGAACACTGACTTAGAGCATTGGGAAGAATGAAACCTAATCTTCACAGACTACCCTCCTACACATTTGTATGGATATTTGCTAAGTGATAACTATGTCAGAGCAAATGACTGAACCATGGCTAAATCAGGCAGCAAGTGTTGAACAAACATCATTTTGTTGAACAAACAAACATTTTCTATTTTGATTGTGTATAGTCTTTTATTTCTAACATAAATCAAAGCCTGTTAGAAGAATTTCTTTATCTATCGATGTGATTAATGCAAGAAATTATATGTGAACTACTTAGCTCCCTGGGGCAAAATTCAACTACTCCTGCAATGTGCAAAGAATACTCATGTTTCCTAATATTAATAATCAGAAAAGGAAATTAATATTGTTGAGAGAATACATGGATGAATAAATACATGAATGAATATTAAGTAATCAAGCATTAAGCAAGCTTTGGGAGGCAACTGTATTGCTATGAGAATAGCACTGAATATGTTTGAAATATTTAGAACTAAACTTTGTGTCTGTCACCTATAGCTTTGAGACACTGAACAGGGAATTTTACAGATGGACAGATATATTTCCTAATCTATTTGCCTAACGATGCTATTGTGAACAACTAATGACATATTGCCTGTAAAAGTAACTTGAAATCGTTAAGAGTTTATCAAGTATATGGGGCTCCCAGGCATGAAGAATTCCATCATTTTCAGAAACCGGTAACGGTCACTTGCATTCTTTTTTTTAACACCATCTTCGGCTAAAACTTGCAATTATGGCCAATAACATTTTGTTTTTATATTTGTCAGTTGGGGCTCTCTCAACAGAGACATTCCATGGTGTCCATATTGTTTCCATGGGTACCACTGTAAAAAACTTGGGGATTAAATGAAATAACCTGTATAGGGCATCTGGTACAGCATCTGGCACATTCCTTTTGGAGCGGAATGTTCAGCCTCCCTAGGTATGCTGACAAGAGAGAGCTAGCGGTAGCAAGTTTTAATGTTGCCTTTCATCACTATTTTACTACTCAGACTTACACATCAGTGCTTGGACCCAGAGGGTACCACTTCATTTCCTGATACACTTCACCATGTAAATTCTAAAATTCTAAGTTCCCTAGACACACCATGCCCTTCCACATTTTCATGCCTTGCTTCTTGTAGATCCTTCAACTTAAAACAAATCTGTTCCATTTTCCACTTCTATAACATCAAACATCTTTAGGAGGCAGCAAAGACTAAACCCAGATCCTAGGGCATAAGGCTTGTCCTTTCTAATCCTCAGTTATGTGCAAAGTAGGAGCAAAACCCTAACATGTGGGGTCAGAACATATATGTAACAGCCACTCAGAATTTGGCAAAAGTAACTCCAATGTGCTTAGGTCTCTGCAAACCAGCCCTGCCCCTCCAACTTGAAATTAATGACAGCATATTGCTACATATTTCAAAGAGACGATAGATATTAATAGGTGGATAAATAGATAGACAGACTAATGATAGATTCTGAAAGCAATACTTGAAAATGTGGCATTTGCTCATGGTTTTCTGGGGAATCAAAAGATATGGTTCCTTTGCTTAGCATCATTCACCTTCAACAGGTACTTTTCAGCTCTGTCATCTCAAAGCTTAATTATATTCTGAATGGAGAAAGAAGAGGATATCACATTTATAAACAAAAAGATCAAATGAAAAATGACTTTTTAATAGCAATTATTTTTAAAGGTCTGTCTCTATTAGTTAGGATTCTCTAGAAAAAATATGTGTGTGTGTGTGTGTGTGTGGCTTCCCAAGTGGTGCTAATGGTCAAGAACCTGCCTGCCAATTCAGGAGACTTAAGAGATGCAGGTTCAATCCCTGGGTCAGGAAGACCCCCTGGAAGAGGGCATGGCAACTCACTCCAGTATTCTTTCCTGAAGAATCCCATGGACTGAGGAGCCTGGTGGGCTACAGTCCATGGAGTTGCAAAGAGTTGGACACAACTGAAGTGACTTAGCACGCACACCCTTGTGTGTATATAAATTTAGTTTAAGGTACTGCTTCATGAGATTTTAGAAACTAAATCCCATGATCTGCCATCTGAAAGATGAGCGAGGCCAGTGATACAGTTCAAAGACCTGAGAACTGATGGTGTACACTCTGGTCTGGGTCTGAAGCCTTGAGAACTAGGAACATGGAAATAGAAGATTATTTCCAGCATTGTAGTCAGGCAGAGAGTGAATTCAACCCTCTTCCGTCTTTTTGTCCTATTCAGGCTCTCTATGAACCAGATAAATAAGTGATAAATGGTTGGATTAATGTGGCTTATCTTTTTGGAGAAGGCCATCTGATAGTCTTAATCCACCAATGCAAATGCTAATCTCTTTAGGAAATACCCTCACAGACAAACTCAGAAATAATGTTCAACTATTATCTGGGTAGCCGAAGGCCCAGTCAAGCTGGTGCATAAAACTAACCATTATAGTCTCCAAAGGCTTATATTGGGAATTTGTGAAGAGTAATGGACTTGGGGTAGGTACTTGTACCTCAATTTTTCATAATGACATTGACACAATTTCTTCTTACTCTGGGTGGGAGATATGAAACCGGGCTTCTTCAAATAATTTCCCCTTCTCACCTGCTGTTTGGAATCACTGATTTAACAAATATTTATTAAGCACCCACTCTCTGTGAGGTAACAGTAAGGAAAAAAGGAAAGATGATAATAGAGAAGTTAGTCCCTGCTCTCATGTAGATTATACTTTAATGTAGGAAAACATTCACACCAAGTAACTTATTACAACCATGAAATAAGTGTACTTGTGGCTGTAAAAAAAATAACAGGAAGATCTATTTTATATTAGAATAGAGGCACAGAAAAAGCCTCTAACAATGATTATGTTTCTTAGAAATTAAGAGCTTATTTTCTAATAGGGCAACATGGGTTCCATTCTCCAGTTTTCCTTTCCTCCCTTCCTCTCTCCCCTCTTCTTTTTATTTTTTTTTCTTTTCATTTTTGTTATAAAAGATAGAACATGAAAATGACCCATTTAAAAAAAAAATCTAGACAACGAGGCTTCACCTACGACTTCCCAACAGCAGAATTCAAAAATAAAGAAACAATACTCCTAGTGAAATCGGGCTTGGCTCACCCATCCTCGGAGCGTAGGGAATGAGCATTCAGACAGATCTGAAAGCTACAACAGATTTGGTTGCTGTCAAGAAGACAGAGAAGCTGAAGAATACATATTTAATAATAGTCCCAAGTAGATAAGCAGAGCCATTTGCTAAATTAATAATAATCATTGCAGTGATAACGATGATAATAGGCTATGGACCATGTGCCAGTTCCTGTTTGAGGGACATTCTGTACCCACTGTCCTTTAATGCTGGTAACAGTCTGTTTTATTCACATAAATGTCCAAATGGCTTTGTCTAAAGAGCCATACAAAAACTCAGCTGGCTCTGGTCAGTAAACTCTCAGGGAAGCTAAGAGAGAGGACCCGGCAGGGAGATCTGCTGTGAGGGGGGCTGGTGTCATGGTTCCAGGTGAGGACAGAGGAAGGAGGACTCAGTCATCTCCAGATGTAAAAGCCAGCAAGATGTCAGAGAGTATTCTTAGTTCCTGCACAAATTTCAATTTATTATTTAATCTTTCACCCAACAAAAAATATTTTGAAATCAAACATATGATATATCAGGAAATAATTACAATTAGCCTTTATAGCTATAGCCCTATTATATTACCATGGACCAAGATGCTGGGATGCAGAGACGATTATCCAGCCTATGGTCATCTACTGCTGTACACAGAGGCCCAAGTTTGGGAAAGAGTATCCCATAGGCTATTCTGACCTAAGTCCAGATCTTTTGTTTTCCATATAGGAAAAGTGGAAAAGGGAAGCCATGCAAAGGGAATAACCGGCTCAAGGTCACATAGTATAAGCTAGGGTAAAAGCCACGATCTATACCACACTGTTGGACTCCTAGGCTCAACGGCATTTCAACAGGCTGAGCTACCCTGTGTCAGAAATCAGACTGACCCTTGGGCCAGCTGCCTCTTTAAAGGTTGAAACTGAGTTAAATCTTCCAGTGATCACTATTCAGGAAAGATAGTTGGGGAATGGCCCATCACATAACAAAGCCAGACAAAAGAATATGCATGACTCAGTGCAAATCATCTCTACTTTCCAAAGAGCAAGTCAGAGGCTAGGCTTGTCCCATTAAAGGGGAAACAGCATTTTCTCCATGTGCAAGAAACTGTGATAATTAAATCAGGATCAAGTTGCTTTTCTCCCTCACATGTAAGTTCTCACATCCAGCAACTCTCACCATCACCCACAAAAAGAAAATAAAGCTACTTAGATTTATTTTGTTTCTATGAAGCATGGGCTTGATGAATTGCACACTTTCTATCCATTTCTTAAGGGTGTTTTACAAAAGACAAAATGATTACCCCCAGGGTATTGGGACAGTGTCTCAAAAATACAAGCAAACAGTTAAAGTGTCAATGAGCAGAGTACAAAACAAGAGTACCCTAGAAGCCATCTGAATAAACTGGGTTTTAATACTACTCAACGCGTAGCCTTGGGCAAGAAACACAGTTGCTCTAAGCTTTAGTTTCTTCCTCCATAAAAAGATGAGCTCTAATGTCTTTGGTGGCTCTACCTGTCTGAAAGTTTGTAATTAAGAATATGTGTAAACTGCCACGTGTAAAAAAGATAGCTAGTGGGAAGCTGAAGCATAGCACAGGGAGCTCAGCTCAGTGTTCTGTGATGATTTAAATGGGTGGGATGGAAGAGGTGGGAGGGAGGTTCAAGAGGGAGGGGATATGTACAGGTATAGCTGACTCATGTTGTTGTACAGCAGAAACTAACACAACACTGTAAAGCAGTTATACTCCAATTAAAAATATATATATATGTGTGTAAAATACATAGTTATTCCAAGGCACAGGAGTACGTGTCATCCCTGGAATGGAAAGTCAGGGTTCATGCAAGAGATGATAGTTGGGTAGTCGAAGGTACCCAACAAGTCCACAAGGTCTTCATAACCCAGTCAAGTGTCAAAGGATCATTGAGGGGAAATTCCACTCTCATCCCCAGGCTGTTTTCCTATGAATCCCCATCCAATTTAAGCACATAAAAAGAGCTTTTTATATTAATATTTGCATATCCCAGCTCTAACATTTCCCACCAAAATAGAATACTTTTGTACCTCCATCAATTCTTCACAAGAGGATGTCTAAAATCCACACATTTATAAATTAAAAGTACAAGGTACAATTTGCATCACTATTAAAGAGGGCAAAAAAGAGGGGAGGGTGTCAGTAGTCTAAACAAAATGTCATGTAAGACATAGAATAAATTATCTGGCAATAAGATTAATGTTCCTAATACTTGGTAAAACTTAAATTCAAGATGGTATGAATTCAAGGAATAAAAATGACTGTATCTATGAAATTTTGAATTTTAAAAAGAGCTCTTTTATAGGCTTCATCTAATTTGTAAGCACTTTTTAATTTTTAAATTAACATAGCGTAAAATTAACTTTTTTATGTGAGTACAGATCTATGCATTTCAACACAAAATATAGATCTGTGCGGTCACCACCAAGTCGCAAGAGCATCAGGCTCATCACTCTTAATAACTCCCTCACGCTACTCACTTACAGTCATCATCTTCCCCCACACATGACCCCTAGCAACCTCCTGATGTGTGTGTCAGTTTACATGGCACCATGTTTGAAACTTCTTTCATTCAAATGTGGGATTCATTCAATGGCTTCTGTTTATCAAAATTTCATTTCTTTTTATTGGTAAGAATTATTTCATCCCATAGAGGTACTACAGTTTGCCTATTCTCCCATGAAGAACATTTGGGTTGCTTACAGTTTGGGGCAATTACAAGCACAGCTGCTATAAACATTCATGTATAAAGTTTCGTGTGAACAAACATGTCTATTTACCCAGGGTTAAATACTTAGGAACAGGCCACACTGTATGCATAGACTTAATTTTATAATAAATTGTTAAACCATTTTCCAGAGTGCCTGAACTACTCACATGTTTCTGAATGAACGCACACATTTTCTGCCACCGGCCCCCACCTGTCTCCTGGTTCAGCCCTACCCTCTTCCACATGTATCCTACCCTATTGCCCAGCCAAACCAAAGGATTTGCATGTCTTAGAGACCACCATGGTCTCTCACTTTTAGGCCTTTGTTTCCTCTGCCTGAGATGGCCGACCTTCCTAGAAAACTTAGCGTTTTTGAAACAGAGTTCAGGCCAAAATTCTCTTAAGTCTTCTTTGATTTTCATTCAAGCAGGATAATGTTTTCTGCATTATTCTCTAATCATGCTTCTTCGACCAAATCCTGACTGTAAATAAGCAGTAACAGTGAACTGTTTGATGTTCTACCTTCATTCATTCACTTACTCATTCACACCTTCAGCAAGTATTTATTGAGGATCTGCTATGCTCCAGGCATTGCCTAGATATTCAGGTTAAAGCCCAGTCTGGTGTCTGGCACAAGATTAGGAGAGGTATTCTGGGTGCAGAGCATAAACAACATAGCTAAGGTTACACATGTTTTAAAAATTAAAACCTAGATCTATTGCTCATCCAGCTGCCTCTCAATTAAACATATGTAACCCCAGGGGCAACTGCATTATTCTAAAAGTCTCTTTGCAGGGAAGGAACTGTTTTATTAATCTTTATATCACATGAGCTGACATGTGAGTACTCAGTAAATATTTGCTGGAATGCATTGAGTTGGTAGTGGAAACTGTATTTTACAGTTAGGTTTGCCATTTGATACAAAACCAAGCTTTTTTTTTTTAAATATTTTATTGGACAATAAACTTCTTGTTTTTATATTGAAAGATTTTTGTCCAACAAAAATTATGTCTCCTCATCAGAGTCAAGGTTTCCTTAAACATAAAATAAAACATATCCTCTCATTTCATATTTCATGTAGTAAGCATATTTCCTCCATGGCAGCTCATTTTCTTTGGCATCTGAGATTTGCTTAAATAATTGACTGTAGTCTGCAACAGCAGTTTGTAATGCCTGCGGTAGTGCCTAGATAATAAGACATTGTGGTAATTTGGTCATTTTGTTCAAATAGCTGGCGGGTTTAATAAATGCCTATTGAAACTGTTATTTAACTAATGTATCATTTATTCATCAAACACTGATTGAGTGCCAACACCATAGTAGGCACTGATACTGTAGAGATGAATAACACATTGTCCTGATCATTCTGAATAAGAAAAAGACACTGTGTAATCTAGTCCAGGAAGGATGGGGACAAATGGTTAGTAAAGGAATGCATTCCACAGGGATTGGAAGATTACCACCTACCTCTATATCTTTGCCTGCTTATTCTTTTGTTTCAAGTTCAACAAATGCAAATCCCTTAGGGGTTTCTTATAGATGTACAGTAAAGGGTGTTGGACTTAGTCAGCATTTCTCAGATACTCTCTGCATCTAAGCATGATTAATATTCTTTTGAAGCACTCCTAAAATGTAGCTAGACATGAGCAAGAAGGTTTTAAAGCAATCTAAATTCAAAAATTGCCTTAACTAAGTACTTGGAATATGAAACCTTCACTCTGTCCTATGTGCTGCTGCTGCTACTGCTGCTAAGTCGCTTCAGTCGTGTCCAACTCTGTGTGACCCCATAGACGGTAGCCCACCAGGCTGCCCCGTCCCTGGGATTCTCCAGGCAAGAATACTGGAGTGGGTTGCCATTTCCTTCTCCAACGCATGAAAGTGAAAAGTGAAAGTGAAGTCGCTCAGTCGTGTCCGACTCTTTGTGACCCCATGGACTGCAGCCTACCAGGCTCCTCCATTCATGGGATTTTCCAGGCAAGAGTACTGGAGTGGGTTGCCATTGCCTTCTCGGGTCCTATGTGCTAGTTACAACTAAATTACTGTCTATAGTATGTTAACATGTATAATAACCACCACCATGTCTTTCCAAATGGAGCCCACAGTTTAAGAGGAAAATAGAAAAGCCTGTAATGACACTATGATAGTATAAAGAACAGAGTAATTAGCTTTGTTTAAAGGGAAGGAGTCAACAATGACTTCATAAAGGAATAGATACTTAATTGAGTCTCAAAGGATTATTAGGTGTTTATCAGACAGAAAAGGGACCAAAAGGGTTTATAGAGGAAAGCAGGGAGTTATGCAGAGCATGATATTTGGAAAAAACTAAGTATTTAATGATGGTTTGATGAGTTGGTAGAACCTATTGCCAGTAGACTATATGGAATCTTGCTCTATTTTTTCTACTGAGGCATTTCAAAACATTGAAGAGTGCCTCACTCACATTAGATGCTAAATAAATACTTGTCAAATGAAAAGCAAGAAAGATTGGCAAGAAGGAGGCCACACACACACACTCTTCCATGTTTATCACATTTTCACAAATGCCAAGGTATGGACAGAGTTTAAGTGCATATCAGTGGGTAAATAAGTCAAGACAATGTGCCATATATATACAATGGGATATTATTCAGCCTTGATAAAGAATGAAATCCTGCCATTTCCAATAACATGGATAAATCTGGAGGGTATTATGCTGAATGAAATAAGTCAGGCTACAGCAGTGGGAGAAATGCAGAGAGGTTTGTAAAAGGGTTTAAACGTTTAGTTATAAGATGAATAAGATCTGAAGACCTAAACTATAACATAGTGACTGTAGCCAAAGACACTGCACTGTTTAACTGCAATTTGTTAAGAGAGTAGAAGTGTTTTTACCATTAAATAAATAAATATGGATGTTATGAATATGCTAATTAACTTAGAGGGAATTCTTTCACAGTGCCTACATATAACAAAGTTGTGTTCTATGAACATATTATAATTTTTATCTGTCAATTATATCTCATTAAATCCAGAGAAAAATCGAGAAATGAATCCTGCTTGCCTGGGGAATGCCAATTCTGTGGCTACATCCTCTAACTGCCCGGATAGAGAAAAGGAAGTTCCATGTGCATCTTTGGTGATATTAGCTCCAGATCTCCTACCTTGGCATGGACTAGGAGGGTAGGGGTGCCCTGGAGCCAGCTTGTACTGGGAATTTTGCTAGCCAGAGGTTTTGCTAGCCAGTTGTTAAATACAGCTATCCTTGAAATCAGCATAATGGGAGTATTCACATGACAAAGATCAACAAAAGCTACAGAGCAGGGTTGCTTTTGTTTTCTGAGAGTCGCTTCATACCACCTGAGTGGAAAATTGATTAGAAGCTGCCTTTTTGAAGAAAATGAAAATGAAAGTGGCTAAGTTGTGTCCAGCTCTCTGTGACCCCATGGACTATACAGTCTATGTCCATGAGATTCTCCAGGCCAGAATACCGGAGTGGGTGGCCTTTTCCTTCTCCAGGGGATCTTCCCAACCCAGGGATCGAACCCAGGTCTCCGGCATTACAGGAGGATTCTTTACCACCTGAGCCATAAGGGAAGCCCAAGAATACTGGAGTGGGTAGCCTATCCCTTCTCCAGGGGGTCTTCCCAACCCAGGGATAGAACTGGGGTCTCCTGTATTGCAGGCAGAAGAAAGGCCACCCACTCCAGCATTCTGGCCTAGAGATTTCCATGGACTGTAGAGTCCATGGGGTCGCAAAGAGTCAGACACAACCGAGTGACTTTCACTTTCACTTTTGTAGAAAACCTACTGTTTTCCCTTTGAGTACATGCTTTTCTGGGCAACGCATGAAGAGAAGTAGTGAGGAACATGAAGAATTCCCAAAGCTATCCCTCAATTTTATGACTTCACTTGGTTGACCAGTTGAACCACGACAAGTCCACTTTGGAATGGAGTAGAATTTTTCCCATAAAAGGAGACACAAAGGAGATCCCAAGGGTGGACGCCTCCAATCTTCTCTAAGTGTATATGACTAAGTTGTAACACACAGGGTGTGATATTACTGATGAAAATGGTCTAGGACCAATTGACCCATGTCTGTAAAATTGCAGAATGGTGCTATATCAACCAACATTTGTTTTCCAGTACGAATGTATTTATGTTTTATATTATGAATTGTTGGCCTGCATAATGTTTACTCCTGGAGAAGATGATGAAAGCTTACATATTACATGTCTTCCCAACTCCCACAGCTCCTCTCTTAATCAGATAAGCCTTTTTAGCAATTATAAAAAGCTATCCAGTTGTAGCAAGGCTTTGTGGAACCCGTCAATGCTCCCCAGTCTGTCTTACATCTTGTGCATCACCCAGCCCTCCTGGATCCTCTCACGTTGCTACAACCCCCTTTTATGCTCAGCCACATTTCCTCAGTACTTTACAATCATTTTGTTCTGTATGTTTGGCTCCTCCTCAGGTAGAGAGAAAAGAGTAGCCAGCTGTAGAACACAGTTTACTTAGAGGAGTTCTTGCAGGAAAAAATTCCTTTGACTTTGAGAAAGTAAAGGATCCCTATCAAGTTTGTATATGACTTTACATATGGCCGTGCATTGAGATTTGGGCATTAGCCTTGCCCATTCAAAGTCAGTTTGCCTTGGGTTTACATCTGAGTGGACTCTGCCATATCTCACCTTTGAGATCCTGTCTAAGCTATTCAACCTTTCCTCTCCTCCACGTCCTCCCCTGGAATATGGAGATAAAATGCAGCAGAGGCTTGTGAGTGTTGGCTTATGAGTGTACGTACACTAAATGGTGTATGTACAGTGCCCGGCATAAAGTAAGAACTTAATAACTGCTCTTTGGCTTATTTTTTAATGCCATAAAACCTTAGCTCAAGGGAAATTTATGTCACACATGGTCTGCTCTGTGGATTATAGTGTAGAATGCTATAGTTATTTATAAGACAAGCATATAAGATAGAGAAGGTCAACAATACAGTTACATAAACACTAATAACAACAAACACTAACAGACTTAACAGCAGTTACCAAGCTCCAGGAACTCTTCTAAGTGCTTTACATATTCTAACTCATTTAATCAACAAAATAACCCTATGAAGGTTCATTTCCAATTTTTAGATCAAAGGAACGGAGGCCAAGCTTAATTCACCCAAGTTCACCCAGCCAGAAAGCTACAGAGCCAAGATTTAAACTCAGGGAGTTTAGAATCTTTGCCCCAAACCACTAAACTATCTAGCCCTTTACAACAAAGAAAACATTTTTATGTACATTGTCTCACTGACTTCACAAAACCCTGGGAAATAAGCCACCTCAGAAATTCCCTGGCATTCTTCCCTTTGGGCTTCAGCTTGATTTGCTGTTCCTGAATCTTAGTCGTAGCTCTGCCCAGGGCTTTCAACATTCAGCTGTGCTGCCTTGAAGTTGGAGACTGAACTTTCTGGTTGATTTCTATAACTGTAAAACACATAGCCATCCCTGGAACACCATCCTCTGCTGGCCTCCATGTGATTGACAACATACATTTTTTGTTTTTTTTTTTAATTGGAGTATGATTGCTTTACAATGTTGTGATAGTTTCTGCTGTACAATAAAGTGAATCAACCATATGTATACATAAATTCCCTCCCTCTTGAGCCTCCCTCCCACCACCCCATCCATCCCATCCCTCTAGGTCATCACAGAGCACTGAGCTGAGCTCCCTGTGCTATACAGCAGTTTCTCAGTAGCTATCAATTATACATATGGCAGTGTATATATAAGTCAATGCTACTCTCTCAATTCATCCCACCCTCTCCTTCCCTGTGTCCACAAGTCCATTCTCTACATGTGTGTCTATTCCTGCCCTGCAAATAGGTTCATCTGTACCATTTTTCTAGATTCCATATATATGCATTAATATATGATATTTTTCTCTTTCTGACTTGCTTCGCTATATGACAGACTCTAGGTCCATCCACTTCACTACAAATGGCTCAATTTAGTTCCTTTTTATGGCTAAGTAATATTTCATTGTATATATGTACCACACCTTCGTCTGTTCATCTGTCAATGGACATTTAGGTTGCTTCTATGTCTTGGCTACTATAAATAGTGACAGTTTGGAGTTCTAATCAAGGCTCTTTGGGTAGCAAGTAAAACAAACAAAAAACATTCTGCACAAATGAGCTTAAGCAGAAAAAAACTAGGAAATGTAGAATCTAAGAAAAGGAGACAGAGATATTTGATGGAACCCAAAGAAAAGGAAACAGAAAAGATTAAAACCTAGAAACTGAAATCTCTCAGAAAAACCAAGTCTCAACATCCCTTAGCCCCTCTATGACATCATGCTTCAGCCTGTGTTTTGTTTACATTTCCTTTAATTTTCTTCTTTCTACAAACTGGTTTTCTCTCCTTTCCTGGATGTCAACACAGAATGGTCATCTTATACCTCCAAAGTTCATATGCTTCTCATATGGGACCCGCAGACTCTAACATCTTGAATTCCCATTTTAAATCCTGAATTGGGAGGATATGCTTAACCTCTGGGAGGATTGTATGTCCACTCTTGATTCTGTACCTGTATGGAAGTGTTGGGAAAATAGGGTCACACAGTAAAATTCTAGTGGACAAAGCCCATGCCTGTTGAAAGATGGCACTTGTTAGAAAATGACATATCACTTATTGGCTGGGCGGAGACCCCCAGAAAAACATACTATAGAAAGGTCTACTAGATTAAAATCTCCCTTCACTAAGCCATTAGTGACATTCCTCAGTTCTGTCCTTCTCTTTGCCATTAAGGTCCCGATGACTATATTATTCACTGGGATTCTTGCAGAAGGCTTTTTATCATAGCAATGAAGAATCTTCTTCAACATAAAATTCTCTATCAGAACACAGCTCAATATGGGCAGTGTAACCTAACAGACGCTGTCATAAATGGAGAACATCCTCCAAACTGTGAACTGTTTTTCGAGATGAGAGTTTAAAATGTTCTCCTATTTTAAAATTCAGATTTTTCAAATGCACATTTACTTATCACAGGGTGGAATCTTTGTCACTCTTAGAAAAAGAAACTCTGCAGATTCTAGCTTCAAGTCAGAACATTTTTTTACACTCAGAAAACATTCTCTGCTTGCAGAAATATTACTGAGAGCAGGAGATGACTGTTTCTGCTGCTCAAAGCTGTCTCTTTGCCAGGTGATTTTTAAAATCATTAGTTATATTCCAAAAGTACTTATTTAACACATTTTTTCCTTAAATCACACTAGGGTTTTTTTTTTTAATGCTTGAAGAATAATTTAAAGCTGAGTATAAAGCATGGGTTTCTGCTCAGCTCTTCTCTCTGGTAGCAAGTTGGGCTTTATATAACCAGGTATTAGAAATCCCAGATCTTCTCTTCCTTATCTGAGAACTTCAGCCAGTGATTTAATCTCTCAGAGCCTCATTTCCCCATTTTAAAATAAGGATAACCATGCCTAAGGATAAGGAAACATGTAAGATTCTTAGCAGAGACCCTGTACTTATAGCATAAACTCCGTAAATATTTGTTTTCTATTTGTCCAACCATTTCTCTGCCACTGAGCCCATTTTATTTTATGCTGGTCCATTTAATAAGAGGAGTTAACACTTTACTAACTTGAGATTTACAGGACATTTTACTAATTGTTTCTATACCCAAACATATGTCATGTTCCAGGTAACACTGGAGAAAAAAAGGTACAATTACTTCTGGCAAGAAATTGCTCCTATCATGTGTCTGTAACCAAACACAAGATATTACATTGTAATCGGAGAGAGACCTGGGGTTGTATGAGAGGACCTATGTTAAACTGCCATCCTTCCCAACCCAAACTCTACCCTACTGCCCCAAAGACCATCAAGGTATCAACTCATAATCCCTTTTCTATGTGGTCCCCAGAACAAAAATTACTGATGTGTGTTATGGTTCACTTAAATTTCTTTAACCACTAGTGAGTCTTCTCAATTTTCCTTAGGTTCATTTGCTAGTTTTATTTCCCTTTTCTAATTACAACTTCATGTCTCATCTATTATTCTGTTCACTGATAATCTTCCTTTCATTAATTTGTAAGAGACCTCACTTATGACATTGTCTGCCAAATATGTCACAGTGTTCCCAGCTAATTGTTTGATTCATCCATGTTCCTTTTTATAACATGGTGTTTAAAACTTTAGATATTCAAAACCAGATATTTGGTTTCAAAATTGTTTTTTTTTAAATTTTCTATTCACTTCATCTTTAGGAAAATGTTATAGTTAAATGACTATCACCAATTACTGTAGGATAGCTTAGGGCCACCTCAGGAAGTAGAACTTACTAAGTGAAACACAAATAAACAAATTTGGGTTAATGAGAAGAATTCAACACAAATGATGTCCAGAAGCAGAGAATCTGTCCCAAAGTAAAAATTTAGACTTGATTAACAGGACTTAGTATTCAAAATTCTGAATCTGAGGCCATTTAATAACACTCTGCTCTTTCCAATGAGCTGCCCAAATGAACAGGAACCAGATGTAGAGGGGCAGGGACCCTTCTACAAGGACTGAAACAGATTGTGAAGGCTTAATCAGAGCAGGAATTGATGCCAGAAGACTCATGGCCCTGAGCTGCTAGCCTAGGACACTTCCAATTGCTCTGTCTAGAGAATGGACTAGCTTTGATTCAAGTCCCTTTCTGCCACACAGTGTGCCCAAGGTAAGGTTGCAGTAAAGCAGCCAATGAAAACCCATGTAGCCACACCAGAATCCACTTACCATCAGCAGGAAAGGACCTCATATGTCCTGAGTACCTGCTATGTGACAGGCAGCTTATCTTCCTTATCTCATTTAATTTTCACAATAATACTCTGTGATGTGATTCATTATTCCCATTTCACAAATTAGGAAACTGAGGCTCAGAGAGCTGATTTGGTGTACTAAATATTAAACAGCTAATAACTGGTGGGGGGAAACAGGAACTCATGTCTGATTATCAAATATATTTTTCTACTTATTGTATCATAGAACTTCTCCAATACTTTGGCCACTGATGTGAACAGCCAACTCTCCATTAGAAAAGACCCTGATGCTGGGAAAGACTGAAGGCAGAAGAAGATGGCAACAGGGGATGAGATGATTGGATGGCATCACCAATGCAATGGACATGAACTTGGGCAAACCTCTGGGACATGATGAGGGACAGGGAAGCCTGGCGTGCTGCAGTTCATGGGGTCATGAAGAGTCAGACACGACTTGGCTACTGAACAAGAAGAAGAACTTCTTGTGGCCAAAGGCTCCTCCAAAAAGCCAAATTATTTTTAGTCAAAATATACTTCTCATTTTCTGGTGACGAGTATCATCTCTCTACTCTAGAATACATGGCTTTCTTTCACTTGGAATATCTGCACATATTTGTAGCTAGAACATCCATCCATCTCTGAGACTGCTGTGGGAAGTCCCAGGACTGCCTAAAACAGGCTACAGTTCTTTGAGCTGAGCTAAAAATAAGAGCCAATCTCCTTGAGGGACTTGCTCTCCCACTGTAACTGCTATTTCATTAGTGGAAAACACTGCATTGCCCTTTCCCTGACCTCCTTTGCAAAGAGGAAATGTTTCTCTCCACCAAGTCTTCCAAGTCTAAAAGACAGCTAATGAGGTCATATGGTCCAAACACCTACATCAGGGCAGTATGGTACATCCTCTTCAGGAGAGGGACACAGTCAAAGGAATAAACATGATTTAATTATAGGAATAGAGATGAAAAATATAATAGAATAACAAAAATAATAGTGAACATTAACTAAATGTCTGTAATGTATTTGACCATAACACAATATCAACTCTGAAAAAATTTTGTGCTCTCAGCCAAACTTAGGTAGCTTATATTATATTCCTTATATTAAATAAGAAGCAGCAGAGGTGTATAAGGATCCCTAGTGGCTCAGATGATAAAGAATCTGCCTGCAGTGCAGGAGACCCTGGGTCAGGAAGATCTCCTGGAGAATGAAATAGCTACCCACTCCAGTATTCTTGCCTGGAGAATTCCATGGACAGCGGAGCCTGGCGGGTTACAGTCCATGGGGTTGCAAAGAGTTGGACATGACTGAGCGACTAACACTTTGACTTTCTGAGTCCCCCAAGGTCTCAC
The DNA here is from genome assembly GCA_024291935.2 of Okapia johnstoni. Taxonomy (NCBI): domain Eukaryota; kingdom Metazoa; phylum Chordata; class Mammalia; order Artiodactyla; family Giraffidae; genus Okapia; species Okapia johnstoni. The sequence continues at coordinate 63,492,290 of CM044309.1, forward strand.
AGCTAACATAAGTAAAGCTAGGATGTGACCCAAGATCTGTCTGATTTCTGCTCCATTGCTATTGTAAGGGACTGGCAAAGGATGGTGAGAAGAATGCAGAACAATAAGGAACAGATCTGGTTTTAAAGCAAAGTATTGAATTCAGTTGATTGATTTGGGGTTGCCAGAATATTTGGAGATGTCTGAGAAGGACTGAGAAACCAGCAGTAAATACTTGTGGGGAGACAGGAGGAAGAATGACAGGACCCAAGAGGGTGTTCAGAAGGAGATGAGTGGATGGAATCCTAGAGAAAACCTGAATTCGAAAGGTGAGATACAATGGAAACAATTTTAAAAAAAGAAGAAAAAGAGGGAAGTATTCCAGAACAACAACCGTAGCCAACATTTATTGAGCACACACAGGTATAAGCACTCTTAGAGCTTCAACGGAGTAATGTAGTTCTCACAACAACTTAGGAAACAGATACTACTAGTATTTTCCTCTTACAGCTGAGGCAATTGGAACAGTTACAGAACTCAGCCAAGGTCTTTCATCTAGGGAGGAAGAGAGCCAGGATTTGTACCAAATCTAGTACCAGAGCACATGTTCATTTTCTTCCCTAAAATTTTTTTTTTGAAGCATAACCTATAGAGAAAAAGTTAACAAATCATAAGCATAAAATACAATAAATTTCCTCGAATTGATACATTTATATAACCACCATTTGGTTAAAAAGTAGGTTACTGCCAGCAATTCCAAAAGACCCTTTCTCACACATGTTGAATGACTATGCATTCCACTCCCTGCAATGTAACAATCATATGACTTCTAACACCATATATCAGTTTTGAACTTTATATAAATTGAATGGTATAGTTTATATCTTCCAAATCTAGTCTTCTATTCAGAATCCTTTTGTGAAATTCATCCACTTATTGCTTTAGCTATTATGAGTACATTCCATCTCTGTGCAGTTTGATTTTTATGAACATAGCGAAATGCATTCTACCCTACTGATGATGGACATTTACACTGTTTCCATTTTGGATCTAACACAAATAGTTCAGTCACAAACATTTTCCAATCTTTTGGTCCATATGTGCACACATTTCTGTTGCATATATAACTAAGAGTAGGATTGCTAGATGATATGAGATATATGAATATATTCAAATTTACCAGATAATACCAGATTTTAATGCAACTAAGTTATACATTTATATTTGCAAATAATATATCTGATAAATTATGTATATTGTAGAAAACTCTTGCTACTCAAAAATAGACAAACATCACAAACTTTTTAAAGAGTAAAATATATAAATAGATACTTTACTAAAGATGTCATACAAATGGACACTGGCACATGAAAAGATACTTAATATCATTAGTTAATAAGAAATACAAATTAAAACCACGATACAAATACTTCTCTATAGCCACAGAAGAATGGCTATAATCAAAAGAGTGACAATACCAAGTGTTGACAAAGAAGTTGAGAAATTGAAACTCTCATACATTACTGGCAAGAATTTAAAATGGGACAGCCTCTTTGGAAAACAAATTGGCAATTTCTTACAAAGTGAAAGTGAAGTTACTCAGTCGTGTCCAACTCTTTGTGACCCCATGGACTGTAGCCCACCAGGCTCCTCCATCCATGGAATTTTCTAGGCAAGAGTACTGGAGTGGGTTGCCATTTCCTTCTCCAGGGGATCTTCCCGACCTGGGGATCGAACCCAGGTCTCCCGCAATGTAGGCAGACACTTTACCGTCTGAGCCACCAGGCTTATAAAGTTAACTTGAAAATGCATTTAATTGTGTACTTGAAAAGGGTGAATTTTAGGATATATGATTACAACTCCACTTGCATGTGTGCATGCTCACTCACACTTGTCTGTTTCTTTACAACAATATGGACTATAGCCCACCAGGCTTCCCTATCCTTTACTATCTTCCGGAGTTTGCTCAAACTCATGTTCATTGAGTCCATGACACTATCCAGTCATCTCATCCTCTGTCGTCCCCTTCTCCTCCTGCCCTCAATCCTTCCCAGCATCAAGGTCTTCTCCAATGAGTCAGCTCTTTGCATCAGGTGGCCAAAATATTGGAGTTTCAGCATCAGTCCTTCCAATGAATAGTCAGGGTTGATTTCCTTTAGGATTAACTGGTTTGATCTCTTTGCAGTCCAGAAGATTCTCAAGAGTCTTCTCCAGCACCACAGTTCAAAAGCTTCAATTCTTTGGTCTCAGCCTTCTTTATGGTCCAACTCTCACATTCATACATAACTACTACAAAAACCATAGCTTTGACTCTAAGGACCTTTGTCAGCAAAGTGTTGTCTCTGCTTTATAAAACACTGTCCAGGTTTGTCACAGCTTTTCTTCCAAGAAGCAAGCATCTTTTAATTTTGTGGCTGCATTCACCATCTGTAGTGATTTTGGAGCCCAAGAAAATAAAATCTACCACTGTTTCCCTATTTGCCATGAAATGATGGGACTGGATGCCATGATCTTAGTTTTCTGAACGTTGAGTTTCAACCCAGCTTTTTCTCTCTCCTCTTTCACCTTCATCAAAGGGCTCTATAGTTCCTCTTTGCTTTCTACCATTAGGGTGGTGTCATCTGAAAATCTGAGGTTTTGATATTTCTCTCAACAATCTTGATTCCAGCTTGTGATTCATCCAGCCTGGCATTTTGCCTGATGTATTCTGAATAGAAGTAAAATAAGCAGGGTAAAAATATACAGCCTTGTTGTACTCCTTTTCCAATTTTGGACCAGTCTTCTTGTATCCAATATCATGATTTGATTTTACAGAGTTCTCTGAGATATAAGAAAATTACACATACAAACACATACTCATGTACACATGTATGCACACACACGTTTGGGTGGTTTTGTTTTTTGTTTGTTTTATTTCAAACAGGTGAGGAAGAAAGAAATGTCTAAGAAAAAAGTTTATAAAGCTAGATTTGTAAAGCTATAAAAAAAAAGTTTGTAAAGCTCAGAATGGAAACTCCTATTAAATATTCACCCATACTGAAGGAAATGAAATCATGCTCTTCAGGCTAGACAGAGGTGCATTCCTTGGGTGGAAAATTAGAGTAGTTTTGTATTATCACTAAGTGTTTTATTTGGCACTTTGTCTCTTTAGCCTACTTCATATCATACTTAAATGGTACTTCACAAAGAAACACATGACTCATCTTACTGCAAACTCATATGTCTTATTGGAAACTAAGATATTACGTTTCTCTTGACCCATATCTTCCACTCCATCATCAAAACTTATACTCAGACACAGATGCAAATACACGTACAAATTCTTACAATGGGAATTCTTAGATACATTAGTCACATATGCAGACATGTTCCTACCCAAATGGCATCTTAACCACACATACATCAGTATTCATTCAGGTACAGAACACACATTGCACAACTCCAGGGAATGTTATTCACATCATAATCCTTTAGTTGTGCAGTACTCAACCTATACCACTAAACATGGCAACCTTGCTCACTCACCCAATCAAAAAGTCACAAATCTATGGTTCCTTTTTCTGTCTAAAGCTGCCTTTCACCAAGAATAAAAAGTCAAAATGGAAAGAAAAATAAAAGCAAGGGGAATTTTAAGAAATGAGGTAGTGACCTAAACAAGTGAAATAAGAGAAGAATATCAATAAGATGAACTGCCCACAGCTTGCTGACAAAGACTATCATCAGATGGAGAAAAATGAACATATTTTAGAACTTCTAAATGCACAGTCAACTATGACTGCAGCCAGCAACTATGACTGCTTTTCCAAAAAAAAAAAAATATATATATATATATATATATATATATATATATATATATATATATATAAATTAGATGAAGACAAAGCTGATCAGAACATAGGTACTCAAATCAAACCATAGATTCATAGTTGTCTAGTTTTACTTATTGTCCAAAAAAGCAAATTTCCCTATTCTCACTTCTAATCAAATATGAAAAACCATAGTGAACCATTATATTTCAAATTATAGATTCTTTAAGCCAGTATTTACTTATAGGTTATGAAGGTCATAAATCTTAACCTTATTTGAGGACTGAATTCTAAAAATAATCTATTAGGGTTAAGTCAGAGGATCCCAGAATCACTTGTATTGAATCTCATCACCATTACTTCCTAATCATGTGATATTGGGTAAGTATATTAATAACTTGCACCTTAGTTGCCTTATCTATAACATGAAAAATATATATTTCATGAATTGTGTTAAAGATTAACTGAGTTAACATGTATAAAGTCTTAGAAATTTCCTGGAAAAAAAAAAGAAATTTCCTGAAAGATAGTAAGTGCTCAGTAGATCATGTATTAAAACATCTGTGACTTGATATTTCAGATGTGCTGCTTGAGCTGAGTCTCTCAGCCACACACACACTTGCATTCAAAGCCCAGCTTTACCACTTGGGATCTGGCGAAATCTTGTGCAAATAAACATCTCTGAGCTTATGTTTCCTCATTTGTAAATGTCTATAGTGGTGGAGGATTATGGTGGTGATAATGAAGGCAATCAGTTCAGTTCAGTTCAGTCGCTCAGTCGTGTCCGACTCTTTGCGACCCCATGAACTGCAGCATGCCAGGCCTCTCTGTCCATCACCAACTCCCGTAGTCTACCCAAACCCATGTCCATCGAGTCGGTGATGCCATCCAACCATCTCATCCTCTGTCGTCCCCTTCTCCTCCCGCCCCCAATCCTACCCAGCATCAGGGTCTTTTCCAATGAGTCAACCCTTCACATGAGGTGGCCAAAGTATTGGAGTTTCAGCTTCAACATCAGACCTTCCAATGAAGGATTGATCTCTTTCAGGATGGATTGATTGGATCTCCTTGCAGTCCAAGGGACTCTCAAGAGTCTTCTCCAACACCACAGTTCAAAAGCATCAATTCTTCGGCGCTCAGCTTTCTTCACCGTCCAACTCTCACATCGATACATGACCACTGGAAAAACCATAGCCTTGACTAGATGGACTTTTGTTGGCAAAGTAATGTCTCTACTTTTAAATATGCTATCCAGGTTGGCCATAACCTTCCTTCCAAGGAGTAAGCGTCTTTTAATTTCATGGCTGCAATCACCATCAGCAGTGATTCTGGAGCCCAAAAAAATAAAGTCTGACACTGTTTCCACTGTTTCCCCATCTATTTCCCATGAAGTGATGGGACCAGATGCCATGATCTTAGTTTTCTGAACGTTGAGCTTTAAGCCAACTTTTTCACTCTCCTCTTTCACCTTCATCAAGAGGCTGTTTAGTTCTTCTTCACTTTCTGCCATAAGGGTGGTGTCATACGCATATCTGAGGTTATTGATATTTCTCCCAGCAATCTTGATTCCAGCTTGTGTTTCTTCCAGCCCAGTGTTTCTCATGATGTACTTTGCATAGAAGTTAAATAAGCAGGATGACAATATACAGCCTTGACGTACTCCTTTTCCTATTTGGAACCAGTCTTTTGTTCCATGTCCAGTTCTAACTGTTGCTTCCTGACCTGCATACAGGTTTCTCAAGAGACAGGTCAGATGGTCTGGTATTCCCATCTCTTTCAGAATTTTCCACAGTTTATTGTGACCCACACAGTCAAAGTCTTTGGCATAGTCAATAAAGCAGAAATAGATGTTTTTCTGGAACTCTCTTGCTTTTTCGATGATCCAGTGGATATTGGCAACTTGATCTTGCCAATAAGTAAATATTCAAATATCAGCTCCCTGCTTCACCAGGCCATATGTAGAGCACTGCTATTTCTGAAATTTCACTTTGCAAAAGGCCCTTGCACCTGTTACCCCTTGCACACCTCACTAATAGCCATATACATCATCACTGCATCTAGACTGTATTTCATGACACCAGTGTTCTGTTGGTCCCATGCCCACAAATTTCTTCCTCTCTAGACCATTCATGCAATTCCCCAGATGCAAAACCTAAAAATAGTGCATCTTCTCACAAAGGAGATACAACCATTGCAAGAAATAACATTTATGAAAATGGTTTCACATTTTCTACATATTTTAAATATATATTTATATTGGAGTATAATTGCTTTACAATGTTGTGTTAGTTTCTGCCATACAACAAAGTGAATCAGCTATATGGGTACATATAGATAATTTTAAAAATTAATTTCAAGTCCATCCCAGAAACTTGATTAGTGATTTACACAAATGATATCATGTGTGTTACCTCCATTTTATAGAAAAAGGAATTGAGTCAGAGAAATTAAGTAGCTCAAGTTCATGAAGCTGGTAAGAAGCAGAATTAGACTTTGAATCCCAAATGTACTAAGCCGAGAATTTTTTTCTGTAGTCTGCGGCTAATTGATGGGTGTCAAAAAGTAGTAACTGGTATAATACCTCCAAAATATTTGGTGAATGAATGAATATAATAAGCAAATATAATAAGTAAATTATATAATATTTATATAAATAAGTATTATAAGAATATAATAAGTAAATGAATATAATAAATAAATATAATAAGTAAATTAAATAAAGGTACACTAAGAAAAAGTTCAGGAAGCTGGTAATACTATAGTATTACCATATATATACCAAGTATTACTATGGCATAGAGTTTTCATAATCTCACATCCTATAAGTTCTAGGAAAGGCCAGAAGTTCAATCATGTGTTGGGATTTATTGATCTAAGAACATTTCTGGTCAATATACATATATGAAGAACCTGCCCCAAACCAGGTACCATGCTAGGTAACAGAACTATCATAAGGCTGTGAGCATTTCAGAGACTAGTTTGTCATATCATGTGTTTGGGATTCATTCGCACAGAGAAAACATAGACATTAATCCTGTAATGTAAAGGCAAAACCTGTCTCCTGAGAGAGACATTAAAGAATGATGCCTAGTAAGAAGTAGACTACTTCCCATTCTGGAGCTGTTTTTTGCAGATGTCACTTTTGTATAATCCTTTGGAGAGGAGTTGAGTCATGCTCTACATATCACTAGGCCACCTACAGGCCATCATTCATCTACATTGTTACCGTTCACAATGGCACCAAAAAAAGACTCTTGGAGAAGAGATACAGAAAATATCTTCAGGTTTTGAAATAGTATCTCCAAATCAGGGCTGTTTATTTTTCAAAGTAAGTTTGTGACTTGAAACAGTTTCTGAAATGGATCAAAGATTCTTTTTCTTGCTGTTAACCTGGTAGACAGGTGGTGTTCCAGAAATATGTTAAATAAGGGAAGCTGCCTGAAATTAAGGGTGTGCCATTTGGGGCACTATGGGGATTGACTAATAGAAAAACTTTGGATATTTGGCGGTGGGGGGTGTCAAGCATACAGCTGTTACCATTTGTTAAACACACACACACAGAGAAACCAGAACTGAAAAGATGTGTTGTGGGGAGGAGAGAAAAATGCTAAGCTTAAATTTTTTGTTTTTTTTTTTTGTCAGAGGACTCGTCATAGACAATTAGATGTGGCTATGGAGAAAGAAATGGCAACCTGCTCCAGTACTCTTGCCTGGAAAATCCCATGGAGAGAGGAGCCTGGTAGGCTACAGTCCATTGGGTCACAAACAGTCGGACACGACTGAGCGACTTCACTTTCCTTTCCTTTCCTAAGGGGAATTCATCCCAAGGATTTTCATCACCTTTTATAGATGAAGAACTGGAAACCAGGGGGATGACTAGATTTTTCCCAGTCAGCTCAGAAATCCAAGACAAGAAGGCTGGTCTTCCAGCTTCCTTCCAGTAAGCTACCCCATCACTCAGCTGCCTCCAGCTGCCCCTTCTTCAGTCACTCCTCTCTCCTTTCTCATCCAAAGCCAGAGACGGAGATCAGATGTATGTGGAGGGAAGAGAAGGTGTGGGGAAGAGTTCCTAGCTCGAGTTATAATGGTTGTGAGAAAGGTTAATATTAAGGTTGTGAACAAGGTTAAATATTATCCAGGTTTCTTTTTGCCTGCATATACACCTAGAATACATTCCTTGTGAGAAAAGTTGTAAAACTCATCAAAACAGAGGAAAAAAAAAAAGAGAGTCACTCAAAATTCACTATTGAGATACTGGTATACTTCCCAATCTTTCATTGCATCTTTCATATAGTTTAATGTTGAATATGCAATTTTGTTTCCTAGGCTTTTTGTTAAGCATTATATCAGACAATTTGCCACATCAAAAATTTTCCCATGCAAAAATTTTAGTGGCAACACAGTACTTCATTAGAAATATATACCATAGTTTAGCTGTCCAGTAATGCTGGACCTTAAATTATTTCCAGTTACTAATTTATGTAACAAAATGGTAATGAAAGTCTTGATGCTTCAATTTCAGTTTGCATTTCCAAATGTTTCCTGATGGTTGAATCCTGGATGTAAGATTCTTACGTCAAATAGTATATATGAACATTCTTAGACCTCTTGGTGACTTTCTTGGAAGGGCTTATAAAGTTATACTTTTTTCAGAAATGTCTTGGACTTTCTTCTTTCCATTTCTTCCTACTTTTCCCAAGCTCACCTCTTAGCAAAACAAGTTCTAAAGACACTGAGTAGTATAGACAAATCAACTTGATCAAGTTGTATAAAATTAAAATTAAACCCTATACATTCATTGTCCTGCCTATGCAGTGAAAATAAGTAAGCAAGTGATAACTTAAAAGAAAAATAGTTTATCTTTTTGGAAATACCCAAATGTTCCAGGTTTTGAGCTTTCTGATATGGGAGTTATTAACCATATCGTTCACTGGTAATGTGGCTCATTCAAAGTGAGATTTTCTGCAAGTATAAAATCTTTTTGACACACCTCCTAGAGTAATGAGAATAAAAGCAAAAATAAACAAGTGAGAACTAATTAAACTTAAAATCTTTTGCACAGCAAAGGCTACCATAAATAAGATGAAAAGACAACACTCAAAAAGGGACAAAATGTTTGCAAAAATAAGCAACTGACAACAGATTAATCTCCAAAATATACAAACATCTCATGCAGTTCAACACCAAATGACAAAGAACCTAGTCAAAAGATGGGTGGAAGATCTAAACAGACATCTCTCAAAAGAAAACATACAGATAGCCAACAAACACATGAAAAGATGCTCAACATCACTAATTATTAGAGAAATGCAAATCAAAACTACAATGAGATATCATCTCACACAGGTCAGAATGGACATCATTACAATATCTACAAACAGTAAATGATGGAGAGGAGGTGGATAAAAGGGAACTCTCTTCATAACCCGCAGTGTTGGTGGAAATATAAATTGATACAACCACTATAGAGAACAGTATGGAGATGCCATAAAAAATTTAAAATAGAACTCCCACAGGACACAGCAAGTACACTACTGGGCATATACCCAGAGAAAACTGTAATTCAAAAAGATACATACACCCCAGTGTTCATTGTAGCAGTATTTACAGTACCTAGGACATGGAAGCAGCCTAGATATCCATCAACAGAAGAATGAATAAAGAAGATATGGTACATATACACAATGAAATATTACTCAGCTACAAAAAGGAACAAAATTGAGTCATTTGCATATATGCAGATGGACCTAGTGACTTTTATACAGAGTGAAGTCAGAAAGAGAAAAACAAATACTGTATATTAACACATATATGTGGAATCTGAAAAAAAAATGGCATAGATGATCTTACAAAGCAGAAATAGAGACATAGATGTAGAGAACAAATGTATGGACCCCAAGCAGGGAGAGGTGATGGAGTGAATTGGAAGACTGGGATTGACATATATACACTGTTGATACTACGGATAAAATATACAACTGATAAGAACCTATTGTATAGCTCAGAGAACTCTACTCGTGATCTGTGGTGACCTAAAGGGGAAGGAAATCCAAAGAAGAGGGGTTATATGTAAACATATGGCTGATTCACTTTGTTGTATGGTAGAAACTAACATAACATTGTAAAACAACTGTACTCCAATAAAATTTTCTAAAAATAAAATTCACAATAGATTTTGATGACTCACTGCAAAAAATTAAAATATATTTTATATTGATTACATGTGGAAATGAATAGTATTCTGAATATATTACAGCAAGTAAAATATATAATTAACATTAATTCCATCTATTTTTAACCTCTTTAATGTGGCTACCAAAACATTCAAATTCACACAACTGGCTCTCACCATGTAAATATTAGATGGCGTTGCTGTATTAGTTCCCAGATTTGCCCATGAATATACATGATTAAGGGCTTCCCTGGTGGTTCAGCGGTAAAGAATCTGCCTGCAATGCAGGAGACATGGGTTCGATCCCTGGGTCAGGAAGATCCTCTGGAGGAGGGCATGACAACCCACTCTAGTACTCTTGACTAGAGAATCCCATGGACAGAGGAACCTGGTGGGCTGCACAGTTCAGTTCAGTTCAGTCGTTTAGTCATTTCCGACTTTTTGCGACCCCATAAACCGCAGCAGGCCAGGACTCCCTGTCCATCACCAACTGCCAGAGCTTACTCAAACTCCATGTCCATTGAGTCGGTGATGCCGTCCAGCCATCTCATCCTCTGTCGTCCCCTTCTCCTCCTGCCGTCAATCCTTCCCAGCATCACGGTCTTTTCAAATGAGTCAGTTCTTCACATCAGGTGGCCAAAATATTGGAGTTTCAGCTTCAGCTTCAGTCCTTCCAATGAATATTCAGGACTGATTTCCTTTAGTATGGACTGGTTGGATCTCCTTGCAGTCCAAGGGACTCTCAAGAGTCTTCTCCAACACCACAGTTCAAAAGCATCAATTCTTCGATGCTCAGCTTTCTTTAGAGTCCAACTCACATACGTACATGACTACTGGAAAAAGCATTGCTTTGACTAGATGGACCTTTGTTGGCAAAGTAATGTCTCTGCTTTTTAATATGCTGTCTAGGTTGGTCATAACTTTTCTTCCAAGGAGCAAGCGTCTTTTAATTTCATGGCTGCTGTAACCATCTGCACTGATTTTGGAGCCCAAAAATATAAAGCCTCTCACTGTTTCCACTGTTTCCCCATCTATTTGCCATGAAGTGACGGGACCAGATGCCATGAACTTAGTTTTCTGAATGTTGAGTTGTAAGCCAAGTTTTTCACTTTCTTCTTTAACTTTCATCAAGAGGCTCTTTAGTTCTTCTTTGCTTTCTGCCATAAGGGTGGTGTCATCTGCATATCTGAGGTTATTGATATTTCTCCCAGCAACCTTGATTCTAGCTTGTGCTTCATCCAGCCCAGTGTTTCTCATAATGTACTCTGCATATAAGTTAAATAAGCAGGGTGACAATACACAGCCTTGACGTACTCCTTTCTCTATTTGGAACCAGTCTGTTGTTCCATGTCCAGTTCTAATTGTTGCTTTCCGACCTGCATACAGGTTTCCCAGGAGGAAGGTAAGATGGTCTGAGATTCCCATATCTTAAAGAATTTTCCAGTTTGTTGTGATCCACACAGTCAAAGGCTTTGGCATAGTCAATAAAACACAGTGGCTGCATGGCGCTGGAGCGACTGTGAGGAGGGCAGAGAAGCCCCAGTAAGACAGTAGGAGAGGCAAATTTGCCTTTAGAATCAAACCCCATACCTACCAGAGACACTCAGAGGGCTCAAACAAACCTTGTGCATACCGGGACCCAGAGACCCCATGGAGACTGAGACAGAACAGTGTTTGAGTGTCTCCTGTGAAGGTATGGGTCAGCAGTGGACTGCTGCAGAGGGCAGGTGCTCTGGGTGCAGCAGACTGGGGTATGGCATAAGCCCTCTTGGAGGAGATAGTCATTAACCCCACCATAGAGCTGCCAGAACTTACACAGGACTGGGGAAATGGACTCTTGAAGGGCACAAACAGAACATTGTGTGCACCAGGATCCAGGAGAAAGGAGCAATGACCCCACAAGAGACTGACTCACTTGCCTGTGAGTGTCCAGGAATCTCCGGTGGAGGCGTGGGTCAGCAGTGGCCTGCTGCAGGGTTGGGGGCACTGAGTGTAGCAGTGCGTGCATGGGACCTTTTGAAGGAGGTCGCCATTATCTTCATTACCTCCACCATAGTTCAAGTAACTAAGTGCTAGTCACTCAGTCATGCCCAACTCTTTGCGACCCCATGGACTACAGCCCACCAGGCTCTTCTGTTCATGAGATTTTCCAGGCAAGGATACTGGAATGGGTTGCCACTTCCTTCTCCAGGGGATCTTCCTGGCCCAGGGATTGAACCTGGGTCTCCTGCACTGCAGGCAGATTCTTTACTGAGCTACAAGGGAAGCCCCCACCACAGTTTGGTCCCAGGTAATAACAGGGAGGGTACAGAGCCTCACTCATCAACAGAAAATTGGATTAAATACTTACTGAGCGTGGCCCTGCCCATCAGGACAAGACTCAGTTTCCTCCTCAGTCAGTCTCTCCCGTAAGGGAGATTCCATAAGCTTTTTATCCTTCTCCATCAGAGGGCAGACAAACTGAAAACCACAATCACAGAAAACTAACCAATCTGATCATGGACCACAGCCTGGTCTAACTCAGTGAAAATATGAGTCATGCCCTGTAGAGCCACCCAAGACAGAGGGGTCGTGGTGGAGAGGTCTGACAAAACGTGGTCCACTGGAGAATGGAATGGCAAACCACTTCAGTATTCTTACTTTGAGAACCCCATGAACAGTATGAAAAGACAAAAAGATAGGACACTGAAAGATGAACTCCCCAGGTTGGTAGGGCTGCACAGAGTCAAACACAAATAAAGCAACTAAGCAGCAGCAGCATACATGACTAATACTTAATTCCATTTCACCTTAATGACTTTTATGAACCCAGAAAATGAGAAATCTGTAACTGATGTTTTCTACTTTATTGTACACTCCTCATAGGGTTAAGTATAGTCTCTTCTGTCTTTCTTAATTTCCTTCTCTTTCTTGTGCCAGTCTATATTCTCTAAACCAAACTGTTACCATGAGAATTCACCCAGTAAGTCATTTCTCTTCTCTCCATTCATGCACTTAATAAGAAACTATTGATTGCTCACCTGTAGGATAATCACTGTGCTTTTTAGGCCTAGGAGTACAAAGACTACTAAAGACAATATTCTTGTCTTCATGAAGCATACAGTAGAGTAAGAAAGGCAGACCACAAAATAATTACAGTCTAGTGAGATAACTTCCAAAATAGAGTTAGGTTCAAGATGCTTTGGAAGGACGAAAAAGAAGGATTCTCTCTCTCCATGTGTGAGATGGGGCAAGAAGAGTGATAAAGGCATGTGTGACCCAGGTGATAGCTGATCTGGTTCTTAAAGTAGAAGCCCACAAGTTGGAGCTTGCCAAAGCAGAGGGAATACCTTAGGATAACCATCAATGTGTGAAGGAGCCCAGCTGAGAATTCACTGCTAAAGTTTGCAGGCAAGGAGGGGGCACTTAGTAATGTTGAGATTGTGTTGTGAAATATGCCATGCTCTATTTTTCAGTCTGTATATCTTGGAGAGAGGATGGGAAGCTAACTAAAGTTATTAATTAGGGAATTTATATATTCAGGCATAAGCTTTTGAAAGACCATTCTTACAGCACGAACTGAGGAGAGAAATGCGAGAGTTGAGAGAAGTTAAGACCCAGTGTTGATCTCACTGCCTGGAAGATTTCAAATATGCTTTCTCATTCTCCAAGAGTTCATGGAAATATGCTTTCCTCTAGGAAAGCTTTCCCCGTGGGCCTAATAAGAGCAGGTAAGCCACTCTTTGTTCTCCATCCACTGCTATTTTCTGCAACTGTCCTCAGCAGGAAGTATCCACTGTAGATTCCTACTCACAATGCCCACCATTCTTCCAGTTCCTCCTGAGTTCAGTGTCTGGCAGGATGCTTGGTTTAATTGTCACTTCCTCTGAGAGAGCTTCTCTGACCACCCTTTCGTTTTTATTCTCTGTAACTGCACCTCTTTAGTTTCTTCCAAAGCACTTATCACAATTTATAACTTTACATTCATGCCTTTACATTTGTATTGTCTGTTTTCTCCAGTATCCTATGATTCCCATTAGAAAAGCGTTCCTGTTAGTCACCAATTCATCCACAGCTTGAACACTTAACAGATAATAAATATGTGTTGAGTGAATGAAGGAATGCACAGAATAAGTGACAAACAAGGGTCGTGTTTTGTTTGTTTTGTTCTGGCTGTGCTATGTGGCTTCTGGAATGTTAGTTCCCCAAACAGGGATCGAACCCCACCCTTGGCAGGGAAAGCATACAGTCCTAACATTGGACTGCCAGGGAATTCCCAAATTATGGGTTTTTAATAAATGTTTAAAAATTTATTGAAAGAATGAGTTGATTTATGGATAAGTAAATGAATGACCTATTCCACGAAATAAATGTGGATAGACTGGTATTGATATTTTATTCTATTCAGAGCCTGGTACACTAGCTCTCCAGCAATTAATCCCAGAATCTATGCTAAGAAATAATTTCAAGATAGGAGCACATACACTGGTGTTGGTAGAAACCTCCCAGGGATTCATTCTTCCAGGTGTGTTAGAACTAGAGAGTTTAGTCACTGAATACCGAAGGTGGTAATGCACCCTTCTCCCCAAGTCATTCATGGTTTGTTGGAGAAGACAGGTGTGTCTACAACTCGCACTAAACTGTGAAGCAGTGAGCTAAGGTAGCACAGGGTCACAGGGACTCCCAAATCCAGTGTTGTGATCAGGGAAGGCCAGTCCTCAGCTGATTTCTGAGGAAGGAGTAGGAGCTATTCTGTAGAGCTGACTGGGTGATTGCACCAGGCAGGCAGAGGTGAAAGTGTAGACACCAATGAGGAACAGAATATAGCATCAACAGCTTCCCAGGTCCATTCAAAAGAAAACCCCAGCCTCTTGCCTTCTTCTCCTTTGCTGTTTCTCCTTTCTGGCCAACTTGTACCCTCTCCTTTTTATTCTGAAAAAGTTACTACTTCCTCTTGTCCTCATTGTTTATTTTTATTTTGTCCTCATTGTTTCCTGATGTCTCTGCTCTCCCCAGGTAACCCGGGAAAGGGCACAGTTAACTGAGGCAGTCTGTTGTAGAAGATAAAAGCATGAAATTCAGAACTAGATTGCCTGGGTTGGGATTTTGGTGCTGCCACTTACTAGGCATACAACTTTGGAAAATTTCTTAATCTCTCCAAACCTCAGTTTCTGCTTCGGAAAAATGGGGATAAGAACATCATCTATGTCATTGTGGTGTTGGGATAACTGGATGAGTCAGTGTATAAGAGTGCCTTTCACGTAGTGAGAACCTTACACACATTAGCTCTCACTGCTGACTAGGAGGCAGAGCACTACAAAGAGAACAGTACAAAGTCAAAGAACTGCGTGACATATTCAGGCAAGAAGAAGTCATCTGATGTGACTGACTGGATCACTATGTTGAGTGGTGACAAAAAAGCATGAAAAGAAAAGTGAGTTTGGGTCAGACCATGGAGAGACTTCGGCTGGTTGGTGTCCATAGACTATTAAATACTCAGCCAAACAATAGATATTGTATTCATCTTCAATTACCCATAATTGTGCTGAATTCTATAGGGAAGATGATAGAATTATTAGACCCCATTCTCATATCATATGGAGGACAAATTTGCCACATGGTCTGGTATAAGCAGCCAAACTAGGAACGTGTATATATAAGAACTGACTTAACACACAAACAAAACTAAAACAAGCCCTAGAATGTCATCACAATACTAGTTACAAAAATACATAATGAAACACCTGAGCCAATCTTTCTCAAGTTCCAGTATCATAGACTAACAAGGACAAAAGGAACATTAGGAGAGAAACATCCAATCCCATTTTTCACTTTATAAAGGACAGAATTAAAATGCAGCGAGAAGCTTGCCCAAGGTCTCAAAATTTCTAATGGCCCAGCTGGGATCAGAATGCAGATGTGTTAATCACTAGAAGATAAAGATTATGCACAGAGAAAAGAATGAAATGAAGCCAAAATCTTCATTGAGCATCATTCTGTGTGGGTTCTCTATGCTAGTTGTGATGTCACCATTTCAGCAAAACATTGAACACTTCGAAAGATCACGAAAAATAATAAACGTATCCACATATATGAAAAAAAGTGAAAGTATTAGATATTCAGTCATGTCTGACTCTATTCGATCCCATGGACTGTAACCTGCCAGGCTCCTCTGTCCATGGAATTCTCCAGGCAAGAATACTGGAGTGGGTTGCCATTCCCTTCTCCAGGGGATCTTCCTGACCCAGAGATTGAACCCAAGCCTCCTGCATGGCAGGCAGATTCTTTACCATCTGAGCCACCAGGACTATACTTACTGAGTGATGAATGTCCACCCTTCTCTCTAAATGTTAGGAGTACTATGTTCTAAATGTGTGTCAATAATAGCTACCAAGACTTTAATACCTACCCCTGGACAGAGAGCCCAAAGTCTTTGTAACGTGTTTTGAGACATACGAAAAGGAGCATTCAACAGAGCATCAACCCTGGGATCTTAGACGGCAAGAGAAGGGAAGATCTCACTCTCTCAGGGTGGGGTGGGGAGGAGAGGAACTAGCTCAGCCCCCAGTCAGCCGTAAGAGGCTAAGGAATGCGTTTTTCCTCCCTGCTCAGACACAGCGGCAGCACAGCAGAGTGCTTACAAACATGGGCTCTAAACAGGGCTGCCAGCTTTAACAGAAACTAAACAGGGACTTCCCTGGTGGTCCAGTGGTTAAGAATCCACCTGCCAATGCAGAGGACATGGGCTCGATCCGTGGTCCGGGAAGATTCCACAAGCCACAGGGCAGCTAAGCCCGTGCACTTCAGCTATTGAAGCCTGGGCACCTGGAGCCCATGCTCTACAATACTAGAAACCACCGCAGCAAGAGAGTAGTCCCCACTTATCGCAACTAGAGAAAGCCCCTGTGCAGCAACAGAGATGCAGCACCGTCAAAAATAAACTAAAAAAAGCTTAAACAAAACTAACAACCCACATAGCACATTCAATTAAATTCAAATTTCAGATAAACAAAAAAGTTTTTTTTCTTTTTTAGCATTTGAACGTTTCCTGCAATATTTGGGACATATGTTTACTAAAAAAATTTGCTGCTTATCTGAAATTCAGAATCTCATGAATGTCCTGTATGTGAAATGGTGATCTAGTTCTGTAGTTGGACCGGCTGTTGCAAACATTGTTCTGCGGTTTATTGGCTGTGTGACATGAGACAGGTTCTTAAAATTTCAGTGCTTCTTTAAAAATATATGTAGAGGAAATATTAACAGCGTCTACTTCAAAAGTACAAAATGAGAAAATGTTTGCAACATTCTCAGGGCAGTAGTGCCTGAATCATAATATGCACTCAACAAATTACTGCTGTTGATGTTGTTGCAATAATTGGGTGAGATTAGATGGTTTCTGAGAAGAGTTAAACCTTGGGTTTCTCCCAATAGTATCTCTGAGATACTCAAACATAATTTGTGTTTGAATATCAAAGGCATAACTTCTATAAATAACATCTGAGTGTGACAAATATAGGGCAGAAAGAATTTAGTATGTGACTGAAATATTGCCCTTTTCATTTAAGAATACCTGCAAATAAAAAGGTGAGAAACACAAGAAGTAGCACTTTCCAATGAAAAGGTCTCACAGTGAAACGTAAGGTGAGTTTAAAACGATTCAGGAAACGATTTGCTAAATGGCACCTTGGCCTCTTTCCCATGGCTATGTTCTGAAGAAGTCAAAGCAAGCCCAGTATTTCTGAGCAGAATAATTAGGTCGGCCTCGTTCCCAGAGGATTAATTCAATTCCCACCAGATCATGGCAGCCACCTTTCATTTCCACGAACAGACTCCATCGTCACAGTGATTTCAATTAGAGAAGCGATGCTCTATTGACTTATGGTAGACACGAGGAGACGCAGCAGACAGATAACAAACTGGATAACAGCATTAATCTTACGGTCGTGGAATCAGAAAGATTTTTAAACGTATTATCTCTTTCCCATAGGAATAACAGAGAAGATGTTTTACCCTCCTATTGCAGGAGATTTCATCTTTATTCAAGGTGATGGGTTGATGCATAAATTGAGACTGAAGTTAAACCTCTCTCGCTTCCTGAGAGGTATTAAGTTTCTAACTGGTCTTTGGCTGGAGCTGTGTCCACCGGAAACCACTCCTCCAAATACTAGTCCTCAACAAATCTCCAGGTGAAAAGGAAACTCCAGGTGAATTGCCTGGATATTCATAAAGAAGGCAAATAGGTTGACAAAACTACACAGACAAGATAGAAACAGCTCCATGCTGTTTAACAGTTAATACCCCATGACCTTAACAAATGCAATAAAAACACGAATATTTGGAATGTCTGCTCATGTTATGTACTTGAACTTCTAATCATCTCATGCCTCTTTTCCCTTCTTGTTGTTTAAAATCTCCTTGTTTAGCAGTGATTCATCCTTGTCATCATGCCCTATTTGAGCTGGGTGACCAGGCATGGCCCACCTCTCCCTGAATGATGCATAAATCCATAGGAAACTCTAAGATTTTTCTAAGGCATCTTGGCCCAGACCCCAAATACCAGGCTGCATCTCAATGTCTGCCCTGACCTGGGATAACACCATCCAGATTTCAACCTCCTAATTACCTTGGGAAGAAGAAATAGTAAAGGAATGTAAAAAGCTATCACAAATCTAAGCATCGAGTGAATTTTTAAAAGTTCCAACCCCATCAAAAGAGACAATCAGCAGAATGAAAGGGCAAATTATGGAATGGAAGAAAGTATCTGCAAATCACGTATCTGATGAGCAGAGCAGTTATTATCCAGAATATAGAAGGAACGCCTACAACTTAAACAAAAACAAATCACATGATTAAACAATGGTGAAGGGCTTAAATAGATATTACTCTGAGGAAGATATACAAATGGTCAACAATAATCACCAATTATTATTATTATTATTATCTCATTTCATTGAGATATCATTTTACACTCAATAAGACAGTTCCTGTCATAAAATAGAAAATGACAAATGTTAGCAAGAATGTGGAGAAATTTTAACTCTTGTGTGCTGTTGGTAGGAATATAAAATTATAAAACCACCATTTAAAACAATGTGATGTTTCCACAAGAAGTTAAGCATTGAATTATCATATGATCTAACAATCCACTTCTGGGTATATTCCCAAATAATTGAATGCAGGGTCTCAAAAAGATATTTGTACACCTATGTTCATAGCACCATTATTTACAATAGCCAAAAGGTGGAAGCAAATCAAGTGTCCATCAACAAATGAATAGGTAAATATACATGCAACTGAATATTATTTAACCTTAAAAGAGTGGAAATCTTGAAAAATACTCTAACATGTATGAAACTTAAGGATATTTTACTAAGTGAAATAAGCAGTCACACACAAAAAAAACAAACACTATGGCATTCCACTTAAATGAGGTACTGATATATAGTACTCAAATTAATAGAGACAGAAAGTAGAATAGTGGTTGCAAGGGAGAATGAGGAATGGGGAGTTGTTTAATGGATACAGAGTTTCAGTTTTGTAAGATGAAAAGAGTTTTGGAACTTGGATGCACAAACAATGAGAATGGGCTTCACATGAATGAACTGCGTACTGAAAAATGGTTAAGATGATCCATCTCTACAAATGACCCAATATCATTCCTTTGATGGCTGAGTAATATTCCATTGTATAGAGGTACCACGTCTTCTTTATCCATTCATCTGTCAGTGGACATTTAGGTTGCTTTCATGTCCTGGCTATTGTAAATAGTGCTTCAGTGAACACTGGAGTGCATGTCTCTCTATGAATTACAGTTTTCTCAGGGTACATGCCCAGTAATGGGATTGCAGGGTCACACATCATACAGAGTGAGGTAAGTCAGAAAGAGAAAAACAAATATATATTAACACGTGTATGTGGAATCTAGAAAAATGGTACAGATGAATCTGTTTTCAGGGCAGGAATGGAGATGCAAATGTAGAGAACTAATGGACTTGTGGACACAGTGGGGAAAGGGGAGGGTGGGACAAATTGGGAGATTAGGACTGATGCATGCACTGCCATGTGTGAAGTGGATAGCTAGTGAGAAGCTGCTGCACAGCACAGGGAGCTCAGCCTGGTGCTCCGGGATGACTTAGAGGGATGCGTGGCGGGTAGGAGTGGGAGGGAGGCTCAAGAGGGAGGGAGTATATATACACACACACACATACATGATTCACTTTGTTGTAAAGCAGAAATTAACACAATATTATAGAGCAATTATACTCCAATAAAAATGACTAAGAGGGTAACATTTATGTGTATTTTTCCACAGTTAAACTATTTTGGGAAGGCTCAATCAAACTCATGCACCCTCCACAGAAATGACACCACCACCAAGGGCACAAAACTGGTCTTCAGGGAGAGAAATGAAAAGATTCTCATCTTTTTATGTATAAAACATAGATAAGCATAATGGTCATAGACAAATATACAGTGTATCTGTGGTTTTAAAATCCTATGGGGATGATTAGAAGTAAAAATGTCTAACAAGGCTCCTTAGGGGGCCAATAATGAAAAATACTGAGAAACTCTGCCCTAAGCTATCATCCATGTTCCAGTTACCAATTCCAAATTGCAAGAGATCTCTGCCTACCTCAGACACTTGGCCATGACCACAGTTAGAATCCTCACCTACAACCAATATTTATTGAGCACCAAGTGTCAACCATAATGCATCAGACCCAGGATTGTGCTGAAAGGAAAACTCATATTAACCAATGAGAAAGCAGTCATGTCAAGCCCTGTTAAACCAAACCTTCAATGGTCCCTAAGCACAGTACACAAGTATAAAGCCCAAGCACAACTTACCCCAATCTAATTAGACTAATTTCTCTACAGTCATATTCTATCTTTGGATGTCCTATTACCTGTGACTACAAAGCCCTACCTTCCCATGGCTTATTCTTTAACAAATGAAAAGCAATCTACTTTTTACAAGCCAGCCTAAACATTATCTTCTCAGGAAAGTCAAGTGAGTCATTCCTTCTTCTGTGGTTCTGAGCCACTGTATAAATGCACACATCCATGGGGTGTTGTACATATTTTTTAAATCATTCTGCTAATTATATGCTTACCTTTCCCATAAATGGGGCCCTTTTAAGGCAGAGAATATGTGTTATGTTCCCTATTTAAAGCACTGAGTATAATACACAGATTTATGACAGATAAATTAGTAAATGAGTGAAAGTATAAGAAGAGAAGATTATTTTTTTTTAATTTAGAGGACATGAGATTTCATAAAGGGAGCATTTCGATTTGAGTGTAATACTGTCTCAATGTCAAAAACAGGCGATTAAAAATGATTTTGAAATCCCCTCTGGGTCATCAAACTAATACTTAAGGTAAAAAAAAAATCAAAAATTACAGACATATTCAGTGAAGCAGGGAAGAAAATCACTTATTCTCTCTTCCCAGAAGCAACCGTCATTAATATCTTAGACATGTTTTCTTTTAGCCTTGTACTAAGCATTTTTCTCTCTATAATTGAGATAATATAATTTTATAATCTACCTTCCTTACTTAATGCTATATCAAAGTATTTTCATTATCATTAACTAGCATTATAAATATAATTGCTAGTGATTGCATTCTATTCCTTCACATGAATACATATCATGATTTACATAATCATTCTCATAGTACTGGATCTTTAGGTGGTTTCCAGTTTCTTGCTCTCATAAATAATGCACATATTTGTTCATAAATATTTATTACCATTTCTGATTATTTCCTTGGAATGCATTCCTAGAAATAGAAATAGTGGGTCAAATGGTATTAGAATGTGAAGACTTTTGAGAAATAAGGTCCAAATATTTCATAAAATGTTGGTTGCTATTTATGCTTCCACTAGCAATGTGAGAGGTTTATGTTTGATAGCATCTTGGCACGCACTAGATAATACCAGCATTATTATTAAATTATCTTTATCTTCTCTTTCCTTTTTTCACTGAAACAAATCTGTTACTAGGTCCAGCTGTTTCTAATTATAAAATGCTACTACATTATTTTCCCCTTTCAATTTTCAAGTTGCTGTCGTAAACCAGATTCTTAGTTATTTTACACAAACAGATGTACCAAAATCTCTCATGCAAGTGTATCCCACTCATATCCAGGCTGATACAAACTTCAAGGTTAACTTCAACCTAGTCTTCAAAGTCTCTTTGCCTCTATAGTCAATATCATATTAACTCAAGTTCAATTGTTCTTTGATCCAAATGAATTGTTTGTTTTCTCAGGGCAAGAACCATTCACATAATGATTGTTTCTACAAACATCTGATGAGCATCTCTGATGTATAAGACACTACACTTAACACCAGAGCTACAAAGAGAAGAAACACAGTCCAGGCATCTGAAGATCAAGAGGAAAAGAGGAAGAGTAAGTGAACAGACAATAAAAACACAGACCAGTGGATGCTTTGGAAGTAAGAATCACAGTGGTAGAAAGGAGTGGAAACTATTATGATCTAGACTTTACAGAAAAAGCAACATCTAGCCACAAATCTTTCCGTTTCAGGTAAGAAATGAGTGAGGCAAAGCCATCTGTTATGAACTTCATATGTGTGTCCACCCTCCTCAATTCTTACCTTGAAATCCTAGCCCTCAATGTGACAGAATCAGGAGGCAGGGCCTTTGAGAGTTAATTAGGGCATGAGGGTGGAGCCCTTATGAACAAGATTAGTGCCCTTAGAAGAAAAGACCTTGCATCTTGGTGCTCTGTCTGCTATGTGAGAACAGAGCAAGAAAGCTGCCATCTGTAAACCAGGCTGAGGGGTCTCCCCAAGAACCCAGTCATGCTGTCACCTGATCAGGAGTATTGCAGACTCCAGACTAAGAAACAAATAGTTGTTAATAAAGTCACTCAGTTTATGGTATTCTGTTACAGCAGCCAGAACTACGAAGATACCATTCCACACAGAGGCACAAGCAGGTGTAAAGACACAGAGGTAAGAGAGAGGAAAATGTGAGAAGACAAGCCATAGAGTGAGGAAAAGCGTCTGCACAACATTCACTTTACAAATGATTAAAGGACATTAAGGAAAACCAAATAAAGTCTGGTCTTTAGTTAAATAATAATGTGTCTTTTTAAATTTATTTTTATTTTTTGTTGTTTTAATTTTTACAATGTTGTATTAGTTTTTGCTGTACAATGGCATGAAGAAGCTATACATATACATATATCCCCTCCCTTCTGAGCCTCCTTCCTATGCCCCCATCCCATCTCTCCAGGTCATCACAGCACCGAGCTGAGCTCGCTGTGGTATGCCGCAGCTTCCCACTAGCTGTCTATTTCACACATGGTCATGCATACCTCAGTGCTACTCTTCCAGCTCGTCCCACCCTCCCCCTTCCCCCACATGGTCAAATGTCTGTTCTCTATATCTGTGTCTCTGTTCCTGCCCTGCAACAAGGTTCATCTGTATCTTTTTTCTAAATTCCACATATACACGTTAATATATGATATTGTTTTCCTCTTTCTGACTTACTTCACTCTGTATGACAGACTCTAGGTTCATCCAACTCACTACAATTGACTCAATTTCATTCCCTTTCATGGTTAAGTAATATTCTATTGTGTGTGTGTGTACATACACATCACAAAAAATGATGTGTCAATCAATACTGCCTTATTAATTGTAGTAAAGGTACCACAAAATGTAAGAAATAATTAAAGACCCAAATGTGAAAAGTATACTTTTAAAACTTTTGTAAGAAAACACAGGATAATTTGTATATGAAGAAAGAATTTCCTGAACAAGACATTAAAAACATGTCATACAACCTAGAGGGGTGGGATGGGGTAGGAGGTGGGAGGGAGGTTCAAAAGGGAGGGGACATACATATACCCATGGCTGATTCATACTGATGTACAGCAGAGACCAACACAATATTGTAAATTAATTCTCTTTCAGTAGAAAATAAAATTAAAAAAAATACAAGTCATAAAAGAAAAAGTTGCTAAAATTGTTACATCAAAATTTTAAAATTTTCAGTAAATGTGTATACAAATATATATTTTTTCAAAGATAAACAATTTGGTCAGGCTGAAAATGTGCATGTTGATAATCTGGACATTTCACATTTAGGGATGTAACCTACAAAAATTCTCATACATCAACCAAAGAAGATACATAATGTACACTCATGTTTGATTCATGTTGATGTATGGCAGAACCCACAATATTGTAAAGTAATTAGCCTCTAACTAAAATAAAGTAATTAATTTTAAAAAAGAGAAACTTGTTCATTGTAGCACCAATTGTACCAACAAAAGAAAATAAAAGAGGAAAAAAGAAAACAAAAGCCATCAACAGAGGAACATACATACTGTGACTTTTCAAATAGAACGCAATAGCTATTACAAAAGGAACCATGGATCTATATGTATTAGCAGAAACAATAAAAGATAAAGGAAAAATACAAGTGGTATATACAGTTTGATATCATATATATATATCTTTAACACATATATATGTATATACATAATACTATCAAATGTTATGTGTAAATACCTGCATGTATAATAAATATTTTTAAAAGCATAAATTAGAAGAATGAACAACTGTGTGACTTCTTGCCTCTGATTAAGGAGGGAAGAAAGAGAAAGGAAATAGAGCAACTAAAAGTCATTTCAACTAAATTCATATTCTTCTTTGTCAAAGCCTGAAACATGCATAAAAATGTGAAGATTTGTTAATAACAGAGTGGCAAGTACATGAATGTTTATTATATGATACTATAACTTTCTGCATATTCAAATCTTTTATATTGAAAAAAGTCATTTTAGTAATCCAGTGACAGAGGAAGGTGGCATTGGGGGTAGGGCAATGTTAACCAGGAGAAGCCAGCTGATCAACAATCCTGACTTTAACGCAGAAGTTAAGAGAGAGGAGGCATTGAAAGGGTGTGTCCTGGATTTCTGGTACAGGAGAGTAGGTAGGAGGAGGTGCTACTCACTGAGAGAGAACTGGAGGAAATGAAAGAAGTTTGATGTGATGAGAATCTTCTCTTGTACTGGTCATCATGTGAGGTATGTTAGAAACACTCAGTAAATGTTTTCTTGACTGATTAAAAAGGAAATACTCAGGAAGCTGGCACAAAGATGTTCTCTTTCAAAGACCACATCCTCCTCCTTCCTGGGTATTTGGGTACATTAGGTCTATGTACTCATCACAGGCTAAGTCAACTAGGTAGACAAAAACAGGGGAGCATCCTCACATAATCTAATACAGATATATAGACAAAGGAATCCGAGTGAATCTTATTCTGAACTTCAACAACACCCTGGAGAACATAGCTACTACATTTCAAGTGGCAGAATACAGTTCCACTTTTTAAAAAAATCAATAAGATTCTCTGGAGGAAAGCAGTAAATGACTCCCTTTTAAGAATTTTATCACTAGCTTTCCCATTATACAGGCACAATCTATAAAATCATAGCCAAAGATAATAGAGCTGAAAAGAAAGTCAGCAACAGTACAGAACAAAAGCTTTTCTCATACGTGACACATCTGAGACATTTGCCACTTGTTAGAAGTCCCTTCAAATCTAACCCAGCTTTCTAAAGAGCCTTGGTGACCAAAATGACCCCACCCTTGTTTCTCTTTGTCCACTGCTAGGCACCAAGCAGCGATGAATAGCACAATGTATACCACCTGGGGGCTTCCCAGGTGACTCGGTGGCAAAGAACTCGTCAGCCAATGCAGGAGACACGCGAGACATGAGTTCAACCCCTGGGTCGGGAAGATCCCCTGGAGGAGGAAATGGCAACCCACTCCAGTATTCTTGCCTGAAAAATCCCATGGACAGAGGAGCCTGGCGGGCTATAATCCATGGGGTCACACAGAGTGGGACACAAACGAGCATAAGCACACATATCACAGCAGTTTGGACTTTTTTTGTTTTCATGCTCTTTTTAAAACCTTTTATTTTATACTGGAGCATAGTTCATAAACAATGTTGTATTCGTTTCAGGTGTACAGCAAAGTGATTTAGTTATCCATGTACCTATATGTATCCTTTTTTGAATTCTTTTCCCATTTGGGTGGCTTCATAATATTGAGCTGAGTTCCCTGTGCTATGCAGTAGGTCCTTACTGGTTATCCATTTGTAATGAATCATTAGACTACTTGGGAATAAGAGGTAGTGCTGGATTAGGGAGTGGACCAGCCAAGCAGCTACTTGGTATCTGTAATCTACAATGGATTTTAAAACAAAGCTGGAGTAAATCAGAAATGTGTCACCCATTGGATTATATCTGTTCACTCAAATCTTATATAACAAGCAAAAGGGAAATAGTCCCCACTGCCTTAGAGGGAGATGACATATCTAAACAGAGATTCAAAATACACCTCAACAGCCTCAGTCTCTGTCCCCTACAAAGTTCATTGAACACATGTGTAAATTACAGTGTGCAGCTCTGGCCTCACCACTAACCCCTTGACTAGCCAACTGAGCACTACATGGTATCAGCAAATTATCTACAATCTCCAACCCAAGTGATGCACAACTTCATTGTATTAGCTAAGACCCAACAGGATGAGATGGTTGGATGGCATCACTGACTCAATGGACCTGAGTTTGAGCAAAGTCAGGGAGATAGTGAAGGACAGGGGAGCATGGCGTGCTGCAGTTCATGGGGTCACAAAGAGTTGGACACGACTTAGTCACTGAAAAAAAATGAAGGGGTATGTCTTTATCAGAGTATCTACAATATAAACTCTTTAAAGAGCTTCCCAGGTGGATCAGTGGTAAAGAATCTGCCTGCCAAGCAGGAGATGTGGGTTCAATCCCTGGGTCTAGAAGATTCCCTGGAGAAGGAAATGACAACCCACTCTGGTATTCTTGACTGGGAAATCCAATGGACAGAGAAACCTAGCAGGCTACAGTCCATGGGGTCACAAAAGAGTTGGATACAACTTAGTGACTGAACAAAAACTCTTTAAATATGACAACCAGGTGGTCTTGCCCAGGAAATTATAATCCCAAAACATTGCAAATAAGTAAAAATATTTTGCATCTGGATATTTAACTTGTATTATAACCAGATCCACAGGTGATTCTCAGAGAAGGTGATGGCACACCACTCCAGTACTCTTGCCTGGAAAATCCCATGGATGGAGGAGCCTGGTAGGCTGCAGTCCATGGGGTCGTGAAGAGTCGGACATGACTGAATGACTTCACTTTCACTTTTCACTTTTGTGCATTGGAGAAGATTTCCTTCTCCACCCACCCCAGTGTTCTTGCCTGGAGAATCCCGGGGACGGGGGAGCCTGGTGGGCTGTCGTCTATAGGGTCTCACAGAGTTGGACACGACTGAAGCGACTTAGCAGCAGCAGCACAGGTGATTTTCATACATTTCAGCTTTCAAGAACCACTGTTTCACACTACACCTAAATAACTCCCCATCTCTCACGAGTCTGAAATGAGCATCCCACATTTTTGTCCCTATTGCCACTCACAAGCCCCTTATCACACATGCATGGCACTGTGTTGAAATGGTGTGATTAAAAGTCTCCCTTTCATTTCTGGATGTACGATCTTCAAGGCAAAATGGTGCCTTGCACCCTCACCACTATAATCATTGGTATCTAATAGTGCCTGGCACAGAAAGTTTTCCCTAAATATTTAGCAACCCCACAGGATTGTGAGCCTCTCAAGGTCAAGAATCACATATGAGTATTTGTGCATCTTTAAAAGCTACAAGGTTCTGGCATATAAGGATTGCTCAATTTATGTTGATCTCCTGATCGCTCTTCTCTACTATCCTAATTATTGTAATCAGATGGTATCTGATCTTTTAAGAATGTTAGACATTAGCTGAGACTTGCTTTTAGTTTGTATTTTTGTCATCACTATTTCATACAGTTTTGAATATTAATTGTCATGATTTAAAGGAACTGTATCCATTTGGTTTGCACTGAGTGCCTTCTTCATCTACACATTCATTTATTTTTTCAATCATGCATTTATCCAACAACTTTTCACTGACTTCTTTGCACTGTGTTGGCCCAAGAGTACTCATTCAATATTTGTTTAATTGAACTAATTAGCTACCTTTGATCAATATTGATGATTTGGGTCCCTGAGATTCACTGGTAAAATAATCACACTGTGAAATAAAAATTATAAAGTCATCAAACATTAGAGCTGCCAGATGCCTTTAGAGATTATTTCCTCTAACCCCCATTTCTAGCAGATGAAGAGGCTGAGCATCAGAGAGGAAGGGGGACATGCTTGGCTACATTACAAAATGTTTTATGTAGCTTTTCCTGTAGGGATCTACATTATCTGTCTGATATGCTTGCATTGATCACAAGCCAGGTTGTTGACAGATCCCCACTTAACTTGGGCACAGAATCAAATAATTTAAAATATAACCCCAAAGTCCCCATATAATAGTTAGATGTCTTCTAAAGCTTGCAGCTGACAATGTACTCATATTGCTGATCCTAAGAGAAATCTGGAATGACTGGGATGGACCACCACATATAAATATTCATGATACAAACACATCAAGCCTTGAACAAGAACATATGTGAATAATTAACAAGGTAGTGATTTGTAGTATCATCATAATAGATAACCTGGCTCCTAATAAGAGGCTAACTGAAGCTGTTTTTCCTTTCACAAGGCAACAGGAAATTCAAGACAGTAAATTTAGTATTTGTTTTCACTTTTGTGATATAGTTTTAAAAGTGGAATCTTCAAGAAACAGTTTTTCTTCTTAAGTTGTTATTATTGCTAAAGTGAAAGTCGCTCAGTTGTGTCTGACTCTTTGCAACCCCATGGACTATATATACAGTCCATGGAATTCTCTAGGCCAGAATACTGGTGTGGGTAGCCTTTCTCTTCTCCAGGGGATCTTCCCAAACCAGGGATCAAACCCAGGTCTCCAGTTGAGTGGGCAGATTCTTTACCAGCTGAGCCACAAGGGAAGCCCCATTATTGCTAAAGCTATATTTAATATGATACATTCTAAACTTTTAGAGAAAGTGACACAAAGGTGTAACTATGGAGTTTATCCACTGCTGCTGCTGCTGCTAAGTCACTTCAGTCGTGTCCGACTCTGTGCGACCCCATAGACGGCAGCCCACCAGGCACCCCGGTCCCTGGGATTCTCCAGGCAAGGACACTGGAGTGGGTTGCCATTTCCTTCTCCAATGCATGATAGTGGAAAGTGAAAAGTGAAAGTGAAGCTGTTCGGTCGTGTCCGACTCTGTGCGACCCCGAAGACGGGATTTTCCAGGCAAGAGTACTGGAGTGGGTTGCCATTGCCTTCTCCGGTTTATCCACTACTTTCTGCTATTAATATTTTTCTTTTCCTTCTTTCCCACCGTGTATCTAAGGAAAAGTAACATGGACTCTTGGCGACTACTTGATTCAGTATTGAAACATCAGGGTTATTTTCAGTTTACCTCTGTGATTTCACCTGACATTTTCATTTCAGTCTCCCATCTGTAGGCTGTGGTCTGTATCTTCACCATTAGGCAGGAAGCAAGGAGAGGCAGCAAAGGCGAGAGAGAGAGACAGATGGACAGAGAGACTCAGTATTCCTCCCTTGGCTGCTTTTCCTTAAGAACAAAAATTCCCTCCGCCTTTTCCATTTTACAAAGAAGAAATTCCGAGAAACAGTTTCACGTGCATCCTATAAAGGTATGGTCCAATATCTCTATCTCTCCCCATACTTCTCAGAAAAAAAGTCTCCTTTTTTCCTCTTACAAGAAAATCATGACTTTGGAAAGCCTTTTGAAACCATCAACTTTTAAAGCTCTCAACTTTTAAAGCTAAATGCATGTCTACCCTATGACCCTGCAGTTCCATGCCTTTGGATAGATAAATGAATATATTTTTCTGCCAAATGAGAAGGATAAGGATTTCATGGCAGTTTTATTCACAATAGTTAAAACCTAGCACAATCCAAATGCCTGTCTAGAATGGATAAATTGCAGAATATAAATAAAGTGGAATACTATGCAACAAAAAAGACAATGCCTGTTACCAGAAATATCACAGTTGAATCTCACACACATAGCAATGCATGAAAGAAGCTAGATACAAAATAGTAAACACTATATAAATTAATTATATGAAATTCACAAACTGGAGAAAGTAAACAGTGATGATGAAAGTCAGAACATTGGTTACCTGATCTTGGGGTGAGAGAGCCATGAGGGATTCCTCTGGGGTGTTGAAAATATTATATACATTATGTAATAAATAAATATACACATATATATATTTACATATACATGTGAAAATCCATTGATTTGTACACTTAAGATTTGTGTATGTATCTATACCTCAATAAACACTTTGTTGAAATGATAATTGGCCCTTTCCTTCCAGCAGTGGGAAATTTCTGAAATTGTGTATACAGTGGTGTTTCTAGATGGTAGTCACTACCATCCGCTTTGGGTTATCCACATTTTTTTCATAGGGGGATTCCTCTTAGGAAAGCGTGTATCCTGACCACAACTAAATATTTTGAAATAAAAATTTAAAAGCAATTTAACAAAACATTTTAACAAAGCATCATTTTCATTATACATGCAAATTCAGGGCAGATGTGTTCAGAAGAATAACCCAAGTCCACCCACCCCTAGAAGAAAATTAAAACTGAATATGAATTTCTGAAACATTGTAATGATTTCCCGCCTTGGCTTCTAGTCAAGTCTGGCAACAGGAATACAGAAATGCCGTGAGAAAGTCCTCTCAGGGTACACATGACTGGAGTTATCAAAGTGCTGGTTGACTGGAGAAATCTGACTCAGTTTTGAAGTCTAGGAGTGCCATTTAGGAGAGAAAGATGAAGCTCATTTTGGGAGTGACCCATTCTATCCTTTTTTTAAGTGGGAAAATTACTGCATTTTGAAGCAGTATATTTATGTTCAGTCCTTGAACTAGGAATTACTAACAATTTAATTTTGAACAAGTCACTTTATATCTCTAGCTACACAATTTTCTCTTCTGCAGAACAGAACGTTTACCTCTAAAGGGTACCCTGTGAGGTTCTTTAAAACTGTGCCTCATATATATTACAGGAGAGTTATACCTCATTTAACACCTTTACTATCAGCAGCATTATGAAGTAAGGCTTATAGACATTAAGCAACTTTCCCACTAAGGCAAAATGCTTTTGGCTTGGGGACCCCACTTAGAGTCCTCACTGTCTGACTCCCAGCTTCTGTGGCATGCTTTTTCTAATTTGACTGGTTGGCTTTCTTAGTGTTGTTTCTAGACTAAAATACTTGGGAAGAGGCTTATCAATCACGCAAGTTAGTCATGGCAGGCTTTTCCCAAATAAACTGTGTCATCATTTTTTTACAGTCTATCATGATGAAAGGGCTTCCCTGGTGGCTCAGACAGTAAAGAATCTGCCTGCAATGCGGGAGACCTGGGTTTGATCCCTGGGTTGAGGAGATCCCCTGGAGGAGAGCACGGCAACCCACTCCAGTATTCTTGCCTGGAGAATCCCCATGGACAGAGGAGCCTGGCGGGCTACAGTCCATGGGGTTGCAAAGAGTTGGACTCGACTGAATGACTAATCAGAGCACAGCATCATGATGAAAACTTTGTGACTTTATCTTGTCACAAATCAAATGGAACAAAAAGAGATCTTTTATAATTCACACAACAGTTTTTTTATCTTGCTGCCCTAACTTGTCCCTCCTTGAGAGAAGAGAATGTTGGAGGTGGGTTAATGGGCACGATCCCTGACTTCAACCTGACTTACTGCTCTCAGATACCTGTTCACGGTACATCTTGGTAACCAGGCAGTTCACACCTGGTTTCAACCAGCAGCTTACCCCTGACTGTTAATTGGCTCTCTGCTCTTGACATTGGAAACTAATAGAACCACATTCTAGAAACCAGCTTCCAATTCCCAACACCCACTCCCCTTCAGACTCTACTCTCCAGCCATCCTGGCCATTT
The DNA here is from genome assembly GCA_024291935.2 of Okapia johnstoni. Lineage (NCBI taxonomy): Eukaryota > Metazoa > Chordata > Mammalia > Artiodactyla > Giraffidae > Okapia > Okapia johnstoni. The sequence goes on from CM044309.1 coordinate 63,524,200, forward strand.
TTTCACACATAGCCTCCCAGTGTGCTCAAGAGGTGTCAGAAGCCTGCTGTGTATTGAAAACCTTATTTAGAAACAATGCCCAAAGGAACTAGAACATTGCTAGCCTGGCCAGTCTTCCCTCAACTCTACATCAGTCTTTCTCAAAAAAGCTGTAGTTCACTGGTTCCCCAGACAGACCTGGGGCAGTCTAATCAGGTTCCATTGTCTCACAGTCTATTTGCAATTGAAAATGCTTCTTCAGAGCATCATAAGGAGAGCATCATACATTCCTGAAGTTGCAAAGACTCTACATGATGGTCACTCAAAGGATATTTGCAATCTCATCTGTCCAAATAAGAACCACAGAACTCTGTATAAGTCTGTGTATGATGACTAAAGCCATAGTTTATAGAAATGGGTAGATGGTTCAGATGGTACAGAATCTGCCTCCAGTATGGGAGACCCAGTTTCAATTCCTGGGTGGGGAAGATTCTCTGGAGAAGGGTATTGAGCATGTTTTCAGGTGCTTATTGACCATTTGTACATCTCCTTTGGAGAAATGTCTATTAAGGCCTTTTTTGGGGGAGTGGGGGAGCTTCTGTGGTAACAGACAGTAAAGAATCTGCTTGCAATGCAGGAGACCTGGGTTCAATCCCTGGGTCAGGAAGATTCCCTGGAGAAGAAAATGGCAACCCACTCCAATATGCTTGCCTGGGAAAAAACTATGAACAGAGGAGCCTTTCAGGCTACAGTTCATGGGGACAAAGAGTGAGCAACTAACACTTTCACTTTCAGCCATGTATAATTTGGATGCATATTGATATTAACAAAACTTTTTTTTTTTTGAATAGCATAAGGAGAAATTTCAGGTTCTCATTATTAAAAAGGGAAGGGCTGGTCTACATAATAGGAGCTCCTGCCCACTTAGAAATAGAGAGGAAAAGCTTATGACCTTCTCTTCCCCCATCACTCATGCCTCTGTCCCAGGAAGATTAATGGCCAGGGGAACAATTGGCTCAGCCTCTTTTCTCTGTGACTGCTATCTTATGATAAGGTCACAGGAGCAGGAATTCTTTGCCCTGTGCCAGGTGGACAAAGTAAGTCCAAGAGAAAATACTGGGAGCCCATTTTGTTCTTGAGCCCAAGCCATATATCCCAATGTACATTTGCCAACCACAAGTTTATGAAAATATTTTGTGCATGGATATTGAACACGAGCTTCCCTGGTGGCTCAGTGGTGGGAAGATATCCTGGAGTAGGAAGTGGCAACCCACTCTAGTGTTCTTGTTCAGAATACTGTATTTTCAATACACACGTGAATTGAAAATATATCCCGGCTATTCAACAAGTTCAGATAATGCTGGAGAACAAAGAAAACTACTCCTACCACTTGCCTTAAGAGCTAAAACACTATCCATACAATGCAGTTCTTTGTATATTCTGTCTTGTTTCCATTTTTCTCCTACACATTTCCCACTGCAGAGAGAACCGCCACTGAACTTTGTGTTTATCATTTCCCTGAATGTTTTTTATATTTATACCACTTACATATTCTTTAACAATACCAACATTTGTTTTGCTCGTTTATAAACTTTGTATATGAATAGTATCATATTCACATCTTTTTATAAAAAGTTCCTATTTTCTTAACTTGAGTAAAATATTTTACTCAGTAGTATGTTGTCAGGGTTTAACTCATGTTGATAGATGTATTGCTAGCGCATTCATCCTAACTGATTATAGTATTCCCAAGGATTAAGATACTGTATATATGTGGTGATGGATATGTAGGTAGTTTCCCATATTTCATTATTACAGACACACTACTATGAGTATGCTGTGATACGTTTCCTTATAAACACATGGGAGAGCTTCTCTAGGGTACGTATCTCAGAGGAGAATTATTGCCTCCTAAGGTAAGTGCATTTTTACTGTTACTATATATTGCTAAAGCTGATATTCGGATCTCTGATTCTTAGTTACTGCAGATCCCATAGGAGAGTAGAGATGATTAATGATTCCTCCTCCCTCCACCTAAGGTAATCTTTCTTTCTCCTCTTTCTCATAAATACTTAATCATTTTCTAAGACTCCGCTAAGTTCCTCTCTTCTGTGAGAGCTTCCCTGAACCCCACAGGTAGAGTGATCCCTCCCTCATTTGAGTTTTCATGGATGACACTTTCTTATGAGACAGGCCAATTACCAAACCCTATCTATGTAGCTACACAAATTTCACAAAAACTATAATCTCTAGAAGAGCAGGCTCTAAACCACCATACTGTAGAGACATTATGTCCTTTAACTCAGGGGCCCCAAAGTCCAAGATTTAATGCCCAATGATCTGAGGTGGAGCTGATGTAATAAAAACAGAAATAAAATACACAATAAATGTAATATACTTGAATCACCCTGAAATCCACACCCACTGCCAAGTCCACGGAAAAGCTGTCTTCCTCAAAGCTGGTCCCTAGTGACAAAAAGGTTGGGGACCACTGCTTTAACTGATTCCTAATCACCCAAAACACCAACAACTAGAAGGATTACCCCATAGTGACATCCTTGGCATTACCCTTGATCCATCATAGCCACTTTTATAGAAGTTGCAAAGGAAACCAATTTTATGAACTCTAACACCTATAAGCACACAGATAACATGGTCCAGACCCTTGCCATCTACTTGACCAGAGAAGGTACATGTGAGAAATTATTATAAGAAAAATCTTTGTGCAGAATGACAAAATTGTGGGGCTTTGAAAGTTGAGAGGGCTTAGAGGTGATATCAGCAAGATCTCATTTTGATAAATAAGAAATTGTCTTTTGAGGTGATGCTTCACCTGAGATAACACAGCCAATTAGTAGCAAAGTCAGAGCTCATAGTAACTCATTTTCTTTAAATCAGCAAATATTTATAGAACACACAACCATACCACCTATCTCTATATATGTTAATTAATGTAAACCTGAAGAATTCAGCTTGATTAAAACCATTTTCTTGCAATCTCCTGATGTGGAATCTCATTGGAAAGATCAGCCATTTAAATAGAAATCTTACCAAAGGGGGCTTCCCTTCTTTCCACATAGACTGGCCCATTAGGGCTGCCCTAAGTTAGTGAGTGGACTGAGGGGAGAGGTCTCAGTTTTGAATGAAGACTTAAGTATTAATTTGCAGATCATGTCCATTATTCATTGAGTATTTCTGACTCATCTGTTCTTGATATACAAGATGATTGATTTTCTATTATCCAAGAATGCATAAAAAAGATGCAATCTGTCACAATATTCTACTTCTTACCTGTGTAATTGCCCCCAATAATTAAATAATAAAGTTAGAGTTGAGCACGACATGGAAGCTGTGTTTTTATTACATTACATGAGTCCTGGTTGTTAAATATACCAGTTACAAATTTTACTAAGTGACAGGTATTTTAAATGATTTCATTTAATTCTTATCATGGCCCCATAAGTTGGATATTAATACACTCACTTTTCAGAAATGGCTCAGAAGTCAAGTCACTGACCTAATTACATACAGTATTCAGTGAGTAAAAAAATTCTTCTACTCCCACCCACCCCACCAAAAAAAAAAAAAAAAAAAGAAGAGCATCCTCGTGTCTCCAAAGGCCATTCTCCTTCTGTTGTATCACGGTGTCAGATGATACAGGCAAATGGCAAGATGAAATTACAAAATAAGTAGCACAATTTTAATAGGTATAACCTGAAAGGCAGGCCTCATATTAGTGTCAAATCCAAAAGAAAACCTATACCCCTCCAAAAAAAAGTCTTGGGAAGAACTATAAGTATTGATTAACATCACTTAAGGCACCAAAGAGAAATCGCATTCATAACACATAATATTTCTTAGAATCTTTATTTTCTTCTAATTTCTCATATAGTCAGCTGCCTACAATCTTTCATCTCTACTCTCAAAAACATTCAAAACTCTCTTTCTAAACTCAAGGAGTTTACTGACTTTTCTCTCTAAATTCCCTTGCTAGCCTACCAGATCAATGGTTTCATGAAAGGAGAAATTCCTTACTCTTCATAATAACAATAAAGGAGACATTTCTCCCATCCCGTATCCTGTCTACCTGACCCTCATGACCACAATCAACTTGTTGAGAAGTGTAAGAGATGACAGGAAAGAGGAGAAGGCCATGAAGACTACAGGTTATTATGTTTTATAGTACACATATAGGTTTACAGAATGGGTATCTCCATTTTATTGGAGTAACTGAAGGACTTCAAATAAGAATAGCAATTATATCAGGCCTTAAAACAAGGGCTGTGTTGAGGTATTTATAATACTAGCACATCAACATTATACCTACTCTTTTTCAAAATAATACAAAGTTAAAGCCAAATTCAAGTATTCTCCACCATGAAACATTTTCTCCTACCTTTCAAAGGTATTTCCTGAGAAGAGCAGCCATCCCTAAATGCAAACTCTAGGAAACCTATAATCAGTTTCTCTCTCTCTCTCTAATTGAGCACTTTCTTTCCTTAGATTTTGGAAGAAGCATGAAAATGATTTACTGATTTAGGAACTGGGTGGAGCAGACCACAAAAGGACAAATCAGAAACATCTGGAATGAACTAGCCGAGGGAGAGGGATTGAGAGAGAGAGAGAGAAGTAGGGCTTTCAAATGAAACAAAGTACAGATGATTTGGCCAGATTTAAGCCAAGCCAAACACTCACATTAAACATTGCACTTGGGTCTGGTTCAATAGCGGGAGCCGGCGAGAGGGAGCGTCAGCCAGCATTGCATCAGACGCACATTGTGGATGGAGGAAATGAGTTTAGTCAAGCCAGCTGTGACTTCAAAGGGGCTGCTCTCCCAGAGAACAGTGGGAAAGGGTTCCCTCTTCAGTGAAGACTGTAAAGTTCAGCCAAAGCCAGTCCAAAGGGAATGAACTTACAGGAGGAGAAAATTACATTCAAAGTATGAGAAAGAATACTTTCCTTCCGTGAAGTAGCTTGAGAGAAAATGAAGACACATGGCGAGGAAGAGGGGTGACAAGAAAAGATTCAGACGCTCATTTGAGGACTGGAGTCCTATGTGCGGATTGCGAAATGGAGTGGTTTGTGTACGGATAACATTGCTTTTCGGTTCAGGCACCTCGTTGTATGAATCATGTTTTCAAATCTCTGGGAGGAGAGGCCAATGGATCCCTCCCCCAAGTGACTCCCAAAGATAGTCTCTCCCTCTTTGTACTTCTAGAAAACCACATATTTCTTTCCAATTGTTTATTCAACCCGAGTTTACTGAGAGACAAACAGTGGGCTAGACCCTGGAAATACAAAGACAAACAAGACAGTCCTAGTTCAGGAGTTCACAGTCCCAAGGAAAACTAGACACATAAATAGAGGATTATGGTTTGGAGCAATAAATCTTATACTAGAGCAATGATTCCCAAAGTGTGATACCTGACCGGCATCGGTATTACCTGGGAAGAAGTTAGAAATGCAAATTTGTGGGGCCCCCACCCAAACATTTCCTTTCCATTTCTTTTCAATCCTAAAGGAAGTCAACCCTGAATATTCATTGGAAGGACTGATGCTGAAGGTGAAGCTCTAATACTTTGCCCACCTGATGACTCATTAAAAAAGACCCTGATGCTAGGAAAGATTGAAAACAGGAGGAGAAGGGGATGACAGAGGATGAGATGGTTGGATGGCATCGCCAACTCAATGGACATGAGTTTGAGAAAATTCTGAGAGATAGTGAAAGAAGGGAAGCCTGGCGTGCTGCTGTCCATGGGGTCACAAAGAGTTGGACATGACTGAGTGACTCAACAACAACACCCAAACATACTGAATCAGAAAGCCCAGGTTGGTTTGACAAACTCCTGGGGTGATTCAGATAATCTTGAGAGCTTCTGCCACCTGTAGGTCACTTCTCAGTCCCTTCCAGGCTAGGTTCTAAATAGACCGCTCTCTGGTATTTCACAAGAATGAGCCCCAGGTATATGTCTTGTCTAAGTAAACTATAAGAACTTTAAGGGCAGGAGTTGATTTTCCTTTTATGAATTCTTTCCTTTCTCCTCCTACTTTCAGAAATTACCCAATACTTAGAAGATCCGGGCATTGAAATTTAGATATTTAATTTAATAGAAATTTAATTCAGAACTTAGGTGGGGCGAGGGTTTAACATTCACAAGGAGAAATGGGCACACCTATACCTACAAGTTTTCATAACTCTCATTGGTGGGAGGAGAACATAAATGCTATCTCTCCCAAGCACTCACCTGATGCTCGAGGCCTCTTGGTGATACCTCCTTGCCAAGCATTTGTTCTTCTTATGCTTGAGCACCTCCCTTGGTCTCACTATCTCAGGCTGCAGTTTCCTTTCTTTCAGACAGCTCTGGTAGAAGGAGCTAGCTTCTTCTGGGCTGAAATCTATCATCATTTAAATTCCATTTGTTAGTTATAGTCCTACCCCTTGGGAATCCATAGCAAAGATACTTACATATTAATGTGACATTTTTCAAGTATTTGAAGATAGTAATTATGTAGCATATGACATAGGTTAAACTCACAGTCTCTGGAAGCAGCCTGCCTGCATTTAAATTCTTGTTCTGTTACTTATGAGCTCTGTGACCTTGAGAGAATTATTTACTATCTCTGCTGCTTTGTGTATGTGTGTGTGAGTGTGTGTGTGTGTATATATAATGACATTATATAAAAAGACTTTTATAAGGAGTACATGAATTAATATATGTAAATGTTCCCAGAACACAGTAAAGTGCTTTAAAAGTTTTAGCTATTATTAATCATCATCATTATCATAGAGAGCTTGTCAGATACCTGACATAGGCCATCTTTCTAATTCTATAGTCAGGCATTAGGTGAGCCTGTTCATTCCTTTGGGTTCAAACACTATCAATACACTTGTGAAATATCTCTTCATTCTCCTTCTGAGCACATAGCTAAATGTAAGTGGCTCATTTTGGATGCATGGATTGTTCTAGTCACTATAATTTGGATAGAAATGATGAGCACTACTTCTAGACCTAACCCCTAAAATCATCCTGAGAAATCCTCCATTCTCTTAGCCCATCAGCTAGTTAAAGGCACAGGAAGCAGCCAAGGACTCCAAGAAGGTTGTGGGCAGTAGTAGAGCCTCACATTGGAAGAAGTCTATGTTCCTGAGTCAACACTTAGAGGAGAACTGCCTAGGAAAACCACCAGACTGGAGCATCCACACTGGGCTTTGTGTGAGTGAAAATAAACATTGGTTGCATCAAACCTTTGAGATTCTGTAGCCCATCACGACTACTACATTGACTCCCTAATTTATCTCTTGTTCAGCTTTTGCTTCTAAGCTTCAGAACTCTCTATTTTGCTTTCTATTCAGTCTTTCTACATGAACTTTCAAATAGGGTAATAAGTAAACTCAAGGCTTCTAAGGTCAGACCATTTGTGTTGAAAAGCCAGTCCTACCAGATACCAAGCTATACAACCATGAGTGAATTGTACGAATGCTTCAAAATTGCATAAGCTTCAGAGCTGTGAAATAAATAAATAAATAAATGTGTCATATATAAAACACTCAGAATAGTCATTGGCCCATAGTAAATGCTATAGTTATTATGACCATCCCACCCTAGTTTTCCATATGGACTATAGATAGTTTCCCTACCATCCAACAGTTGTTAAAACCGGAAACTTGCAATTTAATCCTGAATTTTATTTTCATCATAATCCCACATGGAACAAATCACCAATAACTGATAAATCAAACTCTCTAAATATTTTTCAAATCCACCCACTTCTCTATCCTATTTTGTTGTTCCCTCCTCATCCTAGTCAAGGCCACCAGTACATGTGGCTCTATTGTAATTGCATCTTTACTATTCAAATCCATTCTTTTGTCCTTCAAATGCATTCTTCACATGGAATTGTTAGCGTTCTTTTTAAGCTCAAATCTGATATGGTAACTCCAAAATTTAAAGTGTATTAATACCTTTCATTAACCTTTGTTAAGTCCACATTCTTGACCCATCACCTCAACTTCTCATCACAACCCACCAGGTGACGCTCTGGATTTTAGCATGCTGGGCTTTTGTGGTCTTCATAAAGGTGCTGCCGATTGTCCCATCATATTGACTAGTACTACTTACACTGAACTTCCTCTCCACCCCCAACTTATCTAATTCGTTCTGATCATCCTTTACATTTCAACTCAAGTGCTACACTCCTCAAAAAGCCTTCTTAGCAATCTCTGCCCACACTAATGAAAGACATGCCCACATAGCATGCACCGCATTTCATTAAACTCAGTGCACTTGCCATTATTTGCACAAGCATGTCTTCCCAGCTAGCCAGAAAGCTTTATTAGGGCAGGGACCATGTACATATGGTTCTCTGTCTAGGATAGTGTGGCTTGTATGCAAGGGAGGTTCACTGAATTTTTTTAAGCGTGAGTTTGAGTCTGTTTAGGTGATTTTTTATGTATCCCATGTGAATTTTTATTTACTTGGGTCACGAAAAAGAGCCCTACAAACAACACAAATTAAATTCAGTCAACAAATTTAGAAAACCCAGCATCTGACTTCTTTGAGTTGAAAATCTAGTTGACTTGACTATAAAAGTAAAAACTATAATTATACCAGGGCTTCTCTGGTAGCTCAGTCAGTAAAGAAACTGCCTGCAGTGCAGGAGACCCGGGTTCGATCCCTGGGCCGGGAAGATCTCCTGGAGAAGGAAATGGCAATCCACTCCAGTATTCTTGCCTGGAAAACCCTATGGACAAAGGAGCCTGGTGGGCTACAGTTCTTGGGGTCTCAAGAGTCGGACACAACTTAGTGACTAAACCACCACCAACATATTATATAAAATAAATGTATGTTATAGTATCATGAATGCATGATAGAATGATTCTAAGACCTCCACTAGGGTATGGGGCATGGGTATTTGGGATGGGTCAAAAAGTTGAATGCTTCTGGAATCAGTATTATGAGTGCTCTCATAGTCTAAGCATCCAACAAGCTCTCCATCCACAGTTCACAGAGCATATGTGACACCAGACCAGATCAAGAAATACAGATGAGGAGGCTTCAAGCAAATTGGAGTTCAGAATTCAACCAGGTTGATTTTCTATCAAGAAAAGATTTGTGTCACTGTTGGTCTAAAATTTGATGTGCAGTGCAAGGTTGTTTGGAGAAGGGCCAACAGAAGGATGCCCAATAAACAGTGCCATCCAGAGAAAAATGCATTCTAGGGAAGGAGACGCTGTAAAGTGGACTCAGCATAGTCACTGAGTTGTACCAATGAGGTTTCAGAGTCTAGCTCCGAACCTACTAACTAACTCTGTTTTTGGTGTACGTATGGAATTTCTCTAACATTTTTTTCTCACCTATAAAGTTGACACAATAGGCTCCAAATGACCAGATTCCATATGACAACCTTAGCTATCTCTATGGCTCAGAGAAGTTTAGAACTTTCCCTGGAGCAACAAACTAATAACTGATAATAGCTAGCTTTGTGCCTACTACATCTCCTGACTCTCAGTCTACAGCTTTCCATTAAATCTTAAAGGAATGTCTTCTCCATTACAAAAATAATAGGTGGCTAAGGCCAAGAAAGTAACAAATTAGGCTAAGTTTTGCTGAGCACTCATAAGCACCTTGAGTTATACCGGTGATATGTGTCCAATTTACACCAACAGAAGATGTTCTCGGTTTTAGAGAAGTTTCCAGTTTCCAGAAGAGTTGAAAAAGAAAAGAAAAAGCCAAAAATAAGTGGCCCAAATTCAACACTACTAGTACTTCCTACTGCCCTCAGCCAAAGAGGAAAAAAATGTGATATGAGCCTTTGGCTCTGGCAATAGCTTTCCATTAGTTCCTGAATGGTGCGGGTTTTCTCTAGCTTATTTGGAGTCGCAACCAATGGTTCTGTTGCCTTCCCTGGTTCTAATAAAACTCTGTGTTGGGTTTCGGATTACTTTCATTCCAAGAGGACCCCTTGTCAGTCCTCTGGTGGCCTTTATTGTCCACAGCCGCTGGCAATGAATCTGGGGGCAAAGGCCTCTGGTTACACCCACCACTGGAATCAGTCTCAGCTACACCACACGAGGAATGGATTATAGGGCGGAATTCAGCATTTGTCCCCACAGGACGAAGGCCATAGCTTTGCAGTTATTCCCTGACTACTTCTGATTCTGTAACTCATTGCCTCCTGCAATGGAGACAGCCAACATTTCTTAGCAACTCTGACCTGTACAGAAAGTAAAACAGCTTGTCACAAAGGAATCAGATTGAGTTTTGGGAATGTTTTCTCCAGAGAAGAGGTCGAATGAGTTTAAATACAAAGACTTATAAATCCCTCCAAGTATTTTCCCCTCCTTAATGGTTTCAACCAGTGCCTTATTATTATTCGCCCCATGTTTGAATAATGGAACGCTAAGATCACTGTATTCATCAAGGGAAGGAAATGCTATATATTCTGAAAAGCACATTGAATAAAGCTCTCTCCCTCTGTGAGGCCATGCTTCACGAAGTTTTCCTGACTGCTAAATGCATGGCCCTGGCTTGAAATTCAAGAATTTGAAGAATTGTAGAACACTCACCACATCAATGCCATCAGACCATATCACATTCCAGGGCCTTCATTATCCAAGCAAACTATTCCAACCCCAGATTATCACAAATAGTGTCAAGAGTTTCTATCGTATACATAAATATCAGATTATTGCAAATAGTGTCAAGATTCCATATAAATATGAATTATATATATAGTAGATGAATTATATATATGAATATATAGAAAGAACTAAGAGAGAGAAGGCCTAGGTTCTGGTCCTCAGGTGCTGCTACCCAACAGTAGACTGAGTTTGGAAAAGCTCTGAGCCTCTGTTTCTTCATCTGCTTAATGGGTTAATGAGTCTCTTGTTCACAAGTCAAGGTTCTTTTATCACCCTAATGAAATAATGAGGTCCTGGGGCTTAGTGATGCAGTACATGTCCAGTGACTTCTGGGGGAAAGGGGTTTTCTTAGGTCACCTGTACTATCTATCCTGGAATCAAAATAATTCAGAGGATGTATTCACTCTTAAATCCTCAGAATCCCTGCTGTCTTCTATGGGAGCTGTGGCAGAGCTAATTGGAAAGCTGGGAGCCCTGCTCTGGGCAGGACACAGCCTCCTCCTATTTCCCATCTAGCATCATCCTGAAGAAGTTCATTCAAGTGGGACAATCAACCCATTGTGTGCAAGAAGCCCACGTTTCTTGAAAATCCAATTTTCAGGTCCATTCCCCTGGGTGAGTGGTAATACTCACTTAATTCAGTGCTTTATGAAAAAAGAATTAAAACTCAACTTCACTTGTTCCAAATGCCTTATATGGTTGTACATGCGTAATTCTGAGTGTAAAATGTAAATTACTTGGAACCACCCAAAGATCCCCAAAATCACTGGGGAAGCACATGCATCGAATGGATTGTTATGCAGCCATAAAATAGTAGTGTAGATTCTTCTGACTATGAGGACGTGCTCCTGTCATAACCTTAAATAACAAAGCAAGGTTCAAAATTGTGTAATCTGCATTACAGGTATCCCCTGCTTTTCAAAAATTAGCTTTCCGCCACTTCACTTTTACTGAAGACCTACTCCAATACCTGCTTCCACAAGAACTAACCACAAGAAATTAGGAGTTTCACTCTTACAAAAAAAGGCGAAAAGCAAAAATAGTGTTCGGCATTTGCTTTACCACGAGTTTTGATAGAGGCAGTGGGCACTCTGAACAGTATATCCATCAACAGAAGCAAGTTGGCTTTATCAGGATGGACTCCAGTATATAAACATAAAGTAGCTTTTTCTTTGTTTTGGTTGTCCCTTTAAATCTGTACAGTGGACTTGTAGAGACAAACCTTTAACTTTTCCAGGTCATCTCCAATTCATACATACACACACACACACATACACACACACACACACACACACACACACACATATACTCTCAAGTCATCTTCAGGTACAAAAACAATCACATTTCAATAATTAAACTATCCAGTTCAGTACATAGCACCACCCACTAATACAATTTCAGATTTCTCTTTTAGGCCAACGTGGGGTCCTGCTTCATGCCTTGGGGCCCTTGATGAGGCACAGGTACACAGTCAGCCTCCTTCTTTTCCTTTTTCTCCGTCACAAGGCTGTCTCAGGCTGCCCCAAAGTTGAGACAGGCTTGGACAGCATCTGATCATTGTGTGTCCTCTGGGCTGGCAGAGTCCCATACGGATGACTTCTCCTTGAAGAGTTTCCCTAAGTTCATCAGAAATTCCATGGGCATCCACCATCCGCAGCTCCAGTGACCTGCCCTGTCTCTCACTACACCTTTTCTCTCCAGGTCCCAGCCCTTGATTCGGCAGTCCACCTCTCTGCTGCATTACTCAGCCACTTCAAACAGTCCTTTCATGGGGAGCCACTTTCAAAACAGCCCAGATCTATTACATGTAGAGTTGTATGTAGAGTTATTGATTTATTTGAGCATCTGAGTGTCTATGCCATGGTATATAAGCTGCTTATATCATACACCAATACACTATCACTGGCACGGACTTTGGGCAAAGTTCTGTGCATATGCTAAGAAGATGTCAAAACATCCCAGACACCATATCTTTTCCTCAAGGTAGTAACAATCTTCCAGGAAAAAAGGTATGTTCACAACTAGCTGCAATGACTAGCAGAATGAACCATCTGCCTGACCCTGGTTTCCCAAAGCAAATCTGACATCTGTTATCTTCTATCATGATGTTTCTAAAGCTTTCTTTGAATGTCTTTCTTTCTCCAACAAGACTGTGACCCCACAGCAGGAAGGGTCTACACTTTGCTCATCTTTTCCCCTTCAGTTCCAGCCATGGCTTATGATAGGAATACAGTAAGTACGTGGTTATCAAGTGATTGAAATGCTAATTTTTTGAAAGAGTGTGCTGCTGCTGCTGCTGCTGCTGGTGCTAAGTCGCTTCAGTCGTGTCCGACTCTGTGCGACCCCACAGACGGCAGCCTACCAGGCTCCGCCGTCCCTGGGATTCTCCAGGCAAGAACACTGGAGTGGGTTGCCATTTCCTTCTCCAGTGCATGAAAGGGAAAAGTGAAAGTGAAGTCGCTCAGTTGTGTCCAACTCTTAGTGACCCCATGGACTGCAGCCTACCAGACTCCTCCAGGCAAGAGTACTGGAGTGGGGTGCCATTGCCTTCTCCATGAAAGAGTGTGAGGATCAGACAATTTTTTGTAACAGTATAGTGTGAGTGTTAAAACCGAAATCTGTTTCTAGTTGATCTGTTTTAACACAATTCTACTACTGACTCTCAAACTCCCATTTCAGAGTGAATAATGCCTTCCTTATTCATGAGTGCTAATACATTTTGAGAAAGATAGACATGCTAGAGCATTTGGTGAGCTGTATAAGTGTTTGGCAAGCATTACTCATTATTTGAGCAATGGGCATAAGAACACTAATAAGAACTGAATTCTCTGATGCTTTTTATCTGAGTGCTTTCATAAGACCCTCTCTGAAGTTAATCTGACTCATCCAGGTGATTGGTACACAAAAAATATAACAACATATAATACACTACAGTATTCTGTGAACTACTGTAAACACAGAACCTAGAATATAAAGGGATTTAATAAATGTTTGTAAAAAATTGCATTTGACTTTACAAAAAGCACTAAATCTATAGGGGGTTGTAAGGCTCATTCCATCCATCTACTCAAAGCTATGGTTTTTCCAGTAGTCATGTATGGATGTGAGAGCTGGTCCATAAAGAAAGCTGAGCACCGAAGAATTGATGCTTTTGAACTGTGGTGTTGGAAAAGACTCCTGAGATTTCCTTGGACTGCAAGGAGATCAAACCAGTCAATCCTAAAGGAAATCAGTCCTGAATATTCATTGGAAGGACTGATGCTGAAGCTGTAATACTTTGGCCACCTGATGCGAAGAAATGACTCATTGGAAAAGACCCTGATGCTGGGAAAGATTGAAGGCAGGAGGAAAAGGGACAACAGAGGATGAGATGGTTGGATGGCATTACCAACTTGATGGGCATGAATTTCAGCAAGCTCCAGGAGTTGGTAATGGAGAAGGAAGCCTGGCATGCTGTAGTATATGGGGTCACCAAGAGTCAGACACGACCAAGTGACTGAACTGAACCAAAGGCTCAGTCCATTGTAACAAGCATAGGAACAGCTGTGACTTCATAAACAAAGTTCCCTGTGAGTAAATTTATTCAGTGTCACAAAGCAAAATAATTGAGTTGTCTGTCTGAGAGATGGTAAGCCCCGCTTTCTGGAATGGTATATGTTTAAGGTGACAACTGTTAAGCCAGGTACAGAATGCAAGTTAGGCTAGATGGTCTTGAGAATCCCTCCCACTTCAGACTGTATGAGTTCGAACATTCAGAAATTCATCATGTATTCACTTAACAAATAAAAAAAAATTGCTGTCCAAGTCCTGGTCCCCCAAATCCCTAACCATACAGAAGTTATTTATATTGAAGGAAGATAGACAATAAGCACCTAAATGAATCAACGTTTACTATGCCAGGTGTCAACACCTGCTAACATAAGACCTAGCATTTTCAGTTAGTGTTGAGTTTTAAGCTTAATTTAGAATACAAACCTAAGTAGCAGGAAGGCAAAGAGTTTCAAATTCATGGGCCTCTGAGTCCCAGATGTTTCCTCTTCCTCTAACATTTAATATCATCTGATACAGATGGATCCCTGGTCAGCTGAGTGAACTAATTAATAGTTGATAAGTTTCATCAGGGAGAAGAGGATTTCTATCACAGGGGTTCGGTATCCATCAAAGCATCCAGGTGATACTATGAATTTTTCCCCTCTGGTTAATCAGGAAGACTAAATCCAGAAGAAGGGTTAAACAAGGTCAGAGAGATGGAAAAACAGTCACAATTTGCATTTGAGAGCACATGATGGAATCTATTTATACCTACCTCCAGGGACATAAGAGAAAAAGACTCCAATATGCACAGATAAGATTTTCAAAGAGCCTAAAAAGCTAAGTGAACCATTCAACCCACTCAGAGAAGATTAGCAATAAGTATCTGCTACTAGACAGTATTGGGTTATTTATCACAAACTTTTACAATTCAGAATAGCAATTTTGACACATTTATATCCAAGACTGGATTAGATTATTTTTAAACAAAGACACAGAATATTTCTAGGCTTAATCTCTCATACAAGTAGTTCCTGAAATGACCTCGCATCTATTATTTAACATATTTATCCATGCACAAACAAACCTAAGAGCTAAGCAAAATGAGCCTTCAGATTTCAGGTGGAGGTGTGAGAAGAATGTAGATTTTTGATGTCACAGGTCTTCATATATGTTTAACCCCTCCCAGTTGGAAGCCCTCTTAAAGTTTAATAGTCATATAAGAGAGGGCACATAGGTTGCAACGTACCATCCATTGGCTCATTTTTTTTTTTGCACACAAACATGCTAGTCATTGGCAAGTGGTCTGAGGCTTACAAGTACAGGAAAGAGAAGACAAGTTCTAGCAATAATAAAAGCTGGGATGTGGAGAGCACTATTAGAAAGTAATAGAGTATTATGGGAGTTCACAGGAGTAATATACCACATTAATTTTCTTCTCAGAGGATCCCAGTGGGCTTAGTGGCAGCTGTACTCAGCTCAGCTGGTGTGAGGAAGGGGCGGAAGAATGGAATCACCATGGTCCACTGTTCCAATGTACCCAAAACTTCCCAAAGCATTGTCCTTGTCAGACACTGAGCACAAACGTCTGTTCTTGTAAGGATGTCCCCATGGGGTCAGATGCCCACTCAGAGACACACCCTGTGATGCTGGACATTTAGTACCAAGAAACCAAATGAGCTGGTCATCCTACCTGAAAAGGCAGTTTGCACCTGAGAAGACCTGAAGGCGCTGACAGCTGGTGTCTGCTGAACCTCCTCTGGGTATAAGGTCCTTCCTAGAATGGGCACCTGGAGAGTGCCTCTCCATGGGTACCACTCTTTCCTTTGCTGTAGCTAGTCCACTGTTTTGTAGACAAGGAAGTTCGGCCAGATGAATTTCAGTATCTTGCAAGAGAATTGGAGCTCTGTAAAATCAAAAGAATTGAGCCTGAGAACCTGACCATGTGGATAATTCTCCTTCCAATTGTCTATTAAAATGGGCTTTGTCCCTGGAAAGAGACAAGGGGTTTGTCTCAAGGGATAGCATCCAGGAGAGGTTGGGGGTGTCAGGAATATTTTTCTCTGGCCAGTTTAAGAAAGGGGGTATCCTGGAGAAGAGACCAGTGGCCAAAGCTTTGGAAAGAAGAGCAGTGACAGTCCTTGGTTTTACAGTGAGAAAGGGGCTGAACCCTGGACCCTGCCTGGGAGGACTGGTAGCATGGGGACAGGTTTGATGCAAGAATTTGTACTCCCAAAAGCAGTTTTCCTCCCCCTCTTATTAGGCTCCACTTTATAAGCCAGCAGTGAGATGTGCTGAATTCTACAGAGGTGTTCACAGAAGCTTTCCCCCTTTCCTAGAGGGAAAAAAGATGAATGTTAGGTCTGTTAATGGCAAGGAAAGGAAGTGGTTGAAGTGAATTCTGCAATTCTTGGCCTTTTAAACCTGAAGATGACGAGTTAAAATAATCTGGTGTACAGACCCTGACCACCATTCTAATGAGCCCTGCTAGCTGGCACAGAAAATTAATAATTACAAATTAATTCCAGAGAATTCCATTTTAGGTACTCAATTATTAATGGTATTACAGTGTTATTAATGGTGTCAATTATTAATGGCATGAATAATTAAGAGATCACATCCATGCAATGATGTACAAGGGTTCCAATGTTGAGCAAATTGCCCAGAATAAATAAACCTACCAGGGTTCAGACCTATAACACTCAGCCTTTGACATGTTCCTTGGAAGAACTCGGTACATCTGTCATTGGACTAATTCTATTGATGAGATTTCTGTTACCAGGACTCCTGCCCAGGTTTTATGTTATGACAGTAACAAGAAAGAAGTTATGGGATGGAATGTGGGGAGGGGCATGTTTCCTTGGAAGTTGAGATCTTTCTGGGAGGACTCTGGCTGAAATTGGTGTCCATGGGAATCTAGGAATGAGATCGGGGAGAGCTCTGTGGATTCAGTAAATCCAGAAGAGCTAATCAAGTAACCTAAGGCTGATCAGTTAGGGTTGAGCTTAATTTTAAAGACAGCAGAAACCCCAAACAGCTGTTACCCCCCAAATAATGCAACCACTGTTATGATAAGTAAAAATGAGGGAAAGACTTCAGCGTATTTGGGGGGTGGTAGCACAATTTATCCACTGTGTGAATGAGTATCCTTTAATCTCTCTCTGAGCCTCAGTTTTCTCATTTGTATAATGGGGATAACATAGGGTTGGCCAAAATGTTTGTTCATATTCGTCCGTAAGATGTTATGGAAAAACACAAGCAAACTTTTTGGCTAACCCAATGTTTATTCTGAAGACTACTTGACAAAATGAATGTATGGTTCAGAATAGAGCGACAACAAATAATTTCTATCTGTGTTGCTGTTTTAGTTATTTATTATAAACATTTTATAATCCAACTTGCCAATTGTATAATTGAAGAACTCAAAGCCTAGGGAATAGATGTGATTTGTCACTAAGTTTGTGTGTAGGTCATTCTCCCTTGCGCTTCCAGATGGATATCTTTTCTATCTTTCCCTGTCTTCCAAGAACCAATTTCCAGGCACGATATTGACAAGGCTCCAGTGCCCAGATGGGTTCCACCAACAGGGTGACCCAGCAAAAGTTGGGAAGGAGGAGGAGAATGAGGTCAGGACATTTCTTCTCTTAGCTTCTTCCCTGGGTGGATCCTATCAGCTGCTGGCTCTACAGAAGCTACTAGTGCTCCAAAGGGGCTAACTCAGTGACTTTATCGAATTCTGAACCCGCTCCCATCTCTGTACCCTTCCAGGTGACAGATAGTGACATGTTTGCTGCTACTGTCTCTGAATTACTGCACTGTCCCTTTGTGAAAAATTTTTAGCAAATTATCCTACTTTGAGTTTTCTGCCAGATAACAATAAGTGACAGAAATGATACTGGAGTGTAAGACTCCTGGTTCTTGGTAGAGAATCTATCTTTCACACTCATTTAACTTTCATTCACATGTTCATTAAATTATTGGCCACTAAGAACAGAGCCCTGTGCTGGGCACAGATAGTACAATAATCAGCAACACATGGCTGTTCATTCTTCCAAAACACCACTTGCTAGTGCTCCAATGTACAAGTTAGCAAACTGTTTCTGTATAAAACGCCAAATAGTAAATATTTTAGACATTGGACCCTATGCCTTTGTTTCAGCTATTCACCTCTTCCATTGTAGGACACTAGCAGTCACTGACAGTATGTCCCTCGATGAGTGTGGCTGTGTAACCAACAAAACTCCCTTCATGTGCACTGAAATGTGTACTCCATATAGTTTTCATGTGCGATGAAACATTCTCCCTTTGACTTTTTTCCTGCAAATATTTAAAAATTATTTTTGGCTTGTGGGTCATACAAAACCAGGAAGCAGGCCCGAATTTGGCTTTCGGGCCACAGTTCGCTAACCTCTGTGCTAACACGTGAACTCGGTGCAAAGAGCGCAGTCAAGGAGGCCAAGAGCTGGGAGGAGGAAGCTGAGAAAGGATTCACAGAGGAAGTGACATCTGCACAGAGGATTAACAGATGATTGAGTTGGTTTGGCAGGGAAAAGAGAAAGTACTTTTATGACACAAGTAATGAGCAAAAGTGGGCTTTCCTGGTGGCTCAGACAGTAGAGAATCCGCCTGCAATGCAAGAGACCCCAGACATGAAAATCTCCTGGAGAAGGGAATGGCAGGCAACCCACTCCAGTGTTCTTGCCTGGAGAATCCCATGAACAGAGAAGCCTGGGGGACTATAGTCCATGAGGTTGCAACAAATCTGACATGACTGAGCAACTAAGCACAATGAGCAAAAGCAAAGAATCTTAGAAGAGCAAGATGTGGGCGAGAAGTGGAGTCTGACCTGCTAGGGCCAGAGAACAGAGGTTTTAGGTGGTAGGAGGGGAGATCCTGGGGTTGGGGGTTGGGGGGCAGGCTGCTCCTGGCCACATCCAGAGTGCCCTGCTGAGAGACTGGACTTCAAAGGTAGAGAAACCAAGTGGTGGGATTCTGGGCAGCAGCAAGACCCGAGTGCAAAACCCAGCTCTACTCCTCTCCAGCTGAGTGATCACAGACAAATTACGTAACATGTCTGAGCCTCATTTCTTATTTGCAGAACGGTCCTCGTAATAGCTCCAGCTTCATGATGGGAGTCGTGAGGATTAAATGGGGTGATGCACACATACTGCTCTCAGCAGTGCTGGCTCACAGTAAAGGGCTCAATAAAGGTTTGCTATTATTAGCGTTATCATGATTGGGCTCATTGACTAGCCTGGCTCTCGCAACGCTTTCTCTAGCCCAAATTCAGAGTGCTCCTTGCCACTGCTGATGCGGATGGTGGCTGGACAATTGGCAGCCCTGAGGTGAACATAAGGTTTTCCTTTTAGCCCTGTGATAGCATCAGCCCTAATGAGTCTTCAGTGGCAGAAATCCATTTCTCTGAACTCGAACCTCATAGACCTTGGGTCATTGAATGTGTAGCCAAAGCCACAGTTCTCCCAGTTCAGACAATACCCTTCTTAGAGTGTTTGAGGACACAGAGCACCGATTATTACTTACCTAAGAGTTTTCTTTCCTGTTTAGGCTCCAAAGGGAGAGGATGATGTTTGGATAGTTCTCCTTTATAACAATTCCTTCTCGAGTCTCCTGGCTAGCAGCCTTCAGCGAATTTCCGTGGTGCTCCATCCATCTGCAGGAGGAGAAGAAAGGCAAAAGCAGATGGATATTGGTTGCTGACATCACATGAAATAAACAAGTTCTGCATATCCGAAAGATGCCTAAAGTGATACATTTTGTGATTAATTCAGTGGATCCTTAAAAGACTTCAGATATTATTTAAATACATAGGAAATCATAAATTTAATTAAGAGACACTTAGGAAAACTAAGAAACGATGAGGAAGAAGACTGATTTGTTATTAAGACAAAATAATTTTGGTATTTAGCTACAATTCAGGCACTTAATCATTAAACAGACTTTGGGGGTACATTTCAAGGTAATAATTTTAACGTCACTTAAAAAAAAAACTAAAAATTCTGTTGTAAATGTAATAAATGTTCATCACACAATATTTGGGTAAAAAAAGAGAAAACTATAGAAAATTAAATATCAATTAATCAGTAAGTCTAAACCCATAGGTTGTATTGTAACATTAACTATGTAGTTTCTCTAAAATTTCTTTAGTTGGCATGTTGTAAACCTAGATAATGTCAGGGGAGACCAAATAAAGAAGGTGGGAGGTCTCACTTGAAAATATGAAATGGCTGAAGTGAACATGGCAGAATGAGAGCTTAACTGCACGGTCAGAAGAGTGCTGAGCCATCACTCTTCACCACCTCCTAGGGTGGAGAGGCCCAAGTTCAGTGGGAAGAGGACAGACATATAAACAGATAGGCAGGTAGATAGATATTTCAAGTGAGTATCAACACTAGCAATAGTGACAGCTGATTATATAAAAGATGGGAACCAGAGAAAAACTAAATGACATATTCAAGATATTGAATAAAATAATGACTACCCTAGACTTCTGCATTCGGTGAAGCTATCCTTGAAAAATAAACGTTAGAAGACATTTTAACAGAGAAAATATTAAAGTATTTTCCATGTTCAATTCTACACTCAAGGAATGAATAAACGGAGACCTTCAGGCAGAGGAAAATGACAGGGGCTTGGGGGAACTGGAAGGAATGAGAAGCAACTGAAACAGGAAACAGGTGGGAAAATCTAAATGAACACTGAGTATATAAACAAAGATAAAGCTTATGGAATATAAAATACAGAGAGCGTATATTTCGAATTAAAATACATAACAATAATGCTCAAAAATGTGGGACATGGTAAATGGAGTTGAATTCTCTAGGATAATGACAGAAAACACAGTGAAAGAACATATAGCTAATAAAGTAATAAAAGAAAATTAAATGACAAAAATGTTACTCCAAGTGAAGTTGATAGAAATGGAGAAATGGTGCATAGAAACAAAAATAGACTGTTCAGTTACTCGAAAAGTGAATTAAATATTTCAATGAAAATAACAAAGATTAACAGCATAAATTAGAAATAAATTGACTACATATTTCTTAAAAGAGACATATCTTAAACACAAGGATATAGAATACTTGAAAGTAAAACATTGGAAATATTTACACAATGCAAATGTTAATGAATTTGATATATACTAATATTTGGCAGCTATTTTAAAGCAAGAAACATCTCTACAGATTCAAAGGTGAGGGGTTTTTTTTTTTATTATAAAAGGATTAACCTATGTGAAAATGTACCAATTCTAGGTTTACATCTATCTAATTACACTGTTTTAAAATACATAAATCAAGTACTAACAGAACTGAAAAGAGAAACAAAGTCACAGTTGTTTGGCAGATATTCATGCATTTCTTACTCATGTTCTAATCAAATAGGCAGATACAAAATCAGCAAGAATGTAGGATATTTGAATAACATGAGAAACAAACAACCTGACACATAGAAAACAATGTGCACGTTAACTACAGACAAAAATAATCAACAGAAAGATGGGAAGAATGAACACAAAACTAACTTTTATTACTGCAGAAGGTGACGTACAGGACAGGCTTTAACCCTTTGTCAGAATAAGTCTTGCAACCATTCCTCCTACCACCACTGTCTCCATTGTATTAAACTTTTCTCCCTGTGGAAACTGGACAGTTGTAGGCCCGCTCCAACAAGGAGGAAGGCTGATGCTGTGTACAAACTTCACACCCAGATCTGGACTTGCTTTGTCAGGGTAGTGGCTCAAAATATTCCTGTCCTAATTCACTTCTCTCCTGAGAGTAGAAGTTTCTTCCTGAAAACACACAAGTAGGAAATTTCCCCTAACACTATCTCAAGGAGATACTATGATTCAGAGAGTAACATACGTGAGATATAATTCTAACACTGATCCCAGTTTTAATGAAATGTCTGTATTCCTTGCACTTCATCTCTAGAACCAGCTATTATTAACACATGGATCCCAACCCTTTACACAGTGCTTGGCACATCACAGATTTCTAAAAGAATTCATCGAATAAATAAAAATTGGAATAAAATGAGAAAAGGCTCCTGGCAGAGAATAAACAACAGTCTAGGAGTAATAAACAGCACTTTTCAGAGTAACACTTCCTGAGATATGTGGACCCTTGCATTGTACATGTGGTCCTTGGGAAACCTGGAAATCACCTAAATTCAACCAGAGTAACTGTGTGCATCTTCAGATCTCAAATGTGACCCCAACAGTTGCTAGTTTATACTGAATTACAGCTGGACATTCTGAGGGAAGATATGTGTTAGGTCCATGTGTTTTGCATGGAGATGGAAACTGGGTCAAGGTCAATAGCACAGTACAAGGAAGAAGCAGCAGCCTACCTCAGGTTTTTGATGTCCTGAAGATGGGGGCTCCCACATTTGCACAGCCAGGAATTCCCACTTAATCCCCCACATCAATCCTTTAAAATCATTACCTCTTTGAAATGAAATAAAACACTAAGGCCCAGAGAGAATGAGAGAACTGTTCTAATTACTGTTATAACTGAGAATCAGATCCTGATCTTTCTATGCCCCCAAACCTGGGCCCTTTCAACTTTTCTCTACAGGTTCCAATCTTTTAAAAGATTCTGTGGGTCTAACTGCCTTTGTTCAATAAGCTACTGATACTGACTTCAGTTCCCTTGAGAATTTCCCCACTGGGGGAAAATGCGATGACAAACAGGAACTCCTCACTCCTCATTATAACTATATTCTCTATGTTTCATTCATAAAATGGAATATGGACTAATAATCAGTATCTGATGATATCAGCTAATCACTAGGATTGGAATTGCTTCTTGCAGGAAAGACAGGAAACCCAAAGGTCCAAACCTGGCCCATCCACGGACAATTCTGCCTTCATGAACAGTACATCCAGAATACTGTCTCCTTGATATCATTTTTTAAATTGTTAAACAGCTTACCTAAAGAAGAATGAAACTGCAAGAAACAACCTGCCTGACTTCAGGCTCTACTACAAAGCCACAGTCATCAAGACAGTATGGTACTGGGACAAAGACAGAAATATAGATCAATGGAACAAAATAGAAAGCCCAGAGATAAATCCACGCACCTATGGACACCTTATCTTTGACAAAGGAGGCAAGAATATACAATGGAGAAAAGACAATCTCTTTCACAAGTGGTGCTGGGAAAACTGGTCAACCACTTGTAAAAGAATGAAACTAGAACACTTTTTAACACTATACACAAAAATAAACTCAAAATGGATTAAAAATCTAAACGTAAGACCGGAAACTATAAAACTCCTAGAGGAAAACATAGGCAAAACACTCTCCAACATAAATCACAGCAGGATCCTCCATGACCCACCCCCCAGAATATTGGAAATAAAAGCAAAAATAAATAAATGGGACCTAATTAAACTTAAAAGCTTTTGCACAACAAAGGAAACTATAAGCAAGGTAAAAAGACAGCCTTCAGAATGGGAGAAAATAATAGCAAACGAAGCAACTGACAAAGAATTAATCTCAAAAATATACAAGCAACTTCTGCAGCTCAATTTCAGAAAAATAAACGACCTAATCAAAAAATGGCCCAAAGAACTAAACAGACACTTCTCCAAAGAAGACATACAGATGGCTAACAAACACATGAAAAGATGCTCAACATCACTCATTATCAGAAAAATGCAAATTAAAACCACAATGAGGTACCATTTCACGCCAGTCAGAATGGCTGCTATCCAAAAGTCTACAAGCAATAAATGCTGGAGAGGGTGTGGAGAAAAGGGAACCCTCTTACACTGTTGGTGGGAATGCAAATTAGTACAGCCACTATGGAGAACAGTGTGGAGATTCCTTAAAAAACTGGGAATAGAACTGCCATATGACCCAGCAATCCCACTGCTGGGCATACACACCGAGGAAACCAGAATTGAAAGAGACACATGTACCCACAATGTTCATCGCAGCACTGTTTATAATAGCCAGGACACGGAAGCAACCTAGATGTCCATCATCAGACGAATGGATAAGGAAGCAGTGGTACATATACACAATGGAATATTACTCAGCCATTAAAAAGAATACATTTGAATCGGTTCTATTGAGATGGATGAAACTGGAGCCCATTATACAGAGTGAAGTAAGCCAGAAAGAAAAACACCAATACGGTATACTAATGCATATATATGGAATTTGAAAGATGGTAACAATAACCCTATATGTGAGACAGAAAAAGAGACACAAATGCAGAGAAGAGTCTTATGGACTCTGTGGGAGAAGGTGAGGGTGGGACGTTCTGAGAGAATAGCACTGAAACATGTATATCATCATATGTGAAACAGAACGCCATTCCAGGTTTGATGCATGAGACAAATGCTCAGGGCTGGTGCAATGGGATGACCCAGAGGGATGGGATGGGGAGGGAGAGGAGGGGGAGTTTCAGGATGGGGAACACATGTAAACCCATGGCTAATGTCAATGTATGGCAAAATCCACTACAATATTGTAAGGTAATTAGCCCCCAACTAAAATAAATAAATTAATTTAAAAAATTAAAAAAATAAAATAAAATCACACACACACACACACACACACACACACACACAAAAACAGCTTATCTACTAATTGCATAAGAAATAAAAAGGTCAGGGACTTCCGTGATGGCCTAGTGGTTAAGAATCCTCCCGGCAATGCAGGGGACATGGGTTTGATTCCTGGTTCGGGAACTAAAATCGCACATATCATGGGGCAACTAAGCCCGTGCACCACAACTACTGAGCCTGCTATCTAGCACCCAAGAGCCACAACACAAGAAGCCACCACAGTGAGAAGCCCATATATGACAACTAGAGAAAGTCCATGCACAGCAATGAAGAGACCGTGTGCTGGACCAAAGACCCAGCAGTCAAAAATAATAAATCAGAGAAATAAAAAGGTCACCCCAATCTATATGTCCTTTTTTATGTGTTGGAACTCAATGGATTTTGAAACTTGTTAATATGTGCTGCCAACATTTTCTTCATCTTTCATTGGTGCCTCAAAATGTGTGATTTCTTTTTTAACATAATAAAGAAGTACTTTTACAAATAGAGAAGTATTTTCTCTTTTATTCATGTCTCTCTCTCATCCCCACTCTTGCCTCATTTTTCTTCTGCTTCATTCTTTCTCACATTCATCTATTGTTCCTCCTTTGTTGACCCTTATCTTTTTATCATGGTGAGTATTTTTTATTGAAGGATAGTTGATATACAACATACCTTCAGGTGTACAATACTTGTGATTCATAAATTTTAAAGGTTATAATACATTTGCAGTTATTTTAAGATTTGACTATGTTCACCATGTTGTACAATATATTCTTATAGTTTATTTCATACATAATAGTTTGTATTTCTTAGTCCCCCTACCCCTATATCACCCTCACTCCCTTCCTTGGCCAATTATCTTTTCACACCAATGATAACCAGATGCAATTCCCAAAATTCTACCCACTAGAAGTCTTTTTCCTTGCTACTGTCTTTCAAGGCCATTAACGCAATGCTAACCCAGCAAATCCTCCATCAACCTGGTGGCGGGGGGAGGCCTCTGGAGTAAGTATTACCTATCAGAGTATCCCCACATTGGCCACAAATGACTGAGTCTTATGCCTCCGCCTCAATTAGGCACAAGATATAGGCTTCCAAAGGAACAGTGAGATCCCAGGTTAGGTAGTTGTAGGTAGCTGAGGTAGACACTAAAGTTCTGATTGATGAAGGCTGTCACACTCAGTGCCTCAAATATAGTACTGACCTCAGTGACTTATTGTTTTCTTTTTATAATATTTTGATTGAAGTAGAGTTAACTTACAATATTATATTTGCCTCAGATATACAATATAGCAATTCAACATTTTTATAGATTACACACATCATGCAAACTTATTACAATATCATTGACTATATTGCCTATGCTTACATTATATCCTTGTGATTTCTAACTAGTAGTTTGCAGCTCTTAATCTCTTTCACCTCTTCTACCCCTTCTTCACGCTACATCCTTTCTGCAACCACTAGTTTGTTCTCTGTATCTGTGAGTCTGTATCTGTTTTGTTATACTTGTATATCTGCTTTGTCTTTTTTTTTTTTAGATTCTATATATAAATGAAAACATACAGTGTATGATGGACAGATAGGTACATATAGATCTTTATCCATTCATCAGTCCCTGGACACTTAGGTTGCTTCTGTATCTTGGCTATAATAAATAATTCTGCTATGAACACTGAAGTGAATATATCTTTTCTAGTTCATGTTTTCATTTTCTTTGGACAAATACCCAGGGGTGGAATGTGGAATTGCTGGATTGCATGTTAGTTCTATTTTTAAAGTTTTGAGGAACTTCCATGCTGTTTTCCACAGTGACTGTACCAATTTACATTCCTACTAACAGTTATATAAGAGTAACTTGTGTCTGTTCAATAGATCAATAAAGTCTACAGCCTTCTTGCCAGTACCCTCATGGTCACAAGGTGGCAAGTGTCATATTTACAGTCGAGGCCAGAATGAGAAAGGACACTGCAGTGTGTCTGTCCTTTCTCATCAGAAAAACAAAACCTCTTTAAGAATTCTGCAGGAAAATTTCATTTTCCTAGGTCTCCTTGGACAAAACTGAGGTACACGAGGGCTTCCAAGAAGGCTAAAAGAGTGAGAATAAGATTATCATGATCGACTTACACCAATAAAAATTTATTGCTTGGCTGTGGACATAATGCTTCCACTCAAAAAAAATCCATGAGAGTGCTGTTAGCAAAGAGAAGGGAAGAACAGCTGAAGAGTAGGTAGAATACCAACAATATCTGTCACAAGGAATAAATATTTATAGAATGGAGAATGATTTTTTGGCTACACAAATAATTCCTGCCTTGGGAAGAAGTTTGACTCAATCATTTCTGGGGTCATTTCAATACCAGTCCATGAACTAAAGGGAACATTAAAGACTACTCATAATTAATCAAAAGAAATCTTTTAACTGTGACAAACCATCAAGAGAGCCAGCAAAAGAGGAAAATTGTTTAGCATCACAGCCAGACTCATTCTGTATCCCCAGAGATACCTCCAGGCAGCCACTGACTTTCAGAACAGAGCTGTTGGGGCCACAGTGAGCCAAAGAAGAATAATAAGCACTTTGTCCTCCTTCTGGACCAGGGAAAAAGTGATCAGCTGAAGCCTCCATGAAAAGCCTTCCTGTTACCACCTTTAACGATTCGCCCCCGCCTTCCTCCCCACCCTCGATGGAGTCCCCTGCTCAAAATCTGACGTAAATTGTTTCCTTACCGTGGCAAGCTGCCTAAGATTTCTGGGAAGTATGTTTGAACAGGAGTCCTGCCAGGGCTGGAATCAGCAGTGCTTCTGTGTAGCCTGCAATATAAGTTGTAATTAGGGATATTGAGATCCCTAAAGTTGTAGGCCAAGCAAGTGTGTTGTCTGTGTATGTGTGCATGTAATTTTTTTTTTCCTATTTGCTTCTTCACTTAGAATATGAAAACCAAAGGCCATTAGAGACTTAGTTTGATGGAGTATGGCGTTCCTCCCAAGGCTGTTTTCGCTTTCCTCTCCATTCACTCACTCATTCTTTCAATTCAAGAACTCTTCTCTGGTAAAGAGTAGCTAACAGGGAGATAAGGATCTAGAGATTATGGTGAAAGGCAGACTTTAAACCAATACTTTAAATCGTTTCTTGATGACGTCTACTCTTTTACCTCCCTCTGTTTTTCCCATTCTTTACTGTTTCAGGGTTGAAGTAAAATATTGCCTGCTGAGATGGTATAGCTGAAGGAGCATGAGCTATGGAATAAAAAGATGTTGATGAGAATTCCAGCTGAACCACTTATGAGCTGCTGGACCTTCAGAAATTTACTTAATCCACATGAAGCTTTTTTCCTTCATCTGAGCAGGTGGCCAGTGGTCTATTGACACACTGATATTCTGATTTGCATTCTTCTTGACTTCCTCACTTATACTTTTTAAAATATACTATCTACAAATTTGTTAGTAATTTTTCATGGAATCATCTCTCTTCTTGGCACACAGTGATACTCATTGTGCCCTGAAGGCTCTAGTTCGCTATGTGGCCCACTTAGTAAAATGCTCCAATACTTTGGCCACCTGATGCGAAGAACTGACTCATTGGAAAAGATCCTGATGCTGGGAAAGGTTGAAGGCAGGAGGAGAAGGGGACGGCAGAGGATAAGATGGTTGGATGGCATCACTGACTCGATGGACATGAGTTTGAGCAAACTCTGGGAGTTGGCAATGGACAGGGAAGCCTGGTGTGTTGCAGTCCATGGGGTCGCAGAGTCAGACACGACTGAGCAACTGAATTGAACTGAGTAAAATGCTACTGAGGAATAGCATACAGATATAAAAGTATATAAGTCATAAATATACGGCTTCATGGATTATCACAAACTGACAAGCCTGTGGAACCAGCATTTATATCACGAAATTGAACATCTTTAGCACCCTAGAATCCACTGCATCCTCTTCCACAACCAAAAGCTAACTTCTATCCTTATATCTAATACCAATAAGAGTATTGTAGGGACCCTTTCATTGCATAGGGCTTCTTTCATTAAACTCCATGTTTATAAGATACATTAATGTTGTTAACTATAGTGTTACTCTTCACTGTCATTGCTGTATAATATTCCATTGTGTGACTATACCACAATTTGTTTATTCATCTCTCTGTGGATGAATATTTAGATTACTTCAGTTACAGACTATGATAAATAATGGTGCAATAAACATTCCTGCACATGATTTTTTTTTCAACAGATGCACACTCTTCTTTAGCATATCTAGGACTAAAATTACTGGGTCATAGGGTATGAAAATATTTAACTTTAGTTAATATGGTCACTTTTCCAAAGTGCCTGCAACAATGTACACCCCCACCAACAATGTGTATAGAATTCCTGTTACTCAATACATTCAGTAACTCTTCTTGCTATTAACTATTATCATCATTCCCTATCAGTTGCTTCCAAATAATGTACTTATTGTTCAACATGTTTTGATATGTTCCATCTTTTACAGCTGAGTCATTCTGATCAATGTACAGTGATATTGCTTTGTGAAAGTAATTTTCATTTCCCTGACGACCAAGGAAGGTGAGCAGTCTTTCAAAAGTTTATTGGTCATTTGAATATACTCTTTTAATGAAGTTTCTGTTCAAGTTTCTTGCTCATGTTTTTCAGTTGAATTGTCTACCTTTTACTTATTGACTTGTAGCTCTTTATATATTTTGTAGAGTCCTCTGGTTAGCATACGTGGTGCAAATATTTTCTCTTGCTCAGTGGCTTGCCTTTGGTTTGAGTCATTCATTTCTAAATATTGCTCTGGAAACAGATGAAGTAGAATCATGCCTCTGAAGCTTCTTATCTGTGAGACTTCAGGTGAGTTAATAAGCCTGTCTGAACCTCGATTTCCTATCTATAAAATGGGAATAATAACCCTCATTCAACCTATATCATATTGCTGTTGGGAGGAAGAAATGAAGTACTGCCTATACAACAGCTTGAGAATTCATACATTGTCTAGGTCAAGAATTATAACTATGGTTTATAACTACTATAGATAACTCATATTGCTATTATTAGTGGTGAGTTGGCACCAGAGGAAAAAATAATCAAATTGTATGCTGGGTGGTAAAATAGCTTAGGAATAAATCACCTGTGAGGGTGATATCCTTAGCTCATATCCATGGGATAAAGAACTTTTAGTTATACATCCTACACAAAAGAGGAATCTTGTAAGACTGAAACAGTGTTCCCAGATGTGAGCCTCAGCACCCATACATGTATTTCAGAACCTGACACTGACATTCTCATTTCCTCTCAGTTCCCTTACTTTCCTCTGAATACATCCAATCAGGCAAAGAGGTCTTCCCCAAGAAGGTAGTGCCACTTCTCAAAAACCTGAGCCTCTAACAAGATGTGTTTTCCATCCATTTTTATCCTTAAACCAAGCGACAGTTGACTTTTGTTGAGAACTTAATGATGTAAGGGCTGTGAGAGAATTATGTGGAGTACTAGAAGGTCAAATGCTGACACACTGAAATCATCTTATCCTACCTCCTAATTTTACACCTGGAGAAAGGGAGGCTTAGAGAGACAAAGTTACTTACCAAAGGATGTACATGAAGTGAGTGAAGGACAAAAGCCTACAATTTTGCTTTACAGACCATAGGCTGTGGAGGACCATAAGTGTCTGTTTTGTTCATTGTCGTAACATGTGGCGCACCAAGCATGGGGCCTTTCAAACAGCCTTCCTGACACTTTTCAAACACACCAAGCTCATTTTTATCCACAAAGAGAACTCACTACATGGGAAGGGCTTGGCACTTAAAATTTTATAGAATAACGTCAATAAGTGACTGATTTTTTAGGAGAAAACAGAGCTGGAAAAACCTGCACAAATGATTATTTGTGAGATATTTCCCATGTTCCTCAGAGAATCCTTCCAAAACCACCTAAAGCCTAAGACAGAGGTAGTCTGTGTTCACATAGCAATATGTTCTTAACGGTATAATAGCAGCATGTATTGCATTACCTCATGTCATAGACAGCTATTCATGTGTTTAAATCCACTAGACTATGCCTAGTACAGACCCTGATACCTGGTAGGTAAGCCATGAATCGTTACTACATGAGTAATTCAACCAAACAACCAATAGGCAACAGTTGATCTCCCTACTACTTTAGCATCTCAACCTACATTCCCAGGGCTGAAATTAGGGATATCGAAATCCCTGAAATTATAGATCTTTTATAGTATGTTGTCTCTAGGGAAGGAATGCACACACACATATATGTACTTTTTTCTATTTCTATGTCTTCTACTTCTACTGTTGACTTCAAGTATGAAGAAAAACAAAAAGTGTAAGAGACTGCTAGTTTGATGACTTATAACAACCATTCTAAGTCTACTTCTTTTCACTGTGTCCTCACAAGGCAGAAGGGCTGTGGGAGCTCTTTGAGGTTTCTTTCATAAGGGTATTAATCCATTCACAGAGGCTCCACCCCCATGACCTAACTCACCTCCTAATACCATTACATTTTTTTATCAGCTAAGTCCTGTCCGACTTTTTTGTGACCCAAGGGACTATAGCCCACTGGGTTCCTCTGCCCATGGGATTCCCCAGGCAAGAACACTGGAGTGGGTTGCCATTTCCTTTTCCAGCAGATCTACGTTGAGGGTTAGAATTTCAACATATGACATTGGCAGAGACCAAAGTCTTCAGGCCATCACACTCATTCTTTAGCACTTTGGTAAGATCATCCATCGCAATCAGGACCAAGAAGCTCAGCTAAACTGATAGCCCCTCAGAAGTTCTCCCTGTCTGTGCAGATTCAACGGTCCCATTAAGATAAGCGCACTGCAGAGGAGCTGAACTAGTTTCTGCATGATCAATCTTTTAAAATTTAGTCATTTAAAATAAATACAAAAATACATATATAGCTGATTCACTTCATTGTATGAGAGAAACTAACACAACATTGTAAAGCAATTGTGTGTGTGTGTGTGTGTGTGTGCGCGCGCACTCAGTTCTGTCCGATGCTTTACAACCCCACAGACTGTAGCCCACCAGGCTCCTCTGTCCATGGAATTTTCCAGGCAAGAATACTGGAGTGGGTTGCCATTTCCACCTCCAGGGGTTCTTTCTGACCCAGGGGTAGAACCCACATCTCTTGTGTCTCCTGCATTGGCAGGTGGATTCTTTACCACTGTGCCACCTGGGAAGCAGATGGGAAGCAATTATACTTCAATAAAAAATAAAACCATTCCTTTTTAAAAATCAATAATAATAATGCATATTTCAGTAAATAGCACCCCTATTTTTCATTCTGACCTTTTAGGGAAAAAAAAAGTCAGGCACCATTTTTCCGAGTTTGTTGAAGAAACTAAGGCTCATACAGTTTAGATGCTTTGACCAATGTCTCAGATTTACAGTTTCATGCCTGAATGACTAGGTCTTTTGCCACTTTTGCCCTAGATCCCTCTCCTCTTTTTATATCATCAGCACCATTCATCTACCCTCCACCATCATTTTCTCCAGAGGAGGGGGAAAAAAGCACAAAATTCAGGCAAGTATGGTACCTCTAGGGATTTTTCATGACTCACTAAAATAACTGGACACATCCTCTGGGAAACAGAGTCAGAGAAAAGGATGTGGGAAGATCCTCGCCTTCCTCTGAACTGACAGGGCTGGTCTCTGACTGACATTCTCAGATTCCCACAAGGAGAATAACGCTCCTAGTCTCTCAACTGTGTAACTCTGAGCCAGAGGCATCTCTTTATCTTTTCCAAGAAAATGGAAACAAAAAAAAAAACAAACAAAAAAAAAACTGTCTTTACCAAGAAGCACAATTGAAGCAAGACAATGTCCCTTGCAAAGGAGGCCCACAAATTCCAGGTCTGGCTGTGGTCAAGTAGACCAGACACGCAGCATTTGGGTCATCACTAGGGTAGACAGCCTTTAATTTCACTTCAAACCATTTTTATCAGCCTCAACTAAAATTTGATATATTGAGACACATATAATATCACAATAAATGTGCATTTTTGTATTGAGTTGTTCCTAATAACACATATTCCCTAATGGGGTTTTGAGAATACAGAATACTATCAAGTAGAACCATGTCCGTTGGTCCCAGGACCGTCTCTGATATAGGAGCACAATTACATCCACAGAGTGTGGAAAATGATGTGTTATCAGCAATACTATTATGCTTCTTGATTAAGGTGAATTTATTAATTTATATAATAATACCAAGAATAATTGAGAGCACTTTTTGAAACTACAGTAGTACTAGAGAGAAGAATCAGACACAATTTCACTCTTATGAAATAGACACAATTTCACTCTTATGAAATAACTATTAAGTGCTATTAAATATATCAGTTTAAGTACTTCATCTATTCAGTTTTCTTTGACTCATACAAGAGATATAAAGAAGAAATTGAGAAGCAATTCCTAGCCTCAGAGCGAGACAGCTACGTCCTTAAATAATTATAGACCATATCATGCCATAGCGGTTGTCTGCACTCTGCGGTATGTTAAGAACAAATGTAGGAATGACCAATTCTGCATGGGAGGGTGGGAGGGCGGGGCAAAAACCATGAAAACAAATCCAGCAAACGTTTGAGTCTGCTGGAATGGCCAGTAAATCAATCAGCCTCGGTCCCTGTAAGATGGTCTTCCAAACCCCAACTCAACGACCAGTGGTTGATTCAGTGACCACACAGACACACAGACATATTTAACTGTCAGCCCTCATTGAGTCTGGTTTCATCGAGTGAGTTTCCTTCAGGGCTGTTGCATTCAGTTTGCTTCTTCCATTCCAAAAAACTGAGGTCAGAACCCTGGTCCAGAGTGTGACGAACTCTAAAGTCTTGCAAAATTTTCCAAGAAGGAAAGGTCATTGATTGTGTGTACAGGGCGTGAGTTCAGTGTTCAGGGAGAGTGTAATACTTAGTCTTTTAACTCTAGATGGGCATTATTTCCTCCAACTCATTGAGCATCACATAGTATTATAGTGAACCTTTGGTCTCTGACCTCTCAAGACCAGTCAGTTAAGCTTTTCCAATATTCCATGACCCATCAATAAATTGGAGAAGGCAATGGCACCACACTCCAGTACTCTTGCCTGGAAAATCCCATGGATGGAGGAGCCTGGTAGGCTGCAGTCCATGGGGTTGCTAAGAGTCAGATACGACTGAGCAACTTCACTTTCACTTTTCACTTTCATGCATTGGAGAAGGAAATGGCAACCCACTCCAGTGTTCTTGCCTGGAGAATCCCAGGGATGGGGGAGCCTGGTGGGCTGCCGTCTATGGGGTCGCACAGAGTCGGACACGACTGAAGCGACTTAGCAGCAGCAGCATCAATAAATAGTACCAAGTCTTGCATTGGGAACTGGGTAATCAAAAATAAATGAGCCATGATCCTTGTCTTCAAATGTTATACAGTTCAGGGAAGAGACAAGAACCAAACAAGGTAACTAAAAGTCTGATTCCAAGGGGTTGATGTGAGCAGAGGAGGGTGACAAATTGCAGGAGCTGAGAAGGTGGGAGGTCGGAGGTGGAATGAAAACTTCCTAGAAGAAGTAACATCTAAGTTGAGCTCTGAAATGAAATTCAGAGGATATGCAGGTGATAAAGGGGGAAGGAAGGGGGCATTCCAGGAAAGAACTAGTGAAAACAGACGTATGGAGGACAAAAACACGGAGTGCAGTCAGGACCTCAAGAAAGTTCAGAACAGATGGAACACGGCAGAGAGGACAGAAGACTGAGAACCGAGAAGGGTAACTCTAGAGTTATATTTTTCCCAGGTTTCACAGTTCATATTTTGAAGGCAGCAAAAACTTTGAAGGTTTTCAATAGAGCAATAAGTATGTGTGTGTGTGTGTGTGTTATTGAAGAGTACCCCAAAAGCTACTTCTTGGAAAGTGAGTTATAGAGAGTGAAGACTGAAGTTAGAAGCCTATCAGAAGGCTGTTTTGGCAGTCCAGAAAGGAAATGACAGAGTACTGACATTTTTTTAGAAATGACAGTGTGGTAGAGAAACATTAGTATAATAAAGAATCTCTAACAACTTATAAAGAAGAATTGGTAGTTAAATAGATGTTGGAGATAAAGGAAAGGGAGGAATCAAAGCTGACATCTAAGTTTGAAGCTTGGAAATTGGATAGATAACAGTTCTATTGATTAAGAACAGTAATACTTTGTTTTCAATGAGTTTTTTTTTTTCATATTTTCAGTCCCCATGTCAAATAAGTGATAATTTGCTGCTTTCTAGAACCAGAGCTCTGGAACTAAGTTATCTTTTCACCTGATATGAAGTCATATAACTTAATAGAGTTTCCTTAAATATGTACAAGGGAGGAAGTCAGACACAGAAGGTCACACTGTATGATTCCCCTTCTATATGAAATATTCAGAATAGGTAAGTCCATAAAAACAGGACACAGCTTGGAGGTTGCCAGGGGCTTGGGAGAGGGGAGGGTGGGGAAGAGCTGCTTGATGGCTTTAGAATTTTATTTGGGAGTGATGAAAATATTTTGCAACTAGACAGTTGTGGTGGTTGCACAACAATGTAAATATACTGAGTACCAATGAAGGTTCACTTTAAAATGGGTAATTTTATGTTAAATGAATTCATCTCAATACATTTTTAAAAATGTACACTCCTTATCCCTTTCTGGAGATCCTCATTTCCTCTACACAAATGTAATATCGGTCCTGACAAAATCAATGTTACAATCAGAAAAACAGGAGAACTTTCAGAATAAAGTAAACAGCATGGTCCTTTGGAGCCTTTAGTGGAATCTCTTTGACACTTTGATGATTCCATGGAGGGAGGGACAGCCATGGATGTGTTGATGTGCCTGTCTGTCTGGAAGTCTTATCTTCTTTCTCTTACAGTAAACAGTTTTCCCCCGGCTTGCAGGTCATTCAGCAAGCACTAAAGCAGTCGTGGGACCACCTCACAGCCTCCCCTCCCAGAGTAACCTGTCGTGGTGGCTCTCCAAGGACAAGCCACGTTTATGGGGTATCCATTTCAAAGATTGGCTAATTGCTCCACAGGCTGCAAAAAGTGCACTCTCAAATCATAAAAGGGAAACACTCTGGCTTTTCCCAGGCCACAAAGCATGACCAAGTTGATTAGGACTCATAATTCACACTCCCAATACCTGAGCTTGATCCTTGGAGAAACAGCTGCCCTATAAAAAGCCCAGACAGAGCACGTATATCAGGCTGTTCAAGCTGCCCCAGTCACAGCTTTGCATCCGCAATAAATGGCTTCTGCCATGTCTGGACTGGGGCTGCGCTGGAAATGAAACAATACGAGTGAAAAACCGCCCTTATTTATTGAGTTCACCTACCCTTACCTGCAAATCAAACCCCCGCTGATGCAGCTCACAGAATCCGAAGAGCTAAAGATGGAAATGCTTCAATGGACCAGTGATGCTTTCCCGGGACTCACCCTGGACTTTGCCCCACAGCACACACATCAATGTCCACGTCGCCAGCACTTGGAATGACAAGGCACTCAGTGTTCTCTGGTGACATACACCACCAAAGCTGATAGGTCTCACCAGTTAGAGTTCTAGAGCCTTGAAAGGATCAACTTGTCTTTTCACCTTGCTTATAGTTTCCTTTGTTGTGCAAAAGCTTTTAATTTTGATTAGGTCCCATTTGTTTATTTTTGCTTTTATTTCCAATATTCTGGGGGGTGGGTCATGGAGGATCCTGCTGTGATTTATGTCGGAGAGTGTTTTGCCTATGTTTTCCTCTAGGAGTTTTATAGTTTCTGGTCTTACGTTTAGATCTTTAATCCATTTTGAGTTTATTTTTGTGTATAAGCAAGGTGAAAAGACAGCCTTCAGAATGGGAGAAAATAATAGCAAACGAAGCAACAGACAAACAATTAATCTCAAAAATATACAAGCAACTCCTGCAGCTGAATTCCAGAAAAATAAACGACCCAATCAAAAAATGGGCCAAAGAACTAAACAGACATTTCTCCAAAGAAGACATACAGATGGCTAACAAACACATGAAAAGATGCTCAACATCACTCATTATTAGAGAAATGCAAATCAAAAAAAACCACAATGAGGTACCATTACACACCAGTCAGAATGGCCGCTATCCAAAAGTCTACAAGCAATAAATGCTGGAGAGGGTGTGGAGAAAAGGGAACCCTCTTACACTGTTGGTGGGAATGCAAACTAGTACAGCCACTATGGAGAACAGTGTGGAGATTCCTTAAAAAACTGGGAATAGAACTGCCATATGACCCAGCAATCCCACTGCTGGGCATACACACCGAGGAAACCAGAACTGAAAGAGACGCGTGTACCCCAATGTTCATCGCAGCACTGTTTACAATAGCCAGGACATGGAAGCAACCTAGATATCCATCGGCAGACGAATGGATAAGGAAGCTGTGGTACATATACACAATGGAATATTACTCAGCCATTAAAAAGAATACATTTGAATCGGTTCTATTGAGATGGATGAAACTGGAGCCCATTATACAGAGTGAAGTGAGCCAGAAAGAAAAAGCACCAATACAGTATACTAATGCATGTATATGGAATTTGAAAGATGGTAATGGTAACCCTATATGTGAGACAGAATAAGAGACACAGATGCATAGAACAGTCCTGTGGACTCTGAGGGAGAAGGTGAGGGTTGGACGTTCTGGGACAATAACATTGAAACATGTATATTGTCATATGTGAAGCAGAACACCATTCCATGTTCTATGCATGGGACGGATGCTCAGGGATGGAGCGTTGGGATGACACTGAGGGATGGGAGGGGGAGGGAGGTGGGAGGAGGGTTTGGGAGGGGGAGCACATGTGAATCCATGGCTGATTCATGTCGATGTATGGCAAAAACTACTACAATATTGTAAAGTAATTAGCCCCCAACTAAAATTAAAAAAAAAAAAAAAAAAAAAAAAAAATAAATAAAAAAAAAATAAAATAAAAAAAAAAATAAAAAAAAAAGAAAGGATCAACTTGTTAGTGGAATGAATGGAAAGCAAGCATCAGGATAGAAGTTATACAAAGACACATTTTATGATCGTTCGTGCCAAGGTGAGAGATGCAGTGTGAAGGAACGTGTTTTATAGCACAAAGAAGAGCCACATTCTATGGCAAAATCAGGTGGGTGAACGATGTTCAGGGGAAGATAAAGCCCATCTTGGATTCTGTATGCTATGACAGGTCTTTTTCTTGCTGACAAGGGCTCTCAGGTTACACTGAATATCACAAATTTTGGGATTGCCTCAAAGTGGCTTTGAACCATAGCTCCACTGCTTCATCCATGTATCCACTGATTCATTCATTCACTCACTGGACAGTTATTTCCAAGTGGCTATTTTGTGCTTGTGTATAAAGCAGTGGACAAGATACTGTCTTCTTCTCAAGCTTATTACCCAAGAGTTATGGAACAAGAGAGCTAGGATCACAAGAAAGTTGAGACATGCTCTGATGAGAGGTGACACAAGGTGGGACCTCAAAAGGGAGAAAATTGACCCAGAGGGATGGGCTGGAATTCCTGGAGGAAGTGACATCTAAACTGAGGCTCCAAGGTCAAGTAAATGAGCAAATTGAGATATTGTGCGTGTGTATGGAGAAGTAAAATGGAGATTAGAAAAAGTGGATTAAAAGACTCAGAATGTAGAGTATTTGGGGAAATCAGAGAAAAATAAAATGAACCTAAAGAGTCTTTGTAGGAAGAAAAAAAGACAAAGACTTAAGATTTTTACATAGAGAGGTGACGCAGGAAGAGGAATTTTAGGAAAATGCTAGTAATCGGATAACTTTGGACCAGCGACTACATCCCTCTGAGCCTCAGTTTTTAGCGTGCATAATACTACCTAACTTGCTGTACAAATTAAATAAGAATACATATAAAATGCTAAGTGCTTGAAACTTAGTAACTAATTTCTCAGCTGTAACCACAAGGAAATATCCATTAGCAAATTTGATGTAACTTTCCACCTTCTCTTCCTGTACAAGTTCAAACATTTTATGAAACATTTCCTGTAAATTCAGGTACAAATTGGCTAATTCAATATTTCAGCTCTGGTAAAAGTTTAAGTTAATTTACTCAATCAATTATGCAACATATATTTAATTTAGTGAGCATCTTTTCTGTGCTGGTCACGAGCTTGTGACTGGGGATGCTGGTGATGAAAATACTGATTGAATGGTGATTCAGTTAGAAAAAGAAGTGGTTGCTTACATCAAATACTCAGCAAATTACTGTGGTTCAGTGTGGTTTGGAGTTTATGCCAGAGACTACCAGTTGCCAACAAGCATCTAGTCCCTTCTTTTCTTTATGAAAAGAATTCTCATTTTAGGTTCTGGTAATGTTCTATTTAATTAGTTGGATGTTACTTACAGAAATGTGTTTAGTTTGAGAAAATTCTCATATATATTTATCATAAAACTGTATATAATTATAAAATATAATATTTACACAATCAAAGAAAATTAAATTTTTAAAATCTTCATTTTTGTCTGGGCCTGTTATTGTTGCAATGCATGAGACACAGGATATGTAGGTTTGATCCCTGGATTGGGAAAATCCCCTTGAGTAGGAAATGGCAACCCACTCCAGTATGCTTGCCTGTAAAATCCCACGGACTAAGGAGTCTGGTGGGCTGCCATCCATGGGGTGGAAGAGTCGGAGACAACTGAGCACACACAAATTGTTGTTTCAGCTAAAAAGGTATGCTCTAGGATGCCTGTGTAGCTAGGAATATGACATGGCTGAGTTCTGGCCAGTGAAGTACAAACACAGATGCTGGGCGGTACTGCCAGAAAATTTTTCTAATGTATTTATTTTTAATTGGAGGATAATTGTTTACAATGTTGTGTTGGTTTCTGCCATACATCATCATGAAGCAGCCATAGATATATCTATGCCCCCTCCCTCTTGAACCTCCCTCCTACCTCCCACCCCATCTCACACCTAAAGGTTGTCACAGAGCACCAGTATGAGCTCCCTGAGTCAAATAGCAAATCCCCACTGCCTGTTTATTTTACATATGGTAGTATACATGTTCCAGTGCTACTCTCTCAATTCGTCCCACCCTCTCCTTCCTCCGCTGTGTCCACAAGCCAGTAAGTCTTTGACAGGGCCATACACATGTTCTTCCTCAATTTTCTCCTCAACCCTAGGCCTGGGAACACATGATGTAGAGGCCATTCTGTAGTCAAGAGAACAAGAGCCACATCCTAGGGATATTTGAGGGGTTAGATAGAAGAAGCTTTGACTCAGTTTGACAATTTTTACAACTGCTAAAACAGTTCTGACTTCTAAATTGAGTTTACATGAGAAAGTAGGGGAGTGGTCTTGTTTTAAAACATTCTATCTTGGATTTTTCTGTTAATTCAGCTGAAGTTAACTTTCACTAATACAAAGTTCAAGGTAGAATTCTATTCAGTCCTTGCTTTCATACCAGGAACACTCAAATGATTATACATACATACATATATATATATATACATATACACATACATATATATATATATGTGATTTTATGTGTGTGTTTATATTTTTTGCTGTTGTTTTAGTCACTAAGTCATGTCTGACTCTTTGAGACCTCATGGACTGCAGCCTGCCAGGCTCTTCTGTCCAAGGGACTTCCCTGGAAGAATACTGGAGAAGGTTGCCATTTCCTTCTCCAGGGGATCTTCCCAACCCAGGAATCAAACTCATGTCTCCTGCATTGACAAGTGGATTCTTTACCGCTGAGCCACCCAGGAAGCCCATGTGTGTGCAAGGATATATACATATATATATGTGTGTGCTATATGTATGTGTGTGTGTATATATATGTATGTACATATGTATGTATGTTTTGTACAGAAGAACTGTAAAAAAAGAAAAATCTTCATGACCCAGATAACCACAATGGTGTGATCACTCACCTAGAGCCAGACATCCTGGAATGTGAAGTCAAGTGGGCCTCAGGAAGCAACACTGCAAACAAAGCTAGCAGAGGTGATGGAATTCCAGTTGAGCTATTTCAAATCCTAAAAGATGATACTGCGAGAGTGCTGCACTCAATATGCCAGCAAATCTGGAAAACTCAGCAGTGGCCACAGGACTGGAAAAGGTCAGTTTTCATTCCAATCCCAAAGAAAGGCAATGCCAAAGAATGTTCAAACTACCGCACAAATGTACTCATCTCACACGCTAACAAAGTAATGCTCAAAACTCTCCAAGCCAGGCTTCAACAATATGTGAACCGTGAACTTCCAGATGTTCAAGCTGGATTTAGAAAAGGCAGAGGAACCAGAGATCAAATTGCCAACATCCTTTGGATCATAGAAAAAGCAAGAGAGTTCTAGAAAAACATCTACTTCTACTTTATTGATTATGCCAAGGTCTGTGACTGTGTGGATCACAACAAACTGTGAAAATTCTTTAAGAGATGGGAATACCAGACAACCTTACCTGCCTCCTGAGAAATCTGTATGCAGGTCAGAAAGCAAAAGTTAGAACTGGACATGGAACAACAGACTAGTTCCAAATAGCAAAAGGAGTACGTCAAGGCTGTATATTGCCACCCTGCTTATTTAACTTATATGCAGAGTACATCATGCAAAATGCCGGGCTAGATGAAGCATAAGTTGGAATCAAGATTGCTGGAAGAAATATCAATAACCTCAGATATGCAGATGACACCACCCTTATGGCAGAAAGCGAAGAAGAACTAGAGCTTCTAGATGAAAGTGAAAGAGGAGAGTGAAAAAGTTGGTTTAAAACTAAACATTCAGAAAACCAGGGTCATGGTATCCGGTCCCATCACTTCATGGAAAATGGATGGGGAAACAATGGAAACAGTGAGAGACTTTATCTTGGGGGGCAAGAAAATGCAGATGGTGACTGCAGCCATGAAATTAAAAGACGCTTGCTCTTTGGAAGAAAAGCTATGATTAATCTAAAAGTATATTAAAAAGCAGAGACATTACTTTGCCAGCAAAGGTCCGTCTAGTCAAGGCTATGGTTTTTCCAGTAGTCATATGTGGATATGAGAGTTGGACTATAAAGAAAGATGAGTGCTGAAGAATTGATGCTTTTGAACTCTGGTGTTGGAGAAGACTCTTGAGAGTCTCCTGGACTGCAAGGAGACCCAATTAGTCCATCCTAAAGGAAATCAGTCCTCAATATTCATTGGAGAGAATGATGCTGAAGCTGAAACTTCATTACTTTGGCCACCTGATGCAAAGAACTGACTCATTTGAAAAGACCCTGATGCTGGGAAAGATTGAAGGTGGGAGGAGAAGGGAATGACAGAGGATGAGATGACTGGATGGCATCACTGACTCTGTGGACCTGAGTTTGAGTAAGCTCTGGGAGCTGGTGATGGACAGGGAAGCTTGGCATGCTGCAGTCCATGGGGGTCGCAAAGAGTCGGCCACAACTGAGCGACTGAACTGAACTGATGTATATTAGTCGCTCAGTCGTGTCTGAGGCTTTGCAACCCCATGGAATATAGCCTTCCTGGTTCCTCCGTCCATGGGGTTCTTCAGGCAAGAATATTGGAGGGTCAAATTACCAATGGCATTGTTTACAGAAGTAGAA
Organism: Okapia johnstoni; assembly: GCA_024291935.2. Taxonomy (NCBI): domain Eukaryota; kingdom Metazoa; phylum Chordata; class Mammalia; order Artiodactyla; family Giraffidae; genus Okapia; species Okapia johnstoni. The sequence continues at coordinate 63,566,508 of CM044309.1, forward strand.
CAAAAAATTTCACAGTTCACATGGAAACACAAAAGACCCTGAATAGCCAAAGCAGTCGTGAGAAGGAAGAATGGAACTGGAGCAATCAACCTTCCTGACTTCAGATTATACTACAAAGCCACAGTCATCAAGACAGTATGGTACTGGCACAAAAACAGAAATATAGACAAATGGAACAAGATAGAAAGACCAGAAATAAACCCATGCACCTATGGGTATCTTATCTTTGACAAAGGAGGCAAGAATATACAATGGGGCAAAGACAGCCTCTTCAATAAATGTTGCTGGGCAAACTAGACAGCTACATGTAAAAGAAAGAAATTAGAACACTAACACCATACACAAAGATAAACTCAAAATGGATTAAAGACATAAATGTAAGACCAGAAACTATAAAACTCTTAGAGGAAAACATAGGCAGAACACTCGATGATGCAAATCAAAGGTATATCCTCTATGACCTGCCTCCTAGAGTAATGGTAATAAAAACAAAAGTAAACAAGTGGGACCTGATTAAACTTAAAAGCTTTGCACAGCAAAGGAAACTATAAGCAAGGTGAAAAGACAACCCTCAGAATAGGAGAAAATAATAGCAAATGAAACAACTGACAAAGGATTAATTTCCAAAATATAAAAACAGCTCATACACCTCAACACCAGAAAAACAAACACCCCAAACAGAGTGGGAAAAAGATCTAAACAGAAATTTCTCCAAAGAAGACACACAGATGGCTAACAAACACATGGAAAGATGTTCAACATTGCTCATTATTCAATCAGTTCAGTCGCTCCGTTGTGTCCGACTCTTTGCGACCCCATGAATCGCAGCACACCAGGCCTCCCTGTCCATCACCAACTCCGCGAGTTTACCCAAACCAATGTCCATCGAGTCGGTTATGCCATCCAACCATCTCATCCTCTGTCGTCCCCTTCTCCTCCTGCCCCCAATCCTTCCCAGCATCAGGATCTTTCCCAATGAGTCAACTCTTTGAATCAGGTGGCCAAAGTATTGGAGTTTCAGTTTCAACATCAGTCCTTTATTGCATAGGAACCTGGAATGTTATGTCCATGAATCAAGGCAAATTGGAAGTGGTCAAACAGGAGATAGCAAGAGTGAACGTTGACATTCTAGGAATCAGCGAACTAAGATGGACTGGAATGGGTGAATTTAACTCAGATGACCATTGTATCTACTACTGTGGGCAGGAATCCCTTAGAAAAAATGGAGTAGCCATCATGTTCAACAAGAGAGTCCGAAATGCAGTACTTGGATGCAATCTCAAAAACGACAGAATGATCTCTGTTCATTTCCAAAGCAAACCATTCAATATCACGGTAATCCAAGTCTATGCTCTGACCAGTAACACTGAAGAAGCTGAACATGAACGGTTCTATGAAGACCCACAGGACCTTTTAGAACTAACACCCAAAAAAGATGTCCTTTTCATTGTAGGGGACTGGAATGCAAAAGTAGGAAGTCAGAAAACACCTGGCATAACAGGCAAATTCGGCCTTGGAGTACAGAATGAAGCAGGGCAAAGGCTAATACAGGTTTGCCAAGAGAACACACTGGTCATAGCAAATACCCTCTTCCAACAACACAAGAGAAGACTCTACACATGGACATCACCAGATGGTCAACACCGAAATCAGATTGATTATACTCTTTGCAACCAGAGATGGAGAAGCTCTATTCAGTCAGCAAAAACAAGACCAGGAGCAGACTGTGGCTCAGATCATGAACTCCTTATTGCCAAATTCAGACTTAAATTGAAGTAGGGAAAACCACTAGACCATTCAGGTATGACCTAAATCAAATCCCTTATGATTATACAGTGGAGTGACAAATAGATTTAAGGGACTAGATCTGATAGACAGAGTGCCTAATGAACTATGGACAGAGGTTCGTGACGTTGTACAGGAGACAGGGATCAAGACCATCCCCATGGACAAGAAATGCAAAAAAGCAAAATGGCTGTCTGAGGAGGACTTACAAATAGCTGGGAAAAGAAGAGAAGCAAAAAGCAAAGGAGAAAAGGAAAGATATTCCCATCTGATTTCAGAGTTCCAAATAATAGCAAGGAGAGATAAGAAAGCCTTCCTCAGCAATCGATGCAAAGAAATAGAGGAAAACAACAGAATGGGAAAGACTAGAGATCTCTTCAAGAAAATTAGGGATACCAAGAAAACATTTCATGCAAAGATGGGCTCGATAAAGGACAGAAATGGTATGGACCTAACAGAAGCAAAAGATATTAAGAAGAGGTGGCAAGAATACACAGAAGAACTGTACAAAAAAGATCTTCACGACCCAGATAATCATGATGGTGAGATCACTCACCTAGAGCCAGACATCCTGGAATGTGAAGTCAAGTGGGCCTTAGAAAGCATCACTACGAACAAAGCTAGTGGAGGTGATGGAATTCCAGTTGAGCTATTTCAAATCCTGAAAGATGATGCTGTGAAAGTGCTGCACTCGATATGCCAGCAAATCTGGAAAACTCAGCAGTGGCCACAGGACTGGAAAAGGTCAGTTTTCATTCCAAGCCCAAAGAAAGGCAATGCCAAAGAATGTTCAACCTATCGCACAATTGCACTCATCTCACACACTAGTAAAGTAATGCTCAAAATTCTCCAAGCCAGGCTTCAGCAATACGTGAACTGTGAACTTCCAGATGTTCAAGCTGGTTTTAGAAAAGGCAGAGGAACCAGAGATCAAATTACCAACATCTGCTGGATCATCGAAAAAGCAAGAGAGTTCCAGAAAAACATCTATTTCTGCTTTATTGACTATGCCAAAGCCTTTGACTGTGTGGATCACAATAAACTGTGGAAAATTCTGAAAGAGATGGGAATACCAGACCACCTGACCTGTCTCTTGAGAAACCTGTATGCAGGTCAGGAAGCAACAGTTAGAACTGGACATGGAACAACAGACTGGTTCCAAATAGGAAAAGGAGTATGTCAAGGCTGTATATTGTCACCCTGCTTATTTAACTTCTATGCAGAGTACATCATGAGAAACGCTGGGCTGGAAGAAACACAAGCTGGAATCAAGATTGCTGGGAGAAATATCAATAACCTCAGATATGCAGATGACACCACCCTTATGGCAGAAAGCAAAGAAGAACTAAAGAGCCTCTTGATGAAAGTGAAAGAGGAGAGTGAAAAAGTTGGCTTAAAGCTCAACGTTCAGAAAACTAAGATCATGGCATCTGGTCCCATCACTTCATGGGAAATAGATGGGGAACAGTGGGCACAGTGTCAGACTTTATTTTTGGTGGCTCCAAAATCACTGCTGATGGTGATTGCAGCCATGAAATTAAAAGACGCTTACTCCTTGGAAGGAAGGTTATGACCAACCTAGATAGCATATTTAAAAGCAGAGACATTACTTTGCCAGCAAAGGTCCGTCTAGTCAAGGCTATGGTTTTTCCAGTGGTCATGTATGGATGTGAGAGTTGGACTATAAAGAAAGCTGAGCGCTGAAGAATTGATGCTCATTATTAGAGAAATGCAAATGAAAACTACAATGAGATATCTCTTCACACCAGTCAGAGTGGCCATCATCAAAAAGTCTACAAACAATAAATGCTGGAGAGGGTGTAGAGAAAAGGGAACTCTCTTGCACTGTCAATGGGAATGTGAATTGATACAGCCACTATGGAAGACAGTATGGAGATTCCTTAAAAAACTAGGAATAAAATGACTATCTGACCGAGCAATCCCACGCCTAGGCATATATCCTGAGGAAACCAAAATTGAAAAAAAAACACGTATCCCATTGTTCAATGCAGCACTATTTACAATACCTAGAACATGGAAGCAACCTAGATGTCCACTGACAGATGAATGGATAAAGAATTTGTGGTATATATACACAATGGAATATTACTCAGCCGTAAAAAGGAAGAACTTTGAGTCAGTTCTAATGAGGTGGATGAACCTAGAGCCTGTTATACAGAGTGAAGAAAGTCAGAAAGAGAAACATAAGTATCATATTCTAATGCATATATTTGGAATCCATAAAAATAGTACTGAAGAATTTATTTACAGGGCAGCAATGGAAAAACAAATATAGAGAATAGACTTATGGACATGGCGAGAGGGGAGGAGATGGTGAGATGTATGGAAAGAGTGACATGGAAACTTACATTACCATATGTAAAATAGATAGCCAACAGGAATTTGCTGTATGGCTCAGAAAACTCAAACAGGGGCTCTGCATCAACCAAGAGGGTTGGGATGGGGAGGGAGATGGGAGGGAGTTTCCAAAGGGAGGGGATATATGTATGCCTATGGCTGATTTATGTTGAGGTTTTGACAGAAAACAAGAAAATTCTCTAAAACAATTATCCTTCAATTAAAAAAATAATAAATTACTTTTAAAAAAAGAATACTGGAGTGGGTTGCCATGCCCTCCTCCAGGGGATCTTCCCAACCCAGGGATCAAACCTGGATCTCCTGCATTGGTAGGCAGATTCTTTACTGTCTGAACCATCTGGGAAGCCCATGTGTGTATGTATGTGTGTGTGTGTGTGTGTGTGTTTACATATACATGTATAAAAGTTCCCCTGGAAGAGTGCATGACAACCCACTCCAGTATGCTTGCCTGGAGAATCCTATGGACAGAGGAGTCTGGCGGGCTGCTCTGGGGTTTCAAAGACTTGGACATGACTGAAGCAACTGAGCACACCTGCAGACATACACAGACACACACACACATATATATATACACACAAATATATGTGTGTGTATATATATGCATACACACAGACACACACACACACATATACACACACACATAAATATATGTGTGATATACAATGGAGAAAAGACAATCTCTTTCACAAGTGGTGCTGGGAAAACTGGTCAACCACTCACAAAAGAATGAAACTAGAACACTTTTTAACACCATACACAAAAATAAACTCAAAATGGATTAAAGATCTAAACATAAGACCGGAAACTATAAAACTCTTAGAGGAAAACATAGGCAAAACACTCTCTGACATAAATCACAGCAGGATCCTCTATGACCCACCTCCCAGAATATTGGAAATAAAAGCAAAGATAAATAAATGGGACCTAATTAAAATTAAAAGGTTTTGCACAACAAAGGAAACTATAAGCAAGGTGAAAAGACAGCCCTCGGAATGGGAGAAAATAATAGCAAACGAAGCAATGGACAAACAATTAATCTCAAAAATATACAAGCAACTTCTGCAGCTCAATTCCAGAAAAATAAATGACCTAATCAAAAAGTGGGCCAGAGAACTAAACAGACACTTCTCCAAAGAAGACATACAGATGGCTAACAAACACATGAAAAGATGCTCAACATCACTTATTATCAGAGAAATGCAAATCAAAACCACAATGAGGTACCATTTCATGCCCATCAGAATGGCTGCTATCCAAGACTACAAGCAATAAATGCTTGAGAGGGTGTGGAGAAAATGGAACCCTCTTACACTGTTGGTGGGAATGCAAACTAGTACAGCCACTATGGAGAACAGTGTGGAGATTCCTCAAGAAACTTGAAATAGAACTGCCATACGACCCAGCAATCCCACTGCTGGGCATACACACCGAGGAAACCAGAATTGAAAGAGACACGTGTACCCCAATGTTCATCGTAGTGCTGTTTATAATAGCCAGGACATGGAAGCAGCCTAGATGCCCATCAGCAGATGAATGGATAAGGAAGCTGTGGTACATATACGCAATGGAATATTACTCAGCCATTAAAAAGAATACATTCGAATCAGTTCTAATGAGGTGGATGAAACTGGAGCCTATTATACAGAGTGAAGTAAGCCAGAAAGAAAAACACCAATACAGTATACTAACACATATATATGGAATTTAGTCAATCAGTAAAGATAACCCTGTATGTGAGACATCAAAAGACACACAGGTAAATAGGACTCTATGGGAGAGGGTGAGGGCGGGATGGTATAGGAGAGTGGCATTGAAGCATGTAAATTATCATATGTGAAACAAATCACCAGTCCAGGTTCAACGCATGATACAGGGTGCTCAGGGCTGGAGCACCTGGATGACCCGGAGGGATGGGATGGGATTGGGATGGAGGTGGAAGGGGGTTCTGGAAGGGGAAAACATGTACAGCCATGGTGGATTCATGTCAATGTATGACAAAACAAATACAATATTGTAAAGTTAAAAAATAGAAAATAAACTAATCAAAAAAAAAAGAAAGTAAATAGTTTATAACATCCTGCTAAAATTACAGGATCGAAAGAAAATAGAAAAATAGAAAACAAATCTGTATCCTCCAAACCCGTGATGAATTATTTTCTCAAATCATTGAACACAGGCATAGACCAGCTATAGACCTGCTCAAATATTTCATGATAGGAACTTTCTTTTATCCTGAGATTACCACTGTATATTACCAGAGCCAGGTTTTTTTTAAATATTAGAAGAAATGAATTCACTACCAATCAGAGACTATCATTTAGAAGAGAGTCTCGCAAATATTTTATTCTAGTGTTTCCAAATGAATTTTGTTTAATTATGCACACCTCAGAATATTTTTGATATGCAATATTTTTCATATGATTAATTAATTGCAAAACATATCACTTCTGGCATATTATAAATATTGACATTTTAAAAATATTCCATCACTTAGATGTTTTTAATGAAATATAAATACCATAACAATTTTATACCCATCAGTTCAGTTCATTTCAGTTGCTCAGTCATGTCCGACTCTTTGCAACCCCATGAATTGCAGCACACCAGGCCTCCCTGTCCATCACCAACTCCCAGAGTTTACCCAAACCCATGTCCATCGAGTCGGTGATGCCAACCAACTATCTCATCCTCCGTCGTCCCCTTCTCCTCCTGCCCCCAATCCTTCTCAGCATTAGGATCTTTTCCAAAGAGTCAACTCTTCGCATGAGGTGGCCAAAGTATTGGAGTTTCAGCTTCAACATCAGTCCTTCCAATGAACACTCAGGACTGATCTTTAGGATGGACTGGTTGGATCTTCTTGCAGTCCAAGGGACTCTCAAGAGTCTTCTCCAATACCACAGTTCAAAAGCACCAATTCTTCGGTGCTCAGCTTTCTTCACTGTCCAACTCTCACATCCATACATGACTACTGGAAAAACCATAGCCTTGACTAGACGGACCTTTGTTGGCAAAGTAATGTCTCTGCTTTTAAATATGCTATCTAGGTTGATCATAACCTTCCTTCCAAGGAGTAAGCGTCTTTTAATTTCATGGCTGCAATCATCATCAGCAGTGATTTTGGAGCCCCCAAAAATAAAGTTTTTACACCCATAATTACTCATTAAAAAAGGTTGAAAATTTTGTTATAACTTTTTCTCCTGAAATAGTATTTTCCTCCCACTTCTCCGATAGAATGTTATAATAAACATATATAGTTTATGCTAAAAAAATAATAAATAAATATATGTGTGTATATATATGCATACACACATACACACACACATATATATACACACATAAACATGTGTGTATATATATGCATACACAGGCATACACACACACACATATATACACACACATAAATATGTGTGTGTATATATATGCATACACATGCACACACACACATATACATATACACACAGGTATATGTGTATGTCTGTGTGTGTGTATATACAGATATACATATATACATATATATGTGTATATACACAATATATACACACACACACGTATATATTCACACATATAAACAAACAAACAAGAAACCAAGGAGTTACCAAATGTGCAAGAAAAATTTTAGAACAGTATGAGTCTTAAATTAAGACATAGTCTTAAAGACTTAAATTAAAGGTCTGGCTTCACTTTCTACTATTTAATTGCAACTCTACATTCTCGTATGTAATATGGAGATTTTTTAAAAATCTACTGCGTTTTCTCCATTGTTTAAGTTCTTTCCTGGTGGCAACTCAGCCTAAATCTAGTAAACTTAAAAAGGGAATGTATTGGAATGTTGTCAAACATGTCACAAAGTAAATTGATGGGCTTGTATCCAGCCTTAGGAATGAGGCAAAAATCAGAATGAAAATCAGTATAGGATCAAGGTAACAATAGCATCCTACCAACTCAGCAGAGTGCACACCTGAAATGAAAGATCCGGACCATTCCCCACCCCCTACTCCCGCTGTGAGTCACTTGATACAACATGCAAACTTGAGGGAGAAAGACTCTAATCGACTAAGTGTAGATTACAAATCCATTGGCTTCTTTGAAATAGTGAGAGAAAGAATCTCAAGGGAAGAGAACACATCGCCTCCAGGGGCCTCCAGTCCTCTATTAGGAGGGCAGTGGACATTGATTAATAGTCCCACTGAGATTGTACAAAGCGGGGGCTACTTAGGTCTCTCAAATTAATGGATGCTGGACAGTCATAAATCAACAAATGTCCACTCTTACCACCTCACAAGGTTGCTGAGAGTGGAGTAGATCAGAGACAAAAGCTCTGAAAACTGAAATCTACTATACAAATTATTACTGTTGTTATTATTAATAATATGAGAATTTGTGAAAAAAACAAAATACCTTTAAAATCATGGTCATTTCAAATTTTGAAGATTTCCCTCCTTTACTAAAGAAATTATTCATTAATATTGGGCCCAAAATTAATGTCTCTAAAATTAATAGCAGAGAATATGTGTAGATAATGTTGACATTGACTGGTAAGTGAAAAACAAGTGCCCTTTTTACATAGGTTTGGAAGATCACATTTTATTTTTGGTGGGCTTCAAAGCAAAGTGTGGAGGATGGGGAAGTGTGAATTTCTAGACAAAAGTCATCATCTAGAACGGAATTCTTAGCAGTGGTCTTTGAGTGCATGAATGACTTCAGAGCTATTAAATCCTGAAGTTGCATTTAAATATTTTGTTTGTTGCACATAGAAGTGTGTGTGTGTACATGCTCAGGGGCTAAGTTGTGTCCAACTCTTTGTGACCCCATGGACTGCAGCCAACAAGGCTCCCCTGTCCACGGGATTTTCCAGGCAAGAATACTGGAGTGGGTTGCCATTTCCTTCTCCAGGGAATCTTCCCAACCCAGGAATTGAACTTGCATCTCTTGTGTCTCCTGCATTAACAGGAGGATTCTTTACCACTGCATCACCTGGGAAACCAAGAAGTGTGTGTATATTTATATTTCTCCAGGATATAGCCAATACTTTTTATCAATTATTGGAAGGTACATGACCCTAAAAACACTAAGAATCATGATTTTTAATGCTACATGTGATTCTGATCCATGGAAACATAAACATCTGAATTCAAATTCCGGGTAACAGCTCTAGGTTCAAAACTGTGTCAATCAATGGAGTAATTCATAAAGCATTCCCCATTCTTCAATAACTTAAAGTCTCAACAAGGGACAAGAGTAGGTATATTGACTAAAATACTGTAGGCTGCAAATAGCAGAAAATTGAACTGAGCTTAATCTACATAATATGAAAATAGTTCATGAAGCTTATAGGAATAGAAATATAGAGATAAGGTAGGTTTCAGAGTTGGCATAATACAATGGCTTTGGTTTCATTGCTTTATAATTCTCTTGGCTTGGCCTCCCCTGAGGGCAGGTTTCAGACTAACATCTCTCATGGTTATAGAGTAGCTGAAGATATACCAAATGGAGTAAGCAAAAATACCATCTATGCACGTACAATTCATACAATCCATTCACAGTTCAGATTTTTTCCCTTTAGAGTGCTCTGTACTATTCAAGAAATATTTATTAGACAACAAAGTGATTGGATAAAAGCATGAAACATTTAAATAATAATACATGGCAGGCAGAATTAAATGAGCATTTTAGGCACCACAAACAATAGATCAAAGAAAAAAATGTTACATTAAAAAGCTACTAAAATTCAAAAAAAGTTCCTAAAGCATAGCATACTTCAAATAGAGGGAGACAGAAGTAGTATTCCCAGCATAGAGTTAGTGCTTTGTTTAAAATTAATAAATTCAAAAAGGAAAAAAAAATATACTAGATTTTTGAGGAACTTCCCATCCTTTCCAACTGGTTTCATATTTTAAGCTGCAATATTTTGAAGTTACTAGGACACTGGAATTTTCCATGGAACCTGTGTCCTTCAGAATCTTGTTAACTCATGCAATAATGACCATGATCTAAAGTAGTTAGATTAATATATATGAAGATGAGGTTGAGGCTTACTTCTTTTACACAATAAAGACTCATTTTTTTAATCCTCTACTACTGTTTTTATAGCTTATTTACATATTCATTGATAACTTTCCATACATCAAGCCCTGTGCTTGGTACTTGATTTTTTTTTACCTTTCACACTAAGGTTCAAATTATTATTTTGACTTTCACAATGCAGGGAAATTAGAAGCACACTGAGGGTAGGTGACTTGGATAAAATGACCAATTAGTAAGTGTCAAAGCTGGAATTATAATATAGGTCTTACAAGCTCACTTTACGTATTTATGTTCTGTTTAAAAGACCAAACTCCATGAGCTGGTGATGGACAGGGAGGCCTGGCATGCTGAGGTTCATGGGGTCGCAAAGAGTTGGACACGACTGAGCAACTGAACTGAACTGAACTTTTAAAAATACCATCAGTAGTGCTTCCTGGGTGGCTCAGTAGTAAAGAATCAACCTGCCAATGCAGGAGACACAGGTTCAGTCCCTGATCCAGAAAGATCCCACCTGCTGTGGAGCAACTAAGCCCCTGTGCCACAACTACAAAGACTATGCTCTGGAGCCCAGGAGCCGCAACTACTGAAGCTTGCACACCCTAGAGCCGGGGCTCCACAAGAGGAGCCACTGCAATGAGAAGCCCACATACCACAACTAGAGAAAAGCCCAGGCAGCAGTGAAGACCCAGCACAGCCAAAAATAAACAAAATTATTTTAAAACAAAAGTGTTAAAATGTATTTGCACCACCTAAGAGGTTTTCTGTTTATTTCTTTGTTTGCTCTTCAAGACTGTGTCAAAGATTCAGAGATTATATGACCACCCAAAGAGAGCTGACACAGTTCAAATAGGTCTAGTATCTTTTTGCGAAAGTCAAGGTGTCAGTCCCTCAGTCAGGTCCCACTCTTTATGACCCCGTGGACTGTAGCCCTGCCAGTCTCCTCTGTCCATGGGATTCTACTAAACCATTAATAGTAGAATTTTTATCATCATGAAAGAAATATCCCAGCACACATAGATAAATATTAATATTTCACCCTACCCAGTCTCTTTAAGAGGACATGTGATTCATGCTTATATGTTCCAAGGACCCCGGCCAGATTTAGAGTGTGGTCCAGATTTAAGATCTTAATTCCTGCCATAGCTCTTGGGCCTCTTGACCCTCCTATTAATTTACCAAGCCTGAGTCATAATTCTAGATGGTCTTAGAGGGGATCTTTGACTCAGAAGAGCCTCACAAAAGCTTTTACAGGAAATTAGACACTAATGTCAGGGTTTCACACAATTGAGATATCTTGTGGTGTTGGAGAAGACTCTTGAGAGTCCCTTGGACTACAAGGAGATCAAATCAGTTAATCCTAAAGGAAATCAGTCCTAATATTCATTGGAAGGATGGATGCTGAAGCTGAAACTACAATACTTTGGCCACCTGATGTAAAAATCTGACTCATTGGGAAAGACCCTGATGCTGGGAAGGATTAAAGGCAAGAGAAGGGGACGACAGAGGATAGGATGGTTGGATGGCATCACCGACTCAATGGACATGAGTTTGAGCAATCTCCAGGAGTTGATGATGGTCAGGAAAGCCTGGAATGCTGCAGTCCATGGGGTCACAGAGTCAGACACAACTGAGGAACTGAACTGAACTGAACTGACAGTATCCCAGATCAACCCCACCAAAATGTTGCTTCCCTGCTTCCTCCTACTGCTGCTGTTTAGTCACTAAGTTGTGTCCGACTCTTTGTGGCCCCATGGACTCTAGCCCACCAATTTCCACTGTCCATGGGATTTCCCAGGCAAGAATACTGGTGTGGGTAGCCATTTCCTTCTCCAGGGGATCTTCCCAACCCAGAGACCAAACCTGGGTCTCCTGCATGGCAGGCAGATTCTTACCACTGAGTCACCTGAGAAGGTCCTGAAATTAAAAGATATATTTTTCACTGAGGTGTGGTAGTTTTCATATCTCCATTTCTCTTTGAGAAACACAGTCAGGAAACCAGACCAGAGTGTAGGGTTATAGCTTATTTTGGGGGGCTCATAAAATTTCAGTGCTAGAAGTGATCTGAGAGACATTCTGGCTCAATATTATACTGTTAAGAACACTGAGACACTTAGACAAAAACAAAACAAAACAAAACAATTTGGCCAAAGCCAGATAAGGAGCTGATAGCAGACTGATATTAAGATCTAAGGTACCTAACTCCTAATTCAATGCTCTTTCCGATATATAAGCCGCTATGCACTGACCCAGTCATTTTCAATACACAATTATGGACATTCTGCTCCCATTTTACAAATCAAAGCAGTAATCAGTGTGAGGTGTGATTTGTCAAGTGTGGTGAAAACTGACCCCAGGCCCCACTTCCTGAAGTCTGCAGTTCGCCTACTTCTTCAACATTAATTCTGAGACTATTGATTTTTTTTTATTCAACAAACTTTTACTTAGAAACTGTGACACTGTGAACTGTTTATTGCCGATGACCAGTTTTGCTCATCCTGGTCACCTCTGACAACATGAAGGGGAGTATGGTAGGGGAAGGAGAGATCTACAGAATTAAGGAAATACAATTTGGTAGAAACAACCATGTAAGAGATGAGATTTGGAATATGAAGGAAGGAATGACTCACCCTTCCAGGGGGAGATAAGGAGAAGGCTTCATGATGGACATGACATTGTAATATTGGACTCTAAAGGCTGAGAAGTACTTTGTTAACTGTATAAGGTAAAGGGTATTTTAGACAAAGGAAAGAGCAAAATCATATTTGGATTGGCCAAAAAGCTCATTCGGGTTTTTCCATAAGATGTTATGGGGAAACCCAAATGAATTTTCTTGCCAACCCTGTAACAGTGTGGGATCACCTGTTACAGAGTTCATACAGTTCTTAAAAGGGAGTTGGGAGATATATCCAGGTGGAATCCTCATGCTAATTCAGGAGATGCAAGAGACACTGGTTCTATCCCTGAGTCAGGAAGATCCCCTGAAGGAGGAAATGGCATCCCACTTCAGTATTTTTGCCTGAAAAATTCCATGGACAGAAGAGCCTGGCAGGGTCTCTTTGCGACTGTCCATGGCATCACAAAGAATTGGACACAACTGAACACATACACACACACAACTAAAATGCTAGACTAGAACCAGGGAGTTAGGGGTCTTGAATGCCATGATGAAGTGTAAGGAAGTTCAGCTTGCAGAAGTTAGGAAGCCAGTAGAAGCAGAGCAGCATCAGGTTATATGTGTGTGTTGGGAAGATCCCTGTGCTAATACTGCAGAAGATAGCTCAGAGGTACCAAGAGCAGAGGCAAGAAGACCATTTCAAATACTTCAGTCTCAATGATTAAAATAAGCTTGGAGGAAAATTACACTTTTGGAGAATTCACAAGGTAGGACTCAGTGATACACTGGATACTGGTTATGACAGCAGCAATAGCTGAAGGTGATGGAGACTCTAACTTAGGTGACTGTCATGTGGTCATGAAACTATATATGCTAGAACAAATGTTTAACTATTTAGGTTCACTGGGACTTTAAAGTATCTGACAGAAACTCAGCCTCTACCCAGAAAAAGTCACATACGGACATATACGATTGTTTATGCAATTTCAGATGCTTTATGAGCTCCCTGAAACCTGTGAATGAATAGGACTTCAGATTACAAACCCCTGTTTTAGAAGAATTCAATGCACAAGCACTGGTGAGGTTTGGGTTGTCAATTATTAATGTCCTAGAATTAATCTGTCAGCTTCTGACACTGGAAGTTGGATTACCTGTACTCCAATGTATCAACTGGGGGTACGGTTAAAAGCACTAGCCATGTGGTAGCCATGGGGCAGAAAGTGTGATCACAGAGTGGGAACAAAGCACAGAGTGGGGATCAGAGAAATGATCGTCACCACCCCTCAGATTTCTCTGAGTTATTGTGAGTCATGGTCCTGAATGAATCAAGCATATCCCATGTTCTTACCATCCCTCCACATCTGAGACTCTATTTAGTACTCACAATAGCCCTGTGACGTCAAGAGATCCATGTCAGAAAATGAAATGATCAAAGCTCAGAGACATGGAGTGACTTTCTTTCCCAAGATCACATACAGTTAGCAGCAGAGATAGGGCCTCATCTGTTTCCTTCCTTCTCAAGGCTGTTTTCTTTGAAGGCATGTTGCCTGAGACACCAAGATGAAAGATGCCTGAATACTGATCCAGTTTTTTTTTCCACTTCACACTGATGATGCTGTTCAGAACACTGATAGCCAGGACACTGCTGAGGTCACAGCATTCAACAGTGGGGAGGCCATGGGTTGGAGCCACGAAGGCCATTGTCTTCAGCTTAAGGCAGACTTTGGTTCAAATGCCTACTCTGCCACTGATATCTCTGTGAGACTGGTCAAGCTCTGTAATCTCACTGGTGTTCAGTTTCCTTGTTTTTAAAATAGTGTTAGCAACATGCGTCTCCAAATTTACCAGGCTCAAGCGAGCATGAGAAGTGAAAACGACCTCTCTACACACTGGATCCTCTTCTGAAGGCTTTCAGCAGGCACCGCAATTTCCCTGGGATCATAAATCCTATCTGCAGGCTCCTGACACCAATCCCCTTCTCTCAGATCACTCACTGGGGGCAACCAGCCTTCCAGAGCAGTCCGCTGGCTGCCCTGCCTGGAACACACATCTCTCTTGTGTACATCACCAAAACGATATATGCCAAGAATATCTGAGACCTTAATACTTTTAAAGGGCGAGTCTTCACAGACTTAATAAGCATCTATTTTTAAACATACATGCTCAGAAATACAGGACAGTAAGATTGAAAATGTGGAACATTCCTAATGGAGAGCTGTTACAGGGTCTGTGTCATGGAACATTCCAACTGTGTTGACTGTCCTCATAATATTTATATATTTAGACAGTCACTTGCAACATTTGAAAGCCCACCATCTATAAGGAAATAAAACATGAGGTAGTGTGTCTTAGGCCAAGAACAACTACACAAGAAAACGCTGAGTTATTTTTTTCATTTAAGAAGTTAATTGTAACGATTACGAGTAATCCTGCCATGCCTTTCCACACCATTTACTGCAGAGAGAAAATGAGAAAACCCCAAAACTACCATTTTGAACATATGATGTCTATCTGCTCACTAACTCTGCGACTTTGAGAAAACTTCTCTGAGACCCTGATTCCTGATTTCTCAACTGGGGATGTAATGCAAGCTCGTCATCCTCACACTGTGCTTCCCCCATGGTTCAGCAGTAACAAATCCACCTGCCATACAGGAAATGCGACAGGAGCTGCGGGTTCGATCCCTAGGTCAGGAAGATCCCCTGGAGAAGGAGATGGCAACCCACTCCAGTATTCTTCCCTGGGAAATTTCATGGATAGAGGAGACTGGTATGCTGCAGTCCATGGGGTCACAAAGAGAGTCAAACATGACTGGGTAACTAAACAACAACATCCTTACAGCCTCTTTAAGAAGAAGACTATAAAGCCCCATATTACACTGAGGGATTATTATCCCCTTTCTGAACTTCCTTCTTCCATTGTGTTGCTTCTTAATTAAAGTTCTCAAGATTCAGTCTGCCAAGGACAGGCACTGTGGTTGTCTTACAGGGCATTAACATGCCACTTTGGATTCTGTTCTTCTTCTTTGTCAACGTTAAGCAACCACCATATATATGCCATATATATATATATGCCACCATATATATATGGTGGCAAAACATGGAACTTTATTCTGATCCAAAATTTTCTTGACGATTTTAAGTTCTTCAGTGTTCTCTGAACGCTTATCTTATCATCTTATCAATTTCTACAAAAAATGTGATGGGATTTTTACTGTAAGGTATTGAATATTTTACTGTAAGGTATTGAATCTAGATCAATTTTGAGATAAATGATTGGTTATATGTGTTTTAGACCCTTGATCTTATCTCTCTTTTATTGGAAGCCATTGCCCACAAGGAAAAACATATCTCGTATCACCCTCTGTGCCCTAAATTTACTTGTGGAGTTTCCTAGAGGTGGGACAGTCTTTAAATTGTCTGCTTATATCTATGACTGAGTAATTTCATTTCATGTGTGGAATATCAAAGTTATTTGTTCATGCGCCTAAGCCAGTAGATCTATCAATAATAAAGCTGACAGTTCACTTTCTACATCTTAATTCTCTTTTCTACCTCTCAATCAATTCCAAAATCAAATGGAAAATAGTCACTAAGGACCTCTTCAGTTAGATGAAGAGCCAATAAAATAACCAGAACTACAATTCCTTCTGATAATGCTAGCTTTGCTTAAATTTAAATTTAGATTACCTGGGCTAATAAAGTAGAAGCAGTACTAAAATTTGCATTTGATATTTTGATCAGCCACATTCATAAGGATACATCTTACAAGGAGAGGATATTGAGGGACTAACAATTATTGAGCATCACATTTATTCCTCATTTCAGATTTCTGAGGCATTATTATTCCCATTAAGCAAAGTAGGGAAACATCATTTTAGAGGTTAAGTAACCAGAGGCTTGAACTTACACACCTAAATAGAACCCTCAGAAAAGACATAATCAACTTTTCATGTCAAGTGCTTACTATCTTTAAATGTTTTCACATATATTTTATATGCTACTAGGAATTATATTGTAAAGATGTCAGGCAGTTATCCTCAGCTTACATAAGGCAGAACTGAGGCTCAATAGATGATCTTATTTACAAAACAGAAAAGGAGACACAGATGTAAAAAACAAATGTATTGATACCAAGGCAGGAAAGGGGGCCAGGATGGATTGGGAGATTGGGATTGACATACATACACTACTATATATAAAATAGATAAGAGAATCTTATGATAAAACTAGACAACATATTAAAAAGCAGAGACATTATTTTGCCAACAAAGTCCATCTAGTTATAGCTACGGCTTTACAAGTAGGCGTGTATGGATGTGAGAGCAGGACCGTAAAGAAAGCTGAGCACTGAAGAACTGATACTTTTGCACTGCGGTGTTGGAGAAAACTCTTGAGAGTCCCTTAGACTGCAAGGAGATCCAACCAGTCTATCCTAAAGGAAATCAGTCCTGAAAATTCATTGGAAGGACTGTTGCTAAAGCTGGAGCCCCTGTCCTTTGGCCACCTGATGCAAAGAACGCACTCATTGGAAAAGACCCTGATGCTGGGAAAGATTGAAGGCAGGGGCAGAAGGGGATGACAGAGGATGAGATGGTTGGATGGCATCACCGACTCGATGGACATGAGTTTGAATAAGTTCTGGGAGCTGGTGATGGACAGGGAAGCCTGGCATGCTGTAGTCCCTGGGGTCACAAAGGGTAGAACACGACTGAGCTACTGAACTGAACTGAGTAAGAATCTCCTGTGTAGCACTGGGAAATCTACTCAATGCTCTGTAGTGACCTAAATGAGAAGGAAATCCAAGAAAGAAGGGATATATGTGTACTTGTGGCTGATTCACTTTGCTATACAACAGAAACTAACACAACATTGTAAAGCAACTGTACATCAATTTAAAAAAGAACAACAACAACTGAGAATCAAAGAACTTAAGTGACTTGCTCCTGGTCATGCACTCACCACCAAAAGATGGTAATGGGTCTTGTTACTCACAATGAGGCAGTCTATTACTATGTCATACTTAAAATTGGGCTATTTCTAGTCACTTTTATTACTTTTGACATAAGGTCCCTGAGCACTTACCCTATTTTTAGACAGCAACGTAGGCCAGAAGAGAACATATATGAATGTTTCCTTCACAGTTTATAGGAAAGAAGGACCCCAGTATTGATCTACTACAATCAATATAATGGATGTTTTAGGACTGGATAGATAGAAATCTATACCAATTCATTTGGCTGTTTTGGTGCTTGTAACTAGTAGAAAATACTTGAGTAGCTGTCTCATTCCAATCACTGTAAGGCAACTGGCTATATCTTAACTTTCCAACTCATCATCTATGTGATATTTTTTCCTCAGCATGGATTCCATAAAAATAGATTAGAATCAAATGTGGTTCTAATTATAAATCAAAGATGTCAACTTACGATAAAAGAATGAACAGTCTGATCTAGTCTAATTGGTTTTCTTGTCAACTAATCCTTACTTATCTAGTCTAAGCCCTTTAAACAGCCTCAGTCAGCCACCAAATAATACTCTTAATCCAAATAAAATGTAATGAGAGCATAAATGAAGACAGTGTCAGATGTCATGGAGAGAAGTGCCACAGAGCCTACTACATACCAGGCGTTCAATGAATAATTGTGGAATCAAATATTCCACTTTCTATTAATGTGTCCATATTCTATGAATATTTAGGCAATTTAAATTCATGGTATGGAGTGGGAAGTGGGTGATGGAAAAGGATCAATCAAAGATGGGCATATACTCAGAGAAAACCATAATTCAAAAAGACTCATTCACCCCAATATTACAGCACTATTTACAATAGACAGGACATGGATGAAACCTAAATGTTTATCAACAGACTGATGGATAAAGAATATGTGGTACATGTATGCAACAGAATATCACTGAGCCATAAAAAGGAATAAAATTGTGCCATTTGTAGAGACATGGATGGACCTAGAGACCGCCATACAGAGAGAAGTCAGAAAACCAAATACTGTATATTAATGCATATATGTGGTATCTAGAAAAATGGTATATATGATCTTATCTGCAAAGTAGAAATAGAGACACAGGCAGAGAGAACAAAAGTATGGACACCAGGGTTGAAAGGGAGAGAGGGGAAGAATGAATTGGGAGATTGGGATTCACACATATACCCTATTGATACTATGTATAAGGTAGATAACAAAAACCTACTTGTTAGTTATCTATTTAATCTATAGCACAGGGAATTCTACTCAGTGCTCTGGGGTGACATAAATGGGAAAGAAATCCAAAAAAGAGGGGATATATGTAAACATATGTGGATCAAGAAGCAACAGTTAGAAATGGACATGGAACAAATGGCTGGTCCAAAATTGGGAAAGGAGTACAAGTCTGTATATTGTCATCCTGCTTACTTAACTTATATGTAGAGTACATCATGTGAAATGCTGGCTGGATGAATCACAAACTGGAATCAAGATTACCAGGAGAAATATCAACAACCTCAGATATGAAAATGATACCACTCTAATGGAAGAAAGTGAAGAGGAACTAAAGAGACTCTTGATGGGGGTGAAAGAGAAGAGTGAAAAAGCTGACTTGAAACTCAACATTCAAAAAACTAAGATAATGGCATCCAGTCCCATCACTTCACAGCAAATAGAAGGGGGAAGAGAGGAAGCAGTGACAAATTTTATTTCCTAGGTCTCCAAAATCACTGAAGACTGACTGCAGCCATGAAATTAAAAGACACTTGCTCCTTGGAAGGAAAGCTATGAAAAGCCTGGACAGTATATTAAAAAGCAGAGACCTCACTTTGGCAGTAAAAATCCATATAGTCAAAGCTACGGTTTTTCCAGTAGTCATGTACAGATGTGAGAGTTGGATCATAAAGAAGGCTGAGAGCCAAAGACCTGTTGCTTTCAAACTGTGGTGTTAGAGAAGACTCTTGAGAATCCCTTGGACTGCAAGGAGATCAAACCAGTCAATCCTAAAGCAAATGAATTCTGAATATTCACTGGAAAGACTAATGGTGAAGCTGAAGCTCCAATACTTTGGCCACATGACGTGAAGAACTGGCTCAATGGAAAAGACCCTGATGCTGAGAAAGGTTGAAGAAAAGAGGAGAAGACAGAGTAAGAGATGGTTGGATGTCATCACCGAGTCAACAGACATGAGTTTGAGCAAACTCTGGGAGATGGTGAAGGACAGGGAAGCCTGGGGTGCTGTAGTCTATGAGGTCACAAAAAGTCAACTTAGCAATTGAACAAGGTGTAGTAGAAATAAAGCAACCCTTGGATTCAGACATATCTCAGAGCAAATCCATTCTCTCTACTTACTAGTATTACTCAGGACAAATCAGATAATCCCTAAGAAGTTGGGTTTCTTAATGTGCAAAGTGCTGATCAGTGCTGTAACAGGAAAAGTACAAAAAACAACTAGACCTAGACCCATGGACAAGGAGTGACTAACCGAACTAGAAAACTTCAAAGGAAGCATTCCAGAAAGAAAGTCATATAAACAAATTCAAGAAGGATGAGTAGGGGTTACGAAGCAAAAACTGGAAAAAAAAATAGTAAATATTTTTCAATCTATACAGTTTCTATCACAACTGTTTCATTCTGTGTTGTAGTGCAAAATCAGCCATAGACAATATGTAATGGATGGGCATTGTTGCTGTTTGTTTAGTCACGAAGTTGTGCCTGAGTCTTTGAGACTCCATGTACTATAGCCCACCAGGCTCCTCTGTTCATGAGATTTTCTGGGAAAGAATACTGGAGTGGGTTGTCATTTCCTTCTCAAGAGTGTATGGGCATGGTTCTGCTTAAATACAACTTTATTACAAAAACAGACAGCAGGCAGTATTTGGTCCATAGGCTATAGTTTGCTGATCCCCAGTATAAAGAATACTAGAGGAAGTCAAGCACAGAGATTGAAAAATATTTGAAGGACATTTAGTTAATTATTAAATTCATTCACTTAGCACATCTCCAAGGAATGTGTTCTATGTACTAGGAACTTCCCTAGATGCTCAGGACATAAAAGACAGAATTTCTCTTCTGGTGATATTATAATACAGTGAATCAGAACCCTATATAACTGAGAATAGCCTTAATAATAAGCTTTATAAGCTAAAAATCCTGAAATGCATATAAGTCACCATCATTGTGATAATTCAATTTCATATTCAATATGATTACTTTATTTTGAGGCCTTTTTTAACACAATGTCAAGCACATATTTACTGACCATTTGAATAGAAAGACTTAAGTTGCTGAAAGTTCCAGGAAAACAAATCTAGTGTAGAATTTAAGACACACACCAAGAACTCTGTTAGTTCTATAAGTGACCTCATCTGGCACTCACAACAGCTTTTCAAGGTGGTTATTCTTGGTCCCATTTTACAGATGTGAAAATGTGGCCTAAAGAAATTTCATCTCTTCCTGGGTGCTAGGGAGTTGAGATTTAGACTCTAAAGATGGTTGTCTTGCCCTACCTCCAAACTGCCTTTTTGGAGAAAAACATGGACAAAGCAGCAGGGAGCTGGACGCTGGAGTTTCATGGCAAGGGAGTAAGCAGAGAAGTTAAGACGAGTCTGTCAGAGGCCCACAGAGAACTCACAATAGTCCTGGGAACTGAAATCAAGCATCCTAATTGCCACTTCCTGCTTCTAATCACTTTCCCAAGAGAGCTGCCCCAGTGATTCCTGAGTGGAAGGAAGGCTGAGAGAATCTTTTAAATCCCAGCCCTTGTTATAAATTTAGACTTCAGGAGAGGAAAAGAAGAAGAAGAAAAAAAAAATGTTGGCTTAGGAAAGTAAAGTTTCCCATTCATCAGATGAAGGGCAGTGGACAGAGGAAAAGAACATAAACTCGGTCACTTTGCCTGCTGGCCCCAAGGCAGTGGGGCCCCAGTTTTCCCTGAAAGCTCAGCCACCCAACTTGGAGGGAATGCAGTCATGCCCAGAATTACGTAGCAACACAAGGCAGGCTTCTGTTTCTCCCTAATGAGTTGATTATATCCTGTCAGAAGAATCATAAGGCCATCAAATGTCAAGTCAATTTTCTCAAACATATTATTTTCATAGCAGCTGGGTCTGACTAAACTCTTGAAACAGAGCATCCTATTGTTACACTTTACTGGGAATGTTAAAGTGAAACTCAATTAAAAAAGAAAGAAAAAATCCTCACAGGACATATGATCCTGATTCATGCAAGTTTACAGTTCAGTATTTAGGGGCCGGTTTTATTAAGATGATTCGGTCAGTTAATTCATAATTAACAGATCATGACAGAGGAAATAAATGTGGGATATATTATCTGCCCATAAGAGCCATTTGCTCAGAAGGCAGGTGGGATGTGTCTTCAGCTACTGATTGGACTTATGAAGAGTTTGAAGGAGAAACTTGGAATTTGCAAGGTACTGAGTTCTGATCCTTATATTAGCAACACATGATCCTGAATGAATCTGGTTTATCACAATCTCGAAAGACACAGGCATGATACTGAGATAAAATACTGGACTTGAGTCGCACAACTAGAGTTTCAACTACTTATGTGCTGAATGGTCTTAAGTATTTATGAAATGAACACAGTAATAACTACGTAAGAGCTACTGGAGGAATTAAAAAGATACATGGCACACTGATACAGAATAAATATTCAATGAATGGTAGCAACGAAAATGATGGTAGCAAGGATAATAACGACAAGTGGAAAAAAGATAACCAATTTGGTAAAACATGCATCCAGGACCAGTCAGAGAGAGGGAGAAAGCTATGAAATGTGGAGCTAAATCAATAACATAGCCTCCAATTTACATTGACTGATATTTGCATTGGACAAGTTTCTCACTGTTTAACATCAAACATCACCATTAGGACTTGTCTCCCTCCATGTAAATCCAACTATCAGCACCAAATTCTGTTGCAGATTTTCTATTTGGTTTTCACTTATTTTAATTTTTTGTACAATTTGATGATGTGGCAGGCAGAATTCTGAAATGGCCCAGGGGACTTCCGGACCCTGGCATATTCATACTTCTTATTTAGTCACTCAAACGCTAATATAGGTACTGCTGTGAAAGGGTTTTGCAGAGGTAGTTAAGATCTCATATCAACTGACTTTATGACAAAGAAAAAATTAACTTTCAGTTGCTAAGGGGGAAAGAAGAGGGAGAGAATAAATTGGGAGACTGGAATTGACATACACATACTACTATACCATGGCTGATTCATGTGAACGTATGGCAAAAACCACCACGATATTGTAAAGTAATTAGCCTCCAATTAACAAAAAAAAAATAGATAACTAATAGGGCCTACCATAGAGCACAGGAAACTCTACTCAATACTGTAATGACCTACATGGGAAAAGAATCTTATAAAGAATGGATGTATGTATATGTATAACTGATTCACTTTGCTGTTCACCCGAAAATAATGCAATGTTGTAAATCAACTATACTGTAGTAAAATAAAAAAAAAAGAAAGAGTTTGAGAGTGGGCCTGACCTAAACACATGAGCCCTTTAGAAGCAGCGAGTTTTCTCCAGCTGGCAGTAGAAAAGAAAGTCAGCAATTCAACCATGCAAATAATTTGCTACACCATTACAAACCTGCAAGGCAGGGAACCTGGGTTCAATCCCTGGGTTGGGAAGATCCCCCTGGAGAAGGAAAATGGCAACCCACTCCAGTATTCTTGCCTGGAAAACCCCATGGACTGGGCGGAGCCTGGCGGGCTACAGTCCATAGGGTCACAAAGAGTCGGACACAACTTTCACTCACACTTTACTGACTTGAATATGGAAGGGGCTACCTGGCAAAGAATGCAAAAGGCTTTTAGAAGCTGAGAGCTGACAGCCATCAAGGAAACAGGAACGTGAGTTCTACAATTACTAAGAATTGAATTCTGCCAACAAGAACGAGATTGAAAGGGAGATTTTTCCTAGAGCATGAAGACAAAAGTTCAATCCAGCTGACATCTTAATTTCCACCTTGCAGTACCCTGGGCAGAGAACCCAGACAGTTCATGCTGGACTTCTGACCTATAGAACTAAGATCTAATTAATGGGTATTATGTTAAGTCCACTGCTTTTGTGGTAATTTGTCACACAGCAATACAAGACTAATACAAGTGGTTTGACTTCTCAAAGTCAGAAGTTATTCTAAGTTCTCTGGCCTCTGAGCAAGACTTGTTTATTCATCCAAACTCAGATAAGGAAAGATTGACAGTAATAACACTAATCACTCAAGTTAAACATGTATGCACATGCACTCTCTCTCTCAGGCTTCATCTCAAAATATCAGAATAATTGAGACAAAGTAATTTGCTGAAGCAATCCAGCAAATACCCCCAATTTCCTTTTTCCGGTAGACATGCCATAACTTCAATAAGTATTTATTGAACTATTACTGTATACTGGCTCTATGACAGACTGCAGGATGTAATCTTAGTAACAGAACCACAGATCTTCAAAGAGGTCATTGAACAGTAGGGGAAGCGGATAAGGGAAAGCCTAGTCCTAGAAATCAGGAAAGGCTTCCAAGGGCAAGCAATTGTTAAGCTGAAATCTGAAAAATTACTCACTCAAATGGATGTAAAGGGAAGCAAAGGTTTCTAGGAAGCAAGAGTACCATGTGCAGACTACCAAGAGTGATGGAAGACAGTGGCCTCAGGAAGAAGCACACAGCATCCATCCTGGCTGAAACATGCCAGCAGCATGGTGGAGTGGGGGATGGAGTTGAAGGTAGCAGAGACCACTGGTACAGTGAGATCCTCCTAAGAAATTTGGAATTCTTCCCGAAGTCAAGAATAACCCCGAGGATTGATAAGCAGATAAGCAACACTAGCAGCCTCCCTTAAACCAAAAATCACCTTGCTAGAGTTTACAGAACAACAGTTTGAAAGGGACCACTCAGCACTGGAGACAATATGCCATTGTGTCAATTCAAGTGAAGTTGACAAAGGATGGTGGTCTGAATTCAGGCAGTGCCAGGTGGATGTTAAATTTTTCACCATTGAGGATAATGTTTGCTGTGGGTTTGTCATATATAGCTTTTATTATGTTGAGGTATGTTCCTTCTATTCCTGCTTTCTGGAGAGTTTTTATCATAAATGGATGTTGAATTTTGTCAAAGGCTTTTTCTGCATCTATTGAGATAATCATATGGTTTTTATCTTTCAATTTGTTAATGTGGTGAATTACATTGATTGATTTGCGGATGTTAAAGAAACCTTGCATTCCTGGGATAAAGCCCACTTGGTCATGATGTATGATCTTTTTAATATGATGTTGGATTTTGTTTGCTAGAATTTTATTAAGGATTTTTGCATCTATGTTCATCAGTGATATTGGCCTATAGTTTTCTTTTTTTGTGACATCTTTGTCTGGTTTTGGAATTAGGGTGATGGTGGCCTCATAGAGTGAATTTGGAAGTTTATCATCTTCTGCAATTTTCTGGAAGAGTTTGAGTAGGATAGGTGTTAGCTCTTCTCTAAATTTTTGGTAGAATTCCGCTGTGAAGCCGTCTGGTCCTGGGCTTTTGTTTGCTGGAGGATTTCTGATTACAGTTTCAATTTCCGTGCTTGTGATGGGTCTGTTAAGATCTTCTATTTCTTCCTGGTTCAGTTTTGGAAAGTTATACTTTTCTAAGAATTTGTCCATTTCTTCCAAGTTGTCCATTTTATTGGCATATAGCTGTTGGTAGTAGTCTCTTATGATCCTTTGTATTTCTGTGTAGTCTGTTGTGATCTCTCCATTTTCATTTCTAATTTTGTTGATCTGATTCTTCTCCCTTTGTTTCTTGATGAGTCTGGCTAATGGCTTGTCAATTTTGTTTATCTTCTCGAAAAACCAGCTTTTAGTTTTGTTGATTTTTGCTATGGTCTCTTTTGTTTCTTTTGCATTTATTTCTGCCCTAATTTTTAAGATTTCTTTCCTTCTACTAACCCTGGGGTTCTTCATTTCTTCCTTCTCTAGTTGCTTTAGGTGTAGAGTTAGTTTATTTATTTGATTTTTTTCTTGTTTCGTGAGGTACGCCTGTATTGCTATGAACCTTCCCCTTAGCATTGCTTTTACCAGGTGGATGTTAAAAACGGATATTTGCAAATTATTGATTTTAGATTTTTCAAGACTTGGTTAGACGTTTAGACGTAGGAGGAAAGGGAACATGAAGTGAGATATCTGGTTTGGGAAATAGGTTGGGTAGAAATGCCAATCAATGAGCAGAGTACCCTGGAGAAGATGATCATTTGCTTAGTGGTGGGGTGGGGTTGGGGAGGAGGTGGAAGGTGATGGGTTTGGTTTGGGACATGCTGGATTTTAGGCATTCATGGGAAACTGAAAAGGATATACAGAGGAGGGAGCTGGTTTATTTGGTAGCACCAGGTGTGACTCTAGAACCTGGTTTATGTGGATCGTAAATGGCAAAACATGGATTCCCTATTAGCATCATATATTTCTTAACATTTTTTTTCTTAATTCTTCCTTCAGATAATCAAAGTTGTTTTAACTTCTAGAAAGCATGATTGATAAAAACTGAAATACCATGTGTGCTGCCATCACAATTAGTCCTCTCCTTTCCTTTAAAGTAGATGCAAGTACATTTTAAGTGTTGTGAACATAGAAGCATTCAGAAATCCAAAAGTCTGAGAAAGCAGTGATCAATGTGTAGGACAGTTTCCTTTTATTAAACCTAATTTCTTCATGGTGTTAATAGGGACACCTATTACTCATATTGTGAAATTTAAATAGGGGTATTAAAGATAAGTAGCAGAAATCAATCCACTCTAGAAAACAAATGATCTCATTAAAGAAGGGCTCATTTGTGTCTGCCTTCTTATAAAAATAAAAGCAACATCATTCCACTGTGACTAGCAAAATAGGGACCAGTAGGGAACATCTTCCATTAGAGAATCTCTAATTAGGTTTTATTTTACATAGTTACTTACTGAACAAATATTATCATCTGAAGTAGTTAGTAAACCATGACAGGTGTAGTCAGAATGTAATTGGCGCTCTGATCGTGCAAGCAAGCCTTTAAGATGGCGCCAAAGAAAGACAAGAAGCCTAAGAAGTCAACCTGGAAGTTTAATTTGGATCTTACTCATCTGATAGAAGATGGAATTTTTGATTCTGGAAATCTTGAACAGTTTCTGCAGGAAAAGGTTAAAGTGAATGGAAAGACTGGAAAACTTGGGAATGTCGTTCACACTGAAAGCTTCAAGAATAAAATCATGGTCGTTTCTAAGAAATGGTATTTGAAGTATCTTACCAAGAATTACCTTAAAAATAACAATCTTCTTGATTGGCTTCATATGGTTGCATCTGACAAGGAGACCTACAAGCTTCGTTACTTCCAGATTAATCAAGATGAAGATGAATCTGAGTCTGAGGACTAGATGAAGCCGTCCTTTACAGGGCTTTGCTTGCTAATAAAACAAATTAAGCATACAAAAGAAAGAAACATCTTGAAATGGACCTTTAGCTTATCAGTGAATAAAACACATTGCTCTGTATGTTAAGCATTCATCTCTTTTACTTAAGTGTATGCTGTTTATATGGTGCTGGCTTTCCTTTAGTACTTTTAAAATTTTTATTGGAGTATAGTTGATGTACAATGTTATTTTCAGGTGTACAGCAAAGTGAATGAGTTATACATATATCCACTTGTTCTTTTGTCATACAGACCATTACAGAGTATTGAGTAGAGTTCTCTATGCTATACAGCAGTTTTCTACTTATCTGTTTTATGTATGCTAAGTCACTTCAGTTGTGTCTGACTCTTTGAGACCGCATGGACTGTAGCCCACCAGGCTTCTCTGTCCGTGGGATCCTCCAGGCAAGAACAATGGAATGGGTTGCCATTTCCTACTGTTTTATGTATAGTAGTGTGTATATGTTAGTGTCAATCTCCCAATGTATTCCTCTCTCCTGTATCCCCTGGTAACCATAAGTTTTCTACATCCAACTTCAGTTTTGTAAATAAGCTAGTGAAATTTCTTTCAGGATTTCTGCAATGTACTGATTTTATAGATGTCTTCAAGTTAAAGTATATAGTGAAAAAATGAAGCTCAAATTTGGGGATAACTATATAATGTTTAAATTCTGTCAAAATAAAGAATATCATTGGCAATAAAACCTTGAATATTAGGGTGAAATAGACTTGGGTTTGCATTTTAGTTACAATATTTACGAGATATGGAAACTTGGACAGATTATATATTCTTCTAGATAGTGGTTTTTCTCACCTCAGAATTAGGAGAATACTAGAATTCATACAGCTGACATCAGCATTGTTTGAAATAATACATGGAAAGATCTTTATTCATAGAAAGAACTTTTGAAAGTGGCACAATCACTTGATAAATACTGGCCACTTATCCTTTTTTATCATCTTATATTAATTCCCTTAATGAAGGGCTTCTGACATGTTATTATCCTCTTTAGTCACTATTCTATAATTCTATGCCACCAAACTTATATACATGGAGATTAAACATTTGCAATCCAAATAGAAAATCAAGTAGAAAAAATATTATGTAACATTTTTAATTGATCAGCCACATATTCCAAATAGTTCTTTTATATTTATCTTTATTTTTTCATTTTTATATTTATCTACAAAACTCTAGGTGTGAAACTGGATTTCAAACAGAACTGATCTTTCTATCTCAAGTCACACTGAACCACTCTAATATGATAGACATCCACATGAACCACCGTATGTATGTATGTTTGTATGTTGTTGCTGTTGTTCAGTCACCCAGCCTTATCCAACTCTTTGTGACCCCAAGTCTCAGTGACCCCATGGACTGCAGCATGCCAGGCTTCCCTATCCTTCACCATCTCCCAGAGTTTGCTCAAATTGATGTCCATTGAGTCAGTGATGCCATCCAACCATCTCAGCCTTTGTCATCCCCTTCTCCTTTTGCCTTCAATCTTTCCCAGCATGAGGGTCTTTTCCAATGATTTGGCTCTTCGCATCAGATAGCCAAAGTATTGGAGCTTCAACTTCAGCATCAGCCTTTCCAACAAATATTCAGGGTTAATTTCCTTTAGGACTGACTGGTTTGATCTTTTGCAGTTCAACAAACTCTCGAGTCTTCTCCAAAATTACAGTTCAAAAAGCATCAATTCTTTGGTGTTCAGCCTTCTTCATGGTCCAGTTCTCACATCCATACATGACTACTGGAAAAACCATAGCTTTGACTACACAGAACTTTGTCAAAATATGATGTCTCTGCTTTTTAATACGCTCTCTAGGTTTGTCATAGGTTTTCGTCCAAGGAGCAAGTGTCTTAATTTCATGGCTGCAGTCACCGTCCACAGTGATTTTGGAGCCCAAGAAAATTAAGCCTGTCCCTGTTTCCATTGTTTTCCCATCTATTTGCCATGAAGTGATGGGACCGGTGATGAAGTCTTTCTTTTCTGGGGCTCCAAAATCACTGCAGATTGTGATTGCAGCCATGAAATTAAAAGATGCTTACTCCTTGGAAGGAAAGTTATGACCAACCTAGATAGCATATTTAAAAGCAGAGACATTACTTTGCCAACAAAGGTCCGTCTAGTCAAAGCTATGGTTTTTCCAGTAGTCATGTATGGATGTAAGAGTTGGACAGTGAAGAAAGCTGAGAGCTGAAGAATTGATGCTTTTGAATTGTGGTGTTGGAGAAGACTCTTGAGAGTCCCTTGGACTGAAAGGAGATCAAACCAGTCCATCCTCAAGGAGATCAGTCCTGAGTATTCGCTGGAAGGACTGATGTTGAAGCTGAAACTCCAATACTTTGGCCACCTCATGCGAAGAACTGACTCATTGGAAAAGACCCTGATGCTGGGAAGGATTGGGGGCAGGAGGAGAAGGGGACGACAGAGGATGAGATGGCTGGATGGCATCACCGACTCAATGGACAAGGGTTTGGGTGGACTCCAGGAGCTGGTGATGGACAAGGACGCCTGGCGTGCTGCGATTCATGGGGTTGCAAAGAGTCAGACACGACTGAGTGACTGAACTGAATGGAACTGATGGGACAGGATGCCATTATCTTGGTTTTTGAATGTTGAATTTTAAGCCAGCTTTTCACTCTCCTCT
Organism: Okapia johnstoni; assembly: GCA_024291935.2. Lineage (NCBI taxonomy): Eukaryota > Metazoa > Chordata > Mammalia > Artiodactyla > Giraffidae > Okapia > Okapia johnstoni. The sequence continues at coordinate 63,596,397 of CM044309.1, forward strand.
TTCACCCTCATCAAGAGGCTCTTTAGTTCTTTGCTTTCTGCCATAAGGGTGGTGTCATCTGCATATCTGAGGTTATTGATATTTCTCCCAGCAATCTTGATTTCAGTTTGTGCTTCATCCAGCCCAGCATTTACATTATGTGCTCTACATGTAAGTTAAATAAGCAGGGTGACCATATACAGCCTTGATGTACCCCTTTCCCAATTTTGAACCAGTCTGTTGTTCCATGTCTGATTTTAACTGTTGCGTCTTGAAGACCTGCATACAGGTTTCCCAGGAGGCAGGTAAGGTGGTCTGGTATTCCCATCTCTTTCAGAATTTTCCTCAGTTTGTTGTATGTTTGTACGTGTGTATGTGCTATTTATATGTACTTTTTTAAACTGGTCAACTTACCAACCATTTCACCTCTGAATCTCCAACACCTGACCTTCGGCTTCAACGGTGTCCACGATGTGTGTTGTCAATAACCTAACACATTTATCTGAAGCACAATAATCCAAGGTGTTTACTAGAGCTCTAAACTAACATACATAACTCTAAATATTACAATTTGTATAAAACCATGGTATCAAAATAATCTTCAAGTTTTGAACAAAGACAATTCTGGTATAGATAACATTTATTGAGTGCTTTACCGTAAGCTGGGCACTGTGCTTTACATGCAAGTGTTTTACATGCATTTACTCCTCAATACCACTTTCTGAATTGAGCATTATTATTATTGCTTTCATGGTAAAACTGACATTTAAGGAAGCCAGGAGTCTTTTAAGTTGGAGACAATTATGGAATCTCCAATACCAGGACTCAAAAATTATTCTTCATACCTCCAAAGCCCCTGCTCTGAAATTCACTTCATTTTATTGCCTTCCTTTCTTATCCTTAAATATGCATAATTTTTATTAATAATTCAGTATCAACTTTATGGCTTGGACTCCGCTTCCAGATTCACGGAGAAATTGATTGGCCCTGTCAGATAAGCAAGAGCAAGAAGGAGAAGCAGAGATTGGGGGAAATGAATAGGATTAGAGGAAAAGACTTGAACTTGACCTGCAGGGTATTTTAGCAAACATTGTCCCATGTCTACTCTGTGCCCAGAACACCTTTTTGCCCAAATAATTTAAATTTTGATCTGAATCATGATGTATTCATTCCTGGGTGATTAACTGTTATTGATTAGTAGCCAATCATTATCATCTTATGCTCTATTTTTCTTGCCACCAGTATAGCTGTGGTTCAAATTTTAGCTTGTGAAATGTAGGAAGCTTTCTGGGGGTTTGGGGAAAAAAAAAGACTTTTGTTTTTCTGATTTCAAAAACAAAGTCATGATCATTTATTCCCACCATTTTAAATACAAAAATGATGTCTGGAGCTAGAGTAACCATCTTAGCCCATTTGAGAAAAGCCAAGTAAATCACAATTGAACCTCAGCATAATGGAACCACTCAACCAGCACTGTCTTCAAGTTTCTTGTTACAGGAGACATCCACTATCAGTCAAATTCCCATTACTTGGATTCAAAGACATTTGTCTCTGATAAAAAGATATAAGCTAGGGATAAATACAGAGATACAAGTATTAATATTATGAGACTTCAGAAGCAAACAAAAGCAAAGGATTTATAGTTGTTTTACTGTTTAATGCCTTCTGGTTGCTTTTCCTGACATGTTTAAATGGCTTTCCTAAGTATGATGATATGTTCCTGGAGAGACAAAACTTAGTTCTATAAACGACCCAATACCAGGTATATTCAGCTTCATATTTTGAAGCTACAACTCTGCCACAAAAAAGCACATAGCTACATGCCTCAGAGCACTGAACGATGGCAGAATCAACCAAAGACTTAGTGGAAAACTCACTCTGCTTCTTCATATGCATCTAATTCACTGCCCCTTGGTACCTCAGCAAGTAACAGACACAATAAAATTTCAGTGTAATAGACCCAGCTCATAAAGTTTCCATTTCTACCAGGACTTTTCCTAACATAAAACTGGACACCCCAGCAGCACATTTGCTGTCTACAAGTGTTAAAACTGTGGTTAAAGCTGAATATTAACAGCATTTCACACTTGTGCTGTCATCTGGATTATATAACAATGTGTGGATTTTATAAACAGCAACTGCTCGTTTTTGTGGTTGGCTTTTTACTGGATGTGCCCTAGAGCCATGTGACTGTATGAGCTGGAAACAATGAGATCAAGCAGAAGTGAGCAGTGGCATTCCATGGCACAGGCAAAACCAAGTTCTTCAGGAACTTACAGAAGAGATGGCTACCAGAAAAGTCCTCACACTCCCAAACTGTGGTCAAAACACCACAAAAATCTACATGTGCATTTTCTTGTAGATTGACTCAGCCATGTGAGAGCTTCTCACAGTCCTTCTACTACATTATTTTGTCCTAAGAATACTGTTGGACTGTAATACTGAAAGAGTAGAGCATGATATTGTCTAAAGGTAAATCACTTTTAGAAGACACATGTCAAATAATAAGAGCACCCATTATGTTGAAAATCACTGTTGCAGGTATTGATTTCTTCAGTTCAGTCACTCAGTCATGTCCGACTCTTTGCAACTCCGTGGACAGCAGCACACCAGGCTTCCCTGTCCATCACCAACTCCCAGAGCTTGCTCAAACTCACGTCCATCCAGTGATGTCATTCTCTGTCGTCGCCTTCTCCTCCTGCCTTCAATCTTTCCCAACATCAGGGTCTTATCCAATGAGTCAGCTCTTCGCATCAGGTGGCCAAAGTATTGGAGTTTCAGCCTCAGCATCTGTCCTCCCAATGAATATTAGCACTGATTTCCTTTGTTCAATCCCTGGGTTGGGAAGATCCCCTGGATAAAGTTGATTCCTAGGAAACATTTTATATCTGCCTGACAAATGACCTATTATTTCATGGAATGATGCAATCTTTTTAGAAGTCTTTTTGTAATATTAGTGCTGAGAATGGAAGTGAACATAATTGTCCATGACTATGTCCAGAGACAATTTATGGAACTTAAAAGGTGAAAACAAATCACAAGGGAGATGACAAAGGAAGAGCGAATTCCCCAAATACTATATATGGATAACATCTTTAGGGAAGAGCCAGTGGAGGTAGAGAGTTAGGTACAGATGGATAGAGAGTCCTGTGGTCTACTAAAGTTCCTGTTCTAATATAAATATTCGAAGGCCCTCTTGAAAATCAGTATTTTTAATGTATCATTATGTCAACTGGCAAATATTGACATTTAAGGATGACATTGGAATTTGTCAAAAGAGGCAGAGATACCTCTATCAATGTAGATCTTCTAATACAACTGTGGGTTTGAGGCATAATCTCATAAAGAACTACATAAGAATACAAGAATTGGATAACAACCAAAGTTAAGCAAAAGATGTTCCAATAGAGGATGGGATTAGAAAGCAAGTGCATTGACAATACATAAGTGTTAATCAAGTTGTACTGGATAAAGTGAACTGCATTTAGCTGTGGAGTTATAACAAAAGTACGACACGACTGACCTCAGAACATTCTCAGTTTGTCATGGAGACAGTCTTACTGTTTCAGTAAAATATCTGGTTGCAATCTTAATACATCTATTCCATCTCAAAGCTTATACTCATAGTCTTATACTCAAAGATTATATTCATCATCTCAAGGCATCAACATTTTCATAGCATCTCACTCTCTCATTCATTCTGGACCCACACCCTATCCTCTACTCCAATATATCTACAACATGATTCTACTTCATGGTGTCTCTCTACCCAACATTTTCAAAACTTTAGTTGTTCCTGCTATCTATCTGATCCCCTCCATGCTGCCTATTTCAAATTCCAAAGAGAAGACCACTGATGGGATATGGCCATGTTTTCAGGACAGGACACATTATGCCTTGCTTATATCCTGCAGGTTAACCCTCCCTGGATAAGTGCCCTTCCTGATCCCAGGGATTAATAGCCCATGAGAAACCACCTAGCTCTTTTGAGAATGAAATGTGATATTAAAAGCCACATGTATAGAACTGGCACCTTGCAGACACTCAAGAAATGCTACTCCACTTTTTTCTCCCCCACCTACTAATTCTGGGGCACTGGCTATTTTCCTTTGCATCTGTGACTAGAAATCCTTTTGTGAACCAGGGACTAGAAACCTTGCACTGATTGGAATATGGCAGTCATTCAACATCTCCCCTGTCTGCTCTCACTAAGTTCATCTGACCCAATGGGAATGGAGAATTTCAGACTGCTTCATGGGTCACTCTGGAAAATTCCAAATTGAAGCTTTTTTGAGAAAGGAGACATTACCTCAGAACTTCCACATGTAGCTATTATGGAGTTTCTGTTTATGCGAATGGATATTTTCACCAGATATTGGAAAAATGCTAAAGCTCAACTCTAGCGCAATAAAGGCAGCTCATTTAGCCATTGACCTAAGGTATTATGAGAAATATAGTTTAATTAGACAAATGCTCCATGAGAACTATGGCCAAAGCAAATTATTATTTTAAAAAGAGAAAAATATATAAAGAAAAAACAGATTTCTGTCATTTTCTTTTTGTCAATGCCTTTGAAAAAACAGACGTGGTTTCAAATGAACGCCTTAAATTCCAAATGAGAAATTAGGGAGGCCTGGTCTCTCTGCTGATTGGATGGATGACTAGATGAGTGCTCAAGGTTTTTTTTAAATTTTTATCTATTGTGAATAAACCAGTGGAATATTAACTGAGAAGGTCTTTAGAATGCTTCTTGGAGGACAGGCATTTGAAGAAAATAATGAAGGATGAGTAATTAAAAGTGAAGTTTGGGGAAAGAATATTTTTGATTGAATAGAAAGTATAGAGAAAACTAAAATAAATAGAATTTTATCTCCCATGTAATGAACAGTAAAAGTACCTCTTCATTTTCACTTGTCAATAGAAAGAAGACATTTTTCCAAAAGAAATCAGAAAACTTCAAAAAGTACAGAAAATGTGTTTTTGTAAACAATATTTTCTTATTAATTTATGGTCCATTTCTTTTTAAAAAATATATTTACTTTGGATAAAAGCAATGAGCTACACTTGATTTGAAACTAGAAAAATTCTATAACCTAAAATGTAATTTTTATTTCCTTGTGTTTCTACTATTCTTATTCATACAAATACACATTTATTTAATTATTACCATAGTGTTTTTGGTGTTTCATTTTAACATTATTTTTTTAATGTTTTACCATTATCTTTATAATTATTATGTTTAATTATTCATAACACTTTATTGAATGGAGAAATCATAACTTACTGGGTTGTACCATTTAAGTGTTTCAATATTTTTGTCATTATATATAAATTTACAAAGATAATCTCTATTAATATGGCCTTTTTATTTCAATTAGCTTATTTCTTTAGGATAAATTCTCAGGAGTGACATTACTAGATCAGAGGACACAATCTTTATTACTGTGGTTCTTGATGCATATTGCCAATTGCAATCACGAGACAATTACCAATTACACACCAACCAGTAGTGAAGTGAAGTGAAAGTTGCTCAGTCATGTCCAACTCTTTGCGACCCCATGGACTATACAGTCCATGGAATTCTCCAGGCTAGAATACTGGAGTGGGGTAGCCTATCCCTTCTCCAGCGGATCTTCCCAACCCAGGAATCTAACCAGGTCTCCTGCATTGCAGAAGTATTCTTTACCAGCTGAGCTATCAGGGAAGCCAACCAATAGTACATCAGTGTATTAATTTTGTGGAGCACTGCCAGCTTTGGGTGCCAACATTTAATTGTTGAATAATTTAGCAGGTATACAAATAACTGGGAGAATTTTAACTATACTGAACTATTCCACTAGTACTAATTAAGCCCAGGTCCAGGCGGGGAGTGTAGAGATGACTTTTTATTCTCATTTCACGCAACAAAAAAGTGGAGAAAGAGAAGCAAGATGAGAAAGGGAATCACTGCTCTGGACACCAAGGCTTCTGGGCCTTGGTTAGGATATTGTCTTTGATATCAGCAATGTGCAGGGAAATTGGGGATTTCATTTGACCCCTGACCTCCAAGAGCTTTTTAAAAATCTTAATGAAGAGATTGTAATCAGGGGCTGTTCCCATCTTTCAAACAAACCTGCCCCTAACTCCATCCCCACCAATGTGCAGAAACCAGAGTACCACAACCAATACTTGGAGGTATGACTCCTCATCTTCAAGTAAGACAGGGAAAAGGGAGGGTATTAAGGGCACCCCTGTACTGGGAGCAGTGCTGGGTGCTCTACACATCTGGTCTCATTTTATCCTAACAACAGTCCATAAGGCCAATCCCATTCTTACAGTGAGGGAACTAAGGTTCAATGTACTTACTTTGGAAAGACTTTCTATTTGTCCTTCTTACTGATGAAGAAGCCAGACCATCCTCAAAGAACTTGATAGAATTAGAGAACCATTCTTATCCTGTCTTTCCTTTTTAAATATCCAAGGTACCTTCACTGTCTCCCTGTTGAAACTGGGGGTCTCCGTACTTCAAAAGACTGGCACACCAGGTGAACTGAACCTATTCCCTTCACCCATCTTATACATGTTTAGAACTTCCACAGGAGGTCAGCTGGATCCCACTGATTAGGAATGAAATGAACTGAAAGTCGCTCAGTTGTGTCCGACTCATTGTGACCCCATGGACTGTAGCCCACCAGATCCTCTGTCCACAAAATTCTCCAGGCAGGAATATTGGAGTGGATAGCTGTTCCCTCCTCCAGGGGATCTTCCCAACGCAGGGATCGAACCCAGTTCTACCGCATTGCAGGCAGATTCTTTATTGTCTGAGCCACCAGGGCAGCCCAAGAGTACTGGAGTGGGTAGCCTATCTCTTTTCCAGCAGATCTCCCTGACCCAGGAGTCAAACTGGGGTCTCCTGCATTGCAGGTAGATTCTTTACCAGCTGAGCTACCAGGGAAGCCTGAACTAGGAACAAATGAGATCAGAAGTCCAAATCTTGACTATCTTCTATGATTTTAAACTAGTCCCCTCTGCTCCCCAGGTCTCAATTCCTCAAATGTGCATGGAGACACAGGGAGAAACCAGGAGATTCTGGGGATTATTCCTGCTTTACTGATGGATCACAAAACTTCCCCCATGGACTGCACAACCAGGAAGAAACCAGGCTGAGAACTGGTTCTCTCCAGAAATGTGATTCTACAGTTTCAGTTTCCTGGAACAACTGAAGAGGGTGGTAATCAAATCCATGGAGAGCAACTTTATGTGGCTAATATTCCAAAGCTTTTTAAGTGCAGTAATAAACAGAGCACATCTTGGTGACACAGAAATTATGAGGCAGAGACCATAATAATAACTCATGTCTGCTTCTATTCACCAGAATAGACAAGAGATACTTCCACTCCCAAGACACTAGTGCAGAAAAAAAAAAAAAAGTAATTCCATTAGTTGCCACCACATGTATTTTGCTTTCTGCTAGCCTTTTTTTTTGCCACCCACAAAAGTGAAACCCAATCATCTGGAGAAGCTGTCTTATGTCTAGGAGTTAGTGGTGGTCAATTAACTGAATCATTTGAAGTTAGGCATCATGCTTTCCATCCTGGAAAGCAAAGCTCTTCTCTATTAGGCATTTTTGGTTTACAACAATATATATTCAATAGCTTGGAAGCAATTTTGAATATTAACACATCACATTTGCAAAACATTTCCCAAATTCTGAAAATTTTAAGGAAATTCAGTGACCATGTTAGCCTAAGTTTATCTCCTCCATCTCACCACCTCCCACCCTTAAAATTACTCTTGGGGAGATTTTTATCTAACTTTTGCTGAATACACAGACACTGAACCTTACTATTTGATTTTCTATGATTCATCACATTCTATCTTGTGTAAGAGTTCCAATTAATGGTGTGAGAAAGGCAGGAAGCATTTATTCTTCGTACATATGTTCTTCGAGGATGGATAATGAGCCTCATACTTCTTTTCCCCATGTTAAGCACAAATAATTCCTCCACCATTCCTGGCTGGTGATAAATATCAGATTCTTTTCCCATCTTGCTTTTGCTTCCCAAAGGGGAATGCACACTTGACCAATTCACACTTTAAAACAATCCATCTACACAACAACACTTCTAACGTGGGCTGTGTCTGAGAAAACGATTAGAATTATCACCTCCCTTAATCTATACACTCCATCTCTAGTAATATTGCCTACCCATGCTTTAAGTCTCTTTCAGCACCTGTGGCACTCATTTGGCTTGTGCTTAGTCCTGTGGTCAATTTGTGAGCTGTGCTCTTTCTCCAAGACACAAGCAGGGGTATATTGAGAATCAAAGTGCTCACAGTCACTCAGAATAGTGCCATTTTACAAGATCAAAGTCAGCCTAGATTATGTTTTGGACACCCCCTTCCTTTTTGCTGCTCTCAGACCCTCTGTATCTCTTCGACCTCAACATAGCTATCAGGCTTCTCCCCAAAAGTAGTGTGTTATAATGGTTAAGAGCCTGGCATACTCAGGGTCATCTCCCAGTTCTGACCTTGGCTAACTCTGTAGATTTCAGAAATTCACTTAATGGTTTTGTGCCTCATGTGTAAAACTATAATAGTACCTCCTTTATTGTGTTGAGTATTTAATATATCTAAACATCTAGGACAGTGCCTGGCACATATTGGGTGCAGGCAATGGCACCCCACTCCAGTACTCTTGCCTGGAAAATCCCATGGATGGAGGAGCCTGGTAGGCTGCAGTCCATGGGGTCACTAGGAGTCAGACACGACTGAGCGACTTCACTTTCACTTTTCACTTTCATGCATTGGAGAAAGAAACAGCAACCCACTCCAGTATTCTTGCCTGGAGAATCCCAGGGATGGGGGAGCCTGGTGGGCTTCCGTCTATGGGGTCGCACAGAGTCGGACACGACTGAAGCGACAGCAGCAGCAGCAGCTGTGCTATAACTCTAGCAAAATATTAGGGATAATCAGGCCTGGGGCACAGGCCACCAGGAGTATAGTCACTACCAAGCTCCCATAACCAATGTCTCCTTAGACTTGTCATGATCTTTCAGACTTTCAATTTCTCTATCCATAAAGTGGGGAAACCTATCAAGATACCGAGGGTCCTTTCCAGTCCTATTTATCAAACTGTTATTTCTGGCAAGTCTTGGATCATCTAGCTCCTGTCATGTGTATAACAAGCATCCCCAGCTTGGATAGTAGGTGATAAAAGATGAGATCTGGGGACTTCCCTGGAAGTCCAGTGGTTAAGACTTCACACTGCCAATTCAGAGGGCGCAGGTTTGGTCCCCGGGGGAGAACTAAGATCCCACATGCTATGCAGTGAGGCTAAAAAATAAATTTTCTTTAAAAATATTTTTCTAAAAGCTGAGATTTGACTTGTCTAGAAAACATTGCTTTTATCATCCAAACAAATAAAGATGTCAAGGTGAAAGGCTTTGTAATTATGGAAGGGAAATTTGGGAAGACTGCTAAAGACAGTAGTGTCTTTTCAGAGTCTCTTTATATCACACCATGGAGGCAGGAAAGTCAAAGTGTTAGTCACTCAGTCCTGTCTGACTCTTTGCAACCCCATGGACAATAGTCCACCAGACTCCTCTGTCCGTGGAATTCTCCAGGCAAGAATACTGGCATGGGTTGCCATTCCCTTCTCCTGGGGATCTTCCTGACCCAGGGACTGAACCCAGGTCTCCAGCACTGCAGGCAGATTCTTTACCATCTGAGCCACCATGTAGGCAGGATTCTCACCCAAAAGTTGCTGTAATTGGTAACATGGTGAATGTATTACTAAGAGCCACCTGGACAGTCAGGTATGAGGGACTGTGTCATTCTGAGGACTGAAATAGAGAAAGGAAGTCAGTTTTTCATGGAAATCCTTGGCTTTGCCTGGGCTTCTGAAAACCCACACAGTAAATGCAGTGAAAAAGGCATTGTACCACAGCAGAAGGCCAGAGGTCTGGGGCTGCCTCGGCTACAAAACCAACACAGCACCTCATTAACCTTGGCGTCTGAACCAGCCAAAGATGCAGCCTCTTTGTCCACCCAGGGGGATCCTAACACTCTCCCTTAGATCATGAACGTGACAACACTATGAAAGCAGGAAGCATGGCATCTGTTGCAATGTGGTTAGTGACACCAGGGTGTTGGACCCTCCAGACCAGAATCTGTCTCCTGTAACCTCTTCTTTCATTTAGTTCTTGAAGCTGGATATAAATCTTCAGCCACTCTGAAATACGAAGGAGAAATTTTTGCTTTTTCCTGCTCACTGCCCTCAAACAGCTTCCTTGACATCTAGAGCTCTTTGTGGTAAAGTCCTCTGTCACTTAGTGCATAGCTAGTAATACCTTTCATGATCTGACCATCCCATCTCCTCAGCTTTCGCTTTCACACATCCTTATTTTTTTTAAGCAATCTTTTTTTTTCCTTTTTGGCTGCACTGCATCTTCACTGTGGTGTGCAGGCTCTTTGCTGTGACGCATAAACTGTTGTAGGTGTAATGTCCAGGTTAAGCTGCCCAGAGGCAGGCAGGATCCTAGCTTCCTGACTAGGGATCAAACCTGCGTCCCCTGCATTGGAAGGCAGATTTGTAACCACTGGACCACCAGGGAAGTCCCCACATCCTGCTTTCAGTTCTAAGATCTAGTTGACCACTCTTCCAGTTTCTTGAACATTCTTGAGCATTTTCTCTCACTTTATGCTCTCCCTTCTGTTCCTAATCATCTTTTGAGTCCCAGCTTTTTTACCTTTTCTAACTCTTTCCTCTGTAAATTGGCTAGGCTACATGTAACCTAAGCGCCCTGTACCTCTCCACCATGGTCTGCAACCACAATAAATTGGAATTAATTATTTAATTTGCTGTCCCCCTTCCTGGAATCTATAGGAGTCTTTGTAATTGCAGAGACCACATGCTGCTGCTGCTGCTAAGTTGCTTCAGTCGTGTCCCCCGCTATGTGCGACCCCATAAACGGCAGCCCACCGGGCTCCTCTGTCCCTGGGATTCTCCAGGCAAGAATACTGGAGTGGGTTGCCACTTCCTTCTCCAATGCATGCATGCATGCTAAGTCGCTTCAGTTGTGTCCAACTCTGTGTGACCCTATGGACAGCAGCCCACCAGGCTCCTCTGTCCACGGGATTCTCTGGGCAAGAATACTGGAGTGGGTTGCTATTTCTTTCTCTACATAGATCTCTTTAATTTTCAACATCCTCAGTACTTAACAGAATGACTCACATATATTGGCATTAAATAAATATAAATGACTTATATGTTAAAGAAATATGACTTTAAATTTTTTTTTTTTTTTGCCACACTGCAGTATGTGGGATCTTAGTTCCCTGACCAGGAATCAAACCCATGCCCACTGCAGTGGAAGCACAGAGTCTTAACCATTGGACCACCAGGGAAGTCCCAAAATACATGGCATCCTTTATTGACTTTTTGTAAAGCTCTTCTCCCTTCACCAAAACCATATTCATATTCTTTTTATTTCTTTAAACATTTTTCCAATTTTTCTCCTTATTTCTAGTGCCTGTCCTTGACTTGAAGAACTGTTGCATTTAAATTCTTCTTAAAATGGTTAACTTAAATGTTACCTCCTGCAAGAAGGTTCTCTGACCTAGTTCTCAGGCAGTGAGGTATGCCCAGTACCCTGCCTCTTGTCTATATGATTACCAGAGGAATTACTACACTGATTTACTTGTTTACATGCCTGTCCTTACTGAACTCTGAGGCCTGTGAGTACAGAAATCTGATCTCTTCATCCTCGCTTCCTTCTCCCTGCAATATCTGCAGTGAAAAAAACAGTAGCACTTAATGAATATTGAACAAGTATTAACCAACCTCTTCTTTTTCACGATGAAAATGTCAAGTACTACAAAGGTGAAGAGACCTCACTGATCCAGGAAAAGGACTCAGACTACCTTACCCTAATTCTTTCTTTCATTTGGCAAACAATTCTTTCATTTGCTCATTCGAGGTGATAGTCTCAGTGGAGAGAACAAAAGCCACCTATAATCACTTTGAGATAGATAGCCTATGCTCACCACTAATGATATTTTCACTGTTTGTCCTCTTGAACTTAACTACCATCATTCTTCTAAAAGACCTCAAGAGAGTAAGACTTAATTTTGCTAAAAGAGTGATTGAAATCCCTGCTTGCACACAAAGCATAGGTGTTGCTTAGTAAAAACTTCCTAGCTGAATTTAGTGAGCACCATGATATTATTGTACTAAATGACTTTTTAGTGTCATTGTCTTGATTGCAGCATGCCATCTGGCAAAGTGCTACATTTATTGGAATAAGCTCTGTGGTCATCAAACGTCGATTGGAGATTAGAGGACTGAAATGAGAATGTGAAAAACTCCCAGAGTCACAAGGCTCTTGACTGCTTCTCGTGGGAAGAGCTCTCTTAATGGCATTGTCCCCATCAGTCTTAGCTTTGTCTGCTCAAGAAGACTCATCACGCCTTCCTTCTACTTTGACATCCAGTGATTAATTACCCCTAAGACCGTGAATGAATCAGAAAATAATACAACATTGAATCGGAAAAGCCATCACTCTCCTTATAGGAATCAAAGCAACAACATGAGGGATCAGGTTGCACAGAAATGGATTTCAGATTAGTAACAAAACTTGCTGAATTAGCCAAATTCAGAATACAGGTTACATTTCTGAAAAGAAAGAGTCTGTCATACAGAGTGAAGTCAGTTGTGTACGTTAGTCGCTCGGCCGTGTCCGACTCTTTGCGACCCTGTGGGGTGTAGTTCATCAGGCTCCTCTGTCCATGGGATTTTCCAGACAAGAACATTAGAATGGGTTGCCTTTTCTTTCTCCAGGGGATCTTCCTGACCCAGGGATCAAACCACAGTCTCCTGCATTGTAGGCAGACTCTTTACCGTCTGAGCCACCAGGGAAGCCCTGCAATGTACTCGATTTCTCTGGGTCTCTGGTTCCATTATTTACAGAAGGTAGATGATGACAATAGCCATTTCACAGGGCTATAGTAAAGACTATATTATGTTATGAATGTAACATAGTGCCAGTTAGTGTTAATTCCTTGGCCTTCTCTAAAATTAAATCCTTCTCTCTTATAGGTCAATAGGAGATAATCCAGGTTGAAAAATCAGTCTGCATGTTTTGAAATACTGTGTAAGCTCACTAAATGAATTCTAGTTCCACCCATCCCTTACACCAGCCCCCATGTAATTCATTGATTACTCCTCTGAATATCTATTCCCTTGTCTCTAAAATGGAGGGAAGAGGAAATAAAGTAAGTCTCCTACCTATAAACCTCCCAGTTGCAAACTTTCAAAGGCATAAATGTATATTCCATCAACATCAAGTATGAGTTAGGTTGCAACTTGCCTTCCATCTCCTGTTTCTGGCCATCCTTTAGCTCTACCATCTCCCACCTCCCCTCCCACCTCTAGTAATTTTTCTCCTGTTCACTCAATGCCAGCCCCTGTATGCTAGCTATTGTACTGCACTGCTGTACTTTTCAAGGTACTGAGATTAAAAATATTTTATTTTTGCTTTTTACTGTTCTTTGTGTGAAAAATATTATAAAGCTATACACGGTACTACATAGCAGATTGTGTTAGTTGCATACCTAGGCTTACTTGGTTGGACTTACAAATAAATTGGACTTAAGAATGCACTCTCAGAACAGAACTCATTCATATGTAGGGGACTTATTAGACCTTAAAGGACTATTTTGAAACTCTCATGAAGCAGCCCATGTAAATGTCTTAACACTGACTACTGTGGTAAATCCTACATAATACTGGGTGTTCTGATGATAGAAAGTATTATTATTAATGTTTCTGATTTTCATCATTTATGCCTGCCTTTTCAAATATAGCTTCTCTGGTGGCTCAGATGATAAAGAATCTACCTGCAATGCAGGAGAGCCAGGTTCAATCCCTGGGTCAGGAAGATCCCCTGGAGAAGGGAATGGCTAGTATTCTGGTGGTCTAGTATTCTTGCTTGGAGAATTCCATGGACAGAGGAGGCTATCAGAGGAGCCTGTCAGGCTACAGTACATGAGGTTACAAAGAGTCAGACACAACTGAGTGACTAACACTTACACTTTCTCAAAAATAAATAGGAGTGTAACTGGGAATATGAAGCAGTGGTTGCTGGTAATTTCTGAAGGATCTTCCCAATGTCAAAATTTAAATCCATGAATTCATTATTATTTAAAGGGTTGTTTATGGCCATAGTCTGGGCTGATGCTTGACAGTCCACCTCCCAGAATTCCACTTATGGAACATTTTCATGTCCTAGCACTCTGTTTGGAACTAAGAATAAAGGGAAAAGGAAGCACACTTCCTAACCTCAAAGAAATCACATTGGAAAAAGAAATACACATGAAAACAATCAAAATCTCCCCTTCCCTTCACATCACTTAGGGGGGAAATAAAAAACAAACCAGATCCCCGCTGAGAATTGTAAAATTTCCTACAATAGTAGGGAAAGGCTGACTTGTCTGTAGTTATGTTAACAGGTAACCACCAGAACTGCTTTTAAACCTGTTGCATTAATCAGCAACAACTCCCCTCAGTGAACTCACTTTTTCAAGCCAATCAATCAGTGACAGTCCCTGGCTCCGTCAAGACAGCTTATCAGGAACTGACTCCCTCCAGGAAACACACCTCCGATAGTCAATCAGCAGTAGTTTCCCCCAAATGACCCTCCTTATACAGATACCAGACCACTTATCTCCCTAAAACCCACCCGTTCTACCTCCTCACTTCCCCAGGGCCCTGTAAGACCCACCACCTGCACCAAGTCAGCAGCATGGCTCTCCCTAATCAGGAACAATATCACCAGTTTCATCTTTTAATCTGAGATAATGAATGATAGGGGACTTCCCAAGGGGCTTAGTGGTAAAGAATCTGCCTGCAAGTGCACAGGAGACCCAGGTTCGATCCCTAAGCCAGGAGGATCCCCTGGAGGAGGAAATGGCAACCCATTCCAGTATTCTTGCCTGGAGAATCCCATGGACAGAGGAGCCTGGCAGGCTACAGTCCATAGGGTTGCAAAGAGTTGGACACGGCTGAGCACAGCACACACATGAAATGAGTGATGGTATCCTGATTCTTTGACTCTATAACACACTTCATATCAAGTTAATTCCAGATAGATTAAAATGCATGTGAGGGGGTTTCCCTCTGGCCCAGTGGTTAAGTGTCTGCCTTGTGATGCAGAGAGCACTAGTTCAATCCCTGGTCTGGGAAGATTCCACATGCCACAGAGCAGTTGAGCCCGTGTGCCCTAGTACCCATGTTCCACAAGAAGAGAAGCCACCACTGAAATGAACACCTGCATGCCACAACTGGAGAGTAGCACCTGCTTGCCACAATCAAAGCCCAAACATAGTAATGAAGTTTCCATGTAGTCAATAAAATAAATAAAATATATATTAAAAAACAAAATGCATGTGAGTACATGGTATGTACATGATCATAAGAGCATTAGGAAAAAATACACACTTTAAAATATATATAGTTTTGCCATAGCAATTGTCTTCCTTTTTTCCCAGAATGGCATCAAAGGCAGAAACTATAATAGCAAATTCAGGTAGAATTTAAACTTCTGGAAGGTAAAATGACACAACACTATCATCAATATTTAAACCACCATCACCATAAAACAATCACCAACAGCACCACTATCACCATTCCCACTACTATAAACAGAACTAAAAACCAAATGGCAGAAAGAAGAGGAAATATTTGCAATATATAAGATAACATAAAGATTAATGTTCTCAAGTATATAGAGAGAGCTCTTAAAATCAGTAAGAAAGGACAGGGTTCGATTTTTTAAAAGGTCAAAGGATACAAAAGTAATCACAAAAGGAAGGCAGGCAAACAGTAAGAAGGAAGACTAAAAGACAATGGATTGAAAAGAAAGTTCATTATCAGTAATCACAGAAATGCATATTTTAAAAGACTGCCAATGCCTCATTTTTAATCAAAATTGTTGAAATATATCTTCATATGCTGCTAGTGGAAAAGTAAACTGGCCAAATCTTTTTGAAAGGTTATTTGGCAATGTATTCCGAGAATACAAACTTTCAGTTATAAGGTGAATAAGTTTTTGGAATCTGATGTACATCAAGATGAATACAGTTAACAATACTGAATTAAACACTTAAAGATGCTGAGAGTACATCTTAAAGGTTTTTACCACACACACACAAAAATGGTAAATACATAAGGTGAAGGATGTGTTATTGAGTGATCACTTCACAATATATACACATTGCACACCCTCAATTTACAGTGTTGTATTTCAGTTGTATCTTAAAACTGGGGAGAAAACTCTATCCTTAAAAAAAAAAAAGTGCAGTACATGAAAATCGGGACAGAGTCCTCAGTTTCTCAGAATTTGGGATGATTTTAATAAGTACAAGAATGCTAAGACCACATGCAACCAGCTAGACTAACACAGTGAGAGCATGACTCCCCTTTCAAATCTCCTGATTGTCAAGAAGAAAGCATTAGCTGGGTGTTATAGCTATCCTACCTATCATTTGCTAATAGACATTTTTAACAACTAGAGAATGTGCTCAAGGTTTACAGTCTTCTAGACGAAAACATTTTCTAGTTAGAACATAATGGCTTTTCTTCATGTTTTATATATGTGTATATATATTATGTCATGTCTAGGTCAGTTTCTTGTGGGGTCACTGCTCTTTTCTCCTGGGACCTGGCATGCACAAGGTCTTGTTTGTGCCCTCCAAGAGTCTGTTTCTCCAGTCCTGTGTAAGTTCTGTAATAAAATGGAGCAAACAAAACAAAATGGAGCATTGACCCCACAAGAGACTGACCCTGATTTGCCTGTGAGTATTCAGGAGTCTCCAGTGCAAGTGTAGGTCAGAGGTGGTGCAGCAGGGTTGGGGGTGTTGAGTGTGGCAGTCCATGCATGGGACCTTTTGAAGGAGGCCGCCATTATCTTCATTACCTCCACCATACTTTGGTCTCAGGTCAAACAACAGGGAGGGAATACAGTTCCGCACATCAACAGAAAATTGGATTAAAAATTTACTTAGCATGGCCCCACCCCATCAGAACAAGACCCAGTTTCCCTCACAGTCAGTCTCTCCCATCAGGAAGCTTCCATAAGACTCTTATCCTTATCCATCAGAAGGCAGACAGAATGAAAACCACAATCATAGAAAACTGATCAAACTGATCACATGGACCACAGCCTTGTTTAACTCAATGAACCTATGAGCCATGCCGTGTAGGGCCACCCAGGGTTCATGATGGAGAGTTCTAATAAAACTTGGTCCAATGGAGAAGGGAAAGGCAAACCACTTCAGTATTCTTGCCTTGAGGACCCCATGAACAATATGAAAAGGCAAAAAGAAATGACAATGAAAGATGAACTCCCCATGTTGGCAGGTGCCCAATATGCTACTCGAGAAGAGTGGAGAAATAATTTCAGAAGATGGAAAAGATGGAGCCAAAGCAAAAACAACGCCCAGCTGTGGATGCGACTGGTGATAGAAGTAAAGTCCAATGCTGTAAAGAACAATATTGCATAGGAACCTGGAATGTTAGGTCCGTGAATCAAGGTAAATTAGAAATGGTCAAACAGGAGATGGTAAGAGTGAACATCGACATTTTAGGAATCAGTGAACTAAAATGGACTGGAATAGGCAAATTTGATTCAGATGACCATTATATCTACTACTGTGGAAAAGAATCTCTTAAAAGAAACAGAGTAGCCATCATGGTCAACAAAAGAGTCCAAAATGCAGTATTTGGGTGCACTCTCAAAAATGACAAAATGATCTGTTTGTTTCCAAGGCAAATCATTCACTATCACAGTAATCCAATTCTATACCCCAACCAGTAATGCTAAAGAAGCTGAAGCTGAACAGTTCTATGAAGACCTACAAGACCTTCTAGAACTAACACCCAAAAAACGACGTCCTTTTCATTATAGGGGACTGGAATGCAAACGTAGGAGGTCAAGAGATACCTGGAGTAACAGGCAAATCTGGTCTTGGAGTACAAAACGAAGCAGGGCAAAGGCTAACAGTTTTGCCAAGAGAACACACTGGTCATAGCAAACACTGTCTTACAACAACACAAGGGAAGACTCTACACATGGACATCACCAGATGGTCAATACTGAATCAGATCAATTATATTATTTGCAGCCAAAGATGGAGAAGCTCTATACAGCCAGCAAAAACAAGACCAACAGCTGACTGTGGTTCAGATCATGAACTCCTTGTTGCAAAATTCAGACTTGAATTGAAGAAAGTAGGGAAAACCACTAGACCATACAGGTATAACCTAAATCAAATCCCCTTTGATTATACAGTGGAAGTGACCAATAGAGTCAAGGGATTAGATCTGATAGACAGAGTTCCTGAAAAACTATAGACAGAGGTTCGTGACATTATACAGGAGGCTGTGATCAAAACCATTCCCAAGAAAAAGAAAGGCAAAATGGTTGTCTGAATAGGCCTTACAAATAGCTGAGAAAAGAAGAGAAGC
This sequence comes from Okapia johnstoni, assembly GCA_024291935.2. NCBI lineage: Eukaryota > Metazoa > Chordata > Mammalia > Artiodactyla > Giraffidae > Okapia > Okapia johnstoni. The sequence goes on from CM044309.1 coordinate 63,614,881, forward strand.
TAAAGGCAAAGGAGAAAAGGAAAGATATACCCATTTGAATGCAGAATTCCAAAGAATAGCAAGAAGAGACAAGAAAGCCTTTCCCAGTGACCAGTGCAGAGAAGTAGAGGAAAACAATAGAATGGGAAAGACTAGAGATCTCTTCAAGAAAATTAGAGATACCAAGGGAACATTTCATGCAAAGATGGGCTCGATAAAGGACAGAAATGGTATGGATCTAACAGAAGCAGAAGATATTAAGAAGAGGTGGCAAGAATACACAGAAGAACAGTACAAAAAAGATCTTCATGACCCAAATAACTACAATGATGTGATCACTCACCTAGAACCAGACATCCTGGAATGTGAAGTCAAGTGGGTGAGAGTCAGCAGCTAGGACTACTCCCAGCAGTTGGAAAAATCAGTTCTCTTGGGCTTCCCTTGTGGCCCAGCTGACAAAGAGTCCACCTGCAATGCGGGAGACCTGGGTTTGATCCCTGGTTTGGGAAGATGCGCTGGAGAAGGGAACAGCTACCCACTCCAGTATTCTGGCCTGGAGAATTCCATGGAATGTATTGTCCATGGGGTTGCAAAGAGCTGGATACAACTGAGCAACTTTCACTTTCACTTTTCACTGTCATTCCTGGAAAGGGATCTGGGAAAGGCAACATGGCATACACTCTCGCAGTATAACTGGCCAATTCTGACTTCTATGGAGAGGCCGAGTCGCTTCCCCAAGTCACAAAGTTGCAAATGGCAGAACTAGCATTCAAACCCACAACAGTATGACTCTTAATCTTAGCTATTATGTGGAACTGCCTACCTGTCTAAACATACTCCCAGCCCTATCTTTTGCTTGGAGGCCAGTGAGTGGGGTCATTACCATTTACTAAGAAATTTCTCTAGATGCTGTACTTGTACAACATCGTGAGAAAGGAGTAGGTTCCCTATCATGCAAAAGGCAACCCAGGCTTAGAGAAGACAAGCTATATGTCCTTGTTAAACAGTAACTTAATGAGACAGGGACCCCGATGTGCTTTACTCTAGGATCTATATACTATTTCTAATAACTTGGACTGATCAAAGCCTCACAAGGAAAACTAAATACAGCACTTTGATCTACAATGGGCCACATCCTGACAAACCCATTATAAGTTGAAAATATCTGAGGTCAAAGGGCATTTCATACACCTATCCCACCAGACAGCATAGCTTAGCCTAGCTTACCTTATACATGCTCATGTTGTGTTAGCCTACAACTGAGCAAAACTAACACAAAATTTAAAGTGTTGAATATCTCATGTAATTGAATGAATACTTTACTTAAAGGAAAACAGAATGGTTGTTGGGTGCAGGATGCTTGTCAGCATACCAGCTGTTTACCCTGGTGGATAATTGTAGGACTGACTGGTAGCTGCAGTTCTTTGCCACCACCCAGCAACACTTGAGTATAAAATAGTAAATAGCTAGCCCAGTAGCAGGGGTAGGAGGGGAAAGGTACACAGTAAATCAAGTTTCAAAATTTTAAGTACAGTTTCTAGTGAATGGTTATCACTTTTCCACCACCATAAAGTCAAAAAAACCCAAAAAACCCTAAGTCAAACCACCTTAAGTCGAGGAATGCCTGTGGTCCAAAGCTTCTGGAGTTGGGCCACATGATCTCCTCCACTACTGTTGGTGTTTGTTTAGCAAGGAATGCTCATTTTCGAAGCTTCATAGCTAAGACTTTCCCAGTATCACATGTTTCTATATGATTGTATGTAGATTTTACAATGCCTAATTTCCTGCTGATATTCTGGCAAGGGAATAGCTTTCCTTCACTAGTGTGCCTGATAAGGGATGGAGAGCAAGGTATCTGATCCTTAGTCCTGCTCCTGCTATATCTGATGTGAAAGTGAAAGTCACACAGTCGTGTCCAACTCTTTGCAACCCCGGGACTGTACAGTCCATGGAATTCTCCAGGCCAGAATACTGGAGTGGGTAGCCTTTCCGTTCTCCAGGGGATCTTCCTAACTCATGGATTGCTACATTACAGGTGGATTATTTATCAGCTGAGCCACCAGGGAAGCCTCTATATCTGATGAACTTGGACAATTAACCTTTCCTGACCCCAAAGCTAAGGGGGATGGACACTATACATAGGTTCTAAATGATAGTTTCTTATTCAGATTCAATTCATCAAGCATTTATGGAGCTTGTTCAGTTCAGTCACTCATTCGTGTCCAACTCTGTGACCCCATGGACTGCAGGACACCAGGCCTCCCTGTCTATCACCAACTCCTGGAGTTACTCAAACTCATGCCCATTGAGTCAGTGATGCCATCCAACCATCTCATCCTCTTTCATCCCCTTCTCCTCCATCCTTCAATCTTTCCCAGCATCAGGGTCTTTTCCAATGAGTCATTCTTCACATCAGGTGGCCAAAGTATTGGAGCTTCAGCTTCAGTATTAGTCCTTCCAATGAATAGTGGAAGGACTGAACAAAAACTGAACAAAATGGACTGATTTCCTTGAGGATTGACGGGTTTGATCTCCTTGCAGTCCAAGGGACTCTCAGGAGCCTTCTCTAACACCACAGTTCAAAGGCATGAATTCTTTGGCACTCAGCTTTCTTTAGAGTCCAACTCTCACACTCATACATGACTAATGGAAAAACCATAGCTTTGACTAGATGGACCTTTGTCAGCAAAGTAACACCTCTGCTTTTTAATATGCTGTCTAGGTTGGTCATAGCTTTTCCTCCAAGGAGCAAGCATTTTCTAATTTCATGGCTGCGGTCACCAACTGCAGTGATTTTGAAGGCCCCCGAAAATAAAGTCTCTCACTGTTTCCACTGTTTCCCCATCTGTTTGCCATAAAGTGATGGGATAAGATGCCACGATCTTAGTTTTCTGAATGCTGAGGTGGATCTTAATGTTAAGTTTTTGAATTCTTTTCTGAATGTTGAGTTGGATGCCATGATCTTAGTTCTCTGAATGGAGCTTGTACTATTTATCAAGTACTGGACACATTTACTAAAGATTTGTAACCTCCCTTGATCCCTCAGGCAATTCTCATCATTTGAAGTAGCATTCTGAACAATGACTAAAGGTTTAAGAGGAGGCCAGCACTCAAAAAAGGTAATAAACATATCTGGTTCACCTGGCAATAGTCTTGGGGAAAAGCTTTAAATGTGGGTATCCACAGAATTACCTATGGAAATAGCCCATAGAATAACAGTACTTATTAAAATACTTTAATCCGTTCATTTATTCACTAAGTACACACCAGAGACTGCACCAGACTATCAGAGATACAGAAGTAACTAAAACAGTCTATGACCATGAGGATTAACAGAGTGGAAGCTGCAATTTATAAGGACAGAGGGAGACACACATGTATGTCATTAGAAACAACACTTATAAAGGTAATATAAGTAAAATTTGAGGCTTTAATATGCTTCAGTTACTATATTACCTGATTAGATTATAAATTATGAGAAATGACATTTCAGTTTTTGTTCAGTATTCTATATCTTTTAGTTGGCATTTGCAAACAATAATTATGTGTTCAATGACTATATGTGATCTCATTAATCCATTTTATAGCTGAGGAAATTGTACAGTAAGTGTTAATTCTATTGCTGAAACTCAGAAATTTCTGTTAACCACTTTCTAACTCTTTACAGATTCCCATAAATACATTCAAGGTGAACCAAGTGAGGAAAATTCATAAACATCTGACTGTATTTCCACTGGACCATGAACTAGAAGACATCAAGAAGCATGTCTGTCTTGTTTATCATAATATTCTCTAGTGTGTATGTACACACACACACAGCCTTTCAGTTTTGGAGTTTGATTCAAACATGTGTTTCCTTCCAAGGATATATTTTATACCTATTAGTGTTAGTCAGCTCCTTTATTCGTTTGCTGAGGCTACTTGAAAAATACCATAGACTGAGTGACAAACAACTGAAATCTTTTTCTCACAGTTCTAGATACTGGAAGTCCAATATCAAGGTGCCAGCAAGGTCAGTGTCTGGTGAGAGAGCTCCTTCCCTAGTTTGCAGGTGGTCACCTTACCATGCCCCCACAACAACTTTCCTCTCTGCATATACATGGATAAAGCAAACTTTCTTCTTATATGGCCACCATTTCTGCCTAATTAGGACCCCACCCTTATAATTAAGACTTAATTACACTCTAAAAGCCCTATCTTCAAATATAACTTCACATTAAGAGTTTGAGCTTCAACATACAAATATTGGGGAAACACATTCAGTCCGTAGCATCTCCTACTCTTGATCTCTTCTCAACTAGATGAAAAGAAGCAAAGAATCCCATTAATGTAGCCCATGCAGAAGAGTGTCCTAGGCATACAGCAGGCAATAACACTAGAAAACATATCTGGAAAAGCCATAAAACTTCTACTGCAGTAGGTTGAAAGAATGATGACTAGAATAAATGAAGTTATAAAATGTTGTGGAGACTTGGGAGGTATGAGAGCACATTAGTTCAGGGCAGAGGAGTTGTAAGCCATAAAGTTGAGGTCACCAGGGCCTAGATGTGGAAGGATTTTATATGATTAGCTAAGGATTTTGGACTTTATTTATCCAAAAAGTATGAGAGAAAACACAGAAAAGGGGGACAGAATTCAAGAAAATCGATGATAATAACCAAATTCTAAAAACCAGTAACAATATCTCAAAGTCTTCTATAGAAAAAAATTATTATTTACAAAGGAATAGAAATAAAGATAAGAATGCTCAGCACTATGTAAACCAGAGAAAATGGCTTACAGCCTTACAAGTGCTGAAAGAAAAACTCTTTTCTATCTCCAGAAAAAACCTTCTCAAAACTTAGGTAAAAATAAAGACTTGTCAGATATACAAAGGCTGCAAGAATTTGCTGCTAACAGATATGGTATACAAAAAATAAAAATCAAAGGAATTAAAGGAAGACTGGAAATGATATTAAAAGGAAAGTTGGATCAACACAAAAGACTGTCGAGTGCCAAATATGGTAAATACATGGGTAAATATAAATGACATTTTCTAATTTTTTTCAAGTTTATTATGGTAAGAAAAGTTAACATGAGATCTTCCTTCTTAAGAGAATATTCACTTTTACCATGATGTCCTTAGCCATAAAAGCAGTATCAAATTTTAAACAACTGAAATAAAGCTGAGCATGTTCTTTGATCACAACAGAATTAAAACTGAAATTATCAGAAGATAGCAAGATAACTCGAAATTGCCCACATGTGTATGAAGTTAATAATACATTGCTAAAGAAACCATTTGATGAAGAAACAAGAAGAGAAATTATAAGGTATTTCAAATTAGATGAAAATTAAAACAGATCAATTTTTGAGGTGTGGTTAAAGGAGGAAAAGTAAATGGTAAAGTCAGTTACGTAAATTCACACATTAAAAAGACAGATATAGAAGAGCAAATCAAACCCAAAGTATGTGAAAAGGAAAGAAACAAATAGTGTGCAATACACACAGTAACAGAAGCAGATCAGTAATTGCATGGGCTGGAAGTTGAGGGTCACTGATCACAAAGGGTCAGCAGAGAACATCTTAGCATGAGAGTTTTCCCGATTTTGATGGTAGTGGTGATTACAAGAAGGTATAGAATTATCAAAAGTCACTGAACTTTACACCTGAACTGAGTGTTTTATTGTATGTAAATTCTGCCCCATTAAATTTGATTTAAAATTTAACAAGCGCACTCAACATTTAGTGGGATCATTTTGTTAAGCATGGAAGTTGGAAATAAAAATTAATAGAAATGGCAATTCTGATTACAGAAGCTACTGGAGACAAGATAAATGTCTTTTTTCCAAATGCTGACCTAAACCAGTTTGGATAGAAAATATAACACACTTGTCAACAACAACAAAAAAAAAAACCCCTGAGTGGTATGTATAATTACCCCCATTTTCCAAAGAAACTAACATTTAAAAGTTTAATTAACCAGCCCACAGTCATACAGACATTGAAGAAAGCAACAGAGATTGAAATCCCAGTCCAAGTGAGTTGACCACCCAGGAACAGTGTATTGGCGGCCAGATACATCATTGGCCACCACAGTTGGTGGGTTAACACAAGCAAGATCTTGTCCCCAAAATGTGTTTCCATTTGGTGAATTTAGCACTGTTCTCTTGTTTGAACTTACTGTCACTTGATTCATTCCAGTGAATCTACATTTAGGTATGCTTCTTGTAATGCTTTGCATGTTTAGTTTTACATACACCACCTCTCCTCTTCCAATTTCACCACTCAGCTTGGACACTTAATTATCAGCATATTCTGTGTCCTCTGCCTGGCATGAAGTCTCTCAGAGCTTGCGTATGGGAGAGTGTTCTGTACAATGGAGCCTCTTTTTCTCCATGGAGCCTCAGCCTTTGCCAGAGCAGCAGGTAGAATGCTGTGGGCAACTGGCCAGACAATCTGTTTAAGCACACAGTCTGTTTAAGAGATGGAAACAGAAGCAGTGCTCGGAAAAACGTTCTCGGCCTTTATGCATTTTGCAACATATGTGCCAGGAAAGTGTCCCATTGACTGTATTATTTCAGAGGCTGATTGTCCAGGGCAAAGTGAGACAGGGCTGCAGCATGGAAGGCGTGTGTCAGCCTGGTAGCAACTGCAATAATGATTTTCCTTCTGAAACAGAGGTCCACCTGAAGTTGACTAATGAGTCATAAGAGACATGCTTGTATTTTATGCTTTTTATCCCCTTCTTCCTTAAGAATGGATTTCACACCTACAAGAGCACCTTTCCCCAATGCAAAGGTTTGAAAACCTGCTAACCCTTTTTAAAGGTTGTACATGGATTTGTGACCTGGCCCTGTCACTCAAAGGTTGAAAGATTGTGGGTAATTCACTTATCTTCTCTCAGTTTCATTTTCTTTAGTGGCAAGTGAAGGAAAAGATACCAGCATCACAGGCTGGGGATGAAAAATTCAATGAGATAATGCATTCAACCTTTTACCTAGGCTTTAAGTGAACTGTAACATAATTCACAATTACTCTTGAGACTGCTGAGATCCTTCTCCTTACTAAACACCCTTGCTTCCTATTCAAGGGAAAAGTTTTTGAAGATCACATCATAAAATCATAAGAATGTGCTAGCAGGAACTTGGAATCCAAAGCTTAGTATTTTCACAAGTGAAACTGAAGTCCAAGGAAGGGAAACGTTTTGCCCAAAATTCTGAGTTTGGTTACTCTTACCTGCTCTGAGATTTGACATTTGTTTGGATTCCAGAGCCTTCTGAGATCAATGAATATTATTATTGACAAGACGTGTCTATATGATAGATCCCAATGCTATGTTTCCTATGTCACTGTTAAGAATTTTCCACAAGGCACACTTCTTCCTAGACAAAACATCGTGTACATGCAGAGCATAATATCAATATTTTACACATTTCAGATCATCCAAATTCCAGCACTAAAAGCCGAATCATGAAATGTCAGGGTTGGAAGTAACTTTACGGATAATTAGTCATTCTATCTGTACTTCATGTTTCTTTGTTTGCTGGGTACCAAGAACTCTGGAATTTCTGGTCCAGATTTTTTAAAGCACATGCCAAGAGGTACCCAAGTGATAGGTGTTTGTAGGTGTGGGTTGTGGTCCATATTTTTCAAGCAAAGCCTCTTACTGCTTCGGGGCTAAGAAAGAATGTGGTTCTCAGGAGCCAATTCTCCCCAGGCCACCACTTTCCAGCACAAAAATCCAAGGCTCTGAGAGTTCTAAATCCAAACCTGGCTTTGCACATTGTTATGACATTGTATTTGTCAAGCTAGGAGGATAGATTTGAAAGTTTATTAGCTTGATTTGTAACCCTTAAATATTTAGACAAATGGTATGTGGGCCTCTATTTGTACTCTTATCCTGGGCCCTGCAAATGTTAGGGGTAGGCACACTGAAAGCTACACTTGAAGATTGTTTGCTGGAAATGAAGGTTTTCCAAACCATAACCCCATAAAACTAATCTAAGAAATGTGAAAAAGGTGCTCCTTTAAAAAAAAAAAAAAAGACTTATAATAAGTGAAAGAAGAGCAATCACACTGCTGCTTATTAGATACTCAGTTCTCTCTTTCTGGCTATAATCATCAGTACTATTACCATTTCAGTAGTAGTAGCTATCATAGCACCGTTATTTTCCAGCCTTCAGAGCATATATTACTGCTTTAAATTATTATTTTTTTATGGGTTTGTTACCTGTCATTCCACTAAAGTATGTTATATAAGTGAGTGGGCCTTATTTGGCTTAATCACCTGTTTCCTCAGTGACTATAACAGATTCTTTACTGACTGAACCAACAGGGAAGCCCCATTTAACACACAGTAAGCATCAAATGGGCTCCCCAGGCGGCACAAGTGGTAAAGAATCTGCCTGCCAATGCTGGAGATGCTAGAGTCACAGGTTCGATCCCTGAGTCTGGAAGATTCCCTGGAGTAGGAAATGGCACCCCACTCCAATATTCTTGTCTGGAGAATTCCATGGACAGAGGAACCTGGGGGTTACAGTCCATGGGGCTGAAAAGAGTTAGATGTGACTGAGCACACAAGCACAAGCTTTAAATAAACACTTTTTAAAATTCCCTTAGACAGCTGATTTTAGAATACACTCAGTAACAGGCCCCAAAGATTTATAAATGCCAGTTGTTTTTACCCATGACTGGGCAGGGGAGAGTTGCAGTCACAATCACACACCACATTATTGCCTGCCCTCCATCCTCAGGAACGGCCACAAGGGAAAATTTAAAACAAACATTTTAAAAATCAAAAAGCAGAGTCATTTTCTATGTCAGGGTCTTGCAGGCTATCTGCAGGAAGGCAATCAGGATTTTCGGGAAAGAGGATATAAGGCTTAAATAAGACTGAGTAATGCTGCATTATCTCATTATCTCTAAGGGGAGGTCGGAGCCATATCCCCGTTTAAGAGAACCAACATGCGGACACCAAGTGGGGAACGGGGCCGAGGAGGGGGTGTTGGGATGAACTGGGAGATTGGGATTGACACATACATTATTGATACTATGTGTAAGATAGATAACTAACGAGAAGTTGCTATATAGCACCGGGACTCAACTCAGTGCTCTGCGGTGACCTAAATGGAAAGGAAATGCAAAAAAGAGAGAATATATGTATACTGATAGCTGATTCATTTTGCCATACCGTAGAAACTAACACAACATTGTAAAGCAACTATATTCCAATAAAACTTTTAAAATAAATAAAACTGATTAAAAAAAATAATGAAAGAGCTGCAAACAGACTCAGAAAAGGTAATTAATTGACTCTGGGTCAAGTATCTAGTAAGAGATGGCATGGGCTTTGAATCAGGAGAAATCAATTTCTCCTGAGTCTGAAATTTTACCGCTAAACTTTCCAAGTATTGTGTGAATTTGATAGTGTGTTTCCTTCATTCATAGAACAGCTCAAGAATTCACGGTGTTTCCCACAGAACAGCAAAACTTCATGATTTCTAGTGGTTCCATCACTTAAACCTTGAGAAACCACGGCTTAGTAGTGAAGGCCTGCTGTTGAAAGCTTACCCCATGCATACCACCAAATCACTTCCAGCTTTGCTTGTACTAGGCAGTAACCATGAGGCTCCGATACTTTTAAGGAAACACCTACATCGAGCTATATCTCTGAGTCCTCAACAGTGTAGCTCGCACATAGAGTAAGGGCTCAATTCACATCGAGTGAATTAACTGGGAAATTACCTGGTCATCCAGTGGTTAGGCCTTGTCAGTTTCACTGATGAGGCCTAGGTTCAATCCCTGGTTGGGGGAACTAAGATTCTGCAAGCCTCACGGTGAGTCAGCCAAAAAAAAAAGGAGAGAGAGAAAGAAGAAAGGAAGCACTGGAGCTAAGTTGAACTTACCTCTACCACTTACTACTGGTACACTTTTAAACTTCTTAATCGCTTTGAGCTTCCATTTTTCCAACGGAGGTAATGCTACTGAACCAGGTTCGTTTTTCCTGACTCACAACCAGCTAAATTGCTGAGACGCCAAGGCTTGTAGCGAAGAGAGGGTTTTTGCCAAAGGCAGCCAATCAAGGAGATAGAAGGACTCCAGATCCACTTTCAAGGTACTTGAGGCATTTATGGGATAAGGAAAAATGCAGCAAGGCAGTCCAAGATGTGGGGAGTGCCTTTAATAAACTGAGGTAGTTAGCTTGACCTGAGGCCCTCTGATATCAAAAAGTCAAGGAGCTGAGACTTGCACATGCTCAGTCTTAACCAGCTTAGCCTAAACTAGACACAGCTGACTCCAAGTTCCTGGAAAACTCAGGCAACCATCTTATTGTTTAGGCTACCGTACTGCTTGGAAGGCATGCACAGTTTTGGTAGTTTTCACTCAACCTTGATGAGGGAAGGCAGGTGAAATGGATTTGGTTAATGATTTCCCAGTTTCAGTAATATCTACTCTACTCTGCTGGCCGTTTGTAAAGAACAACTAAAATAATAATAGCAAGCACATTTGTGTAGCATTTCCAGGTAGCAGACAGCCTCTCAACACTTCTTGTGCGGGAGCTTTTTTAATCCTTGCTCAATCGTATCCGACTCTCTGAGATCCCATGGACTGTAACCCACCAGCCTCCTCTGTCCATGGAATTTCCCAAATAAGAATACTACAGCGGGCTGCCTTTTCCTACTCCAGGGGAATCCCCTCAACCCAGAGATCAAACTCAAGTCTCTTGCATCTCCTACATTGACAGGCATATTCTTTACCAATAGTGCTACCTGGGAAGCCCTATTTAATCCTTACAAAAGTTTTAATAGGAACATAGTGGGAGGGTTTCTCATCCCCAGAAAAGTAAAACAACAGAATTGTAAACATCTTGCCCAGGCTCATTCAGCTTATAATTGGGAAGAGCTGGATGGGAACACAGAGATCTAACCATAGGGTTTCTGGCCATTACCCTAACCGTAGGGTTTCTGGCCGTTACCCTCTCTCTCCATTGTGCAATTACATTTTGTTGATTTGTTGTTTAGTTGCAAAGTCGTGTCCAACTCTTTTCAACCCCATGGACTCTAGCCCACCAGCCTCCTCTGTCCGTGAGATTCTCCAGGCAAGAATACTGGAGTGGGTTGCCTTTCCTTTCTCCAGGGGATCTTCCCGACCCAGGGATCGAACCCCCATCTCCTGCATTGCAGGCAGATTCCTTACCACTGAGCCACCTGGGAAGCCCTTTGCTGATTACAAAGCACTATTCAAAGGAGATGACTTCTTATTGTTTTCTTCTCTTTTAGAAAAGACATTTCCTCCTCTACTTTGTGCATCCACTTCTTGTCCTGATTGCTCTGCAGATTTGTTTGTATTCTGTTAATCTCTAGTCACGAAGCAGAATTTTGGTTCTGAATAAAGTAGACTTATTTACCCTATACTAAGCTGGTTTGTAAGCCCTGCTAGCTGTGTAAGGCCTTGCATTCATGTTTCTCTCTGCCCAGCACAGCCTTGGGAGTGTAAACCAAGATTCTCATGAATAAAAAAATGCAGAGGCCCTCTGGTTGCTTAATGCTGGCTATGCATCCTGAATCCACTTATCCCCACTACTAGCTCTGCAGCCCCAGGAGTGGTGTGTTTAGAGCCTCATTGATTGAAACCAGCCAGATGTTTGGAAATTGAGATGCTTGCCCATGCTGCCACAAAGGAACCTCCAGAATGTGAATTCCTGATGGTTGGCAGGGGAGGGGGGAGAGAGAGGGGAGGAGCTCATAAAATGAGCAAACAGCACTGAGATGATTATAGGTGTCTCACTTCAGTGCCTGGGTTGGTAGCTGAGCATACCTGAATTGAGTTTTAAGCATTAGTAATGAATTTAATGCTCCCATTTGGGAGATGGCAGTTTCAGCTTTCAGTTTAGTGGAGACAGTATTATTTTCAAATGAAAAGTGGAGAATTGGAGAAACAGAGGTGGTTAGCTTCGAGAATGGAGATGTTTGTGATAATGATGACTTGAGGAAATAACCTGTTGTAGTAGAGAGATGCTGGGAATGAGGGTTTAGAACCCTAGGTCAGTCACTGGCCAGCCATGTGACCTTGAGAAATTCCTATTCTAAACTCCCTTTTCCCCTTGGTAACATAGGAATTACACATTTATCTTAAACACTTGTGAATATAAAAGTATCTCTTGTTTTTATGGTTATATTCTAAAGTCAACATAAAGAGGGGGAAGGACAAGAAAAAAATAAATAAAGTGTAATTTAATCTACCGAGCAGTTATTAACCACTCATTTTACAAATATCTGGCTATTAGATGGAATTTTCCCCTTGAGCATTATGCCCCCCCCTATATTTACAGAGATGTCTTCCACATCCTTTTCTTTCTGGAACATCCAGGTTCCCAATCTGGTTGCTTCCTTTGCACGACTCAACCAAAAAACTTGAGTTGATCCAGATTCAAATCCCAGCTGTATTATTTGTGAATTGTGCAGCTGCAGGTAGTTTTCTTCACCATTCTGAGGCTCAGTTATTTCATCTATAAAGGGGGACAGTAGTATTTATCTAACAGAGAAGTTGTGAAGATTAAATGGGGCCATATTTATAAAGGACTCATTTCAGAGGCACTGGTAAACACTCAAAAGATGGTTGCTATTAGAGTCGTATTATTATGACTGCTACATTTCAAATATCTGTATCCATTATCCTGATCAAATGTCTAGATGATATGATGCCGGGACTTCACTGGAAACCAGTGGTTACAACTTCACCTTCCAATGCAGGGGGTGACGGTTCAACCCCTGGTCTGGTAACTAAGAGCCTTCAAACCTCGTGGCCAAAACACCAAACATAAAACAGAAGTAATATTGCAACAAATTCAAAAAGACTCCAAAAAAAAAATGATCCATATCAAAAAATGTCTTTTTAAAAAAAGAACAAAATCTTTAAATATATATATAAATGCATTTTGTTTTTTATATTATATTATATTATCATGAACCAATATTTAATTAAAAATATTCAAGGACTTCCCTGGCAGACCAGTGGTTAAGACTCCATGATTCTACTGCAAACGGCTCAGATTCGATCCCTGGTTGGGGAATTAAGATCCTATGTGCTGTGTGGTGTGGCCAAAAAAAAGAATTGTACTTGCATAGCACATACAATCCACATGTACTCCTACCATGCAGTCTGGGGGTGACAACCACATAAAGAAGCAGAACATAAGCCTAGACTCAGTAGCAAAGAGATTTATAATCCTCCACATCGAGGGGAAGCAGAGTGGGTTAACAATGATAGATCTGAAACAGTGGAAGAGCCATGATTAAAGTTCTAAGGCTTTTTCCTCTATGCCACTCTTATTGTTCAATCGCCAAGTTGTGTCTGACTCTTTGCAACCCTCTGGCCTGTAGCACACCAGGCTTCCCTGCCCTTCACTATCTCCTGGAGTTTGCTCAGATTCATGTCCATTGAGTCAGTGATGCCATCTAACCATCTCATCCCCTGCCACCCCCTTCTCCTCCTATCCTCAGTCTTTCCAGGATCAGGGTCTTTTCCAACAAGTCAGCTCTTCTTAACAGGTGGCCAAAATATTGGAGCTTTGGCTTTAGCATCAGTCTTTCCAATGAATATTCAGGGTTGATTTCATTTGAAATAGTTTTTCTATAAAGTTAAATTTGTGATAGTAACATTAAAATGTTTTAAAGAGAAACAGGAAAAAAAAGAAGCAGAACATGTTACCATCAAATGGACTGAGCCTCAGAGAGATTAAGTGACCCATGGAATCTTAGACCACAAGTCAGGGGCAGCTTAAGAACCTGAAGGTTGGAAACGCCTCCTGGTTTAGCCAATAAGCAGAAGGAACAGATATGACTTAAAAATTTGTCAACCAAAGCCTGATGTGACCCTGCCCTACTTTTTCTCATTTCCCCACATGTTCTCAGCTCATGTCCAGCCTAAGCCTCAGCGTTTGAAATACTTGGAGATCCCACAATACACTCTGCTCTTCCATCCCTCCAAACTCTTCCCAGGCTGTTTCCCCAGCACAGGAAGGTTTTTCAACAAGCATCTGGGCTCTAGCGCATCTAGCCAGCTGCTCCTTGTGACTCTACTAGTGGTCAGTCAGTCCACTTCACTCATAGTTATCATATTACATGGATAATGATAAGAATAAAGCAGAATATTTTCTGACCTCTTTCAGTTCAGTCGGTCAGTCATGTCCGACTCTTTGAGACCCCATGGACTGCAGCACACCAGGCCTCCCTGTCCATCACCAACTTGGAGTCATATGAATTATAATTCTTAAGCTCCTAAGAGGCAGGTAATTATTAGCATCCTTCTTCTATATGCAAGCAAACAGGATTGTAGATGTGGGAGAAATCTACTAAGGTCACATAGATGGTCCATAGACCATTCATTTGCATAAGCTGACTTTCAAAAGAGAGAAGACCCTGTGAGAGTCATTTTCAAGGCCTTAGATGCTGAGTACCATGGAGGCATTACATTCAATAAAGGCTGGATGCAAAGACCAAGGCTGTTGCTGATATTTTGCTGTTTCTCTATCTAGTTTCAGCCAGACCTTCCCTCTCCCCACACTAACTGCATCTCCAGCATCTCCTATTCACCCTCAACAAGCAAAGCCTTTCTAAGGATCAGCTGTATCTTACCCTTCACCAGTGCAACCAAGTAAAAAGAAAAACCTTCCCTAACACACAGTGCCCAGTGAGGGATGGCTGATGCTCAGCCTTGAGGCTTTGAGACACAGATCTGAATTATAACCCAAGCTCTGTCCTTTACCACAATCTTTTAAACACTTGTGCTTCATATACATCATCACTTCAGGTCCTCATGCCAAAAAGCAGAGATAGGTTTTATTCCTGAGGATCAAAGTGGTTCAGTGACCTGCTAAAAATCAGCTAGTAGGTAAGCAGAGCTGGAATTCAAACTCAGGTCTGAGATTCTAAAGCTCTCATCTTAACCACCATACTACATACCTTTGGGACCACTCTAAAATTCCAAACACTAATAAATCCTGTTAAAGAGCAATGCGGGAGATCTGGGTTCGATCCCTGGCTTGGGAAGTTCCCCTGAGGAATTCCATGGACAGAGGAGCCTGGCAAGCTACAGTCCATGAGGTTGCAAAGAGTCAGACATAACTGAGTGACTAACACACACACAAGGAATTTTAGAAAAGAATGAATACAAGGAAATCAGTCATAATTTTTCATGGATACTAGATCTATATGGCAGAAAAATTTGAGATAAAAACATCTATCAGCTTCAATTAGCCCCATGTTGAAACTGAGGTTCAGAAAGTAGACATGATTTTCCCAACCTCAAGCAGTTTTTTAGCTGCATGTATAACAGGAGAACCAGATGCGCTGGACTTCTTTAAACTTATCTACCTTCAAGTCTTCCACTATGAAATTAATATTGGGAAATTGCCCAGTGGGCTTGCCAACGGTGAAATCAGAAATGGAAGAACAGCTTAATGGAGGAAGTCTTCATGGTTTACCTGTTTATCTAATAATATATATTTCTGAAATACCCTTGGTAATTCTCGCATTATATTAAGAACTTTAGGAAATAAATAAATGCAAAGCATAGCCCTTACCCTCAAAAAGCGTATACTTTGTTGAGAGAGGGAAGATTTAAGCATGAAATATCACAAACACCACTATTAAAACAGCATACAGTTATGGTGGTTGAAATAGCTCTCAGATACAATTCTACAAAGTCTTGTGTGGATGCAGACAAAATGCAGCAGAGACAAAAATCAGAATATGGTAATCAATGAAATTTTCATTAAAAAGGAGAGATAGAGATGAGCATTGAGGTATAAGGATCATTTCTTTTGGCTGGAAATGAAACAGGTTTCAAAGTTAGAGAGACATAGAAAGAGAGAGGTGGTATTTCCTGCCATAAAATTCTTTGCGCTGGAAGAATGAGTTTATCTTAGTTAAGACTTGCTATTTGCAAGGAAGGAAGAACTATTTGTGCTACCTCAAGGAAAAGGGGTTTATTCTAGGGGGTACATATAAACATAATGTTATTATTTTACTATTAAAATAATAATAGTAAAAATGCACAAAATTATCAAGCTATGTTTGAGGAATTATGCAACAAACTGTATCTGCAATCCCACAGGATCAGTGGTACTATTAGTTTCCACTACTTTTCACTTAGGGGAAAACTGAGGCCCAGAAAGGTTAAATGAGTTATCCAAGGTCCCACAGTTAGAATTTAAATTTGAGCCGACCCATTGGAAAAGACCCTGATGCTGGGAAAGATTGAAGGCAGGAGAAGGGGATGACAGAGGATGAGATGGTTAGATGGCATCTCCAAATCAATGGACATGAGTTGAGCAAACTCCAGGAGATGATGAAGGACAGGGAAGCCTCACACGCTGCAGTCCATGGGGTCACAAAGAGTCAAACACAACTTAGCAACTGAACAAGTGTAACTTCAGAGTCTTCACGTCTAAATCTGTGCCCTAGATGATCAGGAATTGGGCCCTAAAGTAATTCTGTGTGCGTTTGTGCACACACATATAGTCACTCATGCATGTGTCTCAAGATTCTCACAAAGTCCCAATCATAGCATCTCTCCTGGCTTTTTCCAGTCTCCTCTGTTGGACCCAACTACTGCCAGCTCTGCAGTAATGTCAGTGTATTTGGGAACCACACCCTCTGCCTCAGTACTGAACTGACCTCCTGGCTTTTGGGTTCAGCTTCCAAGTGAGTCAGTTCTGTCGATCATTTTCTTGTTCATTGGTTCCCTTAAGCAGGCTCAAAGTCACTGGCCTCCTGATCTACTTTTCAGTGTGACACTAAGCCTTGCTGTTGGTAGGTTGCAGCTTGGACGTAGAAGCCACATGTCCCACTGCCAATCTAAGCTGCGCTCAAGACACAGCAGCATCCTGTAAGGAATGAGGTCAACAGTGTAGGTGGTCACCTTCAGTAAAGTATTTGTTTCCACTCACTAGAGTTCTCTTTTTTTCCAAAACAGGATTTTAGAGATGGAAGCATCTTGGATCCATTCTCATTTTACATATGAGCCTGTTAAGGTCAAGGAAGACAGCCTGCAGCCCCAATCCCAGATCAGCTCATAAATTACAGGAAAAGCTGAGTGCAGAAGTCTAGTGTCTTTGTCCTGCAATCCAGCTCCCTTTTCCTCATGGCACTCGGGAATCTAAAGTGCACATTAGAGACACCCCTGGTGGCCCAGTGATGAAGACTTTGCCTTCCAATGTAGGGGGTATGGGTTCGATCCCTGGCCAGGGAGATAAGATCCTCTCAGTCAAAAAAACCAAAACATAAACCAGAAGCAATATTGTAACAAATTGAATATTTTCAAATGGTCGCCGTTTTAAAAACAATCTTTTAAAAATTAAAAAATAAAATGCCCATTAAAGTACAAAAACCTCAAAAAGGACTTTTGTCTCATGGCTCCACTTTCTCTCAGGGCATCATGTGACTTTGAAGGAGCTAGGGGTCGAAAGAGCTGTTTGATTCTAATTGTCTCAATAAATTTTAAAGATGTTATTACATTGTAGTCATTAAGAACTGGTAAGAGTAGATGCAATATGATAAGATTGAGGCCATGAAGCTTAATCGTCCTTAGCTGATTGTCACCCTCATACTTTTTTCCTTTTTTTTCTTTCTTTCCTAAGAAAGAACAATGCTTCCCAGGACTCTAAAGCATCTGGATCCAACAGCACTTTATATTTCCTGCCATAAAATTCCTGGACTGGGGCAGCTGCCAGCCAAAGTGAGGACTGTACAAATAAACACTGGAGTTCTGATCCCTACAGCACAGCCAGGCCAGCCTGCCAGCCTGAGAGATAGGAGGAACAGATTCCTGTGCAAAGAAATGTGACCTTTCACACGCTTTGAAATACTCTCTCTGTTCTTATTATTGTCTGGCATCTTTCTTTCCCTTTCTTCCTCCCTCCTTTCCCTCTTTCGTTTCTTTGGAGCAGAGTTAAAAGAAAAATACTTGATTGTAAAAACCATCACCTATAGCTGACAGTGGAATTTTGTGAACCTAGGACTCCACTTGATGAATAAAGCATATTAAAACAACGCCATATATATAATGCTTACTACATACAAGAACTGGATCTGGTACTTTACTGAAGTCATCTTCCTTAATTCTACCTCACAAGGTGGTCATGACTCTTCCTATGATACAGAGGAGGACACTGCCTCTTAGAAAAGTTCTTAAATTATTTCCATCTATCATATGGCTACGGAATGGTAAGATCTATTTTGCAGCAGAAATGAAGGATCCATTTAATGATCCATGGATTAATTTTTCAAACCCCTAAAATATCCACAGATGCAAATTTCAGTGTTGGCAAAATCTTAAGTTCAAAGGTTTCAGGAAGGATAGATCCATGATCTATTCAGATCTTTCCTACATTTATTGTGAAACAGCAAATCTCTCCCCATGCATGTTAAACCAAATGTGTGTGTGTGTGTGCTCAGTTGTGTCCAACTCTTTGTGACCCTATGGACTGTGGCCCCTCAGGCTCCTCTCTCTATGGAATTTTCCAGACAAGAATACTGGAGTGGGTTGCCATTTCCTTCTCCAGGGGGTCTTCTCAACCCAGGAATTGAACCTGTGTCTCTTGCATTGGCAGGTGGATTCTTTACCACTACACCACCTGGGTTACATTTTCCCCCAAATCCTATACCCTGTTTGTAACCCATCATTAGCCAACATTTGTCATTCCAAGTTCAGTGCATTTTGCTGACAGTGCTATTGTTGTGTCTCTTGGTTCCATGGCTATTCAAGCAGCAGTAGAGGTGGGAAGAAGGGTGTCTGATATTATCACGGCAATGGCCCAGGTCTCCTTTTGTGCTCCAAAGATTTCCACACATTCTGTGCTTGGATGAAGCAAGCTACCTAAATGTTACATAGCAGGGCAACTGTTTTGTAACAAGACATTAAGGGAAATATCCGCCATATTGTAACATAACAATATAAAGCAGTAAGCAGGGAAAACAAAATAAACAAATGGAGAGTCTATCCATTATGCAAATTCAAGGTCATTCGAAGTCATTCAAAGTTATTATTGCTTATTGGAGATAAATCAGATACTAAAAGCAGAGATTTCTGAATTCTCTAGTCTCATGATTTTAAATTCTATATATGTTTCTGGCAGCATCTAGCCCTGACAAGCTCAACTTAAGAATCCTTTACAGAGGGTAGTATAAAGAAGTCAAAGTTGCAAACTCAGAGTGAACAAGGAGTCAAGGAAAATCAAGCCACACGCAGAGCCATGTAGCAGTACATGTCTGAGCAAAGGAGGGGCAATGACCAAAGTCTGAGGCAGAAATACAAGATAAAGCCTGGCTAGGGCGGGAAGCATGTGGGGGAGAGAGACAGGAAGCCTACCAGGGAGGCCCTGAGAACATGTGGGGCAAAAATACCCCATCTGAAAACCTCTGAGGCTGGACCGTGCCACTAGCGCCTCGGTTCTTAGGTCAGCATCCTGATGAACTTGCATAATTGTCTGCTTTGTTGTATGCTTCCTCTCCAAAGACTGTAATCCTCTAAGGCAAGAACTATTTCTGTTTGCCTCTGTGTTGCCATCACCCATAGGATACATGGGACCGCGTAGCAGCTCAAAAATATTAGGAAAGAAATACAGAGCTTTGGGCTCCACCATACCCTGGAATGCCTGGGATCCAGAAAGAGACATTCTCTGTGTGTCTCAAGTATTTATCTAAATGAGACTATTTTAAAATAGATGACTATCAGGAAGCTGCTATATAACACAGGGAGCCTAGCCTGGAGCTCTGTGATGACCTAGAGGGCTAGAATGGGAGTGGGGGAGGCTCAAGAGGTAGGGTGTGTGTTTGTGTGTGTGTGTGTGTGTGTGTGTGTGTGTATATACACACACACATATACATATGTAATTATGATGGATCCACATTGGTGTGCACCAGAGACCACCACAACATTGTAAAGCAATTATCCTCCAATTAAAAACAAATGAGAATATTTAATGCAAAGTCTATCTCTGCAAGCATCATCTCCTTGAGCAATGCCTTTTCCCCAAAGAAAATAATTTGCCCATTCCAACAATTTGGTGCTTCTCAAATATAATGTACCATACTTTGTGCAAGACATTGTCTTTAAGAAATAGAGTCAATATGGGCTGATTACGTTACGTTCCCAAATTAGTAGTCTAGGTAGTACCCCCACCACAGCTATGGGAGACCCCTTCAGACTGAAGGTATGGGGGTTTTAAAAAAAAAAACCTTGTGGCTGAAATAAAAGTGTCTACAAAATTTGCTGCAGTTGCACCAAGGAAATATAGTTCATATTCTTCTCTCGATTAGCATTCTAATGGTTTCTGACTCAGGTCTAACAGCTTGGAGAGAATATTACAGGCAATTGTGTAAATAATACAGGTTTTTTTTTTTCAGTGTGTCCAAATGTATAATTAAATGGATAATGTTACAGCTCCCCAAACCCACTAAGGCCTGCTGCCTAAATGGAGAGCTTTGGAAATTTCATCCCAGTACATGGTTACATGATACATTGCTTTTATGGCCCGCTGGGCAAATGACTAGTGGTTTGGAAACAGTCTGAATGCATATTTATAGTAGAGAACACAATGATATTCCGAGGGCCAGTAAAATCGTTCTAGTAAATAACATGAATTATACAAAAGCATCTCTTTATGTATCTGAACTTTTCGGATGCAGGATGCGTGTCAGCACAGACACACTTCGGGTCCTTAATGTTTGAAGGTAACTCTGGCTCCAGGTTAACCAGGGGGGTTAACCAGAGGTCAGGGTTAACCAGATTGGAAGGAGAAATTCTATTTTATGAAGTCCTTCTGCTACGGTCAATGTCTTCTAGAATTCTCAGGGGATGTAGCTTCCATTATCAGTAAAACAGGCTCAGTCTTGAACCCAAGCTTGTGTGTCTGTGTGCACCCTTTTGCTAGTGTCTCACAGAAACCTACAACAATGAGGACAAGTCAGTGAGACTTTTCGTTTGCCACTCTGAAGGTCATGTGTGAGAATGGGGCTCTGTGTGTGAATTGTGCTCAGCACAGAATCCAAAGCTTTGATACTAACCCTTCTATACCAGCCAGCTGTGCGACCTCAGAGAAGCCCCCTCACCTCTCTGAACCTCAGCTTCTTAATCTACAAGTGAAGTCACTCTGTTGTGTCCAACTCTTTGCGACCCCATGGACTGTAGCCCACCAGGCTCCTCAGTCCATGGGATTTTCCAGACATGAATACTGGAGTGGGTTGCCATTTCCTTCTCCAGGGGATCTTCCCAACACAGGGATCGAACCCGGGTCCCCCACATTGTAGGCAGACGCTTTACCATCTGAGCTACCTGGAAAGACTTAATCTACAAACAGAATATAATTCCATCTTCCCTCTCCACCTCACAGTTTTATTACAATGATTGAATGAGGTGATATACTTGAATGCAGATGACTCCTAATGAGCAACGTCAGTCCATGGTAAGCAACTTATGAAATAAGAGTGTTTTATTCATGACTTCACTTATTTGACAAATTTTTGGGACACAATAATAGGTGAGGACTCAATGGACATGAGTTTGAACAAACTCCAGTAGATGGTGGAGAGTGGGAAGCCTGGCATGCTGCAGTCCAGGGGGTCACAAAGAGGCAGACATGACCGAGTGACTGAACCACCACCACCACCACCACCACCACCACCACAGGGGAAGGGGTGTCCTAGGATGTGGGGATAAAACAATAACAAAGAGATAAGTCTCTACCCTCCAGGAGAAGTTCACAGTTTAGTGGAAAAGAAAAATAATTAAATACAATGTAACATGTCTCATGGGCTTCCCTGGTGGCTCAGTGGTAAAGAACCCACCCAAGCACGAGTTGAAGGTTTGATGTCTGGATCAGGAAGATCCCCTGGAGAAGGAAATGGCAACCCACTCCAGTATTCTTGCTGGAGAATCCCATGGACAGAGGAGGCTTGCGGAGTATAGTCCATGGGGTCGCAAGAATGGGGTCACAAGGAGTCAGACATGATTTAGTGACTTAACAAAGCAATAACATGTTATAATTGGGGAACTTTGTAATTTTTTTAAAAAAGCAGTCTTGGGTAGAAATGAAGTATCTATTTCAGTCCTGGGGATGGGGTCAAGGATGATATTGGGGGTTGGTAAGGAAAGCTTCAAGAAAGATATGACAGATCAATAGGCAGCAGGTTTTTGATGTTAGAAGGGAAAGGAATGGACAGAGGAGGAGCTTTGAGCTGAGACGTGAGCATGTGGAAAGTTTGGGCAAAAGAAAGCTGCTGGCTGGTTGCCAGGAGAGGAGCAGATATGACAAGCAGACCATGGAAATCTTGGGAGACCTGAGGGCAGGGACATCCCCCAGCAGTGCTCCTGGGTCCCAAGGGGGTGGGCATAGCCTCCAAACCCTCTTTCCCTTACCACCCTTGAGAACTTTTCTCCAGGACAACTGCAGACTCCCTTCTCGAAGCCTGGGGGTCTGCAGCTGCCTCTCATCAGCTGGGCAACATGACCCTTTCTGGGTAATGCCCCCTCCACAGGCTTTTCAGAGGTTAGAGAAGGTTCCATTTCAAACACACTTGAAGTGTAACATAAGAAGTACCCCCACCTGGGTAAAGGAGAGCCACAAACGCCATGCATTTCCTATATTAATCCCTAGGTCTTTTTCAAACTGAGAGCACTACCCATTAGTGGGTCTGGAAATCAAAGCAGAGGGCTTTGATCAGCAGTACTTTAAATACGATATAGAACAGACTAGGATAGAATAGGATGAAATAGAATAGAATAGAAAAGAATGGAAAAATAAAGCATTCAGTTTTAGAAGAGAGCATTATATCATGAAATACTTGATCCAATTGTACACATTTGCATGCATGTGTGCACTTGTGAGGCACAATGTATTTTTTGCTGTGAGTCTCTGTCACAAAAATTTAGAAAACACTGCTTTAGCTGAAAGAGAATGTGAAGCTTGCCCAGTCAGTTACTGATGAACACTGTTAATAGATGCTTCACACCAAAAAAAAAAAAAAATGAAGCTAACAAGCTTTTATTCTGAAAAACAACTTAACTGTGTTTTTAAGAATGCAAACACCTAAATGCATGTATATAATTAAAATTACATTATACTATAAGAAATGAGGCTCCTGCTCAGGGTATAAACAGAAATTGCCTAAGATCCTTGGCTGTGTGACACAGGGGGCAAGGGCGAGTGTATGAACAAGCTCCATATGTATGATCATCACAGGTTTGAACATGCTTGAATGTGATTTGGTGTTTATTATTGATCAAACATTTATGTTCTCAAGAATGACTATAACTTCTATTAGTGCTTTAGCATTTTTTAAAGTTTCTGAGGCCAAGCAAGTATGAGAAATTCTGCCATAGTTATTTTATATTTAGGAAGGACCCAAGTGAATCCTGAACCATTTCATTTTTAGGTGAGATTGAGACCTTGGGCAGTGACATGCCTTGCTAAATAATAACAAAACAGTTATTGGGTGTTGAGAAAATACCATATGCCTATTGCTTGACTGACATGATCTTATTTAATTTTCACAGGAACTTCACAAGATAGATAATATTTTCTTTAAATTACATATGGGAAAAGATTAGAGCTTGGGAGATAAAATTATTAAAATAACAAAAAAAGAGGACATTTTTCCATGGGCACAATTAATAAATGGTGGAACAGGGACTCCCAGCCCAGGTTTGTGAAATGCCAAGCCTATGATTTGGGGCTGGGAGAGGGAGGTCCCATTCCTCCTTGGCCCATTGCCACAGAGATGTGCACATCTTTCCTGCTTCACCTGGTCTTTCCCTCTGCCCCATATTCATTATTCATTACAGGAACAGGAAATTTACATGAGGAAAGTCTAAAATCCACTAAACCATTGTTTTTTTTTTACCCAAAAGTAGGGTCATGTTATCAACAAGATCGCATAGCCCTTGCTCTCATATTCTTCATTCTATTAAGGGCTGTGAGTGGACTTCCATGGCAGTCCAGTGGTTAAGAATCCCCCCGCCAATGCAGGAGACATGGAGTGGATCCCTGGTCCAGGAAGATTCCACATGTCGTGGAGTAACTAAGCCCATGTGCCACAACCACTGAAGTCTGTGTTCCAGAGGCTGTGCTCTGCAACAAGAGAAGCCACCACAGAGAGAAGCCCAGACATCACAACTAGAGAGCAGCCCCCCCTTGCTGCAGCTAGAGAAAGCCCACACACAGCAGTGAAGACCCAGCTAGCCAAAGGGAAAATAGACAAATAAAATTAAATTTAAAAAGGCCATAGTGAAAGTGAAAGCTGCTCAGTCATGTTCGACTCTTGGCAACCCCATGGACTATACAGTCCATGGGATTCTCCAGGCCAGAATACTGGAGTGGGTAGCTTTTCCCTTCTGTAGGGGATCTTCCCAACCGAGGGACCGAACCCAGGTCTCCTGCATTGCAGGTGGATTCTTCCCAGCTGAGCCACAAGGGAAGCCCAAGAATACTGGAGTGAGTAGCCTATCCCTTCTCCAGCAGATGTTCCTGACCCAGGAATCAAACCGGGGTCTCCTGCATTGTAGGCAGATTCTTTACCAACTGAGCTATCAGGGAAGCCCTGAAAAAGGCTATATCCATTAAAAGAAAGAAAATGAGTAGAAGCCATGCCATAGTTCTTCTATGAGGGCTAACTAACAGCACACAGACCCTATTTTTCAGATCTAAGTGTTCTCAAGGCAGATTCTAAAATTAATTTTAGACAATAAAAATAGGAAGCCCAGTTTTGGGTTTATCAGTCACAAACTTTACTGAAAAGCCTTGAGTATTCAGAGTAATTAAGCCGCTTTCATCAGGCAGACTGTTACATTCCCTTTTACCTCTGTGGAACTATGTATTCTCTACCAGTCAGAAGCCAGGAATACAGCAGTAAGGATGCCCCAAATATCCAACAAACATCTTCGATGATCATCCTGAGACTTTACAACCTGTCAGTGTTCGGAACACTCCCAGCACATGCCCTAGTCTAAGTGAACCGCCTTTGAGCCAATGTCTTCGGAGACTGAAAACATTCTGGAGATAATTTGATCATTTAAAAGAGAAAAAAAAAACTACATATAATCTTAAATTATGTTGCTTTCCTTAATATATCTTTTTGAAAAAATGTATGTCCACAGGTTATAACAAAGTGGGAACAGACAGAGCATATAACACAATCTGCTTATGTTACAGACACAGAAACTGAGGTTATAAGTGGGATACGACTGGAAAAGTGTCATCAGGCTTTAACATTTCAGTCCTTGGGTCTCTTTACTTTCATCACTCGGTGTATTTGGCTTTGCTGTAGACTAGTTTGAATACAATTCACTTCTTGCAAAATCCAGCTTATGCCTCAGAGAAACAGGGTAGGTGACTGAGTAAAATAAGAATAAGATGTGAATCTTTAGTCCAGCAAGTTACATCATTCAAAGACTTCCTGAAGACATGAAGACGGAAGATAGTAAAATGTCCTAAGTGTATTACCTACCAAAAAATATGTCCTGAAAGAATTTGACACCTTTAGTACATTTTGAAAGAAGCCCCCAAGCAAGAACAGAATAGGAACAAAAGGAGGCTAAAGCAAGGATGAAATAAAATGCTGTTTAAATGAATAGAACTTGATTCTAATTAAACCCCTACAAGATGGCCCAGTTCAAATTCTCCCAGAGCAGTCTGTAGCCTTCTACATAACAGGTTCCTCCAGGGAGGCCAAGGGTGTTATTTATAAGTCCTCTAATGCTCAAACTACCGCACAATTGCACTCATCTCACATGCTAGTAAAGTAATGCTCAAAATTCTCCAAGCCAGGCTTCAGCAATATGTGAACTGTCAACTTCCAGATGTTCAAGCTGATTTTAGAAAAGGCAGAGGAACCAGAGATCAAATTGCCAATATCTGCTGGATCATCGAAAAAGCAAGAGAGTTCCAGAAAAACATCTATTTCTGCTTTATTGACTATGCCAAAGCCTTTGACTGTGTGGACCACAATAAACTGTGGAAAATTCTGAAAGAGATGGGAATACCAGACCATCTGACCTGTCTCTTGAGAAACCTGTATTCAGGTCAGGAAGCAACAGTTAGAACTGGACATGGAACAACAGACTGGTTCCAAATAGGAAAAGGAGTACGTCAAGGCTGTATATCGTCACCCTGCTTATTTAACTTATATGCAGAGTACATCATGAGAAACGCTGGGCTGGAAGAAACACAAGCTGGAATCAAGATTGCTGGGAGAAATATCAATAACCTCAGATATGCAGATGACACCACCCTTATGGCAGAAAGAGAAGAAGAGCTAAAGAGCCTCTTGATGAAAGTGAAAGAGGAGAGTGAAAAAGTTGGCTTAAAGCTCAAAGTTCAGAAAACTAATATCATGGCATCTGGTCCCATCACTTCATGGGAAATAGATGGGGAACAGTGGACACAGTGTCAGACTTTATTTTGGGGGGCTCCAAAATCACTGCTGATGGTGATTGCAGCCGTGAAATTAAAACACGCTTACTCCTTGGAAGGAAGGTTATGACCAATCTAGATAGCATATTTAAAAGCAGAGACATTACTTTGCCAACAAAGGTCTGTCTAGTCAAGGCTATGGTTTTTCCAGTGGTCATGTATGGATGGGAGAGTTGGACGGTGAAGAAAGCTGAGTGCCGAAGAATTGATGCTTTTGAACTGTGGTGTTGGAGAAGACTCTTGAGAGTCCCTTGGACTGCAAGGAGATCCAATCAATCCATCCTGGAAGAGATCGATCCTGGGTGTTCATTGGAAGGACTGATGTTGAAGCTGAAACTCCAATACTTTGGCCACCTCATGCGAATGGTTGACTCATTGGAAAAGACCCTAATGCTGGGTAGGATTGGGGGTGGGAGGAGAAGGGGATGACAGAGGATGAGATGGTTGGATGGCATCACCGACTCGATGGACATGGGTTTGGGTAGACTCTGGGAGTTGGTGATGGACAGGGAGGCCTGGAGTGCTGTGATTCATGGGGTTGCAAAGAGTCGGACACGACTGAGTGACTGAACTGAACTGAACCCTTTTTTCCATATCCTTACACAATCTTGTGTAAAAAAAAAAAAAAAACATGGAACAACAGATTGGTTCTAAATAGGAAAAGGAGTACGTCAAGGCTGTATATTGTCACCCTGCTTATTTAACTTATATGCAGAGTACATCATGAGAAACGCTGAGCTGAAAGAAACACAAGCTGGAATCAAGATTGCTGGGAGAAATATCAATAACCTCAGATATGCAGATGACACCACCCTTATGGCAGAAAGAGAAGAAGAGCTAAAGAGCCTCTTGATGAAAGTGAAAGAGGAGAGTGAAAAAGTTGGCTTAAAGCTCAAAGTTCAGAAAACTAATATCATGGCATCTGGTCCCATCACTTCAGGGGAAATAGATGGGGAAACAGTTGAAACAGTGTCAGACTTTATTTTGGGGGGCTCCAAAATCACTGCTGATGGTGATTGCAGCCGTGAAATTAAAACACGCTTACTCCTTGGAAGGAAGGTTATGACCAACCTAGATAGCATATTAAAAAGCAGAGACATTACTTTGCCAACAAAGGTCCGTCTAGTCAAGGCTATGGTTTTTCCAGTGGTCATGTATGGATGTGAGAGTTGGACGGTGAAGAAAGCTGAGTGCCAAAGAATTGATGCTTTTGAACTGTGGTGTTGGGGAAGACTCTTGAGAGTCCCTTGGACTGCAAAAAGATCTAACCAGTCCATCCTAAAGGAGATCAGTCCTGGGTGTTCATTGGAAGGATTGATGTTCAAGCTGAAACTCTAATACTTTGGCCACCTCATGTGAAGAGTTGACTGATTGGAAAAGACCCTAATGCTGGGAAGCATTGGGGGCGGGAGGAGAAGGGGACAACAGAGGATGAGATGGTTGGATGGCATCAGCGACTCGATGGACATGAGTTTGGGTAAACTCCGGGAGTTGGTGATGGACAGGGAGGCCTGGCGTGCTGTGATTCATGGGGTCGCAAAGAGTCGGACACGACTGAGCGACTGAACTGAACTGAACTGATGCTCCCATAATACTGAGAAGAGGGGATTTAAACAAAAATAATAAAGAAAGAACAAAAGAAAGGAGAAAGATCACATGGAGGGAGCATTGCTGTGTTTCCTAAATATTTTGATACAGTAAGTCTGCTCCATAAGAAGGAATTCCCCTCTGAGCACACATAAGTCCAATTTACATGTAAGTCCAACAAAGTTAGCCTAGGTACCCAATTAACACAATCGACTGTCAATCGCCACTTTTATGGTTGCTTCCAGACATCCCCGGCTTGAAATAAAGACATTGTACTACCATATTCTATAAGGTACTGTACTGCAAAGTACGCAAAAGCAGAACCACTCATAGAGGATGAACACCCATAACAATGTAGGCCAGACATGTGAACTAACTTACGTGATTGGACATGCAATTGCATAGTTTCACACCTTTGAAAGTTTGAGCTTGAAGCTTCATATGTAGGAGACTTACTATAATCCAAATTACTATCTCACTCTTCAGTGTGTAAGTAGGAAATAAACTCTCTAAAACATGAGATGTTAAAATCCACAATCTGTTCATAATACCATGGGTACAATAATTTTGCAACAACTTAAAATAAAACCTATGCCTACTGGCTTGTGTTCTCCCAATGTGATGTTCAAAGGTCTGCTCTCCAACTCTTTTTTCTTCAGCTGCCTTCGAGAACCTGTACATGCACCTTCCTGACATCCTCCTCCTTCTGAAACACCCGAAAGCCCTTGAACCCAACTAGTCCAGTCTTCCCATTTTACTGATTAGCAAACTGAGCCCCAGAAAAGGACAGGTCAAATAACACATAACCAGGAGCAGAGCTGGGAAGAGGGAAAAGATTCTGATTTTCCGTGTTTTCTGCAACTTACTAGTCAACTGCTTAATCAGACTTGATCTTCTTGATATGGAGTTAAGAGTTGGCTCTAAATTGATCCTTTATTTCTAGTTATACCTGGTGTTTTGAAAGTTTCATATGACTCCAAAAATAGGAACATAATTCTCGATGTGGTTGCCGTGGTTCATATAGTGATCAAATTCAGGGGAGAATATTTAAATAGAGGAAGCCTCTGAATGATGTAAACAATTGGCCAGCCATTTATACCAAGAGAAAAAAAGCATCAGTGTGCTTGACTGATGGAGACCTGTGTTTGTTGGAATAAAATTTGAAGTGATGCTGGCTGACTGACCACGTGGAAGAACGTTACCATGACAACTGGCAACAATCACTAGGGTCTTCAAATAAGAAACTGAATTCTACTCCTTCTCCTGCTTCTCTCCCCCATCCTCTTCCTCCTTCTTTTCAAGAGATTTATTTCAACTAAGTATGGTTGGGCCTGAGTTACAAAATGGTGAGCCCTGATTCAGAAAATTAGGAAGCAATTGAAAAGTGAATAAACGTTTTTACAACTTGGTAAGTGATCGGTTTTACCTTTCTATTTGGAGCTTCTGAATGGTCTGGCTCAGTCTGCTGGTCTGTGTCTTTTCTCCCTGGGCCTTGCTTAAACAAAAAACCACAAATAACATTGAGTTCTGTGCTCCACAATGAAGTACACTCACTTCATTCCCCACCTTCCATTAAATGCCCCATAACTACTCTTCTGTGCAATTGTAGCAGGTGTCTTGCAGGCCAAAAATACCCTAACATTTCAGGTGTT
Organism: Okapia johnstoni; assembly: GCA_024291935.2. Classification (NCBI taxonomy): domain Eukaryota; kingdom Metazoa; phylum Chordata; class Mammalia; order Artiodactyla; family Giraffidae; genus Okapia; species Okapia johnstoni. The sequence goes on from CM044309.1 coordinate 63,644,551, forward strand.
CAAGAATGGAGAGACCAAACCAGAAAAAAAAAAAGCAAGGGAGACCCTGGCACTTCCCTGTGGCTGAAGAAGTCTGTCAACAGGAGGTTCCACCTGGCACGGGGCGATGGTTGCTTACCTAGCAGGTGCAAGATCACAGACACACACACATACTTGCAGAAGCTCTACATATTCCATCTGGCTTGGCTTCCCCCATTCTTGCTATTTCTGTTAATGATCAGATACCCTCCTCTGACTACACTCTGAGAAGATACAGGATGGGGACCAAGCAACGCATCAGGCTCAGGTCTTTGGTTTCAAGAGCTTTTCATTGCACACATGCACGCTGGCATTATCATCAAAGGATGATTGTCTTGTCACCATCAGAAGGTGCACTGAGGCTTGCATTATTGAACAAGATAGCATCAAGCTTTTTTGGTGTCTTTGTTTTAGATACATCTCTTATTAGGTAGACTTTTATCCCAAATGAATCATGAACTCTAGAGATAAGAGACAGGTGCTCACTAACGAGCTGCATAGAATAACTAGAAAAAATACAACTTTGTGACAAATTACAAATAAACACATTCAAAACCTCAAACCATGTGAGAAAATGACTTTCAACATGAAGTAATTAGAGTGCTTTACTTAAAGGATGGAATTCATTGAACTGGAAACTGGCCATTAACTATGTTGTTAAACAAGAAGGTTTTTTCTCTTATTTTTTAAAATTTTGTCCCCATCTTTTTGCCTCCTCCCCAAACAAACAAACAAACAAAATCTTATTCTGACCCTTGGGCAAATGAACCAGTCTAGAAAGTCAAGTTTTATATTTCTTTTAATATCTGTAGCTTTCAATTTCAAACTGTTTTGTCCCTAATGGACATAATTCTTCAGACACACACACACACACACACACCCATTTTTGCTGCACAAGGAGACACAATTTAACTTGCCTGAACATCATCTAATGATAAACTAATGAATAAACTTGTTATAAAATACTGGCTTGTTGTTGAAACAAGATCTAAGGCTATTGTTTACTGTGTGTGGTACATGGATACTTCAGGTATAGTATCTGTAATCTTTACAGTAATGCTGTTAGATATCTCATTATTCCCATTTTCTGCTGGGTAAAGAAACTCAAGCTCAAAGAGACAGGTTGGGGAGAATTGCAAAACTTGTTGGTGATGGAGCCAGAATCTGGCTACCAAGTTTGGTTCTTTCTATCACAGTATTAAGAGAAGAAAGGAGGTGAGATGAAGCAGGGTCAGAGGCTGTGGTGGACTGTTCTCTGCACTACTGTTGCTGAGGTTCAGGGTTTGTATAGTGTGAAGATCTGAATGTGGCAGTGGCTCTGAAACCCTTGTCCTCAGGACATTCGATATGAGTTCTATTTTTATTTTATCCTCCACTTTTCTCAAAGCCTATTCACTTTCATGGCTTCCTAAACCTTCTTGTACATTTGCTCAGTGAAGTGAAAGTTGCTCAGTCGTGTCCAACAGTTTGCGACCCCATGGACTATACAGTCCATGGAATTCTCCAGGCGAGAATACTGGAGTGGGTAGCCTTTTTCTTCTCCAGGGGATCTTCCCAACCCAGGGATCAAACCCAGATCTCCACATTGCAGGTGGATTCTTTACCAGCTGAGCCACAAAGGAAGCCCAACATTTGCTCAAAATTAAGTCAAAAGCAGCCCTGTCTTTTACATCTGCTCCATGCAAAATCTGAGCAGGAATCTCTGCACTAGAGCATTGCAGGGCACAAATGGCTCAAAACCATGCACAATTCACTTACCTACTCATTTCACTTGTGAAAACTCACTTTAAAACGCTAAAGAGGAGCACCAGTCACCATTTTACAGTATTTTATGACAGTGATGTGGAAAAAAAATGCTATGATTTATGTAAACTTACTATTTATGTAATGTTGATTTAAGTTGTCAAACAAAAATATATTGTGTATTCTGTCCAAGGTCAAATCATACTATTGCCTTCCTCAGAACATGCCAAGAGGTTTTCTGAGAATTTTAGAAATTATAAACCTTCACTGTAAGAAATTCTACCTCAGTCGAGTCATAGATTTCCTTACATTCTTTTCTTTTTGCTTTCCTTCTTGTCTTCCTTCCTCTAAGACCAATTTGCTAACAGGAAATAGTGTTTTAGGGACAACAAATCTAGCTCAATAACTATTATCATATGTAACTGTGCCAAATATCCTGCATCCCTTTTCCCAACTACAAAAATAAAACAGAAATAAAGATGACACATTATAAGTGTTCTAAAATTAGACAGTGATGACAGTTGCATAACTTTAAATATACTAAATATGCTAAAATAAGCACTGAATTGTGCACTTTCAGTAGGAAGATTGCATGGTATGTGAATTATATCTTAATAAAGTCATTACCAAAAAAACTTTTTTTTTTAATCCTTTAATCTGGTAGCCGCTTACCTACGTCAATATAGGTATTAAGTCTTTGGAATAAAGGACACCAAAACTGAGGAGTTCCAAAGAAAATGGAGGAAAGGGAAGGGGGAAAAAAAAAGAACTTAACAAGGAAAAATGAGGAGAGAGAACTGAAAATGAGCAAAGCAACTTGATGGGTGATAACAAAAGTTTAAAGATTTTCCCAATCCCAAATTTAAGGAAACCCCGTATCCTCAACCTTGACTCTCCCTTCACCAACATTTACAGGAGGAGCTTAGGGATCCCCTGTTCTCTGAAAAATCCCCATTAACTGCAGCCCATACTGTTCGCAGCAGAATTTTGGAAATTAATTAATCTGACCATAGCATTCTGCACTCTTTTATCTACACCCCTAAGAGATCCTCAAGATTAACTCGTCCTTTCATATATCCCATTGTTCTCAGCTTCTAAAAGACATTTAAAGTGCCAGATTTTCCTCATCAACTGATGCTTATCCCCAAATTAAATTTTGAATTGGATGAAAACTTTGTTTGCATTTCTCCATGAGATGGTACAGAAAAACCTGAACGAACTTTTTGGTCAACCCGGTATTTCTCTTCATCCGATCTCATACGTGTTGCCAAAGTAAATACCTCAGGTTCCCCTATCTGCCAGTAAAACCAGATACTCCAATGCTTTAGATAAATTGAGGTGTTTTTCCTTCTTGTTTTATTTCTGAAAGTCATGGACAGAGGCTTATTTCTCCAGCTATTGGTCAAAGGAAAGAGAAGCAACACCTTCAGGAAGGCAGCAGAATGTGTTAAGTAAACAACTTCAGAAGAATTCAGAAAAATGACCTTCTGGAGAACTTCTGTCCCTTAGGAACTCAAGGGGTGATGTAAGCCATCTTACATGTATGATGTGCAATCTTCTAAGATTGTGAAGTCTTACCTGCAATGCAAGAAATAGGGTGGCTCCAGTGAATTAATGAGCTGCAGAGTCTTATCATGATCCTTTTAAAAGTCTTATATCATGATTATCTAGAAAAGATTATACACTGGTACCACCCTAGCTATGAACTCTACACTGAGGTCTTTAGTTAAGTTGTTGTCTAATAAGTCCTGCTTCCCAATCAATGTCAGTAGCTTGTCCTCTTCCTCTCTCCCTCTGCCCCCATCCATGTCATATTTAACACCATCTCACATGCTAGCAAAGTAATGCTCAAAATTCTCCAAGCCAGGCTTCAACAGTACATGAACCGTGAACTTCCAGATGTTCAAGCTGGATTTAGAAAAGGCAGAGGAACCAGAGATCAAATTGCCAACATCTGTTGGATCATCAAAAAAGCAACAGAGTTCCAGAAAAACATCTACTTCTGCTTTATTGACTACGCCAAAGCTTTTGACTTCATGGATCACAACAAACTGTGGGAAATTCTTAAAGAAATGGGAATACCAGACCACCTCACCTGCTCCTGAGAAATCTGTATGCAAGTCAAGAAGCAACAGTTAAAACTGAACATGGAACAACAGACTGGTTCCAAATTGGGAAAGGAGTACGTCAAGGCTGTATATTGTCACCCTGCTTATTTAACTTATATGCAGAGCGCATCATGTGAAATGCTAGGCTGGATGAAGCATAAGCTGGAATCAAGATTGCCGGGAGAAATACCAATAACCTCAGATATGCAGATGACACCACCCTTATGGCAGAAAATGTTGAAGAACTAAAGAGCCTCTTGATGAAACTGAAAGAGGAGAGTGAAAAAGTTGGCTTAAAATTCAATATTCAGAAAACTAACATCATGGCATTTGGTCTCATCACTTCATAGAAAATAGATGGGGAAACAATGGAAACTATGACAGACTTCATTTTCTTGGGCTCCAAAATCCACTGTAGATGGTGACTGCAGCCTCATTGAAGTTAAAAGACACTTGCTCCTTGGAAGAAAAGCTATGACCAACTTAGGCAGCATATTGAAAAGCAGAGACATTACTTTGCCAACAAAGGTCCATCTAGTCAAAGCTATGGCTTTTCCAGTGGTCATGCATGGATGTGAGAGTTGGACTATAAAGAAGGGTGAGTGCTGAAGCATTGATGCTTTTGAACTGTGGTGTGGGAGAAGGCTCCTAAGAATCCCTTGGACTGCAAGGAGATCAAACCAGTCTATCCTAAAGGAAATCAGTCCTGAATATTCATCGGAAGGACTGATGCTGAAGCTGAAACTCCAATACTTTGGCCATCTTATGTGAAGAACTGACTCACTGGAAAAGACCCTGATGCTGGGCAAGATCGAAGCCAGGAGGAGAAGAGGATGACAGAGGATGAGATGGTTGGATGACATCACCAACTCAATGGACATGAGTTTGAGTAAGCTCCGGGAGTTGGTGATGGACAGGGAGGCCTGGCGTGCTGCGGTCCATGAGTTTGCAAAGGGTTGGACACGACTGAGTGACTAAACTGAACTGAAGCATCAGATCCTCCTTCTAAGTAAAGAGAAGTGGCAGAACAATGACAAGAACATGTGTACTATTTATTTGGAAATCAGAAGTTTTCTGGAAGTCAACTTCTCCTGATAGCTCCTGCTAGATTGCTTCATGTGGAATCTAACTGTAAGTGTCACTGGGAACACTGGGAAGTCAGGGTCTTCACAACTGGCTTAGTCTTAGGCCAGTGATGATCCATGGCATGGCTTGGAGTAATTTCTAGTCCATATAAAACCACACTTTTGTTAGCAAGAAATGAGATCACAGATAGTCAACTAAGAGTGTCTGCCACAGGATGTGGCAGCAACACAGAATATTTTGAGACCAGACCAAGAATAAATATTTCTAATTTCAAACTAACTGATGGGAATGAATGTCAAAGCAACCTCTCCTTAGGTCTTCTCATTGGGAACCCAAAGCATACATAATCCTGTAGTCATTCCTCTCTCAGCAGTTAGGGCTCTTCCTCCCTCCTTGTGGCTCAGCTCATAAAGAATCTGCCTGCAATGCAGGAGACCTGGTTTCGATCCCTGAGTTGGGAAGATCCCCTGCAGAAGGGAAAGACTACCCACTCCAGTATTCTGGCCTGGAGAATTCCATGGACGAGTCCATGGGGTCGAAAAAAGTCGGACGTGACTGAGTGATTTTCATTTTCCCTCCTCTTCCACTCATTGGTTTCATTTCCAGGTTCTTTTCTATCATTCTCTTCCTTCTCCCAAATGTCGTTCAGCCTCATGAGCAAAGGTTGGAAGATTATCTCTTCCTAAAAATGCAGCTTAAATTCTTTATGAACTCCCCTCAACCTGCCTAGTGAAAAGAATCTCACTTCCTGTCATGCCCCACCCCAGCTCTGGGAACATAATCTGCAGATCTCGTATTGCATTCTGATGCATACTAGTCCTCATGTATTATCCAGAGGTCCTCTGGAATCCAGTGATTCCCATGTCACTGAAGATTTTTCAATCAGAAAAAGAAATGACAACCCACTTCAGTAGTCTTGCCTGGAGAATCCCATGGACAGAGGAGTCTGCTGGGCTACAGTACATAGGGTCGCAAAGAGTCAGACACGACTGAAGTGGCTTAGCATGCAGGCAGCCTTTTAGCTGGGATAATATCGAGGAAATTCAAGTATGAGGTGGAGATTTGGAGTAGATGAGCCTTGAGGCCCCTTGCAGCAGTCACTGAGTGAACATTTAGGATCAGATCCTAGACCTCATGCTTACCTACATATCTGCATGTAAACCTCACACAATCCTAAGAGTGACGTTACTTTTCAAGGTTAGAAAGTAAATAAGGGGTGGAGATGGAAGCCAAACCTAGATTTCTTTGACTCCAGATTTATTTCCATGTTACTTGAGAAAAATAGAGAAGAAAAGAAACAAAATGACTGGTTTCCACTCCACCATTCTAATCCTTACAGCAAGAAAAGCTGAACCATCTAAAAATCTATGACTTCTTGGACCCATCAGAGGATGCAGGTCATAGGGCAAACTGCCACTCTCAAAATCTGAACAGACATACAAATCTCGAGTCACAGACAACATCGCCTTACCTCGTGCAGAAGCTCATAGAACTATAAACTGGCAGTAACATTTCAATGGGAGTTCTGATGAATCACTGGAGTCTGAGAGTGGACTATTTCAATAGTGAGAAATTTCTGGGGACCACAGTCTTAGAAAGGTCCTTGTTTCCAAGGGCTTTATCTCTAGGAAACACACCAGGTTCGTTCTCAGGGTGAAGAATCAAGAAGGACTCCCCCTGAGTCTCCGGCAGAGTGAAGAGGAAACATTGTAAAATATGCTCAGAACTTTCTCCACAACAGAAACCTACTCTCCTAGGGAAGATGTGCCCAGAGATTTAACCCTCCTGGGGGAAGTCATTCCTCTGCCTCCAGCCTCCTCTAGACTCCCTTGTCACCTAAGTATGGGGAGAAGGAAGATAAGGTCACAGCTTTGAAGGGACAGGCTCTCTACGAGACTGATCTTTAATCATAAGATTGTACTGAGCTGGCCAAAAAGTTCCTTTGGGTTTTTCTGCATCATCTTGGTAAAAACCCTGAATGAACTTTTTGGCCAACCCAACATAGCACTCTGCTTCCCACACCTCACCCCCATAACAACAGGGCTCCTGCATAATAACTGCAAATTACAGCTGAAAGAGCTGCAAGAATCAGATTCTCTCAGATGACGAGCTCTTGGGGAAGCTCGAAGACAAGAGAGGCGACAGAACAAAGGCTTCCGTTAGGAACTGGAGTCTCTAACACCGGCAGCTGCGCCACAACATAGCTCAGCTCCTCACCAGACTGACACGAAACTTCACACTCAAGACCTAGTGCCCAAAACACCATATCAGGTTTGCAACAAAAAATTGCAAGGCATACTAAAATTCAAGAAAAGAAATAGCTAATGACTTGTGATGCCTTTAATATAGATATACCTGGTTTAACCTGTCAGTTTTCAAAACTAAAAAACAAGGCCACACAGGGCTGCTCACACAAGTCAGCAGCCTCCAGAAGTTTTCACTGTTTCCTCCTTCAGAAAATAAAAATCACCTTTCAAAAGATATAGTTACAAATTTTATATCTATCTATATATATATGTATCTACTATTTTTCCAGTGAGTCAAATTCATAATAAATTCCACAAAAATTAAAATTAAAATGGATGAAATAAAAAGTAATCATAAATTTGGTTTCTCACACTTGTCCACAACATCTGATCAGTCATGTACAAATTGAACATGTACACCTTGTTTCAGAGCCCATTGGCAGAATTCTAAGATTTCCATCCCCTGGCAGCTACACTCATGTAATTTCCTCCTTTCAAATGAGTCTATGGCTTGCTTTTCAATAAGAGAATGTGGCAAAGGAGATGGAATTTTGTAGATGTAATTAAGTCTCTAATCTCCAGACTTCAAGTTAATCAAAGAGAAGACTATCTTGAGTAGTCCTACCAAGGATATCAGGTGAGCTCTTTAGAAGAAGGACCAGGTCTTCCCTGGAAGAACAAACTCAAAGCAGGAGAAACACTCTCCTGCTGACCTTGAAGAAGCAAACAGCCAGGTTGTGAACTGCCTTTGAAGAGGGATGTTGTCTAGACTAAGAGTTGAGGACTTCACTCCTACAACCACAAGGAATGGAAATCTGTCAATAACCTGTATCAGCTTGGAAGAGGACACCAAGATTCAGATGGGAATGCATTGGGTTGGGAGATGCCAGCCTTGCATCCTTTTGGTGCATATTAAATGGAATGTCCCCCTCTTTTCAGATTTTCTATGCCTGGGTTTCCCAAGTCTTACATCTCAGTCACAGGGATCAAAAAGGGACATCATGTTTACTCATTTTACCTCTCAGAAGCCCTATAAGTTCAATAAAATTTCTCAGACTTAAAGGTTCTCAGTTACAACTCCTGGGATGAATGGTCATTAAGATTTTTTGAACAGGTGTTGGAGTGGGGGTGGGTAAGGCACTGACAACCTCTTAGAGTTCCCACATCAGGAACAAAATATCTGCACTCATGGGAACACAAACCTCTCTCACTTACCCCTTGTCCCCCCATGTTCATATTTGCCAACCTCATGCCCTGAAACACACACACACTCAATTCCTACATCCCAAAACACACATATGGGCACACATAAACATACATGTACACACCACTTTCCTCCTCTTCTCCACAACACACACACACTGCTGCGTCAGAAATTCAGATGAGAATCAAGTGAAGAGAATAAATGCCAATGAGGCTTCATACTTCAGATTTGACTATTCATCATGAAAGAAATTACTGGTAAATGTTTGGATGTGAAAGAACTATTGTATTTGACTCTGGGATGTGCTGTGTTCTGGGTTTATCTCGACAGGTGGTGATGCCCGCTGGAGTCCATCCTCTGGAATCCATCCTCTGCAGCCCAAAGCGTCACTGAGATCTTGATCAAAGTCCCTCCAAATTCAGAGGACCTGAGGTTGCATTTTAGTTTCTCTCTCACTAACTACATGAATTCTAAAAAGGAATTCATTTCCCTGATGCTCTTCCAGAATGAAGATGCTAAAACCTACCTCACAGGATTGCTGTGAAGATTAAGTGAGATCAAATGCAAGTAACTCCATAACATGTGACAGTCTCCAAAACCACGTGCCTACTTGTTACATCAGCTAGCCTGTTTTATGCTTGTATTTTAGGATTAGAATTTTTCATTTCAAGCAGAAATAGGAACATAAATACAGAGAACAAATGTACAGATGCCAAGGGCGAAGTTAATGACTAACTGATTTGAGAGTTCAAAATGCCTCTTGTTTTATGGTAGGAGAACTCTATGATGTCACTTCAAAGCATAAATGGACTTAGTAATGGAGCACAGAGCACCACTTTACAACCCATTTGTATCATTATTTTGGCTTCCCTGGTGGATCAGGTGGTAAAGAATCTGCCTGCAATGTGAAAGACTGGGTTCAATCACTGGATTGAGAAGGTCCCCTGGAGGAAGGCATGGCAACCCACTCCAGTATGCTTGCCTAGAGAACCCTCATGGACAGAGGAGCCTGGAGGGCTACAGTGCATGGGGTCCCAAAGTGTTGGACACAGCTGAGAAACTAAGTGCATACTTCAAAGCACCCTGTGGTATCAATACATTTGTTCTCTAGATCTGTGTGTCTATTTTGCTTTGCAAATAAGATTGTCAATGTGGGTACCAAGGGGAAAGGGTGGTGGGGTGAGAGGAATTGGGAGATTGGGATTGACATAATATACACTATTGACACTGTGTATAAAACAGATCAATAGTGAGAACCTACTACATAGCACAGGGAACTCGACTTACTGCACTGAGGTGACCTGAATGGGAAGGAAGTCCAACAGGGAGGGGATACATGTCTAGCAGATATGTCTAGCAGATTCATTTTGCTGTACAGTAGAAACTAACACAACATTTTAAAGCAACTCTATTCCAATAAAAATTAACTTTAAAAAAAGAACTTTGCATTTCATGCAGGCATGCGTGCTAAGTCACTTCAGTCATGTCTGACTCTTTCCAACCCTATAGACTGTAGCTCACCAAGCTTCTCTGTCCATAGGATTCTCCCAGCAATAATACTGGAGTGGGTTGCCATGCCCTCCTCCAGGGGATCATCCTGACCCAGGGATCAAACCCAAATCTCTTGTATCTCCTGCATTGGCAGGTGGGTTCTTCACCACTAGTGCCACCTGGGAAGCCCTTGCATTTCATATCTTACCTTATAACACAGTTGCCTGCTTCAGTGCAGATCCCTCTTGGAGTATTCATTTACCCCATCTAATGAGGGAAATTTTAAAGCACCAAATCATGCCTAATTAAATTCCTAATACTTTGAGGTAACACTGTGTAGTCTCTCCCTCTTTATGTTTCAGTATTGGAAATAACCCTTGACAGCTCTAATATGAACAGAGCTATCAGACATAGCATTATAAGTGGCAAAAGTGAGGAAAAGATTGCCAGGGATCTATTCTGCACTCTTTCTTGTTAAATTATTAAATTGAGTAGCAACTCCATAAAGACCTATTCATGTCATTTATTTAAAGCACACCCTAGCAGTCAACCTTGTCCCTTTATATCAAATAGGTATAAATAATAACCAGTGTTTGTTGAGTACTTTAAATTTCACAAAATATTACAAATTTATCAAAAACTCTATATGAGTGAAGAACCCAACTTGTGGCACACTTACTGTAAGTCAGTCACCAGTCTAGGCACATTTTTTACATTTTCTCATCGAATCCTTGTATCAGCCTTATGAAGGAAGTTTCTATTACTACAAGCTGACAGTGAGGAAGGTAAAGCAGGGCAGAGTTATCTATGTCACTGTGGATTATACAGATATTAAGCTGCTGGTCCCAAACTTGAATTCAAGACTTGTTATTTCAAACTCCTGACTCTGTTTTGCTGGAGGAAAAGGGTTGATTTCCTTGATGGCCTTAGGAGGTCCATGTTTTATAAGCTAGGAGAGGAGGAAAAAACTTTGTAGGAAACACAATTTATAAGCCCCTATTAGCATTTCTGGTTTTGTCTTGACATTGAGGCTTCTTGAAAGGCAAGCCTTCACCTTCACTGGATCTCCTACAACACACAAACAGGACCTAAATATTATAATTTTTAAGTGAATTCTCATGGAATTTTCTAAAACAAAAATTTACTGAGATATAACATGCATATACACACACAAATGCACAAAACTTATGGAATTGTAAGATGAACCCATCTCAAGGTATTATGACATTTTCCCCTGCTGGATGGAGAATGGAAGATGATTGTCCATCTCTTAAAAGTCAAACCATCTCTCCTGCCTTAATGTAGTAAAATGACCAGTATTTCTTGAATATGAAGGGAAAAAAATAGAAGGTATTTTAATTACATGAGGAACAAGCTCCTTCAGAGAAGACAGTGGTGACATGCTTAAGGAATGTCTCTTGATAGTTTCTGAGACACTTCTCTCAATGCATGTTCATATTTGCCAATCTAGCAAAAAAAAAAAAATGAGAACAGATTGATGCTTTTCTAGAGGAAAATGGAATAGCTGCTCATACATGGTCATATTTGTCACTAAGCTGTGTTCATAAGAAGCATTTAGTACATACTTACACATCCCAGTGCTGACCTGGTCACTGGACCTACCAAGCTGGTTGAGACCAGTGAGGGCTTCTTGGATCCAGAGAAGGAGAGAGCTCTCACTACCTACAAAGTGTACAAGAGCTTAACGATAAGAATATGCAAGCAGAGAAAATGGGAAAACTTTCGCATAAAAATTCACAGTTGGGTCTTGAAGGTTGAAAAGAATTTCAAGCTAAGGGAGAGGATATTCTACATCTAGGAGCAGGAAGAGCAAAAGCTCAAAGTCCCAAATACACTTCTTGTGTTTAAGGCTATAGGACACAGAATGAAAATAGTCTTTATGCCACCTCTGATGGATAATGGTTGCCAGGAAAGATTTTTAGATTCCATTCAGATTCAAAAGGAAAGATTTCTATAATCGATTAGTACTGCTTACACAATACCAAGGGAAAGGCACACCTCACGTCTTGCTTCCCCATCCCTATCTGAAAGAGAAGAATATTAGAAGACATCCTCCTGGGATTTCCCTGGGGGCCCAGTGGTTGAGAATCCACCATGCAGTACAGGGGACTCAGGTTCGATCCCTGGTCTGGGAACTAAGGTCGCCATGCTGTGGAGCAACTGGGCCCATGCACAACAATTACTAAAGCCTGTGTGCTTGGGAACCCACACAACCCAACTAGAAAGTTCATGAACCTCAACAAAAGACCCTGAATGCCACAACTAAGATCTGACACAGCTGAATAGATAATATCTAAATAAATATTTTTTAAAAAGAAAAGGTCCCCCAACCTTTGTGGTACAAGAGAAATACCAAGGAGAATGGAACATGAGAAGGGCCTTGAGATAAAGAAGAATTTAGGTGTATGCAACTTCCTTTCTCGGTCCTCTTGAGCCACTGCTTCCTATTTGGCAAGGAAAAGTAATTCTGAATTGATGCGGATGGTCCAGTCTAATGTCCTCTGAACTGAGGAACAAAAATCCACGCCTGGTCTCACCTAACACTCTGCAAAATCTCTAGGCTTTCAGCTTCTTTTCAAAAAGCACTCTCAATCTGAAAGAAGCCTCTTTTGATGGTACACATAATGCAGGCTAATAGTTTTGATTCCAGCATAAGAAAGAGGTGTCCTTTCCTAAGTCTACTCAGTTTATTATAACTTTTAACTAAAACAGACTGCAGCCATCCACTGCTTTCTGGCTCCACCTTTAGCAGCTGGAAACCCATTTCGTTTTGTGGTGAAAATGTCCTACTTATCAATTTATTAGTTCTCGCTTTATAATTCAACAAATTTTTTAAAATTTATTACTTATTACTGAGTACTTGCTGAGCCCAAGCACCATGCTTTGCACTGAGACTAGTTACAAATTTGGGGAAGACATTGTGCCTGATTTCTAATGAAGCCTGTCATGAAATGAAGAATCCAGAAAAATGAATAATGGCCCTGAGTTGATGCCAGGGGAGAACACTGTATTGGGCACCATGAGGATGCGAGGAAATTCTAATTCTACCAGTAATGTTTGACTGAGAAGAGAGGCAACAGTTCATATATGACTTACAAAGTGACGAGAGATGTGAGCTGAGTTATGAGACAAGTAAATAGCTCGTGTTGATGAGAATGGGAGGACAAGAAGAACTGGCCAGTGAGAAGGAAGTGAACTCGTATGGGCTTCCCAGGCGGTGCTTGTGGTAAAGAATCCACCTGCCAATGCAGGTGACATAAGAGATGCAGGTTCAATCACTGGGTCAGGAAGATCCCCTGAAGGAGGGCATGACAACCCACTCCAATATTCTTGCCTAGAGAATCCAATGGAAAGAGAAGCCTGGCAGGCTACAGTCCATAGGGTTGCAAAGAGTTGGTCATGACTGAGCACAGCACAGTACATAGAATGGGAATATGAACCAGCTGGGCATGCCATGGAATTTAAGTTAAGGCAGAAGCAGGGATGGCACCGTCATTGTCAGCTGTACATCTTACTGTCTTTTCTCAGAATTGACAAGCTGATGAATCCCCGCATCCATGTCTTCATTGTTCACTGCCCCCAGTTTCACTAACCCACCAGTAATTTCAAATGCTCCCTGTTACCCTCAAGAAAAATTATTTTAAAAGTTCTTTAAAATGGCAAATGGAGTCCTTCATTAACTGGTGCCCAAGTTTCCCTGGCTGCATCTCCTACCACTTCCTCATTCTTTCAATCATACACTCAACAAAGATTTAGTCTAGTCGGTAACATCTATATTCCCAGGTGGCGCTATTGATAAAGAATCTGCCTGCCAATGCAGAAGATACATGAGACTCGAGTTTGACACCTGGGTTAGGAGGATCCTCTGGAGTATACAAGAATACTCCAGTGTTCTTGCCTGGAGAATCCCATGGACAGAGGAACCTGGCAGGCTATAGTCCATGGAGTCGCAAAGAGTTGAACACAACTAAGTGGCTGAGCACACACACATGGATCTACATTCCAGGCATAGTATAAAGTGGTTGTGCAACAAAAGAGGCACTGCCCCTCCCTCATGACAATTATTTGCTAGCACTAAAAAAATGCAAGTAATGAAAGCACGATAAATTACACACAGTTCAGCAAAGATCCCACAGACAGCCTTTAAACATCCTCTTTTCTTTACTTCAAATGTCCTTCTGTCCTTTCAAGCTAATGAATCTCTTCCCACCCTCCACAATGCCACTCTGCCCCATTTCCTTTAATAATTGCCAGGATTGAGCATCCTGTTCTCAGAATACATCATTCTTACCTCTTTGATAGTTCTTGCTACTTGATTAGACAAGTTATGCAGGCGGAATACTGAAAAGACTCAACTAGCTGGTGTGGCAGGAATTCTAACCAGTTCTAACTAATGTTGGCTGGAAGCAGCTAACACAATCATATCAGTGAGCGCCAATTGAACTTCAACTTTTTGGTTCCCTACTATACTGGTCTAGTTCATATGTGTACTCAAGTCCAGTACATAGTTAAGTCCTCAACAAATTCCCTGAGTGAACAGAGCACTAGTTTTTTTTTCTAACATGAACACAATTTCTTTGCTCTGAATTCTTCAATAATTATAGGGGTCAATTATTTGTGAAAGTGCTGGTAAGACTCCAGTGCTCTCCTAGAGGCACTGTTGCCATGGAAAAGTTGAGTCCAAATAAGAACACTGCCCTGGTCTCTGTTGTCTCTGCTTCTGGAGGCTTCATGATGAATTAACATTTCTCAGAGCAGATGACAGGCTACATACTGCAAAAGCCCCAAAGAGAAATAAAATTACAGTGAACAACCTTATTACTTCATATTAATGCTAATAAAATCTACAATGTACCTTCTCCCTTTGTGTATTAGCTCTAGTTAAAATGTCAAATTTTTAGCTGATTATCTCTTTAAAGGGAATTAATGATGTGTTTTTATTGTTCTGACTGTTTTCCTGGTTTGTGCTGTGTTATTGGTTTTTTAACAGTTGCTGGCTATTCAGGTGATTTCTGAATTAGCTCTCAGTCCCGCATGCCAACTTAAGCCAGATCAAGCATCTTTGCTGATGACAAAAATGCCCAGAAGTCTCCAGTGGTATTCCTGGATGCCTCTTCTCTATCACTCAGGTCTGGGGCTTGAGTAATATGTCATAGAAGAGTCATTTTGCTAATAAAAGTAAAGAGAATCTGAGAAATTTCCCTATCACAAATACCTCCCTTATCTTTCTTTAGATTTCCAGGGTGGCGTTAGGAAATCTTGGATAAGATCAACTCGGAGCCATCTCTGATTAACTGATAGTGTCTTCCTGGAAGGATTCTTAGTGAGACAGGACCAAGGTCAATTATGGCAACCCACTCCAGTATTCTTGCCTGGAGAATCCCAGGGACAGAGGAGCCTGGTGGGCTGCCGTCTATGGGGTTGCACAGAGTCAGACACGACTGAAGCGACTTAGCAGCAGCAACAGTCAAGGACAAGGGACAAGGCAATAAGGACATGTGTGCCATAGGCTTGTCCATCCTGATCTAGTTCTGCTCCTTTAACTGACAGATGACTGAACTTAGGTCCAGAGAAAGAGCTAATTACATGAGAGAGACCGTTCATGATCACATGGATGGTCACTAGTGTTTGTTATCCCAGCACGCACACACACACATGCCAGAAAGAAACAAGATTATGTAAAAGATAAGTCCAGGAAACATGAACATATCCTAACATAATGACCAGAGGGAAAAGACTTTTTTTTTGGCCACAGCACACAACTTGCAGGATCTTAGTTCCCTGACCAGGGATTGAACCCAGGCCCTGCCAGTGAAAGTGCCACATCCTAACCACTGGACCACCAGTTAGGTGCCCTGACATGGAATATTTACCCCAAGACTTTAGTAGACTCAGTCACATTTGAGAGCCTCTGATCTGATCTGCCAGCCATATGCCAAATGTTTACCATGCAGAGGGTCAGTTAGTTGTCCAAATAAGTTTGTGAAGTAGGTAATTTCTAATCCCATCTCACAAAGGAGAGACTGAGACTCAAAAAGATTAAATGGTGTGCTCCAAGTTTTTAATATATGTCAGAACTGAACACTGAGCTCTGAAACTGTCACTCTGTTGCTATGCATTTTACAAGATCATTTCCATGTGCCTTTGAGGAAAGAGTAAAGCCAGGACATTTCCTCTAAGAAGAACCAACCAACCAATAAGATGAGTTATTCAGGCATTCATTAATTTAAAAAACACCCTTCGTGGATCCATGAGGTGTCAACTCCTCTCCTCGATACTTGGATTACAAGAATGCATGTGAGATAGTCCCTGATAGGATCCCAAGTTTCTTTCAGATGGAATGTGAGAAGACTCAGGAAAGGATGAAACAATGTGGTCCCTTCCAGGAACCACAAATTGCCCAAGAGTTTGAGCGGTTTGGGAATTGAGTCTAGAGAGTCAGGCAAAAGATGATCAAAGCCATGTACTCTGTAGGTGGGGCTTCAGCTGGGGATAATGGACTCTTAAAGGGCCAACTTCATACACAAGATACATCCCTCTGGGAGCAGCATGGACCAGGGAGAGACTGGAACCAGAGGGACAGCTGGCTGCCTGCTGTATTAGTCCAGGTGAGCAGTGATGAAGCCCCATCTGTAGCAGGGCAGGGCTGGAGGGGACAAAATGAGGGATATGCCTATATACTGGAGAAAACCATTTTGTCCAATCCCTTCCTTCTGCAAGTGAGGAATAATGCTAGAGTACCCAAGGAGGGATTTCCTGGGTGGTCCAGTGGTTAAGACTCTGCACTTCCAATGCCGGGGGCGTGGGCTTGATACCTGATCATCAAACTAAGACCCCACGTTCTGCACGGTGTGGGGAAAAAATATATATATACAGAGAGTACCCAAGGAAGGTATGCAGTGGTCCTGCAGCTTGGACCAAGTCATGCGGGCTCATTTCTCTCTGAGTTTAGATCATACATAACTGTCTCTCACCACACAGACCAAGGTAATCCTAGAAGAACTGAGCACCTAGTGGTTCTCAAGCCAGGGATCATTAGACCACTGAAACAAAGAAAGAAAATGAAAGTCGCTCAGTCGTGTCCGACTCTCTGCGACCCCATGGACTATACAGTCCATGGAATTCTCCAGGCCAGAATATTGGAGTGGGTAGCCTTTCCCTTCTCCAGGGGAATTTTCCCAACCCAGGGATCAAACCCAGGTTTCCCGAGTTGCGGATGGATTCTTTACCAGCTGAGTCAGAAGGGAAACCTCATTAGACCACTAGCAACTGGAAACAAGGGCACTTCCTCATTGGTTATTTTTCTTGAGTGTTTCTTTCCCTTGTGTGTTCCTTTCCCTTGCCCTCTGGCTCACGATGAGTTGCTAAGTGAGTGCTCAATACACGTTTCTTTGAGGCAATCACAAATGGCTCCACGGGAGTCCTGTCTGTCAGTCTTTGTTCCTGGAGTTGTAGACCTAGAGAGAAATGCTCCCGACCACAGTGTTCACTGACAGCACCTCGGGGAGGTGACGTGCCGTGGACTAAGCTGCCATAGAGCAGAACACCTGTCACCAGACGTTGTTTGAAGTGGAACGCCATTCAGCATCCTTTTGACAAAGTCCCCTGGAGAGTGCCTTCTGCCTGTGTCATTTCTGTTCAGTCTGCCAAGAATCTTTTGTGATGTCTTACAGGTAACCTCTTTAAAGTCACAGCACTTTACAGCTCTTAAAAGGGCTTTTGCTTCCGATGTTTTGTCTGTTACATGAAGACAGTAGAACACTGAAGGCCATTAGGGCAGGGGCTGTCTTTTCTGTTCGCTGGGACAATGGGAGAACTGAAGCTTTGGGAATGAAGAATATGTCTCAAAGTAAAAGTGAGCGTTGAAATATTTACAACTGCTGTCAAGCATAGTTTGATCCTATTCCAACTCTAGCTGTGCTTAGTCACTCATTCGTGTCCAACTCTGTGACCCAATGGACTGTAACCTGCCAGGTTCCTCTGTCCATGGAGATTCTCCAGACAAGAATACTAGAGTGGATTGCCATGCCCTCCTCCAGGGGATCTTCCCAACCTAGGGGCTGAACCCAGGTCTCCCACATTGCAAGAAGATTCTTTACCATCTGAGCCACCAAGGAAGCCCATGAATACTGGAGTGGGGAGACTATCCCTTCTCCAAGGGATCTTCCTGACACAGGAATTGAACCAGGGTGTCCTGCATGGCAGGTGGATTATTTACCAGCTGAGCTACCAGGGAAGCCCATTCCAGCTCTTAAGAATGCACATTCCCTATAAGCCAATGATTATGTTTCCAGGAATGCAGTCCCTGAGGAACTCTCATTTATACAAGGTACGCAATATTTCTTGACTTTTTAATATTGAGACGGTGTAAACAATGTAACTGCGCATCCAGCAGGGGGTGAGTAGGAAGAGTGTGCTACGTTAGTATGATGGAAGAGCATGCAGTCATTAAAGGGACTGATACCTATGTCAACAAACATGGAATTCAAGAAACACAGGACTTGGAATCTAGAAAAATGATATAGATGATTTATTTACAAAGCAGAAATAGAGAACAAATGTGTGGATGCTAAGGGGGAGTGGGAAGAATTGGGAGAGTGGGACTGACACATATGTTCTACTGATATTACTTACAAAACAGATAACTGAGAACCCACTCTATAGCACAGGGAACTCTTCTCAATGCTCTGTGCTGACCTGAATGGGAAGGAAGTCCAAAAGGGAGGGAATATATGTGCATGCGTGACTGATTTCATTTTACTGCACAGTAGAAACTAACACAACATTGTAAAGCAAATATACTCCAGTAAAAAATAATTTAAAAAAGAAATACAGAGCTGAATATTGAAGCAAGTTGCAGAATGGCTATAGGATATAAGACCATTTTACAACTTAAAGCAGAGCCAATATTATGTAACTGGGTTTGGCACACTTTTTCTGCAGAAGACAAATAGTAAATTTTAGGCTTTGCAAGTCATATATGACATCTGTCACATATTATTCTTTCTGTTGTTGTCTTTTTTTTTTCTAAACATCTCTTTAAAATGTAAAATACATTCTTAGTTTTCAGTCTTTAGAGAGATGGGCTATGGCTGGGATTGGCCCCAAGGACCATAGTTTGTTAATTCCTGCTATGCATCAGTTGATGCATATATTTGTATGTAAGTGTATAAGAAAACACAAAATGCATTCACAAAAGGTTCATAATAGTACTTACCTCTGAGGAGAGATAAAGCAGAATAGGAGTGGGGTATAAGACAAAGGGTCATATTAATCTAGAATGCTTTGTTTCTTTCAATAAAAATCTGAAGTAAATATGAAAAATTGTTACCAACAGTTCATTGGAATAATGAGTGTTTTTTATTATTCTTCATACTTTTCTGTTTTTTTAAAAAAAAATTCTCCAAATAAAAGCATATTGCAAGAATAAAGCAGTCATCCAGACCATTCATTCAACACCAGATCAACTGTTTTGCTCAGACTGAAAATGTTACACATGAAACTCATTCATTCTTTATCACACACAGCAAATATTCACTGAGCATCTGCTCTGACTCAGGTGCTCTGGTTGGCACTGTGAGAGGCATCAGAGGCATCAGATTCAGTTCCCATTAGGGAACTAATTCTCAAGAAGCTTAATTCTGGGCAAGAGAGAATATGCTCACAGAAGTAGCACCACACATAACAAGGAATAACATTTTCCAAAAGAGACACTCAGGCCACATGCTATGGAAGCTCATTGCTAGATCAAGAGAAGCCTAGGTTGCCACACCCAGGACCCTCATCCTGGCACCTACAGACCACAGGAAGTCATGGAAGGGTCACGGTATGACCAAGGACATGGACAGTTACATTTTTAAACCCTGTGTTTTTAAGGAAGAAAGAAAACTAGAAGCAGAGAGACCAGCCAGCAATGCCCAGCTTTAGAGGAGGATGGGGTACTGGCTCCCTTTGAGAGACAGCAGGATTCTCTGAACATTCATCCATCCCCAAAAAGTCATTGCCAACTGTGACAGCTGAGTAGGGGGCCCAGATTGGGGTAAATCCCAGCTGGAGAGAAAGAAGCAATGAGAGGAGAAGGATACAGTGGTCACCTGGTGGGGGTCCAGGTGTGGTACCTGAGTGATGGCCCATGGGAGAGGGTTTCTGTACAGCCCCTAGGGCCAAGCCCTGCTCAGAGCAGCCACAGCAAAACCAGGCCTTGGCTGGAACTTTCCCAACGGCCCAGAAGCTAAGACTCCAAGATCCCACTGCAAGAGGCCTAGGTTGGATTCCTGGTCAGGGAACTAGATCCCACATGCCACAGCTAAGAGTTCTCATGCTGCAGTGGAGATCCAAGATCCCACATGCCGCAAGTAAGACCAGGTTTGGCCAAATCAAATAAATAAATATATATTTTAAAAAGCCAGGCTTTGGCTGTTGAAAAATAATTCAATACTTTCTTTCGAGGAACGAGTCTAGGAAAGCATTTCCCTGGGCCCAGAAAACACAGCAGTGTGCCAATAGCTCACCAGCAATGCTGTTTGTGTATCCAAAGCCTCATTTGAGTGGCCGCTTGGCAAAGGTTCTGACTCCACGTGCGCTGGCCAAGAGGATTTCTTTCTAAGTCTGATGCAACATGAGCAAGACCCTGCTGCATGCCCACCTCTCATCCTTCTGCAAATTAGGCTTTTGTGGGTGTCAACTTTGTTTTCATGTTTCTTTTGCTTTCCCCCAATCTCCTTGTCTAGAAACACTAGCTGACCTCTGTCAGTTGCTGACTTTCCCAGCCAAGTCACGAAAGCACAGATGTAGTAGTCACCTCCACCCCATGGGACTGTTGGAAAGAGACAAGAAAAGGGGCATGAAAACACTTTAAAGTAAAAATGAATGTCCTCAAAGGTAATGTTCTAATTATTCGACAGCAGAAGCACAAAAACAAGACATTCCTAAACTCTGAGATATAGTTAAGTAAAAATCAACATGCAGTGAATGAGATAAGACATTTTCATAAAGACTTTGTGTAACAGACTCATCTCTCAGGGAAAAGACAGAAGGAAGAAGATCTTGGTAATCGAATCAATTGTCCTCTAAACTGTAAGAAAATCTAGTGAAAGTCAAAGTTCTGAATGTGTGTGAAGAAATATTGTGTAAATAAAATGGGCCTGGTATGAGAGGAACCTTGGGAGAAGAAAGACAATAAGTGTCTGCCTCCTGGTTTTTCTTAGCTTGAATTTCCTTACCATCACCAGCACAGTGTCAGTACAAGGTCACAAAAGGCCAATAGCAACAACTGAGAGGTTCTAGCGTTGTCCAATGAAGGGACTTTTGGTCAGAAAGTTAAATATTTGGGCACTTTAAGAGGTATCTTTCTGTTTTAAAGTGGGTTCCATGCAAAATATGTACCTTGATGCTGACAGCCATTAAGATGCCCTAAGTGCATTAAAGGAACCCCAGATTTGTCTGGCTTACTGTTTCAGCAAGAAACATGTTCACCAGAAGACTTAAGAGTCTTATACTCTCATGCCGATGTTTTAAATTAATTAATAGTTATCCCAGTGTTTGCACTGGGCTTCCCTGGTGGCCCAGATGGTAAAGAATCCACCTGCAATGCAGGAGACCCGGGTTTGATCCCTAGGTTGGGAAGATCCCATGGAGGAGGGCATGGCAACCCACTCCAGTATTCTTGTCTAGAGAATCCAGGAAGAGCCTGGCAGGCTACAGTCCGTGAGGTTGCAAAGAGTCAGATACAACTGAGCAACTAAGTAAAAAAGTGTTTGCACTTGCCTATTCTAAGTTGGGTAGCATGAGTACAATCACAAACAAATCAGAATCCACATGTGAAAACCCAGGAACCAGAACCTGGAGTAAGGAAATAAACAACACAGCAGTGCCCCTATCTTGGAGGCCAGGGTCCTCAGGCAGCAGCTCTATCAATGTTTCACAATAAATTACAAGGATAAGATTTTTCTTTGGGAGGAGTTCTGCTGATCCAGTGATGATTCAAGCTTCATGGAGCAATAGAAGCTAAAACAAAGCATCACTGGGCTTTAACTTACTCAAGATGTCAATGCTTCATTCCAACATCTTGAGATACTACCAGAGAGGAATGAATCAATAAATATGCAAGTTTAAAGGGATGAACAAGTAAGTGTCTCTCAAGAAATTGAGAAGTATCTATCAGGAAACCATGAACTACTCTTTCAGACGTTCTCTGATATTGTTTGAGAAGCCACAGGGTCATTGGATTAAAAACAAACAAATGTAAGAGCACCTAAAATCTGCCATAACACAGTGAAAATGAAAATATTGGGACTTTTCAGGCAGTTTGGATGAGCAAAGGTCTAGAAATAAGAGGTTTGAAAGCCAAGCACAATCCAGTCAACCTAAGGTCCACCTGAATGACCTTGGGTTAGTTTCTTGGCCTCTCTATGCGTTTAGTCTCTTCAAATGCAAGACAAACTAATAGTGCTTAATTTCATCATTGAGGAGTCAAAAAAGTCTTGAAATACTATAGGTGTCAAAAATGTTCCAGTTTTGACTAAATTGAAAGATCATTTTTTAATATGATGCCCAAATTACCACAGACCAGTAAGATATCATAAATGACTGGCTGACTGGCCATGGCTCAGACATGCAGGTCCCATTAAGTATTTTAATGAAATCTTTATGCAAATTTTGACATAATATAACATAGCAAAACTCTTCTTTCCATTCCATGACATTGACCAATATATCTTAGGGTGATTACAATACCCAATCTGCTAACTAATTAGTGACTAATTAGCCAACTTGTATATTTATGAATGTTTCCAGTTTCTTAACTGCAAGCTTGTGGAGCCCTGGGAAATATTTGTGCCTGTCAATGGGCTGAAAAATATCAGCACACTGGATTACAAAGCAGTGATATTAAAGACTGGATAATAATAATCCTTCATGTCTTAATAGCATGTCAAAGTATACATAGATACTTTCTATCTACATTAGCTTATTTGTTTTTCACAATATCTCCAAGGACAAGCATATTGCAAATTTTTATACCTGGCATCAGTGCCTAGAGTGTGGCACACCCTCAATAAATGTTGACAGAATGAATCAAATGAATGAATATTAAATGCTCAGTAAATATTTGAGTGGTGGATGGATGAATGGATGGATGGATATACTTTTACTCAAGAGTAAGCAATGAAAGAGCTTTATCTTCTAGGGCCATCTTGTCATCCCAACTTTATTACTGTCCTCATTGTAAGGAGAAGTTGAATTTTATAGCCATGATATATCACAATTTCTTGGTCTTAAAAAACTGGTAATACTATTGTTAGTGTATTTCTAGACTCATCTTCTCAAATAATAATATTCATAGAAAATTATAAGTTGGAATACTCCTCTTACCTCTTCCAACACTTCTGGAAATACTAGAAATACACAGCATGTACTTTCAGCCAAAATTATATAGTTGATCTTTAACATAAAATAATATTGACATAATGACACTGGTATAAAAAGCTGAAAACCTTCTTTTCTCCATTGTGCCATCAATTTCCTGTGGGTACATCCTAGCTGCACAATAATAGTGGAACATATAGAAATTTTGTTTTCTTTTGGTCTTTCTTGATGTCATGGGAATCCTTAATAATCCGATTAGGATGGATTTCTGTGGACTTCACTTCCCACTTACCTGAAATTCATCACCTTCCTTACTAAACGCCAGCTTATTCAGCTAGATTCAGACTCTTTGCTGTGAAACTGACAGAAGGACAAGGACTCTCTTCTTCCTTCAGCTGTGGTGGCAGTCTTTTTCTTTCATTTACTTCAGTTCAGTTTATTTACAATATTATATTAGTTTCAGGTGTACAGCACAGTAATTCAGTATTTTTACTTTTCATTCTCCCTGGAAAATCCTTCCTCTACCCCTTTTCTGCAAGTAGATAGTCTATCTCAGTAACCATCTTTATTCTGAAGAATTTGGATTTCTTTCCATCTAAAACAATGGTCTTTACCCCTGGTTACACTTTACAAACTCTTAAAGAGCTTCTTAAAATACCAAGTTAAAAAAAAAATACCAAGTTTCCACTTATACCCGGGGATTCTAATTCAATTAATCCAGAATGCAGCCTGGGGATTGTATTAAAACAGACAGAACTTCCTCAGATTATTCTAATGGGTACACAAGGTTACAAACCATTGCTATAACATAGAGCATCCCAGGGTACACAGTCACAAGTATTCCAAAGACTTTAATAATAACAAATGATTGAGTGGAAGAAAAGTCAGGGGTATAGCCTACTGTATCAGTCAGCAAAGTATAAGCCACACAACAGTAACAAATAAACCCAACAATATCTCAGTGGCTTGCAACAATAAAGGTTTGCTTCTCACCCATGTAGAAACTCAGGAATCTATGGCTCTGATCCTGTCTTACTATTTTCAGAACAAACACTGAAGGAGTATCTCCTATCAGGGATATGATGGTCTGAGGGCAAAGAAAATGGAATAGAACTGAATCTTGAATTGGTTCTTAAAGCTTCAACTCAGGGTTGTTCTTCTCACAGTTCATTGGCCTCAAAGTAAGATTACGTCCAGCCTAAGGAGAGACGTGGGCTTCCCAGGTGGAGCTAGTGGAAAAGAACCCACCTGCCAATGCAGGAGACATAAGAGACGTGGGCTTGATCCCCGGGTTGGGAAGATCTCCTGGAGGAGGGCACGGCAACCCACTCCAGTATTCTTGCTTGGAGAATCCCATGGACAGAGGAGCCTAATGGGCTATAGTCCATGGGGTTACAAAGAGTAGGACACAACTGAAGCGACTTAGCATGCATGCAAGGAGGGAGAAAATGTAACACTCTCATAGGAAAACTTTAGACACCAAAGCCAAAACAGTGACTTGACAAAGTAAAAGAATTGAATGAAGATTTGGTTTTTTCAAGAGAAAATGGATCTCTACACTTTCTGAAGACAAAAAGCAGAAGGGAAAATTGAGGACTGACCTTCTCTGCGTCTATTATAGCCTCACAAAATTAGTTGCTCAAGTCATATTTAATCATGAATTTTGAGAGACATATCAAGGAAACTGAGGTTGTGGCAAGAGATAAATAAGTGAAGCCCAGGCAGAAGTGAAAATGTATTCTTTACTTTCCTCAGCCTTTTAAACACTGGAAATCCTGAATGGGTGCAAGGACATTTTAATGAGTTCTTCTCTGTCTGGATGCTGCCTCCATGAAGCTTCAGAGTTCTTGCAGCAGGTGACATACGTGATACAATCAAACAATGTGAACGAGAAGGGGTCTGCTGAAGCACTAACAGTTTGGAAAGTTAATACAAGAAAATAAGAGGAGCAAACCTTTGTTGCTAAGATGTTGTTGCCCTGTGAAGGTGGGCAGCTCTCTCACGTTCAGAATTCTGCAGACTTGGTACAGCCCAGAGCAGTGGAAGGACATGGACTCTGGGATCATCACCCAGCTGACCGCTTGCTCCCACATGGCCTCGGAAAAGCCACGTTATACCTTCAAAGCTCTATCTCCCTATCTAGAAAACAAGACTTCCCGCACTTTATGGGACTGGTTAAGACATCCTAATGACAGGGACTTCCCTGGTGGTTCCCTGGCTAAGACTCCACCCTCCCAATTGAGGGGGCCTGAGTTCAATCCCTGGTTGGGAAACTAGATCCCACATGCCAAAAGTTCACATGCCTCAACTAAAGATCCTGCATGCCACAAGGAAGATCGAAGATACTACGTGCTGTAACTAAGACCCAGCACAGCCAAATAAATAAATAAATAATTTTTTAAAAAAACATCCTAATGGCAAAATGTGTGTGAGTCAGAAACATAGCAGAGTTTCCGGGGCCACAATTGATTATTGCTGTTGTTATCTTTGACCTTATAATCCCCCAAAATAGGGTAGATATTCTATTACATGCATTCACAAAAGAGGAAATTGAAGCTTTAAGAGGAAAAATGATCTCCCCAAGGTCACACATCTTGACACTCTGCAAAAGGGAGGAAATGACCTTTTTTCATTATATGTCTGTGTAGTAACTACATTTTGTTTTAAATTCTCTCATTTTTGTAAGACAAGTGCTCATGATATAATATTAAGTGAAACAAAGCAAAACACCAGATAAATACTACAATCATAACATTTGTGCATGTGGTATATATCCATATCTCTCTAATTATGTCTGTCTACTTACTAAGTGAAATAATTCATTTAAAACACTTAGCACAGTTCCCAGCACATTATAAGCACTAAACAAATCAGCTATCATCTTTATCATTATTATCATTACAATATATGCCTAGAAAAAGAGAGAAAAGAAATATCCATGGTAACAGGTTATTAATGGTTATTTCTCAATAGAAGGATTACTGGTCATTATATTTTATGCTTTTCATCATTTTCCAATAGTTTCAAGATGTGAAATTTTTATTTCTTTTGTAATAAAAACATAAATATGTATTTAGTTTATAACATAAATAACCAAATTATTCAAAGAAAACATAGAATGAGCACAGATAAGATGAAGGATGTGTATTTCATTTCAGAGTATGAAGGAATATTTTGTGTCAGAGAGGTCCAGAGAATGAAAGAAATTGCTAAGAAGGCACTGAGCTACCCATCTTGGGTAATAAGCCAACAGCAGCTGCATGGCTAGACTCGCGGGGAATTTATAAAAAGAAAGGTTGAGCTGATAGCCCCAAGACTGTGCCACTCTACAAATTATATTTAGACATCAGGATAGTTACCTTCAGAAAACAATCAGTTTCACAATTTGCAAGGCCCGGTACAAACTAAAAACGTACATTCCCCTAAAAATTAGGATTTTCAAGACAGGGACAGCAGAGCATTAACACAAGCACAGGGCCCTTCTGAGAGCAGGGCCCCATGTGACCACATGGGTCACATGCCCATGAAGCTGGCCTTGCTCCAGGGTCCACAGTGTAAATATCTTGTTTACCCAAGATGACTTGAACAGGCCAGTTGTCTCCTAAAGGTTGATTAACAGGGAAAATTCAGCAATTCCTGAGGACTTAGAGAACCTAAAGCACAGCCTAACCATCAAAAATCCTTTTTTATGATCACTTTCACATTACAAAGTAAATCAATGAAGTTACTTTCCTGAGGGAGGCTTCAGGTGAAAAATGGTGCCTAGACCACAGACATTTATCACTTATTCTACACAAAATCCAGCCAGAATGAAAGCAGAGGCATGACAAGGAATACAAGACAAATGGATCGAGAGAGGGAACATCAGTAAATCAACAGTTTCAGCAACATTCTGGAAAAGTGAAAGGGGGTAGAGAGTTAGTATCTGACTCAGCAGATGAGAGAAAGTTCCAACCTAAGTGTCTGTAGGTGGAAATATTCCAAGATGTGAGCCAAACTGGCCTGCAGAAACCCTGAGTGTCAGCATTTAGGACCAAGAATGATGGAAGGTGTGGGAAGTTGGGTGCTGGTCTGAAGACAGCAGTACTGGTAGAAAGAAAGAATAGATGCTGGTAGAAGCTACAGGACCCCTCTCTCGGGTTATAGCTGAACCCAAGAAGGATCACACTGGATTCAAACAGCCAGGCTGATTTGATGATTTACATGAGTGTTCAGTGAAAGTCTAAGTACTTACTTATGGAGAAGGAAATGGCAACCCACTCTGGTACTCTTGCCTGGAAAATCCCATGGACAGAGGAGCCTGGTAGGCTACAGTCCATGGGGTCGCAAAGAGTTGGACATGACTGAGTGACTTCACTGTTTTTTTCCTTTCTAAGAAATTCTAGCAGAATAGCTGGAGAAAATAATGTAGAATACCCTGGCTCCAAAAAAGAAGTGGTCATAGAAATTAATAACACCATAGTCAAAATAAATAATTGAGTAGAAGAGTTGTAAAAGAAACTTCATATGAATTTTCAGGACTGTAGAACAAAAGGACAAAGAATGGGGAAAAAAATTTTAATAAAAGCTTTGTGAGAAAGGTCAACATGTTATGAAAATGAGTTCTGAAAAAAAAAGGAGGAAGTGATGCATAGGAAATTCTTTAAAAATGCAAGAAAATTCCCCAAAACTGAAGAATATGATAATCTAGAGGGAAAAAAAAAGGCAGATCAGATAATATCATTAAGAGTTAGAAAAGCATTGAATTTCCCAGTCGTTATACTATAAAATAGAAGATGGTAGAGAAATAACCAAAATTCTAAGCTTTTAACAAATCTACAATGGAGACATTCACACTAAGCAGAGGGACTGAATAAATCACTCAGTGAGGGAAGAGAAAAGATATGCAACATATTTCACATATGCCAATTCTCAAAAATTTTACTCTTCATACCTCCATTTCTAGAAAAAGCTATTTGAGGATGCACTCTAGTTGAAGTGTACAGGGAGAGAAAGATATGGGACCCATGGGGAATTTCCTGGTGGCCAAGTGGTTAGAACTCCATGTTTTCACTACCAAGGGCCTGGGTTCAATCCCTGGTTGGGGAACTAAGATCCCACACACTAGGCAAACAGAGAAAAAAAAGATGTGGAATCCATGAGATAGGAGAATCCATGGGAAAAGAAACAAAAAGAAATATAAGAAAGGTAGCTGTGTAACTCACCAAAGAGAAATAATTCAAATTCTACTTCAAAAACAAAAGGCTTTGGGAAAGAGATCTTAAGAAAAAAAATGTTTAATTGATTTTTGAGCTTCTTATTTGGCCTTTAGCAGAGATATCCCCGTTCAAGGATCACAGCCTTGTTGTGCTTGTGTAAGTCGGTGAAGCTATGAGCCATGCCATGCAGAATCACCCAAGATGGTCATAGTGAAGAATTCTGACAAAAGGTGGTCCATTGGAGGAGGAAATGGCAACCCACCCAGTAGTCTTGCTGCAAGTATGAAAAGACAAAAAGATATGACACCATAAGATGAGCCCCCGAGGTCAGAAGATGTCCAATATGCTAATGGGGAAGAATAGAGGGCAATTATGAATACCTCCAGGAAGAACAAAGTGGCAGGGCCAAAGCAGAAATCACACTCTGTTGTGGATGCGTCTGGTCGTGAAAGTAAAGTCCGATGCTATAAAGAACAATACTGCATAGGAATATGGAATATTCTGGCCTTCAGGAAAAAATTACACACACATACACATATGTCAAAATAGATATATCCAAGTCTGTAAGGAAATCAAGACAATGTAGAGAAATTCTATAAAAACAGAGAGAGCTATTGGCCAGGGAAACAAAGAAGGTCAGATATAGAAGGAGGAAAGGTTATACGACCTGGCTTAGCTGGGAACAATATTTGCACTTGCATGAGAAAATACATGCAAGTATTAGGTTAGTCAAAAAGTTTGTTTGGGTATTTCCATACCATCTACCTTAACAAACATTTTGGCCAACCCCGTAGGATGTGGGAAAAGAGAGATGGTTGAAGGAGTCAAACGGTTTAGTCCTCAACCACCAGGAAGCATCAGCGGAGCAGGAGACTGTTGCTAAAAAGTTTTATCCTTGTTTAACCTCTATTATGTATATGCATGACTTTGATGAGAATCAAGTGGAGTGAAAGTCACTTAGTCATGTCCAACTCTTTGTGACCCCATGGACTATACGGTCCATGGAATTCTCCAGTCCAGAACACTGGAGTGGGTAGCCTTTCCCTTCTCCAGGTGATCTTCCCGGCCCAGGAATCAAACCGGGGTCTCCTGCATTACAGGTGCATTCTTTACCAACTGAGCTATCAGGGAAGCCTGATGAGAATAAAAGTGCAGACATTAAAATACAAACAAGCATCATTCTCACACTCAAGCTGTTCTAACTTCTATAATAAACAACCTCCAAATTATGGCTAATTTAACACAGTAAAGGTTTATTTCTCCTTCAAGTCAGTTACATTCAGTCTGGCCAGTGCTCTGAAAACCCCAGTCACCCAGAAACCCCAGATTCTCTCATCTCTTGGCCCCTTGATCTTTAAAACATGCTATCCAGGTTTGCTGCAGAATGGAAAAATAGCAAAAGAGGATCACTCTGAGGTTAGAGATCAGACTGGAAGTGGTGGGCATCACTTCTACTCAGATGCCTTCAGGCAGAACGCATTACATGACCCTAATCAACTCCAAGGGGACTGAGCTCTGCAATCCTTCTCCATGCAAATGGCAGTCAGAACTTGGCATTATCTTTGCTGGAGCTTTAAAAAAAAGTCTAGCCTGCTGCTGAGTGATGCTCTAAGGCAGTATCTCTCAATAAGGAGGTGGTTTTACCCTCCAGGGGACATTTGGTCACGTCTAGAGACATTTTTGATTGTCATGACTGGGGTTGGGGAGGAGGCCAAGGCTGCCACTAAACTTTCCACAATGTACAAGACAGCCCCTCCTCTGAAACAAAGAATCATTCAGCCCAGAATGCAAGTATTGAGTTTGAGAAATCCTGCTCTAAATTTCCTGTCCCTGGGATTCCTGATATGCAGAGATCAGTGTCTCAGTGCAGAGTGTTCTTGTCTGAGTCAAAAGTTCCTAGTTCTCTCCTGTGTATGGCCTTGTCCAAGTCATCCACACATTCAGATACTTCCTTCCCTCCTTGATAATATAGGGAGAGTAAAACTTACCTCGTTGCCTGAATGCTTTTTTTTATTGTGGTAAAAATCACATAATATAAAACATACTATTTTAACCATATTTAAATGTATGGCTCAGTGGCACTAAGTACTTTATTCACACTATGGTACAACACTCACCATCACCCATCCCCCAGAATTTTTCACCTTCCTAAACTGAAACTCTGTCCCTGCTAAACACTAACTCTGCATTTCCCCCACCCACTCACATGATTCTTGTAAGGATCAGCTGAAGACGTCTGGAGGTGATTTAAAAAAAAAAAAGAGCCAAGAATTCACTAATGCTGTCATTTCGGGGGGTTGTACTTAAAAAGAAGAATATGTTTTTGATGAAAGGTTATCAAAAAGGATTGTTCACTGGTGTTACTAAAGATTGATTCACTGAAAACAAATGCTCGACAGTAAGTAAGAAGGAGTGGAAATCAGATCCAGCTAATATATATGGTTACTGCAACCACAGTTCCCACACATGGCAATCCTTTGTGTCATTCACATCTTCTGAAAATTGCATTCAGTTTACAAGCTAAATCTCCAAATGGCCTTTTATACCAGTCATAGCCAAGAAGTCTTTTGTCAGACCTGAGACTCGGTTTTTAGCTCAAGACAAGTTCAATCGTACATACAAGAAAAATATTCCTGCCTTGTTTTTGATTCTATCCCTGTTTTCAAACAGAGTAACTAGCCCAGAATTATGTTTAATAATTATCTGTGTGTTGTATAGTTGAATGAATATAAAAAGAAACAGACATCTATGCTACTGTGAGATCTCTGAGACAACCCTTACATTTTTTTCTTTGGATTCTCTACTACTAGCACATTATCAGCCCAAAATGATGAATTAACTAATTATAATTACTAAAAATTAATTTCTTGAGGTAAATGTGTTCTAGACAGAATTTATGATAAACACAGGGTGGCATTAATGAGATAATTTCATAAGAAGTATAAGAAAAGGTCTGGCTAGTTAGTGTTAATCGCTCAGTCATGCCTGACTCTTTGCTACCCCATGGGTATGTAGCCCACCAGGCTCCTCTGTCCATGGAATTCTCCAGACAAGAATACTGGAGTGGGTAACCATTCCCTTCTCCAGGGGATCTTCCCGATGCCGGGATCAAACTCAGGCCTCTTGCATTACAGGCAGATTCTTTACTGTCTGAGCCACCAGGGAAGCCCAAGAGGAAGTCTAGACTTCTCTGAATTAAAAATATGTTAGTCAATATTTAAGCATTCAAAACACTGAAAACAACATACAAGCAAATAACGTTGCTGTACCATAGAAACTAATGCAACATTGTAAAGTAACCATACTCCAATAGAAATTAATTTTTAAAAATTGTCACAGTCATTTCATTGGTCAAATTCATTAAAGGGTCTGACCAAAGCAGTCTATAGTCACCCAGAAAGTTGTCTGGAAGAGGCGGAACTTAGGCTAGGTTTTATAAGACTTAAAGAGAACATGAATAGGTGGGAAACGTAGCAGAGTCAAGCCCAAAATCAAGTGTGTGGTGTGAGCAAGCACATTAAAATATCACCACATTATTATGTATCTACAACTCTCAAACAGACGTAGGAAATGGCATTCTATATTTTTTTAAATAAATTTCAAACATAAAAGAAAAGCTTAAAGAAAAGGAACATTTATATTCTTGCAGCCCAGAAATAGTACATCTTAACATTTTCCAATTTTTTCATCAGAATCATAATGAAAAGAACTAAAACATTACAACTATAGGTGAAGCCCCTGTCTCTCCTGACGTCAACCTTATAACCCTCCTTTTTCCGGGTTCACATCTTATAAGGTTAGCATCTATTTCAAGTCTAAGTTTGTATAACTTTACAATTATAAGAATTAATTTTAAAATGTTTAAAACCTTTTTTTAGTTAAAAAAATAATTCTTGAATGTCCCTGGTGCTCCAGTGGTTAAGACTCCATGCTTCCAATGCAGGGGCTGCAGATTCAACCCCTGGTCAGGGAACTAAGATACCACATGCTGTGCAGTGCGGCAAAATTTTTTTTTTAATTTAAAAAATTATTATTGACATCAAACTGATCGTCTCTTTCTACTACTGTGCTCTTTCCCTACATTATGTTTCCCAGATTTTTATATGAATATCTATCATGCCAGTTCATCCATTTTTTAGACTTTTTTGGTATTCATTTAGCAATTTAATATTAAAAATGCTTTATCATCCTCCTGATAACAAATATTAAGCTTGTTTCTCAAGCTTTGTTAGTTGATTTGCTTTTGCTTTAACAAATAATGTTGGCCAGGAACATTCTTGTATATGTGGGACAGTTATGAGTGATAAATTCCTGAAAGTATCACCGGTGAACTGTAAAATATGCATACCCTCAAGCTTACTAGATATTGAGAAATTACCCTGCAAAATGGTGATGCTAATAAACATTTCCACAAGCAAATATGAGTCTAAGCTTGCTTCAAATTTCTGCCAATACTAATATTATCAAATATTTTAAATTTGCCTATGGAACAGGTTCAAAATCTCATTTTTCCCTACTGAGATTAAATTTTTCTTCATGTATGTATTGGCCATTCTAGTTTCCTCTTCTGTGAATCGATGAACCATATTTTCCATTGTTCCTTTATTGTTTGTTTTTTTTCTTGTAGTTTTTTCATATTGGATGTAAATCTTTCATATTTGTATAGTAAATAACTTGACAGGAAGTATTGCCTGACTTATCACCTTTTTAAAGTATCTTTTACTAAAAACTGTTTTTAAATTTTGTATTATTTAATAGTACTTCCCAGGGGTGTCAGTGGTAAACTATCTGCCTGCTAATGCAGGAGATGTAAGAGATGCGAGTTCAATCCCTGGATTGGGAAGAACCCCTGGAGAAGGAATGGCAACCCACTTCAGTATTCTTGCCTGAAAAATTCAATTAAAGTAATTTTCCCAAGCAAATCAAATCAAGTACTCAGAAACAGTTGCTGGTAGTAAGGGATAGAAAGAGAGAAGACCAAACCATCTTTGAACACCTGCTTTGTGCCAGATGCTGAGAAGCCATCTCAGTCAGGTTCTCTAGAAGAGAGTCTGAGATAAGTATGATTAAGGTAATAATTTATTAAGAGTGCTCTCAGGATAGGCAGGGGGAAAGTCAGGCCAAGTTCCCTGAATTATACTGTATGTTCTCATTAATTATCTATTTTATATACAGTATCAATAGTGTGTATGTGTCAATCCCAATCTCCGATTCCTCCCACCCACTAGCTTGCCCCCCTTGGTATCCATGTAGATGATCTTATTTGCAAAACAGAAATAGAGACACAGACACAGAGAACAAAAGTAGATACCATAGAGTGCTTTGAAGTATAAATGACATCAGAGAGTTCTCCTACAAAATGCCTCTTACTTTAAGGAACTCCCAGATCAGGCAGTCACTAGCTTCAGGCTACTGAAAACTTTCTCCATCCCAGAAATTTCCAGATAAGGCAGTTCCCATCAGCAGAATGCAAAGGGATATAGTAACGAACGGTCAGCACCCAAATGTCACAAGAGCTGAAAGATGGGAAACTGCACACCCCATAAAGTAGAGCTCTGCAGGGCAGTGAGTTGTCATTTCATCTGACTAGGACCACAGGGCACAGGTAATATCATTTGCCACTTAGATCAAAATGAAGGGGGGTTGAGACAGGCTGGTAGAATTGCTCAAAGACCACCACACTAATAATCTGAGAAACCCCAAATTCCAATCTAGTTTTTCCTGACTCCAGAACGTGTGTCCTGTGTAATTGGCCATAGCAACTCCTCTATGAAGCTCTCTGTTCAGCACCTCCACTAGCTGATAATGGAGTGGGCCAGGGGAGCTTTCCTTCTACACATAGGGGGTTGTGGCTGCTTTCATCTGTCACCAGAAGACTTGTGGCTTGCCTGAGACAGGGGGATGGGAGATGCCCCACCAGGTTCACCTTTTTTAAGCATCCTATTTGCACCACATGCAGGGCCTTTCCCTGGAAAACGGCAAAAGACCTCCCCTCCTTGCAAGCAGGTTAGGTATCTGAAGGAACCCCGATGCACTTTAAGGAAATGCCTTGTAAAGAAATAAATCAGTTTTGTGTCTTGATAACAGGGAAACCACTGATTTCACGTGTGGCTTTTTCTAGTGTCAGAAAGACACAGCTGGGGAGAAGTAGCTCCTGTACTCCCTATAAATTAAAGGTCAATCAAGCTGAGGTTTTAAGTCCATCACCTTGCTGCAAATCAAAACTGTCAAAGAACTCTGAACAGGTACTGTTACAGAGAAGATCTGCACAGTTCAGTGAGGAACTGCTCATCCTTGTGCTTAACATTATGAAGATTCAAAGCTGCCTCACCATCCGTGCCACTGTGGATTCCACTCCCTGTTTTACTCCATGTTCACATGTACTACCTCATTTAACAGAGCGAATGATCCAGGAGTATTCAGGTATTCAGCATTGTCAGTTTTTTCCCCCCATAGCAATGTATTCATGAGCCAGCCTGCCATTTGTAAAAGCAATAGACACAAGATTTGCCAGATGGCTTGGGAATCTGAGCGAGTAGGAAACAATCTTACACAGTATGTTCTGTTGGGTTCCTGATGTCACAGGCAATAAAGGCAAGGCAACAGGATGGGAAGACTTGCAGGCTTACCAGGAATTCCATTTTCTTTCAGTTGCAAACAATGCCCCCCAAACCAGCATCAGGATTGCGAGAATCTGTGTCCTTCCTTCTCTAAATAACACTTTGCTCCCTGTATAACACAGGAGGATGCTGTTGAGGCTGTGTGGTGTTCATAAAGGGGATGTTCTATGGTAAATTCACCTGCTGCAGTGAGCATTATTCAGTGCTCCAATTAAACATGGCAAAGCTAAGTGGTGGTAGTAAAATTAAAATGGAGTCGCAGAATGGAAAGGAATCTCAAACCAGGTGCAATAACACTCATTTTTATACCAGTCTCTTAAATTTTAATGCTCTTTATGGGCCCCTGAATAAATGAATTATACAAGATTCATAGCTTTTGAGATGAATTTTGGCTTTCTCCAAAATTCCCTAGTTTCACAGAGATGGTGACAACTGAATAAAAGAATGGACTTGAAAAGCATATCTATAAATACTGCACTGAAGAAACCTATATGTAAAATTTGTTGCATGTGTAATATATTTGTAAAATTCCAGGCTGATAAAGAAGACATTGAGTGAAATTTGGTACACCAGGCGTTTTTTGACAATCAGTCTTTATTTCTGACACCCCTAGAAACACCTCTACCTATACAAATTCCCATCATTAGCTCACTTGCTATCCACATATATGAAGTAATTCTTTGTAACTAGAATGGGTTTGGGTAGACTCCGGGAGTTGGTGATGGACAGAGAGGACTGGCGTGCTGCAATTCATGGGGTCGCAAAGAGTCGGACACGACTGAGCGACTGAACTGAACTGAACTGAAGAATGGGTTCAATTGATGAAGACTCCTTTATAACCTCAATCAATTTATATCTGGTGCCACATGGGAAATAAATTCTTTATTTATTCATTCATTTATTCCTTTATTCCTTCATTCTACACTGAGCTGAGAGTATAAACTCTGCCACATACTGCCGCTACCATCAAGTCCTTTAATCTCCTTGTGTTTCAATTTCTTCATCTGTAAAAGATGGGACTAAGTCTATAAATTCTTTACTCGTAAGATTACTGTAAAGGTTAAATATAACAATCTATGTAAATCCATGAAAACAATGTCTGCTACATAGTGACCACACAAGTTAAGCCATCATTATTCATCCATTCAACAAATATTTTTTGAGTGTCTACCATATGTCAACCATGACCCTAGATTTAAGAGTCCTAAGAATGACTAGGGAAGGCCCCATCTCTGACATCAAAGGACTTACCTTGATCCCAGCTTTCTTTTCCTATTCTTGCCTCTCAAGGATGCTAGATAACAAAAGATCAAGGGGGTAATATTTTACAAGTGAGTTTCATATCAAGCAAGTTAACAAGGTGGGATATATGTTTGCATAACTAATATATTAATAATAGTCATAATAGTTATGTTACCTTCCTCTTAGTGAACAACTGTAGAAAAGTCTGTGATTTTATTTTACTTTTTGCTTTAATTATATTAGTGCTTGTTCATGATAGTTATTTCTTATATCTTCATATTTTTAACCTTTTTCTCCTCAAACCGGGTATCTCAGGCCCAAGAATCATGAAATGAGTACTTATCTATCTATTCCACACTTACTTCTAGATTTCCAGCAAGGAGCTGTTTGAGACAGCTTACATAAAAGCAGAAAGACTGAAAACTTTCAAACAACACATAAATAGTTACTGGGTTCACAAAAAAGCCTAGTTGGGTTTTTCCATAATATCATATGGAAAAATCCGAACAAATTTTTGGCCAACCAGTTAGCTAGCTAGATGTGTATTAGAGTATAAAGTAAATGAAGTGTTAGTAGCTCAGTCATGTCCGACTCTTGGCGGCTCCATGGACTGTAGCCTGCCAGGCTTCTCTGTCCATGGGATTCTCCAGGCAAGAGAACTGGAGTGGGTTGCCATTTCCTTCTCCAGGGGATCTTCCCGACCCAGGGATTGAATCCAGGTCTCCAGATTTATGGGCAGATTCTTTACCATCTGAGTCACCAGGGAAGACCAATAGAGTATAAAAGTACAGGATATTTGTAACTTACAGTTTAGTTAAGGAGGATACAATAGCTATATACAATACAGAGTTCTGATATTGCTAGAAGCCAGGGAAAACAGAAAAAAATGATGAATCATATGAGTCATTTGACTCACTGGGGGAAATATTCTCTTTTTTGTTATTATTTATGGCTTTGATATGCAGATGACCTCAGATATGCAGATGGCACCACCTTTTATGGCAGAAAGCGAAGAGGAACTAAGAGTCTCTTGATGAAAGTGAAAGAGGAGAGTGAAAAAGCTAGCTTAAAACTCAACATTCAAAAAACTAAGATCATGGCATCCAGTCCCATCACTCCATGGCCAATAATGGGGAAACAATTAAAACAGTGACAGACTTAATTTGCTTGGGCTCCAAAATCATCACAGATGGTGACTGCAGCCATAAAGTTAAAAGATGCTTGCTCCTTGCAAGAAAAGCTATGACCAACCTAGACAGTATATTAAAAAGCAGAGACATTACTTTGCCAACAAAGATCCATCTAGTCAAAGCTATGGATTTTCCAGTAGTCATGTATGGATGTGAGAGTAGGACCATAAAGAAAGCTAAGCACCAAAGAACTGATGCTTTTGAACTGTGGTGTTGGAGAAGACTTTTGAGAGTCCCTTGTACAGCAAGGAGATCAAACCAGTCAATCCTAAAGGAAATCAACCCTGAATATTCTTCGGAAGGACTGATGCTGAAGCTGAAGCTCCAGTACTTGACCACCTGATGTGAAGAACTGACTCATTGGGAAAGACCCTGATGCTGGGAAAGATTGAAGACAGGAAGAGAAGGGGACGACAGAGGATGAGATGGTTGGATGGCATCACCGACTCGATGGACATGAGTTTGAGCAAGCTTCAGGAGTTGGTGATGGACCGGGAAGCCTGGCGTCCTGCAGTCCATGCAGTTGCAAAGTGTCGGACATGACTGAGCAAATGAACTGAACTGATAGCCTTGAACTCTGAGATTAATTTATCAATTAGGACCAGTCTTCACAGAAGAATTTTGGAGTAACATAGCAAATGATGTCTTTCACAGCAACCTCCACTCAGGCCCACAAAGAGTCATTGCCAAGTGTCCACCTTCTATTTCTCTATCTCCTCGGTCAAATCAACTGACTAGGAGTCAGAGGGACATGAACCAGGGCACCTGGATTTTAAAAAAGAAAACTACCTAGAAAATCTCCAAGAAAGAAGATGAATTGATCCCACAAAATTTTCTTCCCCAGGCTTCCCTGGTGGCTCAGGGGTAAAGAATTTGCCTGCTGATACAGGAGACATGGGTTTGATCCCTGGTCCAGCAAAATCCCACATGCTGCAGAGCAATTAAGCCCATGCACCACAACTACTGAGCCTGTGCTCTGGAGCCCATGTGCCCAGACTACTAAAGACAGTTCGCCCTACAGTCCATGGTCTGTAAGAAGAGAAGCCAGGGCAATGAGAAGCCCATACACCAAGAGAGAGTAGCCCCTATCTCTGCAACTAGAGAAAAGCCCAAGAAGCAACGAAGACTCAGCACGGCCAAAAATAAATAAGTAAATAAAATTATTTTGTCAAAAAATTTCCTTCCCCAATGTCAACATCTTAACTGTATTTATAACAGAGGCGGGTGGTGGGCACATCAATACTGATCGTACAGAAAAGAATAGGTAGTTTAGGGTTTTTTGTTTGTTTTTGCCATGTGAGATCTTAGTTCCCTGACCAGGGATTAAACCCATGTCCCCTGCACTGGAAGTGCAGTCTTAACCTATAGACAACCAGCGAAGTCCCTCAGGAGAGAACACAAAGGGGTTCTCTTCCATTGCAATCATTGTGAAAATAATAATCTAAACTCCAGAGGCCAAGTGTGCACAGGGCACACTTGAGAGACCCTCGTCTCTAGCACTGTGCTACGAATGCTGTGCACATCATCTTTCACTTAGCCATTGCTGCGTAGTTTTACTGTCTTTGTTGCTGATATAAATATTACAATCAATACACCACAAGGGAAACATAGGGAGCAGAAGGAATTAAAGTATTTAACATTCCCAATGCCATAGCTTCCCTGGTAGCTCAGACGATAAAGAATCTGCCTGCAATGTGGCAGACCTGGGTTCAATCCCTGAGTCAGGAAGATGCCCTGAAGACGGAAATGGCAACTCACTCCAGCATCTTTGCCTGGAGAATCTCCATGGACAGAGGAGCCTAGTGGGTTACAGTCTATGGGGTCGCAAAGAGTCGGAAACAACTGAGCGACTTTCACTTTCATTGCCGTAGAGCCCATAGATGACAGAGCTGTGCTGTGAATCCTGCACTCAGATTCTAAAACTGTTATTTTCTTCTAACATTAAAACCTTTTCCAGGATATTATGGTGAATATTTTCAAAAGAAATAAGTCTCCAAAAAAGAAGGGATATACGTACACATACAGCTGATTCGTTTTGCTGTACAGTAGAAACACACACAACATTGTAAAGCAACTAACTCCAACAAAAAATAATTTTTAAATAAATTAAATTAAATAAACAGGTCTGTAATCATAGCCTTAGTCAGAGGCAGCATCAGTGCAGAAATGAGCACTGGATTGGAGAACCTGAATTCAAGATGTGGGATCTTAAGTTTGTCAATGATCCTCTTTGAGCATCATTTTCTTTTTTTTTTTTAAATAAATTTATTTATTTTAGTTGGGGGCTAATTACTTTACAATATTGTAGTAGTTTTTGCCATACATTGACATGAATCAGCCATGGGTTCACATGTGCTCCCCCTCCCGACGCCTCCTCCCACCTTCCTCCCCATCCCATCCCTCTGGGTCATCCCAGTGCTCCAGCCCTGAGCATTTGTCCCATGCATAGAACATGGAAAGGTGTTCTGCTTCACATATGACAATCTACATGTTTCAAGAGCATCATTTTCTTCATCCATGAGGTGGCAAAAAATAATAAGTAGCTTTCAGTGATGTTACAACAGTCATAAGTCCTGGGAAGACTTATGTCCTGTATGACATAAGTCCAGTATGAAGCTCCTGGAATGTAGTAGTTACCCAGCAAATGAGAGCAACTGCAGTTAGGATTTAAGATCACTCCTTCCACATGGGAGAAGGTGGCATTACTGTACTCAGAATGTAGCAATGAACCTACTGAAGAACTCTAGAACATATGACAAGGGATGAAAAATATCCTGAGTGAAAAGAGTGGAGAGAAAAGGATGAGGACATTACTCAAGCATCAAATATGAGCTATGAGATTTATTTAGTTATCCCATCTAACCATTCCAATGACTTGATATGGAAGATGTTATGCATTTTTGCCAGAAAAGTAAATTAAAGCTTAGAAAAGTTAATCAATTTGCGTCAATTCACCATATGGTAAATGGCAGAACTGAGATTTAAGTTCAAGTCCCTCAGTCCCAAACCCATTGCCCTGAACCATCCCACGTGGCATGTCAATTAATCAGGAAATAAGTTCACAGGTGTTTCAATGCATGTTTCCATATTTTTAATATCACTAGAGAGATGGAAGAACTCAATTTTCCCCTTGTCTCTGCTACTAACTAGATACGCAACCACTGCCCTTTTCTCCCTCTCAGCTCCCCCTTCTCTAAAATGAAGCAGTAAGTCTACATGATTTCTAAAGCCCTTTTCAGCTCTAACACTTTATGAGGAGTCTTCCCCCCAAAGAACTCTGCTGGCAATACAGAGCGAAGACATAGCACATATGTACCAAAGTTCCTCCGTTTATGTTAAATTCCACATTCCTGCAGCGATATGTAATGTCTGTTGCCCTTCAGTCGACTCCATCCTCCGATGTTTGTTTACAATCATCAGGGCATGAACAGCTATTTTTAAACCTGGCTTTTCATGTACGAAGGTTAAAACTCAAACTGAATTTGATTTGTTGGAGAATTCAAATCCTCAGGATTATGGCAGGAAAGAGAGAAATGTAAGTCACTTTAATTACCTTTCGACTCCCCTTCTCCCCAACAGCCTCCCTCTAAATTCGGCTAACAAAGATGCCATTGGCTAAGCTGACTGTATCCAGGGCAGAAAAGCCTTTACATTGGTGACTGATGACCAAAGGTCTTGGGGGTGTTGACTTTATATTTTTGTTCAAAACAACAGGAAGTCATGTTTTAGAAGGCAGCTGGCTTGGGATGCAGCAAATCCAGGGATTTGCACAGCTGGCTA
Source organism: Okapia johnstoni (assembly GCA_024291935.2). NCBI lineage: Eukaryota > Metazoa > Chordata > Mammalia > Artiodactyla > Giraffidae > Okapia > Okapia johnstoni. Next base: position 63,685,863 of record CM044309.1, read on the forward strand.
AAGCGAAACTTCTAGTGGTCTTATTAAACTTCGTGTTTTTATCTGTCATGCTCTACTTTCAAGAATATAGGCCTTGAAGCCAGAGAGATGCCAGTCCATCACTTACAGGCAGAGTGAGCTGACAGAGAGCTTGGTACATACCAGGAATACAACAAATATGTCTTCCCGCTCCTTCCCGTTACTACATAGGGCTTGTTTTCAATAGCAGGGGTCGGGGAGGTCTCTCTGTAGACACCAGACCAAAACAGAGAGAGTTCTGGGGCTGCTGGGTTGCCTTCTTGGTTGTCTCCCTACCACTGAAGCTTGGAAGAGTAGTTTCAATAACCACAGCAGTTTCAATAACTATTAGATGACTTACAGGGGTGTACATTCCTGGACCTATTTAGAGAAGGATGAGAGAGGTTTGTTACAGAAATGTTGCATAAGATGGGGAGCCACTGTTAATGAGCATAGGGAATTCTCAGTGAGGACAAAAATGTTCTGAAGCTGATTGTGTTGCCAGTTGCACAGCTTCGTGAATATCCTAACAAACATTGAGTTGTACATATTAAATATGTGGATTATATGGTGCATGAACTATATCACTATAAAACAATTTTAGGATACCTTTTATCCCCTCCAAACTGTACATGTTGATGAACCCCACCCCCTATATTTAGGCTGGAAATTGACACCAGTGATCTGGGTAACTTGTGGAGCAGCTGGTAACCGAATGGACTGGGAGAAAAGGGCTATAGGGGAGGAGTGCACATCCCATTCAGGAAAGAGATACCTGCACAGTTCCAACATAATGAAGACAGGCTCTGTCCTTCTCAGTATGTAGACTCAAGACAAGCCTGATAAAGATAATGAAGCCTGATAAAGAGAGCCAGGCCTTTTCCTTACAGGCTGACCCATTCCAAACCTTACTATGACAAGCAGTCCAATGAAAAACCCTTGACCTCCAACATAGCTTCTGAAATCATGAGTTTTCAGTATTGCCAGGGATTTCTGAGACCTGATGATCCGAACAACTCTTTCATATCAGAAATCAAATCCTTTGCATAAGGCACACACATACTGCAGGCATATTTTTAAATGATTCATCCATACATCCAGCAAACATTTTCTGTTTAGCATATACCAAACAGGAGCTTCCTTGGTGGCTCAGTGGCAAAGAATCTGCCTACCAGTGCAAGAGATACAGGAGACATGGGTTTAATGCTTGGGTCAGTAAGATCCCCTGGAGGAGAAAATGGCAACCCACTCTAGTATTCTTACCTGGAAAATACCATAGACAGAGGAGCCTGGCAGGCTACAGTCCATGGGATCACAAAGAGTCAACACGACTTAGCAACTGAGCATGTATGCATTCAACAGACATCGAGCTAAGTGCTAGAAACAAAAAGATAAAACATAGGAATGAGTTAACACTTACAGAGCCTGCCATGTGCTTCCTAAGGATTTGACATGGTTAGTTATCCAAATAACCACTGAAGGCAAAGACAAATATCAACATTGCCCCCATTTGACAGATGAGAAAACTGAGGCACAGAAAGGTTGAGTAACTTACTGAAGGTCACACCACCAGGGAGTGAAAGACCTGACATTATTACACTGAGGCCAGCTGGTTCCAAAGCCTGTGCTGTGAACCTGTACTCTTACCTCCTCCCATATGCCAGTCAGTCCAAGCTCAGCCAAAGAGCAAACACCTAGCAGCAACACAAGAGTGAGAGCTCTACCTGAGGGATGAACACGGTGCAGCTGGAAGAAACATAGTGTTCACATACTAATTACATCTCAGAATTTTCGAGTTGAAAACAGAGGGAATTTTCTCCTTCTCTCTTGTCTTTCAAATGAGGAAGATGTTACCTGCCTGTAACACAGCTTAGTCATCACTGAACTTGATCCCACATCTCTTAAGTCCCAAAACAATACACTTTCATTCACTGATTCAGAAATGTTTGTGCCAGACACTGTGCTCTGTTCACTACACCCTACTGCACATACCAATTACAATTCTGAGAAATTATTTTAAGCAATGTAAAAATCAGACATCATTCTTTATTTAGCTGTGCAAGGATCATATTGTCCAAAGACAACTTTGCAAATACATTAAGTTACTCCCATGAGTCATGGGAGTGGAAGAAAAGAGTGACAAAAAGGACGGAGAGAATGAAACTCTTGCTTGGTGCAGCTGTGTACTAGGCTGATTTCTCCCCACTATTCCAAGTACTCTTCCAAATAACCCTATTAAATGTAATCCTTGGCCGTTTTGTTAAATGGTGACATGGGCTCAAAAAATTTAAAATGATTCTCTACAAATTTATAAGTCTAATAAGTAGAAAAAAATCTAGATTTGAGCCTGTTTTTACTGACTTTAAAGCCCAAATTCTTTTTGCATTCATGCTGATTTCCAAGCTCAGTAATTGGAGAAGTCATTGAATAGTATGAATTCTTTGCATCTGAAGCATTAATCATTAGAGAAATTATGGTTAGGTTCAGAGTTCCATAAAGGCAGTAGGGTGGTTAAAATCACCTCTCTTTCTCCCAGCCCTACCTGTCTACAAACATAAAATGTCATCTTCAAACTCTCTATTTTACTACTTCCTCTTTCTTTTTTTCTCAAACATGCAGCCTTAATATGTTTTCTTTAGCACAGCCAGCTGCCATGGAGACTTGAAAGCAGATGACCTGGCCAAGAGATCTTATCAACCAATTTTTAAAGAAGAGTTATTTTCTGAATGCCAAGTATAAGAGGTGAATCAAAATGGGCATTTCCAAATGTTAAAGAAAGCCACAGATATCCTTAGGCACTCAGATTTCTCAATCAGGCTCCCTTTGTCCATGCCAAAGGTCACTCTGAGCTGACACCCAATGACAGACATTATTTTACAGTGGCTCAAGGGTTTCTGCAGACACATACATTCCTTTTTCCCTTTCTAACATATTCTCTTGAGTTGGCACTCAATATATATCCCCTGAAATCAAATACAAATGTGGTGAATTTATATTCTCTTCATAATTTTTGAATACTATTTTTAAAATTTTCAGCAGATTAATGATTCGGTTTATTCCTGCTATCACTTAGCTCAGTGGTTCCCTAGCTTGTCTACACACTGGAATCACTGGAGAGCTTCAAAAAATATCACTGCCTAGGTCTCACCCCCAAAGGCTGTGATTGAAATAGTCTGGGAGCAGTCTGGGCTTTAGAAATGTTTAAAGATCCCCAGGTGATTCTCCTGTGCAGAAAGCTTGGTAGCTCCATTAAATACTGGTCTCATCATTAATTAATTAACCAACTCTAGGGGGAAGGTCATTTAGCTTTCTCATTCCAAGGTAGACTTGCTTCTTTCATAGCTCCCCCAAGGTGTAAGACAGGGAAGGAGGGAGCACCAATAAATCATTACTGAGTTGGCTGATGGATTGATCTTTGGAAACTGTGCTGGGAGAGGCTGTACGAACAATTGCATCCTGGGACAGTGAGTGGTTAGAGAAAGAATATATCTTCCAGCCTTGTGTTCCACAAAACCTGCAGATCCAAAAGGAGCCTAGAGACAGGAGATAAGAGGAGGAATAGTGGGCAATGAGGTGGGGCGCTGTTGGGTTACACTGTGTAAAGAGTTGGTAGGAGTCCAAGCAGAAATAGCCACCCCAACTGTGACTTGGTGAAAATAAGCGACCAAATATAGTAAGTCCCATACTCACAACCTTCAAGTTGTGAACTTTCAAAGATGCGAACATGCGTTCCATCAGCATCAGGTGTGAGTGACACTGTAGCTTGCCCTGCATCTCCATCACTGAAGATCCTTCAGCTCTGCCGTCCACCCCACTCCTATAACTCCTCCTGAATGGTCACTCGATGCCAGTCCCTGTATGCCAGCTCTTGTACTATACTTTTCAAGGTGCAGTGCTGTAAGGTTTAAAGCATTTTATTTTTTGTGTTTGTTTGATTTTTATGTATTCTTTGTGTGAAAAGCATTAGAAACCTGTTACGTTACAGTACTATATAGCCGACTATGTTAGTTGGGTGTACCTAGGCTAACTTTTCTGGAGAAGGCAATGGCAACCCACTCCAGTACTGTTGCCTGGAAAATCCCATGGACGGAGGAGCCTGGTAGGCTGCAGTGCATGGGGTCGCTAAGAGTCAGACATGACTGAGTGACTTCACTTTCACTTTTCACTTTCATGCATTGGAGAAGGAAATGGCAATCCACTCCAGTGTTCTTGCCTGGAGAATCCCAGGGACGGGGCAGCCTGGTGGGCTGCCATCTATGGGTCACACAGAGTCAGACACGACTGAAGCGACTTAGCAGCAGCAGCAGCAGGCTAACTTTGTTGGACTTACCAATTCACTCTTGGAACAGAACTCATTCATATGCGGGAAACTTACTGTATCCTGAAACAGGCAATGCTGAGAGGACCTCAGGGGGTTCATTTAGAGGGATCTGGCCATGGCAGGAATATTTGGCTTATCTCAACAGGGAATGTCAGAGCCATCCGTATGTCAGCAATTATAGTTTTGCTGGATGACTGTTAAATTCGCAGCACTCAGAGGCTGCTATTACTTGGGGCTGCCTGTCTCAGACCTAAGACAGTGCTGGCCACTCCTGGTAGGTTAGTTATTCTCATTTCTCTTTTCCATTCATTCTGTCTGGCAAAGTGGGTACTTGAACCCAGAATCTTCTGGAGTTTGACCTTTTCGCCTTACTCTAGATCCTAGCCCCCACATTGTGAATTTAGTATGTGAGTACACAGGTGAGAGCCAAAGAAATTCCACACTGGATTCAATTCTAACTCATCTACTTCATTCCAGTGTTGGCCAGAGGACCCTCTATTGGGCAACTGAATGCTTATTCAGCGATACTCAATAATATTTCAGTTTTATATGTGTTCCTTATGTAAAATCCTATGGGTGAAATGATGACCAGTTGGCATGATTGGGAAATAGTTTGGTCATTGATCATATCAGGACTGTAACCTCACCCTTAAACTGTAAACATGTAATAGCAACTACTGTGTTTCCAAGGACTGTGCTGGATGCCAGTGATTTAATAAGAACCAGGCAGAGTTCTTGCCTTTAATGAAATTAGAAAGTAATGGAGAAGACAGACATGTAAATAGATAATCAAAATATGGAGTTTGCTTGTTCTGATCAAAAGAAGTATGAGGTTTTATGAAAGCACAGAAGGGATTTCAGTGATTTCTGTTTTTCTGGGAGAGTCAGAGATGGTGTTAGAGATTCAACATATGAACTGAATAACAAAAGATGAGTTCTAATAAGAATTACATTTGTAGAACATTCTATAAAATACAAAGTACTTGCAGATCCATCCTCATAGAATAAAAGCTTCATAAAAGCAAGGATTTGTCTATCATATTCACCACTGTATTTCCAAAGTATCTTAGGAATACTGAATCCATTATTAATTTTGATTCTCAGATCCTCCCATGCTTTTGGGAGGAGGTACAAGTGACAAATTTCAAAGGGAGAAAATAAATGCACGGAGACAGCAAATTCACAGTCCATGACCTCATGGAGTTCTGACCTGTAGACATTCCAAGAAAAGAATCTCAGTAAACTCTGCCAATGGCTATGTTGGCTATACTAAGGGGAAAAGGAAACAGTCTGCCCTACATAATACCTCACAGTGTTGCATTTAGTACCTTAGGAAATTCACCATGGCTCAGAGTCTGGTCATCTTTGTAGGTTTATTTTTTTAAAAACAGGCCCCATCATTCAGGGCCCTGCATTAGCCTAGATTGTGAGACTGCTAGAACAATAACTGACTAATCTGTAATGAAAAGTTACCATTATGGGAACTAAAATATTCACCTTTCATGATCAACCTGCCCTAACTTTCACATTTGAAAGTGAAAATGTTAGTTAGTCAGTTAGTTAGTTAGTCAGTCATGTCCGACTCTGTGTGACCCCATGGAGCCCACCAGGCTCCTCTGTCCATGGAATTCTCCAGGCAAGAATACTGGAGTGGGTAGCTATTCCCTTCTCCAGGGGATCTTCCCCAACTGAAGATAGAACCCAGGTCTCCTATATTGCGCAGATTCTTTGCTGTCTGAGACACCAGAGAAGCCCAACTTTCACATTTAGTCAATTACAAATAATTATCATGATGGTTAGAACACTCACACCCCCATCAGAAGACTTTTTTCTTCTTGTATAGGAGCAGAAATCAATAGCAGATAGCTTAATCCATATGGAACCAAATGTACTGAATGCCTAGAAGAACTCACATAGTTGTTGTTATTGTTGTTCAGTCACTCAGTCGTGTCCAACTCTTTGCGACCCCATGGACTGCAGCACACCAGGCTTCCCTGTCCTTCACCATCTCCTGAAGTCTGCTCAAACTCATGTCCATTGAGTCGGTGATGCCGTCCAACCATCTCTTCCTCTGTCATCCCTTCTCTTCCCACCTTCAATCTTTCCCAGCGTTGGGGTCTTTTCCAATGAGTTAGTTCTTCACATCAGGTGGCCAAAGTATTGGAGCTTCAGTTTCAGCATCAGTCCTTCCAAAGAATATTCAGGGTTGATTTCCTTTAGGATTGACTGATTTGATCTTACAGTCCAAGGGACTCTCAAGAGTCTTCTCCAACACCACAGTTCAAAAGCATCAATTCTTCAGTGCTCAGCCTTCTTTATAGTCCAACTCTCACATTCATACATGACTCTGGAAATACAATAGCTTTCACTATATGGACCTTTGTTGGCAAAGTAATGTCTCTGCTTTTTAATATGCTGCCTAGGTTTGTCACAGCTTTTCATAGCAGAACTCAGCCTGATACATGCCCCTCTCCACTGGGACAACTGCACCAGTGGAACTAGACTACACGTTATCTGCCCCTTGACCGGTGGCCTTACATAATGAATCAGAATAATCAAAAATCATGAGCTAAAGCACCCTCTCCTGGACAGTATTTCTCTTTGCTTCCCACTGCCATTCAAACAAGTTCTAATCAACATTTGCAAGGCTGGAGGTCATTATACTCCTTCAAGGTGACCACAACAACATTGTGCACTAAACACCTACATTATCTCATTTAATCTTCACAATTATGTGATAAGAGTAAAGCTAGTATTAAACTAGGTCTTGAGAGATTAAATAACTTACTCCAGTGAATACACCATAGATGGCAAAATGCAGATTCTCTGAGTCATTTGAAGTCCATTTAAGATTTCCATTGGAAGTTTGCTTCCAACAGCATCCACATGGGGATCCAAGGCATGTATGCTTGACCAGAACACAAAAGCCGTCAGAAATCTACGATTGAATGGGTTCAGCAAGCATATGCTGCAAGAGTTCTGAGGAGGAGGATGTCGTTATGGGCCAAAGTGGCCAGAAGTTTGGGAGAGAGGTGATTTTGAGCTAGGAAACATTTCCTGTCTTCAAATGTTAGAATATAAAAGGTAAATAAACACAGGGTATATGAGCCATACTTCCCTCTTCCCACAACCACAGCAGAACTGTTTCACATTAGTCCCAGCTACAACCTCAGTTTCTTTCAAAATACATCAATCCACAGCATAACAGCCACAATCCTTGGCATAATACACCCATTAGCAGTGAGCCACATTTAGCATAAAAGACAGAATCTATATTCATCATCTCAAGATTGGAGGCTAAATCCACAAGGTATTAAAGGGGATCAATGATTTGGTCTCTCTGATGGAAAAAAAGTGACAAATTAAATGAAATCAGGTAAACCTATTTGATGAAATTCATAAGAACTCAATTTAAGTGTGTGTATGTAAACTATCCAGAGGTAGTCAAGTAATTACAAAATCATTATGTGATGATCTTTTTTTAACTCTTAATTTTTTGGTCATGCCACAAAGCATGTGGGATCTTAGTTCCACAACCAGGGATCAAACCCATGGATCAAACCCATGGGGTTTCCATGCCCTGCATTGGAAGCATTAAGTCTTAACCACTGGACCACCAGGGAAGTCCCACATCTTTGGGTGGTAGGAGAGAGAATCATTTCAGACTCACCACTTCTACAGCCAATGCTCCACTCCCAAATAAAGCTGATATTATTCCATAAAGAGGACCAATAGTTTTGGATCAACTGTACTGATAAGGATCAAATCTGCAAAAATCTGCTTAGGGTTCTTTAAAAGCAAATTATGCCTGCTTCAGCTTCCAGAAGAACAGGCAGTTCCTGATCAAAATGTAAAGGAGACATTCTTGCTAAATCAAGTCTCTACCAAACCATCCATCCCGAAAGAAGAAAGGAAGTCTGACAAGGGAACTAAGCCAGCTCATTTGACCCACTGACTTCCTCAACTCTTATCCCAAGGAAGAAGAAGTAAGTTCTCAGCCTCATTTAATCTTTCTGTTTAGGGGCATGAGAAATCCAGTGGAGTCATGACTCTGTTTGCTCATTCATTCAACATCAAACAAAAATGCATGACTTTATCTATCTATTTATCTAATATATTCATTCACATATTTGGCAATTTAGTAATTCATTAGCAACTATGTGCCAAGAATCTACACTTTTCTAGACGTTCTGCTAGTAACTGGGGATATAGAGAGGACAACAGATTCCTGCCTTCGAGGAGCTCACTGTACGGTTGGGCAGATGATGAATGAAAAAAATGAATGACAGCTGAACAAATGATTGCAGTAAGCTGTGAAAAGCCTGGTGGTAGAATTACGCAAAATGCACAGCAGAAGCCACAAACAAAAGAGCTGCCAGCCCTACGGTTTGCCAAAGTCACTGTCTATGTACAGGACATTTTTCAAGGTATCCAAGCTGCTCCAAACCATGTAACAATTTATTTCCAGATTCTGGGGACTTAGTAGAAATCCCACATGCTCCAGTTATATGTAGATTCCACCTTCTACATACATCACATCTCTCCCCACACTTAAGTCAATTTGATGCTACTTAACCCTCTACTGCTGCCAGCTCTACTCTGCTCCAACATCATTGGACAGGACTGACTTAGAAAAAGAGTAAAATAAAGATTCAAATTTAAAAAAAAAGTGAGAATTAGAATTTATATGCATTATGGCTATGTATCCAGAAAGCTCAAAAGAATAGACTGAATAACTATTAGAGTTAGTATGAGAATACAGTAACATTACTGAAGAATTTCGTATACAAATGCAAACAACAACCAGTTAGAAAGTATAATATATGAGAATCTCATTTATAACATAAGTAATAATAAATTTCCTGGGTGGCACAGTGGTAAAGAATCCACCTGCCAACGCAGGAGACACAGGAGACATGTGTTCAATCCCTGGGTCAGGAAGATCCCTTGGAGGAGGGCATGGCAATCCACTTCAGTATTCTTGCCTGGAAAATCCCATGGACAGAAGAGCCTAGCAGGCTATAGTCCATGGGGTCGCAGAGTTGTACGGTCATGCACGATTGAGCACAATAATAAATTAACAATAAATGTCAAGATTTATATTACAAAATTTTGATGGGACCAAATATTTAAAGTGGTGCCTGACAGGTACTATTAAGGAGAGAAAGAGGCTAAGAATTATAAGGATATGGTCACATAAAACCCAAGGTGGGAAGGACCTCTCAAAGAGAGATGTGGGTATGGTCTTTGTCTAAAAAATAAAGTAACATTTATAATGGAACTGTTTCAGCTGGGATTAAACATGGCAGAGATAGTTCAAAAGGAAAAAGGCATCTGGAAACTTCCATGGGAACAAAACATATTAAGAAAATTACTCCATAGCAAACAGTCTCTTTCTTATGGAAAAAGGAGGAGGATATATTATGCAATGATAAACATGCAAAATGGTATGCAGAAAAATACTCTCTAAGGGTGTGAACTGTAATCTTGTAAGTGACAGCAAGAGACTAAAAGCAACCCACTTTTGCATCAATAACGCAATGATTAAATTACAATACATAGATACGGTGGAAATCTTTTGTGAATTTATGTACTTTTTATCTGTCCCAATTTGGAAAGATCTCTATGATTATATAAATATTATTTTTTATTTTATTTTCAAATTTGTACCTGTTGCAGATTTGGTGCCCTGGGAAGTAGGCTCTATGATGATAGGAACAATGTCTCTTTATTTCACTGCTATATCCCCAGCCCTCAGGACAATGCCTGGGACTGCACTGATGCATAACAAGCATACTGTCAATGAAGCAATTCATTGAAAATGTTTAATAATCGCCTGGCATATAGTAAGTTCCTAATAAATATTAGTCAAGATGGCTGGGGTTTTTTTTGGAAAGAAACTCAGCTGTATAAAACTGACAAAATAGATACTACTGCACAAGCTATCATAACCAGCCAAAGAAAGCTGCTTTCAAATCCTGCTGCTGAAATGTCTTGGGGCACGGGTTCAGGGAACTTCCTTACTCAAGAAGCTCTTTCCTGGAATATAGCTCTATTAAAAGACAACGAAGTCAGCAGCACAGCTGACACCCCGTTTCCTCTCTGTCCATTCTTGAGGCCTTTTTTAGATGTCAGGCCTCACTGACTTCTGGTTTCCCATCAATCTGTCACTCTTTCAACGTGCTTCCCCACTTACAGGGAGTGGCCAGGGCAGTCACACCACTGGCCTCCTTGCCCTTCCTGCCAACTCTGCAGCAGAGCAAGTTCATGGTGTTTTCCCGTCTTAGAGGCTGTCAGAGAACTGGCTGGGCCTGAAGAAATTGCTCTAATGTTTCTCTGCAGTGGATGTTTGTTTCTTCAGTTGTAGAGGTGGCTTCCCTGGCGACTCAGATGGTAAAGAATCTGCCTGCAATGTGGGAGACCCAGGTTCAATCCCTGGGTCTGGAAGACCTGCCTGGAGAAGGGAATGGCAACCCACTCCAGTATTCTTGCCTGGAGAATCCCATGGACAGAGGAACCTGGAGGGCTACAGTCCACGGGGTCACAAAGAGTAGGACACAACTGAAGTGACTAACACCATGAACTTTCCACTGTACTATGAATGTCACATGTTATTGCATTTATTCCTCACAACTCTCTGTGAAATGGACACTTGGTGACTATTATTTCCTAAGATGCAGAACTCGAGGCCTAGAGAATTCCAAGGCAGGGCAGGATGTGAATTCTAGCCCCCGATTCCAAAGTTCAGACTTTAAACCAACACAGAGATTATATTATCATCTCAGTTTCACTCCAAATCCTTCCCCAAGACTGATTATAGTGCTCAGCATTTCCTTCCTGGAGATGGTAGGCAATGAGAAGAAAAAGTATTAATAAGAAGCAGTGGGAATGACCTGCAACATCCCCTGACATAGAAAAACCAATAGCTACCTTTGGATAGACTTCTGGGCAGATGGGGTGCGTGGCTGACTTTGGTTACTCAGGACAGCACAACCTTGGCTGTTATGGTTGGGTCAGGTCCAGTCAACGAGGGAATAGCAAAAAGGGAATTTTGTATACTATTGGTGGAAATTTCAACCAATACAAACTCCTTTGAAATGCAACTGTACAAACTGTGTTAAGAACCTCATATTGTCCTTATCTATCAACATAGTGATGCTAATCACCATAGCAAACACTTTAAAATATGGAAAAGGATTCCTTTATCCATTCACGAGGGACATATCAGTTAGCATCTGTTATTGAGACAGATGTGTTCTAGAGCACTAGGAAAGCAAAGATGAGCAAGATAGGACAGAATTCTGTCTTCATAGAAATTGATTTAGTGAGAAAAGTAAGAAATACATGTTTTTGTTCAGTCTCTAAGTCATGTCCGACTCTTTACAACCCCATAAACTGCAGCATGCCAGGCTTCCCTGTCCTTCACTATCTTCTGGAGTTTGCCCAAATTCATGTCCATTGAGTCAGTGATGCCATCCAACCATCTCATGTTCTCTTGTCCCCTTCTCCTCTTGCCCTCAGTCTTTCCCAAGATCAATGAGTTGACTCTTTGCATCAGGTGATGAAAGTATTGGAGCCTCAGCATCAGTCCTTCCAAGAATATTCAGGGTTGATTTACTTTAGGATTGCATGCTTAAATACATAATAATACTAACCAACTACCCATAAGTGCTAGAAAGAAAATGAGCCTTCAGAGAAAATGACAACGAAGGGAGAGGCCAGGGCAGGCATCTCAAAGAAACTGACTGACAAAGAAATGAAAGCAATGAGGGGACAGACTACTTCCATACACTGGGGCTAGACAGTTCCAGCATAAATTAAAATCAGTGCAAAGCCCCAGTGGTAAGAGTTAAACTTGATGTGTTTAAAGAATAAGAAGATGACAGTATGGAACTGGAGTGGTGATTAAAGCAGAGCTGAGTCCATTTCATCAAAATATTCAATCATTTGTAGTACTGAGGCTAGATAAGTAAACTTCCCTATATCCACTTTATAGACCAACAGTGGTCCTAGAGTTAGCCCAGTGGAGATTGGAATCCTGATTCTGCCATTTGCTGCTTGTGTGACCTTATAAAGGTATTTAGTTTATCCACTTCAGTTGATAAATAAGGACAATTGGAGCCCCTCATTATATAGATAAAGAGAATGAAACAATCCAAGAAAAGCATTTTTCACAGTTCCTGGCAAACTTTGATAACATAAAAGTACGATGCAAATAATAGTAATGGGGTGATGATGATGATGTTTCAATACCCGGAGGAAATGTTTAAGCTGTGAATTTACAAAGCTAACAAGAGACTATATTATCTATAAATGAGCTCTTAGTCTAAAATGAGAAATATGTGCCATTTACTATATTTTAACCTAAACATCTCAGGATACAACATACGCTATATAAGACATCCTGATATTATATCACTAATGGAGAGCTTGTGTGAATATTAATTAGGTAGAAATAAAAGTTCTATAAGACATTTTTCCCCTTAGTTTCTGCTGATCAGTCTCTGCTTACTAGATTTGATTTATCCCAGAGGAGTTTAGGGTGGATTATCACTAATTTGCATCAAGATCTTTATTTTCAATTCTACCAGAAATCATCTAACAGAAGTACTCATCAACTGATTCTTAGAAAAGTTTTAGTTCTCCCATATACCTTGGAAAACTGATAAATTGTCTTCTAAAATTTCCCTTTCTGTTTTGCAGAACCATACTATTTCTTACCTCTCTTCTGCATGTGCTCAGTCACTCAGTCATGGCTTTGTGGCCTGATGGACTGTAGCCCACCAGGCTCCTCTGTCCATGGAGTTTTCCAGGCAAGAAGACTGGAGTAGGTTGTCATTTCCTCCTCCATTGGGATAAGCAATAAAAAAAAAAAGTAACTTCCTGATTTTTCCCATTTCCAATTGGCAGTATTAGTACTATTTTTGGTTGCAGAAGATATAATTTCTATTTTTTTACCTCTAATTCTCACCATAAAGTAGATTATACAAGTTAAACTTCATTCTCATGCACATGATATATTCATGGTTATATACTAAAAGTATCAGAGAAAGAATCAGAAGATTTTAGCTCTGGTTTTGATCATGCCCTTTTCTAGATAGCCTTCTTAAATTGAGTCTTGGGTAGCTGAGAAAGAAATGAAAACTTCCTAACCTGTGTTGAGAATAAAAATGAGCTATAGTGGAAAGAATACAGCTTTAGAATAAAGAATTATTTCTACCTTAATCTAACTCCTTATTCAAAGATCTTGGGCAATAAGACATGGGACTTTTGAACTAATGATATTTTGATGGGAATATAGATTTTCCTAAAGATTGTTTTACTGTGGGCCATTTTTAAAACTCTTTTTGAATTTACTACAAGTGCTTCCATTGTTTAAGTTTTGGTTTTTTGGTGACGAGGCATGTGGGATTTAAGCTCCCGAACCAGGGATTGAACCCACACCTCCTGCATTGAAAGGCAAATGATTAACCACTGGACCACCAGGGAAGTCCCAGTAATATGGAGTTTGAGTTGATGCTGGAATGGGTTGATGTTGTGAGGATGCTAGGATGGGCTGAATGTATTTTGCATAACAGACAGCATGCATCTTTGGGTACCAGAGAGCAGACTGTGAAAGACAGGATTTGATCCTTCATGGATGTACACATTTTAATCCCCCAACTGACCTGTGGATGTGTGACCATATATGGAAAAAGGAGACTTGAAGATGAAGGAATTTGCTGCAGGGAGATTATCCAGAATTACCCAGGTGAACCCAGTGTCACTACAAAGTTCCTTAAAAGGTAGGAAAGGGAGGCAGAGAGTCAAAGTCAGAGAAGGGATGAGAAGATGGAAGCAGAGGTCACTTGAAGATAACTTGCTGCTGATTTTGAGGATAAATGAAAGAGTTACAAACCAAAGAATGCAGGCAACCTCTGGAAGCTGGAAAAGGCAAGGAAATAGGTTCTTCCCTAGAACCTCCAAACAGAACACAATCCTGTCAACACTTTGATTTTAGACACATGAAACTTAATTTTAGGCTTTTGCCCTCCTGTACTGTATCTTACAGTATGACTGTATGGCAATAAATTTGTGTTGTTTCAAGACACTAATTTTGTGGCTATTAGTTTTGGCAGCAATAGGAAACTAATACAGCTTCAGAGCCCCACCTCTACACCCCCCAACACTTAGATCTCTAGGCATATTCCTACCAGTATCTCAATATTGGTCTCATCTCACACTGAGCCTCATGAATTAAATCAGAGATGTGTGATGAATCCTTCAGTACTCACTCCCACACGACCTTGGAGCAGCCATGTGCTTAATTGCACAGTCATGTTCAACTTTTTCTGATCCCACCGACTGTACCCCACCAAGCTCCTCTGCCCATGGGGATTCTTCAGGCAAGAATACTAGAATGGGTTGACAGTCCCTTCTCCAGAGGGTCTTCCCAACCCAGGGATGGAACCCAGGTCTCCTGCGTTGTAGGCAGATTCTTTACCGTCTGAGCCACCAGGGAAGCCCTGAGCCAATACCAGCTGTCCAAGGTGTCAGCCACCTTTGTGCTATAAGCCACTTGTGAATGAGGTACATCCTAATAGTATGAGGGGAGGAAATGAAACAAATATGAGAGGGAACCAAGATGAGTCTCTTAGGTTCAAACTATGATGTAATAATAAAAGGTCTTTCATTCTCCTCCAGAGAAATGACAGCATGGTCCATTAATGAAGTACCGATGAATGAGAGAGCCAAGATCACAAAAGGGAGAAACTTACTGAGAAACAAGGGGATGGGTACAAAGAAGTTCAGCAAGAGCCTGGAAAGTTCAGCCCAGCCTTTGGAAATTAGGGTGTAATTATACTTGAGAAATAAAATTTGCTTCCTTATAATTCTATTTCCTACAAGTATTTTTAAAGTTATTTCAGGGGGAAAAAAATCTAAACTATATGTTAGGGAAAAGTAGTCATATGAATATTACTAACAAAGTGTGAATAGCTTCACTATATAAAAAACAGAAATCAATAAGAAAAGGTAAGGCCTTATTAGTGGAATTAGGCATAAAAAATTTACAAAAAGTTATATAAGATAATTTAAGTTGACCAATATAATGAAAAAAATATTTAAATTATGTTGTAATCAGATAAACACAAGTAATACAAGCCAAAATTCAAGTGAGAGGGACTTCCCTGGTGGCCCAGTGGCTAAGACTCCACACTCCCAATGCAGAGAGCCCCAGTCCAATCCCTGGTCAGAGAATTGATCCCATATGCTAAACTAAGAGTTCACACACCACAACTAAAGGTTCCACATGCCACAGCTAAAACCTAGTGTGGCCAAATAAAAAAATTTTTAAGTTAAAAAATACATTAAAAAAAGGAAAATAGTTGTGAGATTAATTTTTGTCTATTAAACTAGCTAGGAGGTGGGTAACAGATGCATACTGCTATTCAGGGTAATATACTAATAAAATAATTAACATTTATTGACTACTAACTGTATCTAAGAAGGTGTAATAGTGCTTTCCATATACTGTATTACTTTAGCCTCATACTCACCCTCTCATATAGCTACTATTTTAAATCTCACTTTAAGATGAAGAAAAAATGCCTGAGGGCTGAAGATATTTACCTGTAATTTACTTGGGGTCACAAAATCTGTGAGATGCTCAACACCATTATCGCACAACTTGAAAAATATGGATCAGAAGCTTAAATACCATTTGACCCATTATTCTAATTTTAATAATCATTTTGCACATATATAATATTAACTACTTGCACAGAAAACGTGTATTAAGAAGTAATTTATAGAAGCAAAAGTGGGAAAGTATTCAAAATAGATAAGTAATTGTGTAATATTTATTCGATAAAATTTTATTCAGTCTTTAAATGATATGAATAAAGAGTCTTTTAATAACATGAGAAAATACTTGTACTATAAATGTAGGAGAAAAAATTGACAAATTATATCTATATTATGTTGAAAACATTAACCAGCCACTGTGACATTTTATATAAAATGTATACTATTTAATTTTGTTTCTATCAATATATATTTTTCAATCCATTCTGTGAGAAAGTGATAAAAGAATTAAAACTCTGAAAGGGTAAGAAAATTTTCAGTGAAAAACTATTAGTTGAGACTTAGCCTCTCTGTCGGAGAAAGCAATGGCAACCCACTCCAGTACTCTTGCCTGAACAATCCCATGGACAGAGGAGCCTGGTAGGCTGCAGTCCATGGGGTCACGAAGAGTCGGACACGACTGAGCGACTTCACTTTCACTTTTCACTTTCACGCATTGGAGAAGGAAATGGCAACCCATTCCAGTGTTCTTGCCTGGAGAATCCCAGGGACGGCAGAGCCTGGTAGGCTGCCGTCTATGGGGTCACACAGGGTCGGACATGACTGAAGCGACTTAGCAGCAGCAGCAGCAGCCGTCTCTCTGTTGGACTGGAGACCAAATCTCTCTGCTACTGAAAATTGTTTAAAATTATGACTAAAGAAAAGGAGACGATAAGAACTGACCCAAACTCAACAATGGTATCCTGAAGTACGGAATAATGGGCAAGATGACTTTATCCTGTTTATTCATTTTTTTTCTTTTTTTTTCTTTATTTTAATTGGAGGCTAATTACAATATTGTGGTGGTTTTTGCCATACATTGACATGAATCATCTATGGGTGTACATGTGTTCCCCATCCTGAACCCCCCTCCCCATCCCATCCCTCAGGGTCATCCCAGTGCACCAGCCCTGAGCACCCTCTCATGAATCGAACCTGGACTGAAAAACTATGTTTACTTCTTTATGCTATCAATAGGACATTACACTGATCTACACAACTATATTTTATACTTCTTTAAATATTTTAATATACATTTAATATATTTAAATAATTAAATTAAGAGTACAGATATATCTCCTATGAATTTTATTTCAGGATAGAAAAGGTGATATTACAAATTTTTAACCACTTTTTCTATATAATTTTTAAGTTACACTCCACTTATTACACTCCATTTATTACAAAATGCAAATATCTTATAGGCTGTGTGATGCCAAGTAAATTATAGGTAAATATCTTCAGCCCTCAGGCATTTTTTCTTCATCTTAAAGAGAGGTTTAAAATAGAAGCTATATGAGAGGGTGAGTATGAGATTAAAGTAATACAATATATGCAAAATATTGGCTATGTTACACTCCAGTTATTACAAAATTTTGGCTATATTCCCCGTGTTGTACAATACTTCCTTGTAGCCTATCTTATACCCAGTCATTATATCTCTTACACCCTAACCCTTATTGTGCCCCTCCTGCCCGCCTCAGTTTGTTATCTCTGTTGAGTCTGCTTCTTTTTTGTATTCACTAGTTCATTTTGTTTTTTTTTTTTTTTTACAGAAATTCCAATATTCACAGAAGCATTATTTACAATTGCCAAGATATGGAAGCAAACTAAATGTTCATCAACTAGTAAGTAGATAAAGAAAATGTAGTGGTGTGTGTATCTATATGCATGTGTACACATATATACATACACACACACACACACATAAATAATGGAACACTGTACAGTCATAAAAAGAAATGAAATTTTGCCATTTACAGCAACATGGATGGACATGAAATAAGTCAGAGAAAGACAAATATTGTATGATATAACTTACACGTAGAATCTAAAAAATATCTTATTTATTTTTTTAGTATTTATTTGTCTGGCTGCATCAGATCTTAGTTTTGCCATGTGGGTCCCTTAGTCTTGGTGTGCAGACTCTTAGGTGTGGCATATGGGGTCTAGTTCCCCGAACAGGCATAGAACCCAGGTCCCCCTCACTGGGAGCACAGAGTCTTACCACTAGACCATCAGGGAAGTTCCTAAACAGTATCTTGCTTATTTTTTAAGGTGTGAAATATTTCAAATGGCACCAGGACTTATCACTTGATTTTTACCAACTTTAACATTATACTATGTGTTTTCTTTATATTTTAAAATAAATTTAAATTTTAGATATATCTTTCCATAACTTGTCTCACTCAACATTATATTTCTGATAGTTATCCATGGTGATAGACATACCTCTATTTCATTTATTTTAACTGCTGCATAATGATCCATTTGTATCACAATTTATGTATTTGTATTATAATTTATGTACTCATTCTTCCATTGATGAACAATTATTTCTCTCATTCCTATTCTTCTGCAAATATATAAGGTTTTCCCTTGAATATATCTAGAAATGGAATTGTTCGGTTATAAGGTATAAATATCTTCAGTTTGGGGCTTCCCTGGTGGCTCAGTGGTAAAGAATCCACCTACCAATGCGAGAGACGTGGGTTTGATCCCTAGGTCAGGAAGATTCCCTGGAGAAGGAAATAGCAACCAACTCCAGTATTCTTGCCAAGGAAATCCCAGGGACCAAGGAGTCTGGCAGGCTACAGTCCATAGGGTCACAAAAGAGCCAGACAAGACTTAGCAACTAAACAACAACCCTCAATTTACTTGATAGTGTATTTTCCTTCTATTTACATTAGTGAGAAAATAGGGACTGAAGTAATAAACAATCTCAGAATTGCAGTGATTCAACACATAACATGCTTGCTTTTCTTCCTTTTGCTGATCACCTTTTTCTGCATCTTAATTCTCAAAGAAGATAGCCGTCCCTCAGCACTTTATGTCAAGTGACCAACACGGACTGAGGCATTTTGACTCTTAAGGGAATGTAAGTTCTCAAGGTGGCAAACATAGCAAGCCATCCTAAGGCACACATCTATTGTTGATACAATTATATAGGGTTGCAAGAGTGAATTTGCAGTTCATAAGGGGCTAGAACAGACCACCCTTTGTTTTTCTGTTGGCAATGGGTGTTTTTGGTATTATTTTGTTTTTTTAACTTTTTATTTTATATTGGAGTATAGCCAATACTTCCCAGGTGGTGCTAGTGGTAAAGACCCCACTTGCCAATGCAGGAGACATAAGAGATATGGGTTCAAGCCATGGGTCAGGAAGATCCCCTGGAGGAGGGCATGGCAATCCACTCCACTATTCTTGCCTGGAGAATCCCACAGAGGAGCTTGGTGGGCTACAGTCCAGGGTTGCAAAGAGGTGGACATGACTGAAGCAACTCAGCACGCATGCATAGTCAATTAACAATGTTGAGATAGTTTCAGGTGGACAGCAAAGAAATCCAGCCATTCATATACATGTATCTATTTTCCCCCAAACTTCCATGCCATCCAGGCTGCCACATAACATTGAGCAGAGTTCCCTGTTCTATACAGTAGGTCCCTGTTGGTTATTCATTTTAAATACAGCATGTGTACACGTCCATCCCAAACTCCATAACTATCCCTTCCCCCCACCCATTGCCACTGGCAACAGTAAATTCATTCTCTAAGTCTCTGAGTCTGTTTCTGTTTTGTAAATAAGTTAATTTGTATCATTTATTTTTAGATCCACATACAAAGGATATCATAGAATATTTCTCTTTCTCTGACAGTCCACCCTTTTACAGTAGACTGGGGAATGGGCTGTTCTCAGTTCCAAAAGAAGTCTCCCCTAGAAGGACACAAACAGAAACCCTCTGTGTTCTCATATCTACTGAAGATTACCCAACTTTCTTTCACGTGTGGTTTTTAGAGCAACAGATACAGAAATTCTTCATTTAGAGGTTTTGCTCCCTGGCTATTATACTGTAAGTATTTTTTAAACTTTCTTGAGATCATGAATTGTGACAAAGATCATTGAGTTTCAGATCTCAAGAGGAGAGGAAAACATGAAGTTCAAGTGGAATAAGAGTAATACATCTGACCTAAAAACCTCTTTCCCAAGTCTAAGCAATTTTAGACAGATGGCCTTTCCAGAGTGATATATAACTTGAAAGATTTTATCTCAGAATGGAGAAAAATAGGAGGTTGTTGACATGTGGCCTTTTCTAAGCCTGGTAGCCTATGTTCTAGTTTCAACAAGGGCATGTAACCAATATAATACTTGTCATTTGCACTGGCATCCAGTCGTGAACAGAAATCACGCTTGCTGTGTATATTCCAAAATCTAACTTTCCCATTGAATTTTCATCCATGTATAGATTAAAAATATATAATAATATATAATAATATTAAAATATATAATATTTCATAATATATTTCATAATATTTCATAATAAAATGAAATGTTTCCTATTTCATAATATTTCAAATATATAATAATTCCTAACTTCAGCATCTATGCAGGGCTTAGGCATAGGACAGCTGTGTGACCTTAGGCAAGTTAGTTTTTAGCTTCTCTCTGTAAAACAAGAGAAATCATTACAGTATTTCCAAAGTCCCATGAAGCTGAAACATTCTGTGAATTTGCACCGCAACACACATCTCATTCTAACACTGACCAGGATCATATCTAATGAGGTGAAGGAGGGGAAAGAGAAGGATCAAAATAATGAGCAGCACATGCTGAGTGTGAATTTCACACCAGGTGGTATTATCATCCCTTTACATCCTTGATGTCATTTGCTCAGCCAATCACCACACAAGTACAGATTTGTCTTCACCTAGCAAATCTAAGGCATGGACAGTTCATAACGATGGAAGAAGAGTCTGAAGGCTGTGGTGATGCTGTGGAGCCAGTTCACCAGTCTACTGGGCTGTAGGGAACAGTTTACAAAGTATTTATAAATACTTTGTAGCTACGTATGTGGCTCTCTCTTATAAGCTGGGCAAAAACCTTCTGAGATATCGATATATATGTATCTATTAATCACCCTTTTAAAACAATAAAATGAAGTTTTTAGTGGTTAAATAACAGTCCTGGGCCCCTTGGACTTCAAGGAGACCAAACCAGTCCATCCTGAAGGAAATCAGTACTGAATATTCATTGGAAGGACTGATGCTGAAGCTGAAACTCCAATACTTTGGCCATCTGATGCAAAGAACTGACTCTGGAAAAGACCCTGAGGCTGGGAAAGTGAAGGCGGGAGGAGAAGGGGACGGCAGAAGATGAGATGGTTGGATGGCATCACTGACTCAATGGACATGAGTTTGAGCAACCTCCAGGAGTTGGTGAAGGACAGGGAAGCCTAGCATGCTGCAGTCCATGGGGTCGCAAAGACTGAGCTGAACTGAACAGTCCTGGGTAGAAGTAATGAAGTCAGACTCCAACTCAGGCAGATATGTATCTATTGAGTTGGTTCAAAAGTTCATTTGTTTTTTCCCATAACATTTTACAGAAAAAACTGAACAAACTTTTTGGCCAACTCAACATCTGTCTGTCTGTCTAACTATTGGAAAGAGTAGGTCAAAGAGAAAGAATTTATAATAATAAGAAACATGTGTAGCAGACAGCATGAAAAGGGAAAACAGCCCATACTATCCATCTGGAAGAATATCTGGGAATAAAATCCTAGTTTTGTTACTTTAAGAAGTTGTTACACGTGGGCAGGTTTACTGCATTTTGCTGAGCAGATTCAGAGAGGCTCTCAGTAAGTGACAATTATCTTCTGCTTTGTCAACAATCCTGCAACTTTAGTTTATACAACATTTTGTTCTTAGTGATAATTAACAATATGGACAGTGTAATTTTAAAGTTCTAAGCCATCCAGGGTCTTGCTAGTTCATTTTACAGTTTTTTTCATGTATCCAGATTGGCTAATTTATTTTTAATTAGAGAAAAACAGGATGGTACTTGTCTAAACTGCCTACAATTGGTACTGACAGACTCCATCCTTTCTTTGTGCTCCCTTTCTGCCTTGGATTTCTTCTACACTTAAAAAATAATGAATTAATTTAAAATTCTTAAAGAGATGGGAATACCAGACCACCTTACCTGCCTCCTGAGAAACCGGTATGCAGGTCAAGAAGCAATTGTTAGAACCAGACATGGAACAACAGACTGGTTCCAAATTGGGAAAGGAATACATCAAGGCTGCAATATTGTCACCCTGCTTATTTAACTTACATGCAGAGTACATCATGCAAAATGCTGTGTTGGATGAAGCTCAAGTTGGAACCAAGATTTCAGGAAGAAATATCAATAACCTCAGATATGCAGATGACACCACTCTTATGGCAGAAAGCGAAAAAGAACTAAAGAGCCTCTTGATGAAGGTGAACAAGGAGAGTGAAAAAGCTGGCCTAAAACTCAATATACAAAAAACTAAGATCATGGCATTTGGTCCCATCACTTCATGGCAAATAAATGGGGAAAAAATGGAAATTGTAACAGACTTTATTTTCTTGGGCTCCAAAATCACTGTGGACAGTGACTGCAACCATGAAATTAAAAGAAGTTTGCTCCATGGAAGAAAAGTTATGACAAATCTAGACAGTGTATTAAAAAGCAGAGACATCACTTTGTGCCAAAGTCTGTCTAATCAAAGCTATGGTTTTTCCAGTAGTCATATATGTGAGAACTGGACCATAAAGAAAGATGAGTGCTGAAGAACTGATGCTTTTGAACTGCGTTGCTGGAGAAGACTCTTGAGAATCCCTTGGACAGCAAACTGATGAAGCCAGTCAATCCGAAAGGAAATCACCCATGAATATTCATTGGAAGGACTAATGCTAAAGCTGAAGCTCCAATACTCTGGCAACCTTACACGAAGAGCCGACTCACTGGAAAAGACCCTGATGCTGGGAAAGATTGAAGGCAGGAGGAAAAGGGGATGATAGAGGATGAGATGGTTGGATGGCATCAAATGGACATGAGTCTGAGCAAACTCCAGAAGAAAGTGAAGGACAGGGAAGCCTGCAGTCCATAGGGTCACAAAGAGTTGGACATGATAGAGCAACTGAACAACAACAGCATTGTCGCAGGGGCTTCCCCAGCAGCACTAGTGGTAAAAGACTTGCCTTCCAATGCAGGAGACATAAGAGACTTGGGTTCATTCCCTAAATTGGGAAGATGCCCTGGAGGAGGGGTGGCAACCCACTCCAGTATCCTTGCCTGGAGAATCCCATGGACAGAGGAGTCTGCCGGGTTACAGTCCATAGGATCACAAAGACTCAAACACGACTGAAGCAACTTAGCACACACACACATTTCCCAAAGGACTTCCCAGGTGGCACTAGTGGTCAAGACTCACTTGCCAATGAAGGAGATGAAAGAGACTCGGGTTCGATCCCTGGGTTGAGAAGATCCTCTGGAATAGGAAATGGCAACACACTTCAGTATTCTTGCTGGGAGAATTCCATGGACAGGGTAGCCTGGAGGGCTATCTTCCATAGGGTCACAAAGAGTGAAGCAATTTATCACGCACATATGCATTGGCCAAAGCCAGTCAAGACTTTTGTGTTGAATAAGAGGTTTGATGAGAAAATCTCTTATTTCCCTTTCATGGTTCATTAAGGGGGAAATTACCAATTTCCCAAGCATTCTTTTCAATTCCTAGCATTGTTTCCAGTTGTCCAAGAAATAACCCTAATAAATGGACAAAGGAATAATCAGAGTAGACTAGAATGGAAAGGAAACTTAGAGATGCTCTCATCAAACCTCTGACTGTACCATGCTCAGTCGCTCAGCCAGGTCCAACTCTTTGGGACTCCAGGGACTGTAGCCCTCCAGGCTCCTCTGTCCATGGAATTTCCCAGGCAAGAATATTGGATTGGGTTGCCATTTCCTCCTCTAGGGGATATTCCCAATCCAGAATCAAACCCCCATCTCATGGGGCTCCTGCATTGGTAGACAGATTCTTTACCACTTAGCCAGCTGGGAAGCCCCATCAAACCTCTTACCCGATGCAAAAATCATCTTGACAAATTCCTTACATGTGATCAAGTGAAGATTTGAACACTTGTGGAAAAGGTTACTCAGGATCTCAGAACAGAGCTCCAGTTTGTTCATTCCTGCATGTAGCCATCAGCTAATGAACATTTACTGAACATCTACTGCATGGAGGGACTCTCTTAGGCATCCTGGATAAGAAAACAAATAAGACAAAGTCGCTTTCCTCACAGAGCATACATTCTGGTGGGTGACACAGGCAAAAAACTAAGTCAATACATATATAATATAAACAAATAAAAAGCACAGAATAAGAAAATTAAAAAAGGAGATTTAATAAACTGGTAGAGGATGGAATCCCGAAGGAGGTGACATTGAGCAAAAATTTCTTCTCAAGTGAAGGAGTGGATCGTGCACAGACTCAGAGGGAAGAACACTCCAGAGAAAGAAAACAGAAAACAGCCCTGAACTGAAAAAAACCTTGAATTGTTGGTTTCCAGAACAGAAAGAAAGTCATTGTGGCTGGAACGGAGTAGGAAAATTTTGTTAGGGTTTTTTGCTTTGTTTTGTTGACTCAAAGCAAGCTTTCTATACCTTCTACCTAATGAACTAATTACCTGTTGATTCTCACTTAGCATGTTCAAATAAACAATTGAACCAATGAACCAATACATGGATACATTATCCCAAAGCAGATACGCTGATAGGATTTTAATACCAGGAGATGAAACAGCACAAACCAGAAGAGCGACAGGCTGACGCGCCACGTTCCCGTAAGCCCTAGATATTGAGACTTAGGGAGAGCCTCTCAAGCCTGGTTACCCTGGCCCTCCACCTACTATGCCTAATTCTCACCGTCTACAAATCCTCCCCATCATAAATAACTTCATCTCACCTCACTTATGGGCTCCCAGATGTAGAAGTTCCAAGATGAAGCAATGCCTTTGAATTCCGAGGCTGGCCACTGCCCCAGACCCAGCTCTATTTCATATTCCCCTCCACAAATGTCTACTCTGTCCTCTGGAAAAGTATCTCCAGAAAACTTCTCTATAACGTACGGTTTATCCCAGATCATTCACTTCATTTTCTTTCCACAACAGAACTGTGACTCTCCTCTAAAGATACTGCTTCCCTCACTGTTTTTTCAACAGTGGTTTTTATTTTAACACAATCATGAAACAGGTCAGCACACTATTCTCTGTCCACTTCGTGGCTGCTTCTCACTTTTCTGACCACTCTGTTCATTTAAGGCTCAAGATATCTGCTTCAACCACTTTGCTACCACCTTCTGGCTTTTACTGGACCCTGAGTTACTCCATCTCATTCACTGAACAATCTGGGTTGTAAGATATGGAGGCAACCTAAGTGTTCATCAACAAATGAATGGATAAAAGGAGTAAAAATAGATGAATGGATAAAGAAGATGTGGTGTATATACCCAATGGAATACTCCTCACCCATAAAAATGAATGAAATGTTGCCATTTACAGCAACGTGGATGGACCTGGAGGATATTATGCTTTGTGAAATGTCAGACAAAGAAAAACAGAAACTGTATGATGTCACTTACATGTGAAATCTGAAAAATACACAAAACTGGTGAACATAACAAAAAAGAAGCAGACTCACAGATGTAGAGAACAAGCTAGTGGTTACCAGTGGGGAGAAGGCAGAGACAATATAGGCATGGGAGTGGGAGGTACAAATTATTAAATATATGACAGGCTCAGAAATGTACTTAAAAAAGGAATGAATGGTAATGACAATCCTATATGCAATGCAGCAAGAGAGACACAGATGTAAAGAATGGGCTTTTGGACTCTGTGGGAGAATGCAAGGGTGCGATGACTTGAGAGAATAGCACTGAAACGTGTGTATTACCATATGTGAAATAGATGACCAGTGCAAGTTCGATGCATGGAGCAGGGCACCCAAAGCCAATGCTCTGGGACAACTCAGCGGGATAGCGTGGGGAGAGAGGTGGAAGGAGGGTTCAGGATGGGGGGACACACAGGCACCCGTAGCTGATTCATGTCCATGTATGGCAAAAGCCATCACAGTGTTGTAAAGTAATTATCCCCCAATTAAATTATTCTTGAAACAACAAATTATTATCTATTTTTACCCAAAAAAAGAATGAATAAAATAGTTAGATACCATCACTGACTCAATGGACATGAATTTGAGCAAACTCCAGGAGACAATGAACGATAGGGAAGCCTGGTACGCTGCAATCCATGCAAAGAGTCAGATAGGACTTAGCACTGAACAACAGCAACAATTATATAATATGAGGAATTTCTGTTGTTCAGTCATGACCCCATGCATGCCAGGATTCCCCGTTCTTCACCATCTCCCGGAGTTTGCTCAAACTCATGTCCATTGAGTTGGAGATGCCATCCAACCACCTCATTCTCTGTCGTCCCCTTCTTCTCCTGCCTCCTTTCTTTCCCAGCATCAGGGTCTTTTCTAATGAGTCAGCTCTCATTAGGTGGGCAGAGTATTAGAGCTTCAGCTATGGCATCAGTCCTTCCAATGAATATTCAGGTCTGATTACCTTTAGGACTGACTGGTTTGATGAGGAATATATTAATAGCTGATATTTTGTGTTAACTTAAAGTAACCTTTTTAAATGCATTTTTAAATAATTCTTTTTAATTAAAAAGAATCTGGCTTCTGACTCATTTTCCTCACATTCAATACCTATACTGTCATTTGTGACGAGTGACAACACAGAGGAGTTATCCAGTAACTTGGCTTCTCAATGACTTAAACTTCCTTCCCCAAGTCTGATTTACCTCCCAGGTAAGTTATTGACTCAACCGCTCCTTCTGATCATAAATTCTTCTCCATCTTCTTAGTTACCGCTTCATATTTCTCCTATTTTTCAACACTGAAACTTACTTTAAACTGACCTCACTGTCCAAACCAGGATCAATTCCTTTCTTGCCCTAAGCAGTTCATATGACCCATTGTTTCAGCAACTTTTGGACTAAATAGTCCAAGTTCTTCTGTCCCTCTCTCCTCACTGTCCCTTTTTAATCTTTAACTACGAAAACCCTATCCTTGAACACTTCCTTCTGTCTATATATGGACAGTTAAGCATGGCTGGAGAGAAAGATTTAATAGGATATTTCAATTAAGGTCCCAGCAAGAAACACATAGCAAACTCAAATTGGGTTGTTCCAGGAAAAGGAAAAAAAACTAACAGAGATATTGTTCATAAAGCTGCGAGTGGTATATTGGGAAACTCAGAATGGATCTTGTGATAGCAGACTAGCAACAGCCAAGGTGAACTGATGACTCCAAGGCCTAAGAGGGGGTAAAGGAGGAGCAGCCACCAGTCCCAGAACAAGGCCACCTGGCAGGATCTATGCCATTCAGGTGAGAGATGCATTTGAAACTCTGGCAGCCTCAACAATGAAGGAATCGATGAAATAAACTCCCCAACCTTCTTCTCCCTCCTTGCCATTGACTTTCTGCTGAGATTTGCCATTAACAAAACTTCCCAAAGGGAAAAAGAGATGGTAAGTGTAGCCATATAGGTCAGTCTTTGGAGGGTTAGGAGTGGTTTTTAAGGAACAAACTAAGATTATCAAGCACAGTAAGTAGAATGGAACAATCCACAACTTTATATGAATGATCACCACCCCAACTGGACCTCGAATATATTTACGGTTCTCTTGCTAACAGTTTGTCCAACTTTTCACCTTTAATTTCCAAACTTCTCTCTTCTTTAGAACTCCATACTGTACCCTTGGTCCCACTTCACAAATGGTCTGACATCTGCTTCTCAGAGAAAACCATCAGAATACACTGTTACTATAAATCTACAAAAGGCATCTAAGCCATCCTCTCCAGCCCTCCTTCCATAATGGGGAAAGTGAACTGAAAGTGTTAGTTGCTCAGTCGTGTCTGACTTTTTGCAGCCTCATGGACTGCAGCACTCCAGACTCCTCTGCCCATGGAGTTCTCCAGGCAAGAGTACTGAAGTGGGTAGTTATTCCCTTCTGAGCCACCAGGGAAGTCCACTCATAATAGATGAATCTCTTATGCAATACCACTCCCTCCTCTTACATGTTGTATCCCACTCCTTCCCTCCTTCTCAGAAGCTCTTACACTAACAACAATCTGTTTTCTCCCTGCATAAAATCTCCTTCTGCCAGATCCTTTCCCATGAGCCTATTGAATATATTTGATATAGCCCATCTTTTAAGAAATGATCTCAACTCTACCTTGGCCTTCCAGTAAGAACCCATGATCACTCTTCTCTTTTCCTGCCAATTTTCCCCCTCCCCACAAAAACAATGTATATACTTTGTACTTACACAGACAATGGGCACCAAGTCATGTCCTTGAGATAAACTAATCTGGACAGGAGCAGAGGGTGAGCTAGATAACACAATCCCTTCATGTGATGGAGGAAGACCAGAGATGAGCAGTGACTTGCTCAAGATCATACAACAAGTTTTAGGATCAAAATTCAATCTGATGACTCTAGGCTCATTGGCTGGTGCTTCTTCTTCTACATCAAGCAGCTTCCTTCATTTGACTCACCCCAACAGTTGTAAAAGTGTTCATATTTAGAAGGTATTCTTCACTCTCATAAATTTCATTTAATAGCTTGTATAAAATGGAAAAAGTAGTCAAGAAAATGACCCAGGACTCATAAATCTGGTCACATCTCAACTGCCCATGGCAGAGGAGGGAGGAGGGACCAGGTTGGGGAGAGAGTGTGGGCATTGTTAAAGTGAAATTTTTTAAAGGGAAGTGCCTGACTTCAAAAATCTTTAGGCTCCTCTCTTAGTGCCTTGAGATTTTCTATCATTTAAAACATTTGTGTCTAAGAGTCTTCAATCTTATTAAAATACTTGGCCATATTAAAGTCACATGACATTAGCCCATGATAAATTTTTCTACTCCTCAACTCTGATTTATGAGAGCCAGCTAGTAAATAAATAGTTTCTGATTCAAACAGTGATTAACCATTATTCACAAAGCAAAATGAGCCTGCCCTGTCATGTCATAAATTTAATGTAAGCTCATCCTGCTTTACTTTTTTGTCCACAGTTTTATTCTAATTTCCACCTTCTCCCATCTTGCCACAAACTTCAGGAGATGTGCATAAAGGAATGTGAGACATTTTCTGCCAAACTGTATCTTTGAGAGATGGTGAGAATGCCTCGGGGATCGTGGTAGCTGACTATTGTGAATGTCAGAACACAGTCAGAAGTAGTCTTCAGAGGGAGGTGTAAGATTTGCCATTAACCCCCTGACTTGAATCAGTTCAAGTTTAGCCATTAAAAGGAAAACCCCAGCAATCTGGAAAAGAAGAAATTTGACTATTGAGGATGTAATATGGGCAGCAAGTGTTTGGAAGATCAATGGTAATTTGAAAGGCTTTCTAACTACAGTGGTGGGAAGTCCAGGAAGTGAATCATTCCTCAGAGTGATGGCTGAGCAGAGAGGAAATTCCTCCCTCCACCATGGATTTCCAGTCACTAGAGTCATCAGGTTGCCCCAAAGACCCCTCAAAATAATGTGCTGCAATTGTAAAGGGCCTCCTGTGACTCAGCCTCCTTTCCCACCATTCCCTGCTCACCTTAGGCTCCCAGTTGCTGCCACTCTGATTCTCTAACGACTACTCTGCCTGGAAATTCAAGCCCCCTCCTCCTGTTTCCCACAATTCTTCCTGGCGTGGATACTAATCATCACTTGAAATTCATCTCAGTCGTCACCCTTTATGGGATAATCTCCTCCGTATATACCTCCTCTTGTCCTTGATAGCAACTCTTCTCAAACTTGAATGAAAACATAAATCACTGAGGGAACTTGTTAATATGCAGGCTCCCATTCAGTAGGGCTGAGGTGGGGGCTGCTGTTTCAGCAAACTCCTAGGTGATGTTTGTTGTTACTGCTGGTCCGTGGACCACACTTTGGGTACCAAGCCTGGGGAGCTTAGGAACACCTCTGCTGAGTTCTTGCAGCAGCACCCTGTGCATTGAACTCTTTCCTAGAACTCTGCTGCAGTGGTTCAGTTACATTATTTTTCTCTACCAGTAAAGACCCCTCGAGGTCTGAAACTATTCATATAAATGTTAAAGTTGCAAGTGATATGAATCCAACTAACTCTAGAATTAAGAAAAGGGAGAGGGATGTTTTGGCCCAATCAACTGAGCAAAAAGTCCAGAAACAGCTAGCTTCAGAGACAACTGTAATCAGGTGTTCAAATGTTGCTGTCAATACACACATCTTTCCTTTTCTGGGCTCTGTTTGATTCCATGAAGGCTTCTTTAATGGGAAACAAAAATGGTGAACTTAGTAATCTCAAAAGGAATAAATATCCCTTTTTCCAGGTGATCACAGACTGAAGGAGAAATAGTTTAAACAACTACAAATCAAAGGTATAACTCCAATAATGGAGACACATTCAG
Organism: Okapia johnstoni; assembly: GCA_024291935.2. Lineage (NCBI taxonomy): Eukaryota > Metazoa > Chordata > Mammalia > Artiodactyla > Giraffidae > Okapia > Okapia johnstoni. The sequence goes on from CM044309.1 coordinate 63,716,310, forward strand.
GGTGCAATGGACCCTCAAGTGAGAAGGAACCTACTCCACCCGGAAAATTCAGGGAGCAGTTGGGAGGGATGAGGAGAGAGGTTTGGGAGAAGTCGTCCAGGGGAGGTGATATCAAACCTAGATCTTGAAGGAAGACTGTTTGCTTCCTAAGGAAGAATATCCAGGCAGAAGTCATCTTATATGCCCCACCACAGCAACTTCATTAAGAATGTATATAAAAACTGGGAAAGCCAATCTGATATCCAGATAACTGAGATTATAATCCCAAATATCAGGGTATTTGAAAATATCTAAATGATCTGAGTAAGATCACCAAATCTTAATGCTGGTAAGTTAAATGCTTTCTAATCTTTTTGATTTTACAGATGAGAAAATAAATTAAGACCCAGAAATATGAGATGATAAACACATATTGACTCTTTTGAAGATATTTATAATCCCTCTGCCTTGTCCCCAAATATGCAGGAAAAGGGAGTAACACTAATACAACCATAATTTCAGAGATCAATAAAATAACTATTCCAAGGGAGACAAGTTTCCTTCTAATCAAGCTTTTTACAAGCAAAGAAGGTTTCTAAGAAATATAGCCATGCACATTTCAAAAAGACTGCAAAAATGATAGGAGGAAAGAAGTGTCATAAATTAATGCAGCAAATATTTCATGCACAGATACTATGGGGCAGGCACGGTGCTGGGGAATCTGAAAGGGTTATAAAGACAAATAAGAGGTCACCTCTGCTGTGTAATGGGAACCATTATTGAGAAATTACCTCGCAAGATTAAAAATTCCCAAAGCTTGGGCTTTAAAAGAGAAAATAACAGGAATGAGTGTCAAGTTACATTGTAAACATATTAGATTCATTCAAGTCGCACAACATACCAGAGAACAATTCAAACGCACATGCAAACGTGTACATTCATATGAGGCAGCAGAGCTCACTGGTTATGATTAACCTTGAACCCTCAGATTTTCCAGATGCAAATTCCAACCCCACTGAGAGCTAACTGAATGACTTGTGTCAAAGCATTTAATTTCTTCTGCCTTAATTCTCAAAACTAAAAAGTAGGGAGAGTGAAATATATGTATATCACAGTCGCTATGAAGATTAAATTATATCATGCATGTGAAGTGTTTGCAGCAGCTTCTAGGACATTGTTTGGTCTTCTGATAGAAAACTGTTTGGCCCTCCATCACACCCTAAGAATCATTCCCTCAGTAATGATTACAATCATGATGATGATGAGGTGGCCTATCAGCTCAGTTCAGTCACTCAGTCATGTCTAACTCTTTCATCCCCATGGACCACAGCACCCCAGGCCTCCCTGTCCATCATCAACTCCCAGAGCTTACTCAAACTCATGTCCATCAAGTCGGTGATGCCATCCAACCATCTCATCCTCTGTTGTCACCTTCTCAGCCCACCTTCAATCTTTCCCAGCCTCAAGGTCTTTTCAAATGAGTCAGTTCTTCACATCAGGTGGCCAAAGTATTGGAGTTTCAGCTTCAGCATCAGTCCTTCCAATGAATATTCAAGCCCAACTTCCTCTAGGATGGACTGGTTGGTTCTCTTTACAGTCCAAGGGACTCTCAAAAGTCTTCTCCAACACCACACTCGAAAAGCATCAATTCTTTGGCACTCAGCTTTCTTTATAGTCCAGCTCTCACATCCATACATGACTACTGGAGAAACCACAGCTTTGACTAGATGGACCTTTGTTGGCAAAGTAATGTCTCTGCTTTTTAAGATGCTGTCTAGGTTGGTCATAGCTTTTCTTCCAAGGAGCAAGGGTCTTTTAATTTCATGGCTGCAGTCACCATCTGCAATTATTTTGGAGCCCAAGAAATAAAGTTTGTCACTGTTTCCATTGTGTCCCCATCTACTTGCCATGAAGTGATGGGACCAGATGCCATGATCTTAGTTTTCTGAATGTTGAGTTTTAAACCAACTTTTTTAAGCCAACTCTCCTCTTTGACTTTCTTTTTTTTTTTTTTTTTTTTTTTTTTTTAATTTTTATTTTAGTTGGGGGCTAATTACTTTACAATATTGTAGTAGTTGACTTTCATCAAGAGACTCTTTAGTTCTTCTTTGCTTTCTGCCATAATGATTGTGTTCTGCATATCTGAGGTTATTGATATTTCTCCCAGCAATCTTGATTCTAGCTTGTGCTTCATCCAACCCAGCATTTTGCACTGATGTACTCTGCATATAAGTTAAATATGCAGGGTAACAATATACAGCCTTGACATATTCCTTTCCCGATTTGGAACCAGTCTGTTGTTCCATGTACAGTTCTAGCGGTTGCTTCTTGACCTGCATACAGATTTCTCAATAGGCAGGTCAGGTGGTCTGGTATTCCCATCTCTTGAAGAATTTTCCACAGTTTGTTGTGATCCACACAGTCAAAGGCTTTGGCATAGTCCATAAAGCAAAAGTATATGTTTTTCTGGAACTTGCTTGCTTTTTCAATGATCCAGTGGACGTTGGCAATTTGATCTCTGGTTTCTCTGCCTTTTCTAAATCCAGCTTGAACATCTGGAAGTTCACAGTTGAAGCCTGAACTTGGAGAATTTTGAGCATTTCTTTGCTAGTGTGTGAGATGAGTGCAATTGTACAGTAGTTTGAACATTTTTTGGCATTGCATTTCTTTGAGATTGGAATGAAAACTGCCCTTTTCCAGTCCTGTGCCCACTGCTGAGTTTTCCAAATTTGTGGGCATATTGAGTGCAGCACTTTCACAGCATCATCTTTTAGGGTTTGACATAGCTCAACTGGAATTCCATCACCTCCACTAGCTTTGTTGTAGTGATGCTTTCTAAGGCCTATTTAACTTCGCATTCCAGGATGTCTGGCTCTAGGTGAGTAATCACACCATGGTTATCTGGATCATGGAGATCTCTTTTGTATAGTTATTCTGTGTATTCTTGCCACCTCTTCTTAATATCTTCTGCTTCTGGTAGGTCCATACCATTTCTGTCCTTTATTGAGTCCATCTTTGCATGAAATATTCCCTTGGTATCTCTAATTTTCTTGAAGAGAACTCTATTCTTTCTCATTCTGTTGTTTTCCTCTATTTCTTTGCATTGATCACTGAGGAAACCTTTCTTCTCTCTCCTTGCTATTCTTTAGAACTCTGTATTCAAATGGGTATATATTTCCTTTTCTCCTTTGCCTTTAGCTTCTCTTCTTTTCTCAGCTATTTGTAAGGCCTCCTCAGACAACCATTTTGCCTTTTTTGCATTTCTTTTTCTTTGGGGATGGTCTTGATCACTGCCTTTTATACAATGTCAAGAACGTCTGTCCATAGTTCTTCAGGCACTCTCTCTCTCAGATCTAATCCCTTGAATCTATTTTTCACTTCCACTGTTTAATCATAAGGGATTTGATTTAGGTCATACCTGAATGGTCTAGTGGTTTCTAGAGGTGGCCTATGGGAATCTATATTTTCCTAAGCCTTTCTCAGTCCCTGACAGCTTAGTTGGTAAAGAATCTGCCTGCAATGCAGGAGACCCTGGTTCAATTCCTGGGTTGGAAAGATCCACTGGAGAAGGGATAGGCTACCCACTCCAGTATTCTTGGGCTTCCCTTGTGGCTCAGCTGGTAAGGAATCCGCCTGCAATGTGGAAGACTTGGGTTTGATCCTTGGGTTGGGGAGATCCCTGGAGAAGGGAAAGGCAACCCACTCCAGTATTCTGGCCTAGAGAATTCCAGAGGCTGTTTAGTCCATGGAGTCGCAAAGAGTCGGACACAAATGAGTGACTTTCACTTCTCAGCCCCAGTCGTCTCATGCTGTGAGGATGTCAAACTCTTTAGGGTGCTCCTGTGGTCCAGGGAGCCCTTAAATGCAATTCCACAGGGATCCAGGTCTTTTTGTTTGTTTGTTTGTTTTACTATCCTCGATTTTCCCAAGGGAGAGCTCCCTCTAGAACCTTACTGCCAGTGAGCTATCACTTTAAGAAGTAGTGTAATTACTGGGAAGGGCTCTGGACCAGGAGTCAGACATTTATATGCTTGTTCCAAGTCAGCCATGGCCACTTTCTGGGACAAATCACTCAAATCTGTGTCTCATTTTCTTCTACTAAAAATGAGGATAAGAGCACCTACTATTTCTCCTCCTGAGGACATTACCAGGATCGAATTAATATGAATTAATATGTGCTTTAATTAATTAATTAATCGAATTAATATGTGCTTTGAATATGAAAGAAGGAAATTAGGAAGGAAGGGAGGGATGGAGGGACAGAGAAAGGAGGAAAGGAAGAGTAACCTAACCTCTGCTTTCTCTCTCCTATATAATACTTCATGATTAATATCAGTCAACACCAACGATTTTATTACCATCACTTCTTGACCTTGATATTAAATAACTTGTATTTAATATATATATCTTCTATAATATTACTAATAGCAAAAAAATATTTTAGAATATTGCTGTTAAGTCGCTAAGTCATGTCCAACTCTTTTGTGACCCCATGGACTGTAGCCCACCAGGCTCATCTGTCCATGGGATTTCCCAGGCAAGAATACTGGAGTGAGTTGCCATTTCCTTCTCCAAGGGATCTTCCTGACTCAGGGATCAAACCTGCATCTATTTTCTGCTTGGCAGGTGGATTCTTTAACCACTGAGCCACCTGGGAAGCCCAATTTTAGAGTATTACCTTACAGCTAGAAAATGTTTTCTTTTTTTTTTTAATTATTTTTTATTTTTTAACTTTACAATATTGTATTTGTTTTGCCATACATTGACATGAATTCTATTTATTAACTTATTAAGTCTCAAAATAGCCCTATTAGGTAGTCAGGGAACTTATTATGACTCTCACTTTAGATGAGGAAATCAAGAGTCAGAAAAGTGAAATGATCTTTGAGAACTTCCCAGCTGAAAAAACCTTTAAAACAGCACTAGAAGCCAGACCTTCAGACTCCTTTTATAATGTTCTTTCTCCAAGGACAAATTCATTCCAAGATCTCCTCCTGGACTGAACAAACCCCACCTGTCTGTATAGAGTACAGGAAGAGCCACTAAGCACTCTTAGAGTATGCAGTCCTAATTTATTGGGATTTTGTAAGGATTACAGGACATTTATACATATGTAAATATGCAGGATATTTACCAACTGAAAAGTGCTGCATATTTAGACCATGAAATTTTTGCACCGTATTTTATGTCTCTGGATATGTTCCAGTGACACCTAGTTTATAGTCTATGAGAACTTGAATAGAATTCGTATCCTACTGTTGTCTGAGTGAAGTTAAAGTTGCTCAGCTCTGTCCAACTCTTTGCGACCCCATATACAGTCCATGGAATTCTCCAGGCCAGAATACTAGAGTGGGTAGCCTTTCCCTTCTACAGGGGATCTTCCCAATCTGGGATCGAACCCAGGTCACTCACATTGCAGGCGGATTCTTTACCAGCTGAGCCACAAAGGAATCCCAAAAATACTGGAGTGGGTATCCTATTCCTTCTTCAGTGGACCTTCCTGACCCAGGAATTTAACAGCGATCTCCTACACTGCAGGTGGATTCTTTTTTTTTTTTAATTAATTTATTTATCAATTTTTTAACTTTACAATATTATATTTGTTTTGCCATACATTGACATGAATCCACCATGGGTGTACATGTTTTCCCCTTCCAGAACCCCCTCTCACCTCCCTCCCCATCCCATCCCTCCGAGTCATCCCGGTGCACCAGCCCCAAGTGCCCTGTATCATGCATCAAACCTGGACTGGCAATTTGTTTCACATATGATAATTTACATGCTTCCATGCCATTCTCCCATATTATCCTGCCCTCCCCCTCTCCCACAGAGTCCATAATACTGTTCTATTTATCTGTGTCTCTTTTGATGTCTCGCATAAAGGGTTATCTTTACCAATTAATTAAATACCATATATATGCGTTAGCATACTGTATTGGTGTTTTTCTTTCTGGCTTACTTCACTCTGTATAATAGGCTCCAGTTTCATCCACCTCATTAGAACTGATTCGAATGTATTCTTTTTAATGGCTGAGTAAATTTCACAATTTGTATGGAAATACAAAAAAACCTCGAATAGCCAAAGCAATGTTGAGAAAGAAGAATGGAACCGGAGGAATCAACCTGCCTGACTTCAGGCTCTACTACAAAGCCACAGTCATCAAGACAGTATGGTACTGGCACAAGGACAGAAATATAGGTCAATGGAACAAAATAGAAAGCCCAGAGATAAATCCATGCACCTATGGACACCTTATCTTTGACAAAGGAGGCAGGTGGATTCTTTACCAACTGAGATATCACGGAAGCCCACAGTGTTGTGTGAAAATTGTATAAATCTTAATTATGTTTAACTGGTTTTTAAAAAGTACTATATAAATGTTAGACATTATTATCCCATTGTTCTTATATCAGATGTCTTACATTCGTAATACACATCACAAGTCTCTACCATGCTGGTAGAGTTTGGGTTAACTGATCCACTGTTTGCCTGCAGATTTCACATTTGTCAAGTGTGAGGGAAACCAGACTCCATGGAGCAATTAAGCCATCCTAAGCCAGGTCGGAGAAGATGTTTTGCTAGAAGCGATGGGAGCCAGACACATCCAGCTATGTGTAAATTATACACGTGTCTGCTTCAGAGATTGTATCACCCCTTCTTTCTCTGTTCGACTTGACCTTAACCCCATGGACTCAACTCCTCCTTAAGCCAATAGTCCTCACTTGTGTCTTCCACAGTTTTGGCCAATATTTCTTGTGCCTGCTAGGGAGTCCGGTCAACTTGACCTGAGCCAAGCAGTTTATTGAATTTTATTTAAAGGTAGATCATTTCTTTCCCTCAATAAGCAAGTCTAATTCATGGAAAGCCTCCAACAAGAAGAGGATTACACTCTACTCAGTTTGGAAAATGAAAATAATAAGCACTGACCTTAAAGTTAGAACTTCAAATAAGGGCATGTGGTGGAAAGAACCCTTTTTTTTTAATCAGGAAGACCAAGGTGCCATTCTCTGTTCTGCATTATAAACTTTGAGCTCAAAGTATGCTGTGTAAGATATACTTTTGATGAAACGTTTACATGTTCTAGGATCCATATTGCTCTTTTACCTATCTAATTTTGCAATGTCCACATTTAAATGCACATTCATTCAGTTCATATTTACTGAGCGATAAGAATGTGTTAACCACAGCACTGAGCCTGGAACCTACAATCCATTTGGGAAGACACAAACCAAACAAAGACTTACAAGTGTGATAAGTATCAGGAGGGAGACATTCAGAGTTGTGTGGCATCATATAATGTGGGTCCCGGAGCCAGATGACAGCCAGGGAAAACCTAAGGGGTGAGTGGAAGCTAGCCAAACAAAGGAAAAGCGGAAGAGGGAGGAGCAGAGCTTTCCACAGAAAAGGGGAAAAAAAGGAAGTGTGAAGGTTATGCAATAGCAAAGAGTGTGTGACCCATTTGAGGTACCGAAGACAAGTCCAGAATGACTAAAGCATGGAAAACAGGCGATGTGACAGAAGATGGGTCTGGGGAGATATACACAAGGCTTTGTTAAACATTTGAAGAACTTCGGATTTTATCATCTCTATGGGCCATAGAGAACCATAAAATGACTGTAAAAGGGGGTGCTACAGAATTAGACTTGGGTCTTTAAATGTACGCTCTGACTGCAAGTAGAGAATGTTCAGAAATCAGGGTGGACACAGGAAGATGCAGGAGGCTAGAAGTGAAAAGACAGACCATGGACTGAAGTAATGGGTAGAGAGAAGCAGACAGATTTGCAAAGTGGTCAGTACTTAAGGAGCAGGACTTGACTGATGGAATGAGGAAGCTATATAGGAGAGACAAAAATCACTCCCAAGAATCAGACTTGATCAACTGGGTGACTGGTGGCTCCATTTATTAAAGTAGAATATACTAGAGAAACCAGTGTTTATGGAGGGAGAAAGGAAGATTGTGGACACGAGAAAAGAAAACAAAAGCTAAGCGTATACTTCCCAGGGTTTTACAGTTGCTGAGTGGCAGAGGTGAGATTTAATCAGATAATGAAACTTCAAAGCCCCAGAGCTTTACTATGGCACACTGTTTCCACTAACCTGTCTGGGCTTCTGTTTCCTCATCTGTATCATAGATATAACTACACTAGCCTTACAGGTAGGTGGTTATTGGGCTTCCCTGGTGGCTCAGCTGGTAAAGAATCTGCTTGCAATGCAGGAAACCCAGGTTTGATCCATGGGTCAGGAAGATCCCCTGAAGTAAAGAATGTCAACCCACTCCAGTATCCTTTGCCTGGAGAATTTGATGGACTGGGAGCCTGGCAGGCTACAGTCCATGGGTTGCAAAGAGTCAGACATAACTGAGAGACTAACACTTTCACTTTTTCACTTTACAGGTGGTTATTAAAGTTACTTATTTAAATCATATTGTTTCCTAGGAGGAGTTTTCCATCTGCCTAGAGCTGATTTAATAACTCCTCAACTTAATGACTTCCCACCACCAAAGCAGAAAAAGATGTCCAAGATTATGGGTTAAATTACAATTTTGATGGAGAACAGAGAAGAGCATTTAAGATTTTCTCTGTATATTTCCTCTAACTTTCCTCTACAGTGAGACATGGGGAGGAGCATGAGCTTGCTTTGTGTAAGTATATGTCAAAACTGGAAAAAAGCAAGCCACCATCAGCCCAGGAGACCACCTTTCATCATGACATGGGTTGTCATTATGATGTATTAAATATGTATGCATAAAAATGCTTAGGTAAAACTGAACTTGGATATTGCATCTCATGAATAGTTCATGGCATGTGGAAAAAAAATAGAAAAAAGTTTCATTGGTTAAGCCATTTGATGTCACTTGAGATCGTTTGAGATGACACAGCCAAGAATCAGTCAGCAAAATATTAGGTAAGTTATCAATAGGAAATGTCCTCTAATCCCTGCCCTTGACAACCTATTGATGCTTTTGAACTGTGATATTGGAGAAGACTCTTGAGAGTCCCTTGGACTGCAAGGAGATCCAACCAGTCCATCCTAAAGGAGATCAGTCTTGGGTGTTCATTGGAAGGACTGATGTTGAAGCTGAAGCTCCAATACTTTGGCCACCTAATGTAAAGAACTGATTTATTTTAAAAGACCCTGATGCTGGGAAAGATTGAAGGCAAGAGGAGAAGGGGACAACAGAGGATGAGATCGTTGGATGGCATTACCAACTGGATGGACATGAGTTTGAGTAAGCTTCGGGAGTTGGTGATGGACTGGGAAGCCTGGCATACTGCAGTCCATGGGGTCGCAAAGAGTCAGACATGACTGAGTGACTGAACTGAACTGAACTGACAACCTATGCCTGCTAGGTGGTCCCACCAGTCTTCTGTGATCTTAGCCAAGGGATTAGCTCCTGTCCTCCTGAGAAGGACAAGAGGAGGGAGCACTTCCTCGGAATCAAGTCCTGGAAATGCTGACACTGGAATTGGATGTCTAGCTTTCAGATGGCTGCTCTGAGTTCTGCTGTATCTCTATGGTGTCTAGTCCCTGACTAGTTTCTGGGCAGCCCTTTACCTTGGCCTCAGGTCCCTTTCTTATTTTCTGTTCCTGAGCTGGAGGGCCTGAGTACACTTGAATGCCACCTTCCCACACAGCTCCCTGTTCATCCAGGGAGCTTCCTTTCCTCTGTCTCTGTCTACTTCCCATTTGTTTCCACTGTCTGGCCTCGCTCTACTCCAGCCTCCTGCTGTATTTCCACCACGTGTCACTGTCTACAGGCCCAACACGACCGTAAAACAGCTCACAGGTTACACTTCCCTCCAGGGCTTCAAATGACGACCACTGCCATTTCCAAGCTCCAGAGTTACCTCTTCCAAGGATTTTCCCTGCTCCTGCAGGCTCCCATTCCTCCCGTGAGTGTTTAGGGTTCCCACTCATCACTTAATCTTGCTGCTGAAAAGTCTACTTTACAGGTCTCTCATCCCTACTAGGATACTTGAGGACAGAGAGGAGTCTTGTCCCTTCTGTATCCCCAAGGCTTACCATAGTAGCTGGCAAATAGCAGACACCTAATATGACTTTGTTGACTAAACCCCTCACTTTCATCAAGCTCCAGAATCTCTTCCAACAGCAGGGCCTATATTGTATCAAATTGTGGTGTATATAGTATCATACAGGATTGTATTTTACAGAAGACAGAGAAGTGAGTGTATGCCAACTAACACTACAAATGGACTTATTTGTCCTTCACTTATTATTCAAATTTTTAGATACTTGTCTATTTCATTTTTGCCTAAAGGAGTCAGGGAAAATCTGCTGGAAGTACCACAGTCTCTTAAAGCAGAAGAGTAGACTGTTTCCAGAACCCAGTTCCTATCTCCTCACTCCCTCCTAAGGACAACTATATCCATGATTAGAACAAAAAGTAGTTTGTATTTTCAAGTAAAACCAATCATTCATCAGTTTACTAAGTTCCAGGACCATGGCTTATAGATCTCATTTTGGGCTTCCCTGATAGCTCAGTTGGTAAAGAATCCAGCTATAATGCAGGAGACTCCAGTCCGATTCCTGGGTTGGGAAGATCCACTGAAGAAGGGATAGGCTACTCACTCCAGTATTCTTGGGCTTCCCTTGTGGCTCAGCTGGTAAAGAATCTGGCTGCAATGCAGAAGACCTGGGTTCAATCCCTGTGTTGGGAAGATCCCCTGGAGAAGGGAGAGGCTACCCACTCTAGTATTCTGACCTGGAGAATTCCATAGACTGTGTCGTCCACAGGGTCACAAAGAGTCAGACACAACTAAGTGAATTTCACTTTCATGTTGGGAGGGGAAAACAGAGAGAGAAGGAAAGTACAGACCATCTGGAACATGGTAGGTCTTTGGCAACCGTGTGTTCAACAAACTAATCAGAAAATTTTAGACTTCTTTGAACTCCAATGTCTTTGTACACAGGGCGATTCCATTAGACCCTTGAAGCAATTCCCATTTTGGAAGGGCTCTGGGCTCGTGTCTGGATGTTCCACATCCCACACTTTTCTAGGAGGTCTAAGATTAGCTGAGACTTGACCTTTCAACTTAGCTTTGGTCCTTGACCATTTCTGTCCACAATTCTATTTCTCTAATTTCCTCGAACACCAGCCTATGAAAAACCATTGATTTTTCCCATTTCACATAGTTAGTTTAATTCTTGTGTGTGTTGGTGGAGGTGGGAGAGTAAGAACCTTAACATGAGATCTATCCAGTTAATGTAATTTCAAGTGCACAGGACAGTATTGTTAAGTGTAGGCACAGAGCTGTATAGTAGATCTCTAGAATTTAAGCTTCTTGCATAATTGAAACCGTATACCAGTTGAACAGGGCTTCTCTGGTGGCTCAGTGGTGAAAATTCCACCTGCCAATGCAGGAGATAGAGAAGACTTGGGTTCGAACCCTGGGTCAGGAAGATCCCCTGAAGGAAAAAATGGCAACACACTCCAGTATTCTTGCCTGGAAAATCCCATGGGCAGAGGAGCCTGGTGGGCTACAGTCCATGGGGTCACAAAGAGTCAGACACAACTGAACAACTTAACATGAGCCCGCACCAGTTGAATAGTGTTGAAGAAAGTTACGTAGTATAACTGAGACTGTGTTAGGCTGGAGGATATGAGTCCTTCTCTGTCATGAGTGTCCGAGGACGGGTCTACTAATTTCTCTCTACCCTCAGTTGCATCAAAGACAACAGGAGTATAATGATCATTTCCCTGTCCACCTCACATGATTATGATGAGAGCCATGAAACCATACTTGGCTTCACAAATATTATTACTACATACTTAAACACTCTGAGGTGCTACAATGCTAATGTGTGAAACATAATTACATCTTAGGAGGAATAATGATAGTGATCAGGGACTCATGGGAACCTCCCAGCCACCAGATGTGTTTTCTTTGGCCCCCATGGTGTTTGTATATATTGGGGCCAGTACTGAAAAAGAAAAAGATTTGATACTTAAAAAAAAAAAAAAACAGAATTCTAGCTTTTCTTGAAAACTGGGGTTCTAACAACACAGGGCCTGCTTTCCCACGGGGCACGTTTGGCTGGGGCTGAGTAGCACCTGCCCTTTTGGGTAAATCATAAGCTCTCCAATTTATTACAGGCCTCACTTGTCACGCAGGTGTATGTGCATTTACACACACCTGTTTCACTCATTTTGGCTAAAGGCCTGGATCCAGTAGCCATTTTTCTCATGACCCCCTGGAGTCGCTGAAATAGCGAGAGCAAGAAAATCATAGTTTCAAATCTTGGCTTTTCCATTTAAAACCTAGGTAACTATAGACAAATAATTAACCCACCTGAAATCATTCATCTTCTCACTTTTTTTATGGATATAAAGTTACCTGCTATGTAGAGTTTTATGAGGTTTAGATATATTATTTGTATGCATTATTAGGCGCACATTCATTAAAAGATGATTTCTAACACCATACACAAAAATAAACTCAAAATGGATTAAAGATCTAAATGTAAAACCAGAAACTATAAAACTCCTAGAGCAAAACATAGGCAAAACACTCTCCAACATAAATCACAGCAGGATCCTCCATGACCCACCTCCCAGAATATTGGAAATAAAAGCAAAAATAAACAAATGGGACCTAATTAAAATTAAAAGCTTTTGCACAACAAAGGAAACTATAAGCAAGGTGAAAAGACAGCCTTCAGAATGGGAGAAAATAATAGCAAAGGAAGCAACAGACAAACAATTAATCTCAAAAATATACAAGCAACTCCTGCAGCTCAATTCCAGAAAAATAAATGACCCAATCAAAAAATGGGCTGAAGAACTAAACAGACATTTCTCCAAAGAAGACATACAAATGGCTAACAAACAAATGAAAAATGCTCAACATCACTCATTATTAGAGAAATGCAAATCAAAACCACAATGAAGTACCATTTCATGCCAGTCAGAATGGCTGCTATCCAAAAGTCTACAAGCAATAAATGCTGGAGAGGGTGTGGAGAAAAGGAAACCCTCTTACACTGTTGGTGGGAATGCAACCTAGTACAGCCACTATGGAGAACAGTGTGGAGATTCCTTAAAAAACTGGGAATAGAACTGCCATATGACCCAGCAATCCCACTGCTGGGCATACACATCAAGGAAACCAGAATTGAAAGAGACACGTGTACCCCAATGTTCATCGCAGCACTGTTTACAATAACCAGGACATGGAAGCAACCTAGATGTCCATCGGCAGATGAATGGATAAGGAAGCTGTGGTACATATACACAATGGAATATTACTCAGCCATTAAAAAAAATACATTTGAATCAGTTCTATTGAGATGGATGAAACTGGAGCCCATTATACAGAGTGAAGTAAGCCAGAAAGAAAAACACCAATACAGTATACTAATGCATATATATGGAATTTGAAAGATGGTAACGGTAACCCTATATGTGAGACAGAATAAGAGATACAGATGCATAGAACAGTCTTATGGACTCTGAGGGAGAAGGTGAGGGTGGGACGTTCTATGAGAATAGCATTGAAACATGTATATTATCATATGTGAAACAGAACACCATTCCAGGTTCGATGCGTGAGACAAATGCTCAGGGCTGGGGCAATGGGATGACCCAGAGGGATGGGATGGGGAGGGAGGTGGGAGGGGGGTTCAGGATGGGGAACACATGTAAACCCATGGCTAATGTCAATGTATGGCAAAACCCACTACAATATTGTAAAGTAATTAGCCCCCAACTAAAATAAATAAATTTATTTTTTAAAAAAAGATGCCATATTATTTGGTTTTTTTAAGTTTTTTTTTGGATGCAGACCATTTTTAAAGTTTTTATTGAATTTGTTACAATATTGCTTCTGTTTTATGTTTTGGTTTTTTGGTCACGAGGCACAAGGACTATTAGATCCTCACCCAGGGGTTGAACCCACACTCCCTGCATTGGAAGGTGAAGTCTTAACCACTGGACCGCCAGGGAAACTCCAAGGTGTCATGTTATTTGAAATGGAATTTATACTGGAAGAAAATTACAACAAAAGGAAATTATTGCTAATGGTAGAAATATAGGCACTGGGAAAAAGACAATTTTCAATAGAGTAAATTCATTATGTATGACCTGAACCTTATGGGAGACCACATAGCTGCTACTAGAACTTCAATCATTAATACAAATAACTAATGGTCTGTCACAATAACCAGGCAGTCTCTGACAACCTTCAACTTTCAGTCTCTAATTACAGGGACCTGTGTGTGTGTGTGTGTTTATTTCTTCTTTCCAACTCCTGTATTTTGTCAGGTTATTCTTTCCTCTATCTGGCCAAATCTTTCTGCATCACAACTTTCAGGATCCAGCTTGCCTGTCCATTTTCTAAGACATCCTCCCTGATATCCTCAGGTTAGATTATCTCTTCCCTCCTGTAAGCCTCCGATGGTGCTGGCAATTCTTCCCTGTCGTTAACGATAATTTCTAGATGTTTCTGGGAAGGTCATTTTTGATGACATAACATTTAAATCAATAGACTTTGAGTAAAGCAGAGTACCCTCCATAACATCAGTGGGCTTCATCTGATCACCTGAAGGTCTTAGAAGACTGACCTCTCTAAGAGAGATGGAATTTTGAATTTGGACTTGAACTGCAACCATCCCCCTAGGTCTCCAGCCTGAAGCCCTACTCTACCAATTTTGAACTTGCCAGCCTCCACAATCTTGGAGCCAGCTGCTTAAGATAAATCTCTCTAGATAGATGATTGATAGATAGATAGATAGATGGATGGATGGAGGGATGAATGGATGGATAGATGGATAGGTGGATGAATGGATGGATAGATGGATAGGTGGATGGATAGATGGATAGATAGATAGAGATGGAGATACACATCGTATTGATTCTTTTCTCTGGAGAACCCTAACACAATGTCCTATGAACCTCTTTCTCTTCTATGTATGTGATATACAGCAGACACTCAGGAATATGGAATAAGTAAGCAAATAAACTGACTTTTGAATGAATGATATTATAGAAAGAACTTTTAATTGCAAAAAAAAAGTTAGTTTAGTTCACCTTTTAAGCTCTCCTCTGACTTTAGAAACCTGCAATTCTATTCCCATTCACTTAATGGAATAGCTTTCTTCCCCAAAGTCACAGAAAACTTAGGCCACCTTGTATTACAGTTTCACAGCTCCCTCTTAAATTGAGAATTCCTTGAAGACGGAGAAATTTAACTGTTAACCTCTCCTGTTCTAGTGCAGTACCTGATATTTAATAGAAGATACTCAGTGAATAATTCCAATAAATTAGATTAAACTTCACTGAACTACTCCTCAAGTCTGTCTGTCTCCAAGGGTTCCTTCCAAGTGAGGCTCCCATAGGCACCAGGCTTTCTAATAAAAAATAAGCTGTTTTGCTCATTTGTCATATTTTCATAATTGTTTTAATGCACTGTATTGATTTTTACATAACATTTTTAATAAAAATCCTGAAGTTGCTCAATGCCAACCACCAGTAATAAATGCTAAATTAGATTGGGACCCATTTAAATGTTATTTTTCTTTTAGTTCACTGAATAGGGATTAAGTTAGTGAAAAAAACAGACTAAATGGGAAAGTTTAAACTTAAAGAGAACTACACGGGCTAAACTAAGTTCCATTACTTAGTACCTTACTGTTTACAAAACATGGCACTATTTCAAGACGTTAAAACAACCTGAACTGCTTAATGATAACCTCCTTTCATGAGTCAGAAAACTGAGATCCAGAGTGACTCAACTTTTTTTGAAAGACATGTTTTGTTTTTATATAAATTTACTTATTTTAATTGGAGGCTAATTACTTTACAATATTGTATTGATTTTGCCATACATTGACATGAATTCACCATGGGTGTACATGTGTTCCCCATCCTGAACCCCCCTCCCACCCCCCTCCCCATCCCATCCCTCTGGGTCATCCTGGTGCACCAGCCCCAAGCACCCCGTATCATGCACCGAACCTGGACTGGCGGTTCATTTCACGTATGATAATATACATGTTTCAATGCCATTCTCCCAAAACATGTTTTAATATTACATTACAAAAATTGGAAGGGAAGAGGTAAAATAACCAACTTTTTTATCATGTTATATCATGCTTACTGTGTGCTAGGCACAAGTAACCACATGTCTTAAATAGGTGAACTCACTGATCTTTAATACTTTCATTTTTAATTGATTGATGATTGCTTTACAAAATTGGTTGGATTTCTGTCATACATCAGCATGAATTAACCATAAGTGCACATATCTCCCCTCCCTCCTGAATTTCCCTCCCACCCACTCCCACCCCTCTAGGTTACTGCAGAGCCCCAGTTTGAGTTCCCTGAGTCATACAGCAAATCACAAGAGGTGTTCTTACTTTCCTCGTTAAAGTCAGGGGAACTGAAGACAAGAGAGCTTAGGCAGCCTGTCTGTGGTGGTGCTTTCTATGCATCAGCCAGACTGGTTCACAGGGTGTAGGCACAGCTGGCTGAGCATGGTATCTGGGTGTGTCCGGGAGGTGTTTCTGAATGAGATCAGCGTTTGCATGAGTGAGTGAAGCGGATTGCCCTCTCCAATATAAGTGAGCATCACGCAATCCTACCAGGGCCTGAATCTAATGAAAAGGCAGGGGAAGGGAGAATTTGACCTCTTCTGTCTGACTCTTTCAGCTGGAACACTGGTCTCTCCTGTCCTCAGACTAAGACTTGCACCATTGTCTCCCATGGTTCTGACTTGAGCTGAATTACACCACCCACCTTCCTGGACCTCCTTGAAGACAGCAGATTGAAGGACTACTGTTAATAGGATGTATATCTTATTGGTTCTGTTCCGCAGGAGAACCTCAATTAATACCCTGTCCATGGTGAGACAGCTCAAAATCACACAGTTACCAAATTTGGGGCCAGAACTCAAACCAGGCTTTTTGAATCCAAGATCTCTTCTTCCTCTGTACCAAGCTATCCTGAGATCACCCCCACAACACATGAAATCCTTACACAAAGATCTGTGGTTGCTAATGGGCTTGATTTATGTTTTTCCCTCAGACTGCATAGCTTGGAAGCATCTAGGAGAAGATCCCCTTCACTATTAAGTCATCTTAGAAGAAACACAGTCTATATTCATTCTTTCACTTTCCGTGTTTGCATAAGAATCATTGTTTTTGCAGCCACAGATTGAGCTCCAAGCCCCAGTGAGTACAGCAAGGCTGAAAATATGGGAGACGTGAGGGCAGTCATTCCAGGGTCCCGAGCAAAAGACACCCAAGTGTGGGCTTCAGTGTTCTGTGCATTCAGGGCCTCGGTTACACTGGGGTTTGAACAGCTTAACTTCAAATGGTTCAGCAATTTTAATTGAAAGGCATGTTCATCTTTTTGCTAAAAAAAAAAAAAATCCAAAAGGAAAAAAAAATAGTTTTTTGGTTTAAGGAATATTCTATCTCCATGAGACCACTGAAAGCTTAAAATATTTCCCAGCGAGATCCATTTGTTCAGCTATTAATATACTTTATTACTTTTCCACTATGGCAAGAATCTCACTGTTCCTTTAGCTGATATCTCTCTTAGACGGAAAAAAGAAATCATTATCATTTCAGACTTCAAAAATCCTATTTTCCCTCACATGTACAGAAAATGGAAGCAAAAGCAGGCTTTGTCATGTGGAAAGTCCAAACTGAGTATATAGGCTTGGTCTTGTCTCTTTTTTCCCATCTATAAAATTGAATTTAAAAACAGAAAAGACAAATTCACAAAACTGCCCATTCAACTGACCTTGAATAAGAACGATATAAGGTACCTAATGTCAGTGCTTGCGTGCTCAGTCGCTCAGTCACGTCTGACTCTTTGCAACCCCATGGACTATAGCCCACCAGGCTCCTCTGTCTATGGGATTTTTCAGACAAGAACACTGGAGTGGGTTGCCATTTCCTCAGGGTTGCCTTTCCAACTCAGGGATCAAACCCGAGTTTCCTCTGTCTCCTGCAAGTGGATTCTTTTACCATTGAGCCACCAAAGTCAGTAAACTATGCTTAATTTTAAAGTTTCATTTCACATTCAGATGAAGATCAAAAATCATTTATTAGGATCTTTAAAAAAAAATCTTCCTGGCACTCAATACCTGAGATGTGTGTTTTTATTGCCTTCTCTCCCTGCTAGGATGCAAGTTTCATGAGCCCATTGATAGATTCTGTAGAATCTATTAATAGACGTCTGATGTATGACCACCCACAGTTGATCACAGCTCTCCAGAACCTGCTATCATCCCTAAACCTGAGACGAGGTCCTTGGAGTAAGGGAGACCAGTGACTTCTCAGTTGGGGACAGGAAGCTTGCAGGACTCCATGCCAAGTGTCACTTTCTGAACCATCCACCCTTTCTCTGGGCCCCCATGTCTCCACTTGCCCTTTGATACTCAGGCCTTGGCTGGATCTTCATTTGGTTCATGTGTCAGGGTGTCCTGACATAGCAGTCACTGTAGCATCTCAGGAACTCTGCCTGACCCATGTGGGAGCTTCCCGAAGCAGCAGGAGAAGTCATACCCACAGAGCTATGGGACAGTGTGACCCTGTTCATCCAGAGACCCCCAACCCAGCACACACCTACAGCCTGGCTCCTCGGGGCAATCATAGTCCCCAGGCCAATCCCAGCATTATTGCAGCTGCAGGGGGAGAAGGGGTAAATGTAGAGACAAGGCAGAAGTGAAACAGACTAGGAGAAGGGGCACAGAAACATCTTCAAAGAAAAAGAAGGCAGAAAGGAGGGCAGAAGAAGACCCTGTAGGCTCCAAGTTCTATTAGCTGATCCTAACTCCAGCTCTCCTCTGTCTCTATCTCCATCTTTCTATGGTGCCTTCCCTCAGGTATCCACCCCCCCACCCCCTCCCCCACATTTTATCCACCTTCTGCTGCCAAGTTGCCTCTCTCTGCCAGCAAGCCTGGCATAAGATGTGGCCTCTTTACATGAGAGCTCCATGCCCATGCCAGGTTCAGACATCGGGAGTCCTTGCCCTAATAAGACCTGTGAGCAGGCAAAGGCATTTGCTCAATTAAGGGATAGCTTTCCTTCCGAGAGGGCCATCCTGGCAAAGCCCCAAGTGCTCCAAAGTCTCCCCTCACCCAGCTTTGATGCTCTGATTATTCTATTGTCAGATCAATAGCCCATCTGCTCCTTGTAGTAGTCTAAGCCATCCTGTGCTAAATTAAAACAGATAGGATCAATCTGTGGTTAATTTCTCCCAACCAAACAATTTATCTTTCTTTTGGATTCACTAGGAGAGTGAATTATATAATCCTGACACACCATTAGGCCTCTCTGACCAAAGAAAGCCCTGCTATGATGCTCGCCCGCTCTCTTTATTAGCAGCTCAACAGTGTGACAAAGCCAGAGATTTATCTGAGAGTATTATGCAGACCTGGCGTGAACCTTGCAAAGTCTCTGCCAGGGCACCATGGAGGGAAAAAAAAGAATCTGAATAGCAGTGCATGTTAATAATCTTGGAGGAGGAATGAAACTCAGATATGATAAGCCAAGCATAACCTTCTATTTCTGAAGAATCAATTGCCATCATGAATGAATAATATTTTCTCTGCTTAAGGCAAAAATCAGGATACCTTGTACCAAATGTTAATGAAAACACAGGCTATAAATCCAAGCTGCAACAAACTGGAGGTGGGGAGTGGAGAAATATACACAAGCAATAGTAGGTGTTATCAGTTTGTTTTTGTTTAGCCGCTAAGTCATGCCCAACTCTTCTGTGACCTCAAGAACTGTAGTCCACCAGGCTTCTCTGCCCTTGGGATTCTCCAGGCAAGAATACTGAAATAGGTTGCCATTTCCTTCTTTCTCCAGGAGATCTTCCTGAACCAGGGATCAAACCTGCATTTCCTCCATCAGCAGGCTAGTTCTTTACTGCTGAGCAACCAGTGAAGCCCAGGTATTATTAATACTAATAGTATTATTGGGCACATACAATATGCTAACCCATGTAATGCTAAATGCTGTGAAAACTAAGGCTTGAACAGGCTTGTGACCTCCAAGATCACAGAATGAGTAGATGGTACAGTCAGGATTTATTACCAGAAGGCATGCACAGGGAGCCCTACCAGTTGTTATGATATGGGGGTGCTTCCATACTAGCTGGTAAATAGCAGTTGCCCCAAGCCTTTAAACATTTCCTACATGTAAATCCAGCATACATATACCCACCCAATTCCATAAACCCGGACCACTCATGACATAGTAAGTAACTCAGTGATCAATACCTAGTACATCAGAGGGTCTCCAAGATGCTGCCTCGATGGTTAGGGCCAGCATCTATGACAGTGGTTACTATATTGATTAAAAGTGAAAGTCACTCAGCTGTATTTGACTCTTGGCGACCACATGGACTGTAGCCTACCAGGCTCCTCTTTCCATGGAATTCGCTAGGTAAGAATACTAGAGTGGATTGCCATTCCCTTCTCCAGGAGACCTTCCTAACCCAAGGATCAAACCCAGGTTTCCTGCATTGCAGGAGGATTCGTTACTGTCTGAGTCACTAGGGAAGCCCAGCATTTTCATTACTTCTGATAATTCCAGGACTTATTTCCAGGGATGCCTGACTTCCAAACTCATACACTTAACCAGCAAGCTATTGTTCTGGAGAGGAAAGAGGACCAATGGGACAAAGTCTGGAGGATTCTAAGGAAGGGAGGGGACTGGATCCAGTAAAACATTGATGAGATCAACCTGGTCCACTATTGGTTTAACTCTCTGGGAGGAGTTTCTATAGTACGGTAAGAACCATATTAACTAACACCTACTGATCACTAACCATATGTCTGGCACTATTTGAGCACTTACAATTATCATTTCATTTGATCTTCTCAAGAAAGAAGTACTGCCGTATGTGATGAAGAAAAGAAGCTCATGAAAGAAATGAAGCTGAAGAAAAGCACTCTTATCCATCCTGATGTGCAAAAAGGTTGAGTAACTTACCCAAAGTCAAAGAACTAATAATAATGGGTGCTATGGGGACTTTCCCGGTAGTCCAGTGGCTAAGATTGTGCCCTCTCAATGCATGGGGTCCAGCTAGGTTCAATCCCTGGTCAGGGAACTAGATCCCAAATGTCGCAACTAAGAGTTCGCATGCCACAATGAAAGATCCTGCATACCCCAGTGAAGACTGAAATCCTGCATGTCACAACTTGAGACCTAGCAGAGTCAAATAAATAAATATTAAAAATAATAATAATTATTATAATGGTGCCTTGATTCAAATCCAGGCTATTTAGCTGTAGCAAATCCAGGCTATCAGCCAGTTCACCATATTATTTTCCAGAAGGAGAAATAAAAAGAGAAAGGCCCTCACAGAGGGAGAGAACAGGCAAGCGTGTCACATCCAGGACTTGCTCCTGTATCCAGTACCAAGGCTGCTTGCCCTAGACACAAGGTTTTGTGCAGAGAGAGACCATCCCGGGGAGAGTAAAGCATTCCATCTTGACAAGCAAAAGTCCTTCAAGCCTCAATGTCAGCACTTCACATCAGATGGCCAAAGTATTGGAGCTTCAGCATCAGTCCTTCCGATGAAAATTCAGTGTTAATTTCCTTTCGGATTGACTGGTTTGATCTCCTTTCAGTCCAAGGGACTCTCGAGAGACCAATACTGCGGTAGGTGACATTTGCTGTATTTACCTCCCCAGAATCTATTTCTTTTTATTCTAGAGATACCACCTTGACTTCCATTTGATGTGCCACCCTACCTATGCTCTCAGTAACATGGCCATGGTCCAGCCAATCAGAGATTCTTCTCCCTGTATGGTTTACTCTGTGTATATGAGAAGCAGATTCTTAGAGAGATCATTTGGAGCAACTGGATTGAGGTATTCTTGAATGAGATACCCTAAACTTTTCAAGTCAGAAGGACTCTTTTTTCATTAGGAGAGACTGAGATGGATTTTTGTAACTTAAAATAGAAGGAGTCCTATATTATATAATTTACAGAGCAGAAAATTAAGAGCAGCTAAGACCAGTTTGCTGAGATCTGGAGCCAAGCTTGAAACAACTTATTTAGGAACACCACTATCCAAAGGACAGTGGCTTTTTTGTCTATCTCTGGACAATATAGCAGGATGATCTAGCACAAGAAATACATTTCATAACCATCTGAAATGGTAAAATAGTCTTAACTCGTCAACTTTGAAAAAACTGAAAAAAAATGGCAGAAACAATTTTATGGGGAGAAAGGAAGAAAGAATGACAGAGACTGAACCTACAGACTAGCACCAGTAAGTAGCAAGATGCCTTGGCCTGTTTAAAGGGAGAATTTTTTTTCTTTTTTGATTTCATCTTGCAGTGTGTGGGATCTTAGGTCCTCAACCAGGGACCGAACCCGCACCCCCTCCAGTGGAAGCACAGAGTCTTAACCACTGGACCACCATTCAAGGTTCCTTCAAGGTGTGCTGTTACCCAGCAACAGTCGGGCCCCAGATGGGAAAAAATGGTTTTAACAGAGAAAGTTAATACAGGGAGTTGCTTAAAAAGTTATTGGAGAAATGATAAATTTTTAAAAATGGGAATGATAAGACAGTGAAAATATGCTGGCAAGCCGCTACATTACATCTGATGAATGGGAAGGCATTGGGGTTATCAGAAGTCAGAAGTTCAGAGAAATGGCTGCAGGGAGCTAGGACACAGACCCTCTGGAAAGAGGGTACTGCCTGGCTGCTTCTTCCTTGCACGAGCTTTGAAGAAGAGCCCTATAGAACTAAATTTCCATCCTGTAAGAAATAAATGCTGCCAGGCTCATTCTGAGGAGCGCAATGAAACTAAATGTCTGGAAAGAGGCTAGAAGCCAGACTCAGACTGGGATGAAGGGCTACTGATGGATAGCACAGAGAGGAACAGTAACAAGCAGAAAGAAGCAAGTCCCCACTCTCTCCTCCCGCCTTCTGGTTTCCCTCGAGTGCCCCTACTGGGAGAAACTAAAAGGGAGCAAACAGCTAAGAAGCAGAGTTGGCAGATTTCAAACTCCTGTATTCCAGAGAGTGATATGAAATTGGAGATTTGGAACTGAGAGCCAATAGCTTAAAAATCAGCATATTCCTACCCATCCCAAAGTAATCTGCCAAGCAAGGTTGCAGAATTGTTGTGAAAGCCATTGTATCAGATAAAATAAGAAGATGGCTAACATTTATTGAGCACTTGATCTATATAAAGTACCATGCCATGCATATAACAGAGATTTCTTTATTAATTCTCACAACCCTAGGTGTTGATACCATCATGATTTTTATTTTATGGACAAGAGAAAAACTGAGGTCAGTTATATTTTCAAGGTCACTCAGGATTCAAATCTTTTTAACCCCTAGCCTATACACTTAACCATTGCAAGTTAACTATGCTAACTCACCTCTTCTAAGGAAGACTTTCTAAAATGCTATTTCCAATGAGAATGAATTTCTCCCTCCTTCATATCTTCATGACAGGTTACTGTGTCTGTCACTTGTTGAATTTAGTTAAATAAATTGAGCACAGCCTTTGATTGAAAACCCAGATCCTTCTGGCCCTCTCCTAACTGACAGGCTTTCTTCTTTATTTTATGAAATCCTCTTCTTTGTCTCCATCTCTGTTCACTGCATTAGGTGATCTGAACTATATATGGATTAAAGCCAATGCACATACACAATCAGCCTTGAAAATGTCCAAGAACCACCCGTGTCCCACACTGGACATCAACAAAGCCAAAAACGACCTTGGGTTCCCTAAATTACTCTAAACTGAGTTGCTCTCAGATAGACTGGGTGATGTACCCAGTCACCTCAACCATAAGACAAGCAAAGGATCCTATGTCAACTCTACCCAGATTCCAGGAGGAAAAAGTTCTCTGATTTAACTCTGCTGTTTCATTATGTGTCTTCAATCACAGCTTTTCCCCAGGTCAGAATTAGAGGAATTTGAGGGTGTGAGTGGTGAGGGTCAGATTTGGCCATGGTGCAGGCATTGGCTACAACATGCATGCTGCAGTTCAGCCTGAAAAGCCCATGGTTTGGTTATTCCTGGGCCTCTGGATGCCATAGGCACACATCTAACATGTAAGGTGTGCCAATCTCATGATGAAAAATAAAATGACCACAGGCAAACTGGGACAATGGAACTCCACCACCCACAATCAATTCATTCAAGGTCACAGAGACCAATACATCATTTAGACAAGTCATTGACCCCAGTGCACCTCAGTCTGACCTTCCCCATACAATGCCACTATTATTGATTAGTGTTACGGTGAAAACCTATACAATCTTGGATGAAGGGTCAGAAACCCAAGCTTCTAGACATATCCAAACCTGCTCTGTGACCTCAGACAAGTCACTCACCATCTCTGAACTTTCCCATGCATTAAAAAAAAATGAAATATTTACATGAGTTCAAATTATTTTGGTTTCTATTGGGCTGGCCAAAAAGTTTCTTCAGGTTTTTTCCACAAGGTGTGACAGAAAAACAGAATGAACTTTTCGGCCAACCCAATGTTATTTGGGATTCAAAAACCAACATGAATTCCTTTTTCCCTCAAAAACAAAAAATCTCTGCCTTTGGCAAGGGTGGTGCACGTGGAACGGATGATGGTAGAATCCTAAAACCTCAGAGCTTGAAGGAACTTGAGCTTAGAGAGTCAGACAACCTAGATTCCTCAAGCCGAAGTATTTAGCCCAAATTTATATCCTGGGAGACTTAGAACTTTATGTCAACTCTCCAGATTTCTCATTCTGCAACATTTATTGCATAGTCATGCTTCTTGGCACACATGTCAGAGTCCAGCCCTAGTGCACTATCATTCTCCATTACATCCTCAACAAAAATATCTGACACTGAATACTGATATGCAATATTCACTTATTCAACAAAGATTTATTAAGTGCTGATTTAAGTTTTGCTTCTAACAGTCAAAAATAGAACTTATGCTTGGTGGGGCACTGACCATCATCCACTTGGCTCTCTTTGGTTGTATAATCATTTGCTTGCAAGAGTTTGAATTTCAGGAACCATCAGGATTGTGAAATTTTTGCTGGTGTCAAGCGGGTATCCTTGGTGATACTGGAAACACAGTTAACTTCTTCCTGTTTCCTTTAATTCTTGTCAGAATTCAATTTCAAAAATCTTTCAGAAATCCAAGCTAGGGAATGATATCAAGTGCTTGAAACTGATGGATATAATCAAAGTTGGTAGAATCTTTGAAACAAATCCTACCCTTCCAGTGAGGGCAAAGCCAAAGAGAGGTGCAATTGCTCAGGGGAGGAAAAGCCCCCACTTAGCAGGTGCTAGAAAAGTCTAAGGCACTATTCAGTAGGCAGAAATGCCTTGTTCTAATATAACCTCCTTACCCCAAGTCAGTTACCTCTATGTTCATCTTTGTTCCAATTCACTGTTCAAAATCAATTGTTTAGTCATTCAGCAAAATTTTCTGAGTGCCTAATATACACCAAGCACTTCCAGTCCTGAGACCAATATGGTGAGCCAAAGAGACAAGCACTCATCTCAATGGGTCTTTATGTTCTTACATGCCTCTCATTAGAGCAAAGCTCACTCCTCTACCCCTGGGTCTTCTGTGGGGCTATGTTACTCACTTTGGACAGCCTCTTTCATGTTGTATTTTCATAAATTGTCCTGCGTCCATCTTCCCTTTGAAACCTGGGCCCCTTCAAGGCCAGGTACCTAGATGAGTTTCTCTGTATCCCCTGAACTATAAAATATGTCATATAATAAGAACTCAACCTTCACCTTAAACATCTATTTTATTTATCTTGATTTCAACCCTCCCTACTGTGATTCAGACTGGCCTAAACCCTTCCCCTCATCCATGTTCCCTTGCCCACCCAGAACAGTGCCATGAAGCAGACAACAGATGAATAATAATATTGTAGCCTTGAACTGCGGTGTTGGAGAAGACTCTTGAGAGTCCCTTGGACTGTAAGGAGATCCAACCAGTCCATCCTAAAGGAGATCAGTCCTGACTGTTCATTAGAAGGACTGATGTTGAAGCTGAAACTTCAATACTTTGGCCACCTGATGCAAAGAGCTGACTCATCGGAAAAGACCCGGATGTTGGGAAAGACTGAAGGCAGGAGGAGAAGGGGATGAGATGGTTGAATGGCATCACCAAATCAATAGACATGAGTTTTGGTAAACTCCAGGAGTTGGTGATGGACAGGGAGGCCTGGCGTGCTGCAGTCTATGGGTCGCAAAGAGTAGGACATGACTGAGCGACTGAACTAAAGCCTTACAGTTTACATGGCTAGTTCATACATTTGATTTCATACAATCTTCTTTGAAAATAGAAAGGACAGTTATATAGAGAGAAACACTTAATTCAATGGTGATGGGAAGTTAGGCTTCAAAGAACTCTACTTAAGGCTCTGTAGTGACCTGAATGGGAAGGAAATCCGAAAGGGAGAGGAGGGTGTATATATATATATATATATATATATATATATATATATATATATATACACACACACAGTTGATTCACTTTGCTGTACAGTAGAAACTATCACAGCATTGTAAAACAACTATACTCCAATAGAAATTAAATTTAAAAGCAAACAAAGAAATCTCACCCTCTGTCACAATTTTCAAGCAATGTTTATCAACCCTTACGTTCAACAAACATTTATTAACAGATACCTTTGTGGAACTTTGAGCTTGAGGAGCATAAAATAAAAAGAAAATCGTGGATGCCCTTTCCTTTCTGATCAGTTAATGCATCCAGGACATTAACTTACACCTCCCAAATAGATTAAACTCCCCAGGCACAGTCGTTCGGGGACAGAAAAAGATTGATACGATACATCCAAAAAATAAAAAAGGCTTCAATTGGCTGTCAGAACTTTAATTAAAACACTTATAGATCAACTTCACTGCAGCAAATTGTCTGTGCCACTATTACTATAGCAAGATGGATGTTCGCTGGGAAAACAGACAGAGAACTCTCCCCTGGACTAATGTGTAATTTCATAGCCATTGATTTTTTACTTTGAAAATTCTTCCCGGGCTCTTGGGAATTGGAACTTGTTCTGGGTGACCTGGCAGCAATGTTACTTTTTTCTCTTTTATGAAAGTGGAAGAAGAGCATTTCCTAAGCCCATTCATATTTTATCTTCATTGCTTGAATCAGAACCAAACTAAAGTTGTGTGGGATCGCTGAGGGTCCCGAATAGAAGCTTCAAAAAAGAAAAAGAGAGGATAAAGAGAGGGGGCTTAAGGAGGAGAAGGAGAATATACAAAGAAAAAAGAAAGACCAGGGGGAGGAAATGAATAAGAAATGAGAGAGAGAACTGAGAAAGATAAGTCCAATTTTTTTAACAAGATTGCTATTGAGTTCTCAAAATAGATTAATTTAAATTACAATTTCAAGTAAAAAAGTATTAGGAGTTGGAGAAAATTTTAAAAATCATTCACCTAATTTACTGAACAATGCCGCCTCAACCAACAGCAAACAAAAATGAATACAGGGCTTCCCTGGTGGTCTAGTGGTTAAGAATCTGCCTGCCAATGCAGGGGACAGGGTTTGATCCCTGGTCCAGGAAGATCCCACATGCCACAGGGCAACTAAACCCATGAGCCACAACTTCAGAAGCCCACGAGCCTGAGAACTAGTGCTCAGCAACAAGAGAAGCTCCTACAAATGAGATGCTCTCACACTGTAACTAGAGAGTAGCCCCCACTAGGTGCAACTAGAGAAAGCCTGAGTGTAGCAACAGAGACCCAGCACAGCCATAAACAAATAAATTTTTAAAAATGAATACAAAACTCAGCCCTATCCCCTCCAAATATACACATAAGTGCATGCACACCTGCGCGCGCGCGCACACACACACACACACACTCTCTCACAACTGCCCCTATCAGCTACACTGATAGAGTCTGAACTTCTACAACACACCTAACTCAGGAAAACCATCATGAAACCAGGACTTTGAGTGTATGCTGCTGAGCAGAAGACTCTAGAATCTGTCTCCCTACCTCCACCCTCTGCATCTATAAACATCTCTTCCTCCCCCTGCCTCCCAACAGATTCATAACCTTGTATTATATACCTGATTTCTATGAGCCAGAGTCTGCTTGTCTCTAAACTGGGAGATATAATTCCTCCCCTGCCAAGTTGACCTAAGGTAAAATCAAATATTCTATGTGAGAGTGCTTAATGTAGGGTCTTGCACGCAGGAGGGGCGCTATGTGAATACAGCCCTGATTTTTCCAGACCTCTCCTGTCCCTGGGCACAGATGGGATTGTGGAAGCAGGGACAGCTCACAGCTCAGCCCTACCACCTTCCTGGCTTACACCGTCCTTCAGCTCCACTTAGAAGGTCACCCTTTATTGACTAAGAGATCCCAGCAGGTACCTCCTACTACTCCTGTCTGTCTCCTCGGCACTCAGCATCTCTGTGTCCTTCCACCTTCCAGGTACCTGCTGGATGTGGAACCAACTGTGGAGACCTCATCATTGCACCTGCTGCTGGTGCCCTGGGAGAGAACGGTGGTGCCCACAATGAGGGTGGAATGCTGCTGAAGCTGCCAGCATTCAAGGTGCTGGAGAAAAGCTATGTTCCACGCACAAGTGGATCCCCAGGCAGAAAAGGTCTCCACCCCACTCTGCTCACATGTCCTACCACTACCTAGCTGGGAGCTTCAGACAGGTTATGTCAGGTTTCCTCATTTCTTTAGTTGTAAAATAGGTTTGAAAAATACCTACACCACTGAGCAGGAATGAGGAATAAATGGGGGTAATACACATATGCAAATGCATCAAACACAGATGACACCCAAGCTCTCAGATGGCACCCTTGCCTTCCCCACCTTCTCTTCCAGGAATGGACATTGAGCAAAGACATTTGTGTCTCATTGACTCACAGAGTGGCTTAAGCAAAGAGTCCCTTCTGCCTCTTCCTGGGTGCTTGCTGTGGACTGAATGTTTTTGTCCTCCCAAAATTCATATGTTGAAGCCTTAATCCCCAATATGATAGTATTCGGTGGTGGGGCCTTTTGGAGGTGGAATCTGCATGAGTAGGATTAATGCTCTTGTAAAAAGACACAAAGATGACCTCTCAGTCTCTCTCTCTCTCTCTGCCATGTGAGAATACAGCAAGAAGGCAGCCATCTGTAAGTCAAAAAGAAAGCTCTCACCACAAGTCAACCAACCTGGCACCCAGACCTCCCAACCTCTAGACTGTAAGAAATAAATGCTTATTGTTTAAGCTACCCAATCTATGGTAGTCTGTTATAGCAGCCCAAACAGACTAGCACAGGTTTTCTACAGGGGACTGGAGGTTGGGAAAGGAACTGATTTCTGCAAAGGATACCATGATGTCCAGGTCTCAACACACACAGGCAGAACAGTTCACACACACACACACACCCATGCACACCATCTCTCTTCTTTAGTCCACAAAAAGAACAAATAAAGAGAAAAGACAGCCTAAAATAAAGCAAAGCACACATCATGCTAATTTTTTCATACCAGGCATGCCCAGAAATTCTGATTCTCAGTTCAGGTTCAAGGAGGCCTGCTGTAAAACAAACCTCCTTCCCACTCACCATCAAGCCAGAGCCAGGCTGCTCATTTGCAGGTCTCCAAAGTAGTTATACCATAAAGTGAAGCTGAACCCCCATCACGCACTCAGCCAGAAAATTTAAACATTCAGTCCCTCATCCAATTGTGAATTCTTCAGGTGTTTGAACACACAGGTTGCACTTTGAGGTGTGCAAACCCAGTGCTAAGTAATAATGAAACCAACAATGCAGCCGACCAACTGCACAGGATAGGAGGAACGCCAGCCCAGATATCACTGAGAGGTCAGGGGTGTGATCATGATGACAGCACCAATAGAGATATTATTGTTACTGGATATAGCTGAGGACACAGTCACGTTACATGGCTGAGGTCATAACTAGCAGAAGTAGCAGAGGTAGGTACAAACACTGACCCTAAAGCCCAACTCTTACCTCTTAGGGATAAGGGAGGACTTTGGAGAAAAAATTTAGGAAATCTGTGTGATGGGAAAATGATTATATCTTCATTTCGATTCATCTCTAACTGAAATTTAGCATCTCCATCAAGTTTGAATCTAAGTAACAATTTACAATATTATTAACCATAACTGTAACTGTTTTCAGTGTAAATAATAGATATTTTCATATTACACTAAAATTGTTGTAAACATCACAAAATCCCATTTGTACTCATTACCACTTTAAAATTAGGGTAGCTATTAAACTTGCTGCTAGATCTTGTTATCTGATGTGTTAATAAGGAAAACCCATATCATTAAAACACAAATGCTTTTTAAAATATTTTGATGACTGTATTAAATATAATTGGTTTATTTTGAAGTTTATAATGCATATTTTAATGTGCATTATATTACATTTTATTTATCTATTATAACGTAATAAATATCATTTGATTCATTTAAAAATATCATTCTATGCAACTGACAAGGCTTAATTTTTAAAACATACAAACAGTTCATACAACTCATAACAAAAAAAACAAACAACCCAGTCAAAAAACCCATGGGCAGAAGACCTAAATAGACATTCCTCCAAAGAAGACATACAAATAGTCAAAAAGCACATGAAAAGATGCTCAACATCACTAATTATTAGAGAAATGCAAATCAAAACCACAACAAGGTATCATCTAACACCAGTCAGAATGGTTATCATCAAAAAATCTACAAATAATAAATGTTGGAGAGGATGTGGAGAAAAAAGAACTCCCTAGCGGCTCGGTGGTAAAGAATCTGCCTGTCAGTGCAGGCGATGCAGGTTTGATTCCTGCCTGGATCAGAAAGATCCCCTGGAGAAGGAAAGGGCAATCCATTCCAGTATTCTTGCCTGGGAAATCCCATGGACAGAGGAGCCTGCTGGGCTCCTCCATGGGGTCGCAAGAGATGGACACAACATAGCTGCTAAACCACCACCACCACCTACACTATTGATGAGAATGTAAATTTGTATGGCCACTGTAGAGAATAGTATGGAAGTTCCTTAAAAAGCTAAAATAGAGCTACCATATGATCTTGCAATCACACTCCTGGGCATATATCCAGAGAAAAGCATAGTTTGAAAAGATACATGTGCCCTCCGTTCATAGCAGTGCTACTTACAGTACTCAAGACATGGCAGGAAACTAAGTGTCCATCAACACATGAATGCATAGATAAAATGTAATTGATACACATTAATTACATTTATATATTATAATTTATAAAATACATTAAATATGTATACACACGCATACACATGGGCTTCCCACATAGCTCAGTCAGTAAAGAATCTACTGCAATGCAGGAGACCCAGGTTCAGTTCCTGGGTTGGGAAGATCCTCTGGAGAAAGAAATGGCAACCCACTCCAGCATTCTTGCCTGGAGAATCCCATGGACAGAGGAGCCTGGCAGGCTATAGTTCATGGAGTGGCAAGAATCGGACATGACTCAGCAACTAAACCACAACCACCACACACACACACACACACACACACACACACACACACACACAGTGGAATACTACTCAGCCAAAAAAAGAGAATGAATAATGTCATTTTCAGCAACATGGATGAACCTAGGGACTAGCCTACTATGTGAAGTAAGTCAGACACAGAAAGACAAATATCATGTTATCACTTACATGTTGAATCTAAATAATGATACAAAAGAACTTATTCACAAAACAGAAACAGACTCACAGACACAGAAAACAAATGTTTGGTTACCAACAGGGAAATGGAGTAGGGGAGGGATAAATGGGGAGTTTGAGATTAGCAGGTATAAACTACTATATACAAAATAGATAAACAATAAGGACCTACCACATAGCACAGGGAAAATATTCAATATCTTTTAATAAACCATAATGGGAAATAATGAAATCTATGTAAATGTATATAAATCTAAATCACTTCCAGAAATTAACACAACATTGTAAATTGACTATCAGTTCAGTTCAGTTGCTCAGTCATGTCCAGCTCTTCGTGACCCCATGGACTGCAGCACACCAGGCCTCCCTGTCCATCACCAACTCCCGGAGGTTACTCAAACTCATTCCCATTGAGTCGGATATGCCATCTAACCATCTCATCTTCTGTCATCCCCTTTTTCCCCCACCTTCAATCTTTCCCAAATTCAGGGTCTTTTCCAATGAGTCAGTTCTTCACATCAGGTGGCCAAAGTATTGGAGTTTCAGCTTCAACATCAGTCCTTCCAATGAACACCCAGGACTGATCTCCTTTAGGATGGACTGGTTGGATCTCCTTGCAGTCCAAGGCACTCTCAAGAGTCTTCTCCAACACCACAGTTCAAAAGCATCAATTCTTCTGTGCTCCACTTTCTTTATAGTCCAACCCTCGCATCCATACATGACTACTGGAAAAACCATAGCTTTTACTAGATGGACTTTTGTTGGCAAAGGAATGTCTCTGCTTTTTAATATGCTATCTAGGTTGGTCATAGCTTTTCTTCCAAGGAGCAAGGGTCTTTTAATTTCATGGCTGCAGTCACCATCTGCCGTGATTTTGGAGCCCAAAAAGTAAAGTCTGACACTGTTTCCACTGTTTCCTCATCTATTTGCCATGAAGTGATGGGACCAAAGGCTATGATCTTAGTTTTCTGAATGTTGAGCTTTAAGCCAACTTTTTCACTCCCTCTTTCACTTTCATCAAGAGGTTCTTTAGTTCTTCTTCGCTTTCTACCGTAAGGGTGGTGTCATCTGCATATCTGAGGTTACTGATATTTCTCCTGGCAATCTTGATTCCAGTTTGTATTTCATCCAGCCCAGCGTTTCTCATGATGTATTCTGCATATAAGCTAAATAAGCAGGGTGACAATCTACAGCCTTGATGTACTCCTTTCCCTATTTGGAATCAGTCTGTTGTTCCATGTCCAGTTCTGACTGTTGCTTCTTGCCCTGCATACAGATTTCTCAGGAGGTGAGACCACCATTTCACCATTTCAGGTGGTCTGGTATTCTCATCTCTAAGAATTTTCCAGAGTTTGTTGTGGTCCACATACTACCATTGTGGTCAACCATACTTCCATTAAAAAATAAATGAAAAATATCATTCTAAAAAGAGGTGCATAGGTTTCACCTAACAGAAGGATGCATGGAACAAAAGTAGTCTAAAACCTCTGATGTAGAAAGTTTTTGTAGGCAGGCATGACAGCTAAGAAAACATACATTTGTCCAGGGGTGATGGGAACACAGAGAGGTTTGGTGATAAGAGGACAGAGGTGTGTGTTTATGTAGATGGATTCTGTGAGTTAATATCACTAGTGAAAAGTGAAAGTATTACTCGCTCTGTCATGTCTGACTCTTCATGATCCCATGGACTGTAGCCCTCCAGGCTCCTCTGTCCATGGGATTCTCCATTCAAGAATACTGGAGTGGGTTGCCATTCTATTCTCCAGGAGATCTTCCCAACCCAGGGATCAAACTCAGGTCTCCTGCATTGCAGGCAGATTCTTTACCATCTGAGCCACCAGATGAACAGGCTTCTATGGTTTAGTATTACTAAGTGTCCTCAAATCTTGAATACAATTCTTATATAAAGATAATACAAAACGTTTTCTTATAGGACCCAAGCTTAAATGACATGAACTGTTTGCTGCCCAACCAGCCATCTGCAGCTACTGTTTAGAATCCTAAATAGATAAAATTGGTAGAAATTCTTGACCTTGAGCCCATTTTAGTCCCCAGGTAGAATTGGGGTCTTCTGTTCTCTTCTTTGCCTGTGACTAGCCTAGCTACGGAGAAGGCAATGGCACCCCACTCCAGTACTCTTGCCTGGAAAATCCCACGGACAGAGGAGCCTGGTAGGCTACAGTCCATGGGGTCGCTAAGAGTTGGACACGACTGAGCGACTTCACTATCACTTTTCACTTTCATGCATTGGAGAAGGCAATGGCTACCCACTCCAGTGTTCTTGCCTGGAGAATCCCAGCGATGGGGGAGGCTGGTGGGCTGCCATCTATGGGGTCTCAAAGAGTCGGACATGACTGAAGTGACTTAGCAGCAGCAGCCTAGCTGAATTACCAGATGTGTTTTTTCAATTGACTTCAATCAGGATGTTTGGGCTTCATCATTACTTAATATTTTAACTCCCTCCAAAATCATTATCATTTTAACTGAGGCCTTCAAGTACCTTAAAGTGAGGGTCAAAGTCTCAAATGTGCTCATGGGATGTGAGTGAGTGAAAATGAAAACAGTTGATTCAGGATATTTCTGAGGCACTGCCACTCACTCTAGGGTTTTCCAAAATCCTTGCTCCGTTCCCCAATCCCCATTTTCTTCTGGACACTGAGTCTGTATGTTACCATGTTGAAACTAATACCATGCAGGACCCTGTGGGACTCCTGGGCACAAGACCATTCTGGGTCCCCTATTTCTTTGATTCTAGGAAACAGCCTTCATCCAGCCTCCATGCCCTTCCCTGAGTTCCAACAGGCAGATTCAAGCAGTTGTTCATTAGGGAAGAGAGAGGATGCGAGACCAGGGAGAAACAAACAGTCAAGGGCAGCCTTGGGGCAAGATCCTGTTTCCCCATCAAAGGATGCACTTATAATATCTTTAATCTATTTTGCAGATACTGTAACCCCCTCCAGGTGGGAGAAGTTAATGATTAACAGTGGTAGGATACCCACAAGCATGTAGACCCCAGACGAGTTGCACCTGAAGGTTGACAATGTTGACTCCTGCTTACCTCATCACCAACCCATCAGAAGAATGTCCATGAGCTGACCATGCTGTCTTGGAACAATTGCTATCAAATTTGTCACTATCTTCCCCAAAGGGGGACACGTGGTTCAGAGGGAAGTAGCCCACTGGGGCCCCTTTGCCTGGCCAAACAACAAAACTCTCCTTCTCTACTTTACTCAAAACTCTGTCTCTGAGATTCGATGTGGCACCAGTGTACAAAGAAGCTGAGTTTTGGCATCAGAATGATGATTTTCCAATCTTCCAATGGAACCCAGAACTCCAGAATTGTATGTGATACACCCTTATTCTTACTTGTTGTGAACTGTGTTCAGCCAGCATGTGAGCGGCCAACATTTGGCTCAATAATGTCTGGACAATGAGGACATATCTCATACAAAGGATAGATCATTTTGACACTGGCTTCCCCAGATTCATCTTGACCACAACATCTGAACAACCTTTGATAGCAGTCTTTCCTATGCACAATCATACTTGCCCTTAAGGAACTGAAAGTCAGTCCTGTCTGACTCTTTGCAATCCCATGGACTAGAGCCCACCAGGCCCCTCTGTCCATGGGATTTGGGCAAGAATATTGGAGTGGGTTGCCATTTCCTTCTCCAGGGGATCTTCCCCACCCAGGGATCAAACCTGGGCCTCCCACAATGCAGGCAGATTCTTAACCTTCTGAGCCACCAAGGAAACCTAAAGAACTGAGGTAAGTGTCTATTCTACAGATTAAATCCATTCTACTGATGAAAAACTGAGACTCAGAGAGGCTACCTCTCTTGATGTTTCACAAGCTGGAGGGGACTGAGTTTGCCTATATTTCAGGTTTCCGATGGCCTCACTACCTAAGATGCCCCAGGAGGTGAATTAAGAGACAGCTCTGGCCTGAGTTGGCAGCTTCTGGCCTTCGACTGTCTCCTTGGTATACATTTAAATAGCTTTAAACAGAAGCTTGGCAACATATGATTTTGGCATCTAGTCCAACTGCTTTGACTGCCTCTGGTTTTTTATGTTCTAATCAATTGGTTTCATGCTTTTGAAATGTTCATATATATCCTGGTGTGCCGCGATCTGAAAGGCATTGTGGAACAACTTTGATTTTTCCATTTGTTCAAAGAGTTTAACAGGTTGATCACATCGGCAGTGAGCTGTGGGTCCCTCCCCCTCCCGGCTCCTTCACAGAAATATGACCACAGCTTGCCTTGCTGGTTTCTCTGGAAATAGCTGCCTGCCGTAGTGATAAATCTTAGGTTCACTATGTAACCCCTGATGCCTTTCCCATTTTTCCCACCGAATTCCACTGTCCAAATTTGGAGTCCCGACTTGACCACAAGCAGATACAATTTCACTTTGTGGGATTTTCCCAGCTTTTCCTTGCATTACGGTTGCAGACTTGTAACACTAGCCGTGTCTGAGCCAACCCTCCAAAAAAGGCATTTGTGCTCCCTGATAGAATCGCGAAGCACGGAGCTGCTGCCAGCTCGGCTCCTCCAGCGGCCTTTTCAGGATTCTGGGGCTGCTTCCAGCCCTTCCTCCCCCCTCCACTGGTTAATGATGTGGGCCCTTCGAAAGGCTCAGAATCCATTAAAAGACCAAAGATGGGAGAAAAATAATGTGTATCCTTCCTCTATCAGTTTTTGGGACTCCATTTTTATTTTCTTCATCACCAAGAACCTTATCCTTCTTTCATTTGTCTAATCAATACACATTTATAAATTACCAACCATGACCCAGGCACTTGTGCTAAAGGCTGGAGGGGGAAAAAAAAGCTAAACAAGATAGGCTATGATTCCTGCAGGGACAAAACACGGGAAAGAGATATGAGACAATAATGACAACAATACCAGTACACAGATCCTTATCCAAAATCCTCTTGGCCAGTGGAGTTTCAGAATTCAGAAATGTTCAGACTTACATACATGACATGTCCTATTTTGTGTATTTCACAGGGCCCTGATATCAACTCTAACTGGTGTAGTAAGACGAGTAGCCTCCTTCCAGTTCAGGTCAAGGTTTGTCTCTATACTCAGTTTGGCACCAAATTTTCCATTTCAGAAAATTTCAGGTTAAGGAATTGCATATACAGGATTGTGGAACTCTAACAGTTATTGTTTACTGAGTGTCTACTATGTCCCCACTCCTATATTCTTGGGCTTCCCTGGTGGTTCAGCAGGTAAAGAATCGACCTGCAATGCAGGAGACCTGGGTTCGATCCCTGGGTTGGGAAGATCTCCTGGAGAAGGGAAAGGCTACCCACTCCAGTATTCTGGCTTGGAGAATTCCGTGGACTGTATAGTCCATGGGGTCAAAAAGAGTCAGACACAACTGAGCGACTTTCACTATGTCCCAGGAAACAGACACGTCTTACCCTCTTTTAATGGCTCAAATGATAAAGAATCTGCCTGCAATTCAGGAGACTCAGTTTCGATCCCTGGATCAGGAAGATCCCCTGGAGAAGGAAATGGCTACTCACTCCAGTATTCTTGCCTGGAGAATCCTACAGACAGAGGAGCCTGGCACGCTTCAATCCATTGGGTTGCAAATAGTCAGACACAAATGAGTGATTAACATTAACACAACCCTCCAAACAGCCCTTCAAAGAAACTATTGTTTTATTGTTACTGAAGACTCTCCCTGATAAACTTTCACATACACTACCTTAAGTGAACCTTGTAACACTGCAACATGACAGGGTTCTGTTTTAAGGAAAGGATGCTGAGTTTCATGGAGGTTAAAGAACTCTCATAGACAAATGCTCAGGGCTGGGGCAATGGGATGACCCAGAGGGATGGGATGGGGAGGGAGGTGGGAGGGGGGGTTCAGGATGGCGAACACATGTAAACCCATGGCTGATTCATGTCAATGTATGGCAAAAACCACTACAATATTGTAAAGTAATTAGCCCCCAACCAAAATAAATAAATTAAAAATAAATAAAGAACTCTCATAAGGTTGTGCAGAATATAAATGTCAGGTGTGGGACCCTCATCTGCTGGTACCAGAAGCTGTGTTTTTCCATGATGTGAAACTTTCTTGGGAGCCACTTTGATTCTGCTGAATGCTCTTTCTGTCCCTTCTACTTTTGGTTCCAAGCTCTTCCCAGTTACCCCAAGAGGCCTCCACGACATTAGGAAGTTAAGTCCTATCCCCACAGTTTTGTTCCCAGTAACACACACCCCTGTTGATAGTCCTTGCTGTTCTCTCTGTGCTTCATTGCAAAAACTTTTGGAAACTGACCTGTCTAGTGCTGATTTCATTCCTGACTCTCACAAGAGCTTGGGAAAGCCCCTTAACTTCTCTGAGAGAATCATTTATAATGGGAAAAAAAAATCCATTTTCTTCTCCAGATCTTCCCAATCCAGGAATCAAACCTGAGTCTCCTGCATTGCAGTAAGTGCTTTACTGTGCCAAAGGGTACCTATTACTATTGTAATTATCAGCACTTTTGTTATCATTATTGTAAAGTTATGTGAACATTTGCTGTGTCCTAGGTAGCCTTCGAGGTGACTAGCTACAGTAGCAAAGAGAAAGCTACCCGACTGTAAATACCTGACAAATCAGTCTTTTCTGAAGAAAGCTGATCATATGACCCTCAATACTGTGAGCAAAGCTGATTGACCTCAAAATAGGCACTTGACCCATGAAAAGTCATCTGTAGTGACTTCTGGATTTCAGGTTCTCTTGGTACAAAGCTCTTGCCAGAAAGGGATACTAATGACTTACTCAATCCATCAGACAGCTTTTATAAAGGAAGTTTGGATGTGAAACGTGAAAGAAAAGGTAGCTGATTCTGGGGTCAGTAGCCAAAGTACAGACAAGACATGGGGCAAAATTTGTAGGGCAGCAAAGCCAGAATCTGTAAGATCGTAGAGGGTAGTATAAGGGTTGTAGAAGAATCAAGAAGTGTTTCTGTGGAGTCTGGAGAATGCAGGCAGGGAAAGCATCGCAGTAGACTCAGCAAAGTGCCAGAGGAGGGACTTGGTCCAGCAGCCCTTGAACTTCAGAGTTGATGCCCTTGGCCTCCACAGCAGGGACCAGAGATCCTCATGCCTCTTAGGAGCAGTCAAGTAACAGAAATGAAGGAGGAAGCCTGTGTCAAGGTCGAGAGTGCATAGCCCTTCAAAAATGGACAAAGGCTAATGCATTTTAGCAAAAAGGTATAATACTATGTGGAAACAAGAGCCAAAGATGACAGGTCTTCTGACTTTTCAAGAGAAGCCAGAAATCCAGACATCTACAGGAAACTCCAGTGCTTTAATGTTAAAAATGAATTTTTTTAAAAAAAACTAGTTTTGTAAAGCATTGTGTAGGGAAAAATAGACACACACACACAGACATGCACATGCACACACACACATCTCTGGGTTAGATTTAGTCTACAGGCTTTCAGCTTGAGAACACTGCCTTAAGCCATCAGTTACAAGAGAAAACAAGACTTTTAGTGCTATGCCCAAACTTTCTTATCCAACCAAGGAGGACAGGAAAGGAAAAAGATAATGCTATCAGCCCAATGAGAAAGTATCCCAGAGACTGCCATGTAAAGGCAATTTCTGGGAGCAGAATTCAAAAGGAATGCCTCTTTAAAGGATCCAAACAACTTCATCAATCCAAAGGGAAAAGAGATGTATGTTTCTGATCAAGATGGAATAACAGGGACCAGATATACCCACCTACCTGAAACACCTAAAAAAATGACAGTATTTTTCAAGACAGTGAACATAAGGCAATAAAGGACAGTAACCTCCATATACAGTATCGATAATATGTATAAATTAGAAAACTAATGAGCACATACTGTATAGCCCGGGAACTCTGCTTAACATACTGTGGTGACATGAATGGGAAGGAAATCTAAAAATTAGGGATTATGTGTATACATATAGCTGATTCACTTTGCTGTACAGTAGGAACTACAACAACATTGTAAAGCAACTATACTCCAATAGAAATTATTTTTTTTTAAAAAGAGTTAACTGGGAAGAACGTTACTGAAGAATGCTAAGAAACCTTCATGCTAGACTTCCAAACTTTAGCTCAGTTGGTAAAGAATCCGCCTGCAATGCAGGAGACCCTGGTTCAATTCCTGGGCCGAGAAGATCTGCTGAAGAAGGAATAGGCTACCCACTCCAGTATTCTTGGGCTTCTCTTGTAGCTCAGCTGGTAAAGAATCCACCTGTAATGTGGGAGACCTGGATCCGATCCCTGGGTTGAGAAGATCCCCTGGAGAAGGGAAAGGCTACCCACTCCAGTATTCTGGCCTGGAGAATTCCATGGACTCTATAGTCCATGGGGTCGCAAAGTTAGACACAACTGAGTGACTTTCACTTTCACTTTCCAAACATTATAATAAATGAGAGAAATCCCACTTTCCAATGAAAATCTTCATATCAAAACTATTTTCAACAGATGAATATTTACAAGAATCTGGTAATTCTTTTTTGCAAGGGCATTGCTTTTTTTTAAAAGCAGAAGTCACAAATATTTTGTATCTGGTCCTCTTGATTTATTTCCATTCAACTGCCAATATTTTTCAATTCACAATGAAACTGCACACAGTGTAAGGAGAAGCCCTGGGGCCAGCAGGGTTGGGAGGAGGAGGAGCACAGAGATAATTGCCCGAAGCCCATGAGGGCCCAGAACAATTCTTTTTCCCAATAGTCAGAGGAGGGAAATCTCATATTTCATGGAGTATTGGGTAAAATATTTGGAATAGTTTTGCCTCAGTAACGGGGGAAAATAGCCCTAGACAAAATGATGCTCTGTCATGCCTTAAAATGTTTAAAAGCAAAACCTAGAAAAGTCAATTCATTAAATTTCGACAGATGTATACACCTATGAAAGGGTCACTGTAGTCAACACAGGTCATGGCCGTCATCTCCAAAAGTTTCCTTGTTCCCCTTTTACAATTCCCCTTCCCCACCCCAAGCCCCATCTGTAACCCCTGTTCCCCTCCATGACCGCCAGGCAAACAGTGATCTGGTTCCTCCTTGACATAGAT
This sequence comes from Okapia johnstoni, assembly GCA_024291935.2. Taxonomy (NCBI): domain Eukaryota; kingdom Metazoa; phylum Chordata; class Mammalia; order Artiodactyla; family Giraffidae; genus Okapia; species Okapia johnstoni. The sequence continues at coordinate 63,757,011 of CM044309.1, forward strand.
TGTTCTGCATTTCTCAGGACTTTGTAGACATAGAATCAAACAGTATATATTCTTTTCTTGGTATCTACTTCTTTCACTCAGTGTAGTGCTTTGGGGATTCAGCTATGTCGTTGCACTCCACTTATTGTTCACTAATATTCCACATTACTTTGCCAAAAAAGGTCTGTATAGTCAAAGCTATGATTTTTCCAGTAGTCATGTATCAATATGAGAGCTGGACCATAAGGAAGGCTGAGCACTGAAGAACTGATGCTTTTGAACTGTGCTGTTGGAGAAGACTCTTGAGAGTCCCCTGGACTTCAAGGAAATCAAACCAGTTAATCCTAAAGGAAATCAACCCTGAATATTCATTGGGAGGACTGATGCTGAAGCTGAAGCTCCAATACTTTGGCCACCTGATGCAAAGAGCCTATTCATTGGAAAAGACATTGATGCTGGGAAAGATTAAAGGCAGGAGAAGGGGAAGACAGAGGATGAGAGGGTTGAATGGCATCACTGGTCATGAGTTTGATCATAGTCCAGGAGATGGTGAAATACATGGGAAGCCTGGCATGCTGTGGTCTATGGGGTCACAAAGAATCAGACATGTCTTAGTGACTGAACAACAATATTCCACTAGAGAATTGAAGTTGAGAGAGAGGAAAAGAATCCTTCCATCACTTGGGCAGTCTGCTGTCAGAGCATGTAAATGTGTAAAGAAGGCAGGGACTCACCCAAAGGGAAGGAACATTTTATGTCCTCCGAACTGGAAGTGAGAGTATGATGATCAGAAAGTCAGGCGGCTGTGAGGTGGCAGACTCGAGGCCAGCTGTGGCCACGCAGAAGGAGCTGTGAGAGGTCACAGCAGCACCCCGAGGCAGGGGTTCCCAACCTCCAGGATCTGATGCCTCTTGGTCTGAGGTGGAGCTGACATAATAATAATACAAATGAAGCTCACAATAAATGTAATGCACTTGAATCATCCTGAAACCATTCCCCCATACCAGTCCATAGAAAAACTGACTTTCACGAAACTGGTCCCTGGTGCCAAAAATGTTGGCGACCACACTCGAAGGAACCAAGAGGGAAGGATTGGGAACAAGGGTTTATAAAGAATTGTGCATAGGGGTTGATTCAGAAATAGTGCTTTGTTCCTCAAAACCTGATTTACCGATTGTTGTGTAACAAGAACCAGAGAAATGGGTTGGAAAAGACTCTGAGGATACTTGGAGATGGAAAACTCAGGGTATTTCAGCAGCGACATGTCAGAGGAGAATGACAGACACGCCTGTACAGTATCTGCCATTCTAGCCCTAAGGTGTCCTCCAATTGAAGGCTTGAGGAAACCTAAGCTAGTCCTTTTTATTCTGACTTCATGATTTCCTTTTCAGGACAGAATCTCTCTTTGAAATTCTTCTCCTCAGTCCCTCTGCCAATGTTAGGAGAAACAGAGCTTCTCTACTGGGAGTGAGGCAGCTGGATGTGGAGATTTGGTCTCTAATTGATGCTTCCTTCCTTCCTGCTATTTCACCTACTTGAGCCTCAATCTCCCCATCTATTCCATGGGTTATGCACTAATTGCTTGTGTTCTCCCCAAATGCATATGTTGAAGCCCTACTGTGATGGTATTTATAATCCAACACAATGATATTTGCAGGTAGGACCTTTGGGAGAGCATGAGACTGAAATATAACGGAATTAGTGTTCTTATAAGAAGAGGAGCGAGAGCAGAGTGCTCTGATACCACATGAGGATACAGCAAGAAGGTGGCCATCAGCAACCAGGAAGAGTATCCATCACTCAGAGCCATATCCTGTGCTTGCCAACCGCCAGAACTGTGAGAAATAATTGCTGTTTAAGCCATCTGGTCTGGCATTTTTGTTACAGCAGCTCGACCTGACTAAAACACATGAGCATGTTCAGAATTCCCCGGTGATCCAATGGTTAGGACTCAGTGCTTGCACTGCAGGGGGCCCAAGTCCCAGGTTCAATCCCTGGTTAGGGAACTAAGATCCTGAAAATCACATGGCATGGCAGGGAAAAAAAAAAAAAAAAACCTCACACAAGGAGATATTAAAAAAGATGATCTAAACTTGAAAATAAAACAAATATAACTATTGCTGTCCAGGGTGATACTTCTCTATGGCAGACTTTGTATAAATCCAGGGAACAGAAGGAATTTTTAGAAAATCAAGAATTTAATATAACTTACATTTCAATATTACCAATTATTTTCCATATTCACTCACTCAACTTGTGTACATATTTCATCTGTACAGAGTCATTAAACACTTTGCAAGGATAAGAAAAATTGCTTTTGACCTTTGGGGAATGCAATTTAGGGTTTATTGTTTGGAAAGCCCCAGGTAAATAATGATTATACAGTAATAAATTGTGTAATTGCATTTAATCTGTGCCTGGAGGCTAGGAAGCACTGCAAATCAGTACCTTACAAATAGAAGACTGCAAAATGCTGAAATGCAGCAGGAACCACCTAGTGTAAGGACACCTGTCACTGCAGCAAGCATCTCCCCAGAGGTTGAAACAATACAGAGGTTTGGGTTTGGTCCACTTTCAATGACTGCATTCAAGTGATGAGGAAGACCAGGACAAGTTATTAAAGGTAGAGGAAACAGGTCCTAGGGCAGAAAATAAAAGAATTTCAAACTTTCCTGGTTTGCCAAGAGAAAATGAAGGGCCAGTTTTGGGGATGTGTTTCCAAATCCAGTGAATTGAATGGTCTGGAAAAAGCCATAGAGTAAGAGGAATGAGGTAATTAGCCGAGGATCTATTTTGAGCCAGCTGCAGGTGTGACTTTGAATAAAGGATGACCTTTTTATGGACTGGGGACAGGAAAACAGTGATTAAGATGTGAGCACCAGAGTAAGGTTACCTGGGCTTTAATCCCATCTCAGAAGCAGGGGAAATACAGAACAAAGTACCCAGTGATGAGGAAATCATCGCACTTTTCCTGGCAAGAGAGAGTGAAGCTGAAACTAAGGCAGGGGTCTGGGTGGGGAGGAGACTACCGCATGACTAACCATCATTCATCGCTCTATGGGTTTGTCAATATGATGTTGAATAATGAGGATAAAGAGTCAAATCTCAGCTTTTGGAATAAGAGAAATTTAGGTTCTTATCCACGTCTGCCACTTACCACCTTGAGATAGTCATTCTGCCTTTCTGAGATATCTGTAAAGTGGGAATATAATAAATACCTTAGAAGGGTCTCCATGAGGATTAGAGAAAATATACATGAAGTTCCTGGGTTAGTACCAAGTGCCAAGCATTTGGTTTCACAACAAAGAAGCTATTGTTTCTATTGAACCAAACTTAATCAATCAGCCAAGATGTTGAGGACCAAATGGATAGAAACATAATAAAGGAATACACACATATCTGTATGTATATCAGAAAAGCATACATACAAGAGAAAATATACATGAAAAAGGAAGAAACCAGGATACTTAGAAAGATTCATGAAAAATGTTGCCTTCCATGCTAATATAATGTCTGTAGATGACCTATTACAGAGATTTTTCCAGGCCAATATAAATTTAATCCACATCTAAATTCCATCAAGGAACTTAAATATATTAATTTTTCTTTTTACTTATGAAATGTTGCTTGCAAAGAATTAACTCCCAAAATGGATTCCCTTCCTAAAATCTAATATGGAATGGGTGAATTCATAGAGTTAGCCAAAGTTGGAGGGATTGACTAAACTGAAGAAAATAGCAGTTAGCCAACCTGGTGACCCATCAGAATCTGGCCATATGATCAACAGAGCCATTGTTCCTTCTATCAAAGTCATTATAGTCATTTCCTCCTAGCCTAATTCTGTTTTATCTATTCAGTATCAATAAGCTAAGTATCAGCTGTGAACATGATGGGCAACTGAGCAGAATCTTTTAAGTTATATCAAATTGGCCAATCCCTTGAACAACAGAATCCGCCTTATTTTTGGTAGCTCTCTCACTTATTTTTATTTTCTCTGCACTCCAACTTTTTCATTTTATTTAATTTCTACTTTTTTGTGAGGAGATTCTGGGCTCCTCAGAGCACACTTGAGTCTTCTGTGATGTGAGAATTGTATACCTTGAGGGAAAAACTACCCTCGATATAACTAAAATGTTGGCTGACTTGTTCCAATGCATCTAGGTCTCTTGGAAACTTAAGCCCTGCAACATTCACCAGTTAACTCTTTGGTTAACAGAACAATAACAAACGCTGCATCAAAAATTCTAGACTTTTCAATTCAGTTCAGTCACTCAGTTATGTCCAAATTTTTGCAACCCCATGGATCGTAGCATGCCATGCCTCCTTGTCCATCACCAACTCCCAGAGTTTACCCAAACTCACGTCCATTGAGTCGGTGATGCCATCCAACCATCTCATCCTCTGTTGTCCCCTTCTCCTCCTGCCTTCAATCTTTCCCAGTATCAGGGTCTTTTCAAATGAGTCAGTTCTTTACATCAGGTGGCCAAAGTATTGGAGTTTCAGCTTCAACATCAGTCCTTCCAATGAATATTCCGGACCTATTTCCTTTAGGATGGACTGGTTGGATCTCCTTGTGGTCCGAGGGACTCTCAAGAGTCTTCTCCAACACCACAGTTCAAAAGCATCATTCTTCGGTGCTCAGTTTTCTTTATAGTCCAAATCTCACATCCATACATGACTACTGGAAAAACCATAGCCTTGACTAGATGGACCTTTGTTGGCAAAATAATGTCTCTGCTTTTTAATTTGCTGTCTAGGTTGGTCATAACTTTCCTTCCAAGGAGTAAGCGTCTTTTAATTTCATGGCTGCAGTCTAGACTTTCAGGGAACTTCTATCTTTAAATTCTGGGTGACAGGAACATATAACTAGAAATTTTATAAGACACGTGCTTTAAGTGATCAGGGCTGGGTGAGAGAGATAGACATGACAGTGTGTTGAAAAGCAGAGACATCTCTCTGCTGACAAAGGTCCATATAGTCAAGGCTATGGTCTTCCCAGAAGTCAGGTACAGTTGTGAGAGTTGGACCACTAAGAGGGCAGAGCACCAAGGAATTGATGCCTTTGAACTGTGGTTCTGAAGATTCCTGAGAGTCCCTTGGACAGCAAGGAGATCCAACCAGTCAATCTTAAAGGAAATCAACCCTGAATATTCTTTGGAAGACTGACGCTGAAGTTGAAGCTCCAGTATTTTGGTCATCTGATGTGAACAGCTGACTCATTGGAAAAGTCCCTGATGATAGGCAAGATTGAGGGCAGGAAGAGAAGGGGGCAACAGAGGATGAAATGGCTAGATGGCATCACCAACTCCATGGACTCATATGAGTTGGAGCAAAGTCCAGGAGATGCTGAAGGACAGAGATGCTTAGCATGCTGAAGACCATAATATGGCTCGCAAAAAATCAGACATGACTGGGCAACTGAACAACAACAACAATGGTCATTCAGCTTCCCTTGTGGCTCAGATGGTAAAGAATCTGCCTGCAATGCGGGAGACCCAGGTTCAGTGCCTGGGTTGGGAAGGTCCTCTGGAGAAGGGAATGGCAGGAACAGAATGGTATGAGATCTAGCATACATTTTAATGTGAACTCCTGGGTCAGAGGTCATTTCATCACATCCATCAAGATAGGAAAGAAAAGAGAGAGTGGAAGTACACAAAGATGAGGCTACAAAGGTCAGAGAAGGAAACCGATGAAAATTGTACTTTTGCCCTGGATTTTCTTCTCAGTGAAGTTGACGGTGCATTCATCTGCTGCAAGTGAGAAGAATGGTGGTAAGATGGAGGCTTGAACAAAGAAGTGAAAGTTTAAAATAACTGCTGCGGGAATGGAAGATGGTATGAACCATGGGGAAAAGAAGGAGAACTGTCTGAAAGCATCAAAATCCAATAGAGACTGAATTTGTACTACTATCAAATGTCCATGGGAGCTTGAATTCTCTATCCAAATTCAGCTATCTAGCTAATGAAATGAGAAGTGGGGAGGTTAAGCTGGTGGAAGGTTGGGTTTTGCAATACAGACAAGGGAACAGTGAAAGACCATTCATGAAAACATGAGTGAAACTCTGATCACAGTGACATAACGTTAGCCAAGCTAGATAGCAAGAGAGGTGGAGCAAGAAGCAGGGTGATAAGTGGAAGAAGACAGTGGAGCCAGAGTCTAGAGATCTAAAAGACAGAGGCAAGGAGTGAAGTAAAAGAACTACAAGTAGAGGATGGAAAGTGGGATTTGAGTTCCAGATCTCGAGGAGGAGTCTTTGTCCATAACAATGACAAGGGGAGAAGGTGAACAAAGGGGAACTGAGTTAAGGATCACTGGAGGCGAGAAGGTTAAACATTGCCTCATGCTCCCTTTAGCCTGCGCTCCATGCTTTTTACCACTGGGACTCTCCCCAGAGGCAGAGAAGACTGGATGAAAGTTACTGACTTTAAATGTTTCCCCAAAGTGTGGGTAACAGTGAGATGAAGAGTTTCATCTACTGGAATTCACAATATATGGTCTTTCTGGACTGTAATATCTCAGCTCTTCCAACAAGTAAAATTTAGAGAAACTGCATCCCCTGGGATTGGGTCCAGAGATGGTGGTGCATTTGACTCTGAGCTGACCCTCTGCAATTGTCTATATTTGGTTACCACTGAAATACAGTGGTGTTGCATTAGCACTAAATTAGAAAATATTGTTCATGTTTCTAAATGTCAAAGACCTTATAAAGCAAGTGTAAGCATCTACAGAAGAGGAGGGAGCACTGGTAAATAATTTTCTGTTAGACTGTACTTGTCAAGGTCTCCCAAGCATTATTTATGAAAAGTGGGAGAAGTTCTGCAATTTTGGCAGCAAAGAAGTACCTCCAATTTCTCTGGCCAGAATTATGAAATCTGTCAGACTTCTGGTTAGTCAAGAAATCAGAAATTTGGTACTGATTCATTTCTCCACTCAAAAATTTTATTACCTGCTTTCTTAGTGCTGTTAACAAATTGAGTTATCTCAGACAAGCTATTTGAATTCAGTGAAACCAGGGATCCTTACCTATCTGGTGGGCCTGTGGAACATGACTTATTGATATCACAGAAATAAAAGAATAGTAAAGCTGGAAAAATTATTTCCCTTCCAAAGAAGTCTAAATCACTAAGTCTATAAAGCCAAGCTCTCCAACTAAAGTAGACTGTGATAAAATATACATTTCCATTTTTATTGGTTATATGTGTATATACATATATTTGGACATTATATATATTATTATACATATATAAAATATCTAGAGCAATCACTAAAAATTCTACACAAAGACATATACTCCAAAACTCCTGAAATCAAAATGGAATTCTGAAAAATATTCAAGTAATCCATAGGAGGTAAGAAAACAGAAAAATTAAAAAATGAGAAAAAAACAGAAATAAAAAATGGCAGAAGTAGGCCCTTGCATATCAGAAACTACATTAAATTTAAATGATATAAATATACAAATTAAAAGACAGAGATTAGCAGAATGGATTAAAAACATGACACACCTGATAGGCAAGCCACAAGAAACTCAACTCAAATATAAACAGTAAAAGGATAGAAAAAGACATATCATATAATCCTTAATCAAAAAAGTAGGAGCAAAAAAAAAAATAAAGGAAGAGTGGCTGTATTAATATACAATAAAGAAGACTTTAGAGCAAAAAAAAAAAATTATCATTGACAGAGATAATCACTAAGAAGCCATAGTAATCCTACAGTATATAGACTAAACAACAGAACTACAAAATACAAAAAGCGAAATGCTTTATATAATAACTGACATAGAAATATACAAATCAAACAGTACTCTGGATACTTCAACACTCCTCTTTCAACAATTGATAGAACTAGAAAGAAAATCAGGGATAGAGGAGAATTCAAAAACATTAACTAATCTAATGGTTAATTTCTGCTAAACACTTTTAACAGAATCTAACAGACATTTGTAGAACACTTCATCTAATAACAGAAGATTACACAGTCTTTTCCAGTACCCACAGAACATTGTCAAAATAGAGCACATCCGAGGCTATAAAACAAACCTCAACGATTTTTTCTCAAATTGAGATCATACAGAATGGACCCTCTGACCACAATGGAATCCAACAGACACTAATAACAGGAAGATAACAAGAAAATATCCAAGGGACAAAAATGTAGGCAATGTTTCTACACTTCGCTCAAACTAGTAAAATGACACCAGTAGTCTGTGATAAATTAAAGATAGACAGAAAATCCCAGTCTACTAGTGTTGTCATTCTACCAATATAATAAACAATACACTTACAAATAATCCATGGGTCAAAGAGCAAATCTCAAGGGAAATTTAAAAAGTCATTGACCTAAATGAAAACTAAAATATTTCCTATCAAAATTTGAGGTACACAGCTAAAGCAGTGCTAAGAGGGGAATTTATAGCACTAAAGCTCACACCCACTTTCAGCCTCACCCAAAGCCTCACATTCACTCTAACACTAATTCTAACCCTGCCCCAACCCTCCTAATCCAAACAGGAATGCAAACTGAAGCCCAAATCCTAACACTCACCTTAACTCTACTGAATGCTTTTTAAGTTCTTATTTTATAAAATTTCTTATGAAATCTTATTTCATGGAGTGTCACATTTCATAGGATGTCTCTGAATTCTGTGATTTTCATTCCAGGAAGTTAGTTAACCAAGATTTTCATTCCGGGAAGTTAGTAAGCCAAGCTGGATTCAAATTCCAAACTGACTTCCCTTGCAATTTACAGAAGCTGAAATCCCTGCTCAGGTTTTTCAACTTTCAGCTGTAGCTTTTTCACCGCTGTTGCTGCTGCTCCGTCGCTGCAGTAGTGTCCGACTCTGTGCAACCCCACAGACGGCAGCCCACCAGGCTCTGCCATCCCTGGGATTCTCCAGGCAAGAACACTGGAATGGGTTGCCATTTCCTTCTCCAATGCATGAAAGTGAAAAGTGAAAGTAAAGTCGCTCAGTCGTGTCCGACTCTTCGCGACCCCATGGTCTACAGCCTCCCAGGCTCCTCCGTCGACGGGATTTTCCAGGCACGAGTACTGGAGTGGGGTGTCATTGCCTTCTCCAGCTTTTTCACTGGATTTGCTAAATCTACTCCCCTTAAAACATGTGTAGTTTAGCAATCTGCCAAAGATTTGGGAAATTTTTATCTACAGATTTTGTGACTCATTCCCTCTAGAACTTTCTCCTCTCCAGAAAATTTCTCCTACCTTTCTGGCTCTTCTGCTAGCCCTGAACTCTTTTCTCCTTCTCTGTATGTTTGCCCCTTTTAGTTTGATCTCCAGTGCCATCAAACAGCTGTTTTTATACATATTCCATAGTGTATTATCACTGTCTATAGGCACTTTAGCCCAGTCAGACTACTTCATCATTATCAAAAGTTAGAGATCTTGGGAATCAAGTTTAACTGATCACAGGGGACTCTTCTAGAGCCAAAGGTCTGCAGGTGGGCAACCGTACATTAGGATATGTGTCAGAAGAGTCTTATCTACCTGCATGCAGTTTACTGTGCCTTCCCGACCTCGTCCAGCCCAGGCTCAGATTTCCCATTTCCTCTTAATGATGGATTGCTATTGCATACATCCAATCTTATGTATTAGTGGATTAGATAACCAATTTTTGGCTCCTACCTGGTGCACTGGTCAAATATTTAGTCTCTATTGGGACTCAGTAGCAACTCAAAGGGTTTTGCTCAAAAGGAGAATAGTGATTAGTCATATGAGCATCAGTTCAGTTCAATTGCTCAGTCATGTCTGACTCTTTGCGACCTCATGAATCGCAGCATGCCAGGCCTCCCTGTCCATCACCAACTCCCGGAGTCTACCCAAACCCATGTCCATCGAGTCGGTGATGCCATCCAGCCATCTCATCCTCTGTCATCCCCTTCTCCTCCTGCCCCTAATCCTTCCAAGCATTAGGGTCTTTTCCAATGAGTCAGTTCTTCACATCAGGTGGCCAAAGTATTGGAGTTTCAGCTTCAACATCAGTCCTTCCAATGAACACCCAGGACTGATCTCCTTTAGGATGGACTGGTTGGATCTCCTTGCAGTCCAAGGGACTCTCAAGAGTCTTCTCCAACACCACAGTTCAAAAGCATCAGTTCTTCGGCGCTCAGCTTTCTTCAACATCCAACTCTCACATCCATACATGACTACTGGAAAAACCATAGCCTTGACTAGACGGACCTTTGTTGGCAGAGTAATGTCTCTGCTTTTTAATATGCTATCTAGGTTGGTCATAACCTTCCTTCCAAGGAGTAAGTGTCTTAATTTCATGGCTGCAATCACCATCAGCAGTGATTCTGGAGCCCGAAAAAATAAAGTCTGACACTATTTGCACTGTTTCCCCATCTATTTCCCATGAAGTGATGGGACCAGATACCATGATCTTAGTTTTCTGAATGTTGAGCTTTAAGCCAACTTTTTCACTCTCCTCTTTCACTTTCATCAAGAGGCTCTTTAGTCCTTCTTTGCTTTCTGCCATAAGGGTGGTGTCATCTGCATATTGAGGTTATTGATATTTCTCCTGGCAATCTTGATTCCAGCTTGTGTTTCTTCCAGCCCAGCGTTTCTCATGATGTACTCTGCATAGAAGTTAAATAAGCAGGGTGATAATATACAGCCTTGACATACTCCTTTTCCTATTTGGAACCAGTCTGTTGTCCCATGTCCAGTTCTAACTGTTGCTTCCTGACCTGCATACAGGTTTCTCAAGAGACAGGTCAGATGGTCTGGTATTCCCATCTCTTTCAGAATTTTCCACAGTTTATTGTGATCCACACAGTCAAAGGCTTTGGCATAGTCAATAAAGCAGAAATAGATGTTTTTCTGGAACTCTCTTGCTTTTTTGATGATCCAGCGGATGTTGGCAATTTGATCTCTGGTTCCTCTGCCTTTTCTAAAACCAGCTTGAACATCTGGAAGTTCACGGTTCACGTATTGCTGAAGCCTGGCTTGGAGAATTTCGAGCATTACTTTGCTACCATGTGAGATGAGTTCAATTGTGCAGTAGTTTGAGCATTCTTTGGCATTGCCTTTCTTTGGGATTGGAATGAAAACTGACCTTTTCCAGTTCTGTGGCCACTTCTGAGTTTTCCAAATTTGCTGGCATATCGAGTGCAGCACTTTCACAGCATCATCTTTCAGGATTTGAAATAGCTCAACTGGAATTCCATCACTCCCACTAGCTTTGTTCGTAGTGATGCTTTCTAAGGCCCACTTGACTTCACATTCCAGGATGTCTGGCTCCAGGTGAGTGATCACACCATCATGATTATCTGGGTCGTGAATATCTTTTTTGTACAGGTCTTCTGTGTATTCTTGCCACCTCTTCTTAATATCTTCTGCTTCTGTTAGGTCCATACCATTTCTGTCCTTTATCGAGCCCATCTTTGCATGAAATGTTCCCTTGGTATCTCTAATTTTCTTGAACAGATCCCTAGTCTTTCCCATTCTGTTGTTTTCCTCTATTTCTTTGCATTGATCGCTGAGGAAAGCTTTCTTATCTCTCCTTGCTATTCTTGGAACTCTACATTCAGATGGGAATATCTTTCCTTTTCTCCTTTGCTTTTCGCTTCTCTTCTTTTCACAGCTATTTATAAGGCCTCCTCAGACAGCCATTTTGCTTTTTTGCATTTCTTGTCCATGGGGATGGTCTTGATCCCTGTCTCCTGTACAATGTCACGAACCTCTGTCCATAGTTCATCAGGCAGTCTATCAGATCTAGTCCCTTAAATCTATTTGTTACTTCCACTGTATAATCATAAGGGATTTTATTTAGGTCATACCTGAACGGCATAGATTTACTCCAAAGCCCTTGGTGGATCTTCCCTGTGATTCTTCTCTGGGAGCCTTCCAACAGCTCCATGTAGCATGACTATTTGCCACAACACTCCGAGTAAAACTAGGTCTTACTGAAGCATTCTAAAGTAAGCAGTCAGATTAAGCAAGTCCTCCTTTTTCAAAGAAAAGTCAGTGAGGGCTGAAGAAAATCCAAGAGTCAGTGAACCCCCCTGCACATGATAAGGAATGATTAAAAATGGGAATAGCTATCTCCCTGACTCCCAACGTAAAGACTGACATAGAACTGGCACTCAATCCATGTTAGAACACAGAAGTGTATAAGTGATAAATAAATCACTATCATCACTACATCAAATTTAACACTGATCCTGTATAAATGCTATATAATAAGTCACATATTCAATTCTCATACACTTTAGGCAATGTAGAATTCTGGCCAGTGAAAGTGTCTGCATTTACTTGGTACTGAGCACTTGTAAAAAGCCAAAGGTGTATTTATTTATGAGTTATTTATTCAGTACATGTTGTGGGTCAGGTATCATGCTAAGCAGTAAGGAAGGATATATAAATGAATGAATGACATTGTCCTTGACCTTAAGAAGTTAAGAGTCTAGTAGACAATATGTCATGGGCCCATTCAGCCAAAAGTCAGAGGAGTTAATAAGCTCCCAGCCCAGCCTGCCTCTACAGTATAGCCCTCTCCTTGACCCAGAAGATTTCCTCTTCCCCAAGAATATCTTGACACACTGACCTTGTCACCAACCCACCAACATAGTCTGAAATCCAAAAGAAAGAAGACGGGTAAGGAATATTGTACCAATCAGAAGAATGTATTTTCATATAATTCTTAGAGCCATAAATAAAGTAAATGCCAAACAGCAAGAAACACAGAGGAGCAAAGCTTTGAAAATATGATTCTCCACAAATTCTGAGACATTTTTCATGCCTCTTATGATAGTAAGGAAACAATAGAAAAGACTGGTTAGACAATGTTCCATTTCAAGTTAAATGTACAGAAAATCAAAGCACGAAGCAGCCTGTTAAATCCTTACATACTTGATGCCCTCTATTTAAACTGAGTAACAGTTTTGAAGACAAAAGGAGAAGGGGGTGACAGAGGTGAGATGGTTAGATAGCATCCCTGACTCAATGGACACGAATTTGAGCAAATTCTGGGAGATAGTGAAGGACAGAGGAGCCTGGCGTGCTGCAGTCCATGAGGTCACAAAGAGTCAAACAGGACTTAGCAACTGAACAACAACAACAACAAATTTAAACCGGGTAAAGAGACAAGAAAGGAGACAGGCACAAGGGGGAGAAGAAAGAAAGAAATGAATCAAGAAAGAACAGATTACAATTCAGTTGATACAGCAGATTTTATCACTTCTTTCTCCTCTTTGACCGATTGGTTTTTCCTTACGTTGCAAGTTTCCCCATTGCTCCTGGGAGACGCTCCAGGCAGATTCTGCGTGCTGGCTTTGGCCTCAGCTGTGTCTAATGAAGTTTCTATCTAATGAGGATCATCATGAATCAGTGGGCTCACATTGTTCATTTCATTCATTTCAAAAACAACCTCACTCACACCTCACACTCAGAACGCTTGGTTAATTTATAGTAACCAGGACATTTTTTAAAAGAGCTGATTGGTGTTTTCATATCATTTTTTAAAATTATGAATGCTACTTATGTACAATTTTGAAAATACCCAAAAGAAGAAAAAAGAAAACTCATACACAGAGCCCAACACCAAGAAATTATTTAGTTTTCACATCTGTGTAAATCCTTCCCAATTTTCATTTACACAGTCCTATTTTTGTCTTAATTATTACTTGTTTTGCCTGGGTGAAATATTCTATATGTAACAGCGTGCTCATTTTTCTAACTATTATTACAACTGAGGCTTTTCCAATTTTTTTTAAATTTATTTGTTGTCTATTTTTTACTTTCAGTTCAGTTCAGTTCAATTTGTATTGTATTGTATTTGTTTTGCCATACATTGACATGAATCCACCATGGGTGTACATGTGTTCCCCTTCCAGAAGCCCCCTCCCACCTCCCTCCCCATCCCATCCCTCTGGGTCATCCCGGTGCACCAGCCCCGAGCACCCTGTATCATGCATCGAAACTGGACTGGCGATTCGTTTCACATATGATAATTTACAGGCTTCAGTGCCATTCTCCCATATCATCCCACCCTCGTCCTCTCCCATAGAGTCCAAAATACAGTTCTACACATCTGTATCTCTTTTGCTGTCTCACATACAGAGTTATCTTTACCGAATTACTAAATTCCATATATATGCATTAGTATACTGTATTGGTGTTTTTCTTTCTGGCTTACTTCACTCTGTATAATAGGCTCCAGTTTCACCCACCTCATTAGAACTGTAATTCCTCATTTTTAAAGACAGCATAGGTTTATATCAACTGAGTATTCTATTGTTTATAACCATTCATGAGATTCATCAAGGATCATTTAAGCTGTGATTCCATCATTCTTCATATATGATTCCCCTGTCCATAAGAGAGACTTGTATCTAGGTAGTCAGATGTCTCCTACTTGTCTATTGATTCTGTGTAGTCTTGAGGGCAGGGAGTGTATTTTTCTACATCTTCTTCCCAGACCTAGCACGGTGCCTGACTTACAGTAAGCAAGCAGTAAATGCTTATGGAAAGAATAATCCAGCTAACCGATAGTTCAGGTACATATACAGGACCTTAAAGAAATTAAGCAGAATTATAAAAAGCAGTGCTCATGATAAGGACTTGGAGCAAAACATACCAGTGGTTGCCAGGGAGCCCAAGGACATCAAACTTCTCAGGGGGCCTTCTCAGCAGTGAATGAGCTGACCCAAAAAATTACCTTCTCTCCTTGGTGATGTGATAATGTCTATTTCCATTAATAACTAAGTAGCCTAGAACAGGAATTCCTTTTCTGAATACAGCTCAGTCAGGGACAGTTGAGGTTCCCATTGGTATCTCTGACTCAAGTTTCTTTCCAGCGAAGGTGACTGGCTAAAATGTTCTCCCTGAGTGTACCCATGGACCACTACAGATTTGTCTCTGTACCGATCTCCCTATCTCCTCACTTGCATCCCTACCCCACTGTGAGCTTCTGAAGACAGGAATCAGATCAGCTCCACTCCGTTTCCCCAATACTGAGCACAGTGCCTGAAACAGAATACCAGGAGTTCAAATTTAAACTCAGTCTATATGATTCCAAGCCCTGGCATCTTCCATGTATTCAACAAAAAATTGGTTGAAGTTCTGCTTATATACATGACTATATGCTACCTGACAGGGACACAGAGCAAGCAAGATAGAAGAAACAATCAGGTGGCAGCCATCACAACATCTAGAGCACTTTAATAAAGTCTTGGAGACTTAGTCTGAGAGATTTTGTAAGTGGCCCAAAGATCATGCTACAACAACCTAACTTAGACTCCATTTAACTGGAAAATAATAAGCCCCAACTCCTCAACTAAATGTCTAGAAGAAGCAGCTTCCTCAAAGAGCCTGAACACTCTGGTGGCAATAGAAAAAAAGGCTCTGATTCTTGCTCTTACCTGGAGCTTTTGAGCCGTAGCATCTGCCAACCAGGAATCAATAGGTGTGATCATGACATGCTGGGTGAGGCTAGGAAGGTTAAACCTGACTTACTGGTCACCATGATTAATTGGAGGTGGTCCCCTCAAGTTTGTACTGTCATCCTTCAGGCTGATGCCCCGTGCAAATCAGACACATTTGAATAAGCAGCTCGAATTCCCTTTGACACAGAGAATCCCCAGAAACACAGAAAGGGGTCAATGTGTGACACCAAAAGGCAAAAATTCTTTAAGTGAAAGGCAATACTCATGATCAGAGGGGGTTTAATCAGCCACGTTTGGAGAAGCAAATGATTAAAGCTATACAAGCTGCCTGGGTGCCAGTTCCTCCCGGAACTGCCCCTTGCTCTTCAGCTACTCAGCCCTTCAATGCTTTCTTCTTACCCTACTTTCTCGGTGTCCTTTGTAGCTAAGAGCCGATATCTAGGGGCTCTAAAAGTGTCTGTTCCAGCCCAGACTTTGTCCCATATGGATCGTATTACTGTGACTGAGGCTCAGTTTAGTCATGTAAAGAACAGAGATCAAAATGCCAGTGTATCAGTTTCCTAGGGCAGCCGTACAAAGTACCATAAACTGGGTGGCTTATAAACAGAAATTTGTTGTCTCATAGGTCTGGAGGCAGGAAGTCCAAGATCAAGCAATCAGTGGGGTTGGTTTCTTCCTGAGGGCTGTGAGACTCTCTCTTTCATGACATTTTTTTTAATAGCCATTTCTTTTTGGCTCTGCTGGGTCTCCACTGCTGCACGGGCTTTTTCTCTAGCTGTGCCAGGCGGGGACTGCTCTCCAGTTGTGATGCACAGGCTTCTCATTGCAATGGCACCTCTTGATGCAGAGCATGGGCTCTAGGGCATGCAGGCTTCAGCAGTTGCAGCTCTCAGGCTCTAGCGCAGAGGCTCAATGGTTGTAGCTCACAAGCCTGGTTGCTCCACAACATGTGGGATCCTCCAGACCAGGGATTGAACTCCTGCCTCCTGCATTGGCAGGCAGATTCTTCGCCACTGAGCCACCAGGGAAGGTCCCACACCTCTCTTTTAGCTTCTGGCAGCCTCAGGCTTCCCTTGGTTTGTGGGTGGCTATCTTCTCTGTGTGTCTTCACATTGTCTTCTCTCTTACATGCCCATCTCTGAATTTTCTCTTTTTATAAGTATACTGATCATAACAGATTAAAGCCCACCCTAAGGATATCATTTTAACTTGACCATCCCTGGTAAAGACCCTATGCTAAATTAGGTATAGCCCAATGTTTGGGTTACATTGTTAATGTTTTCAAAGAAAACAGTGAGCATGTTTGTAATCACCCCTTTTTTTTACTTCTAATAAGCATCAAAAGGCCAAAATCACCTTCAGAAAGTGTAGCTTGTTTTCCTCAAAGGGCCCTTTTGGCATATCTAGCCATATATAAAGGAACAGTTTTGTAAAGATTTATCAATATCTAATTACTCAACAAACACATTGCAAACATCCTATGGTTGGGAATTGAATTTGTTCAATGTATGCTTAAATTAATATTTTAATATCATTTAATGTAAATGGTAATCTCATAAATATTAATCCAAGCCAAACATTAACTAATTTATGCAACTTGACTTGCTGGGAAGAAGCAATGGCTTGTGATTGCTTAGTACAGTTGAAATATTTATGTATCATGTGTTACCTGGAGAAATGAAGCATTCTGCATTCTGCAGGGCTGGTCCTGCAATTAAAGATGTGCTAATAACATTACATGGGTTGAAGAAATGAGAGGGGTGATAGGATGGATATTCTATTCAGTGCCCTTGCCACCTGGCCTCAGATCCTCCTTCAGCCAAAATGAGACTGGACTTCACATCACAGCTCCTTGATATTTGCTCCAGTCCCTAGCTTTGCCTGTGGGAAGTCATAATAGCAAGATCTTCCTTATAATTTTAACATACCGAGGAGAAGACCAAAAGCACTCTGTACTTACTGTTAATTAAGTACATTTTATCTTACATCATGATTTTATGCACATCTACTAGTCGATGTTTGCCTACAGCAAAAACTCATTAGCTGATGTTTACACCTTTAGGCAAGGCACTACACCAACAATATGAAATAGAAATTATCCAATAATTTAGTCAAACTGGTACCATGTGCCAATGAGGTAATAGGAATACATAGCTGGAAAAATGTCTACTGAGCTACAGTAATAACTCATGAGTGTAAGGGATGCAATGAACACCTTAAGTTATCAGAAGGAAGAAATGCATTGTGAACATTCTTGGGTAATTAAAACCTAGTCCAGTGATGCTGTGGAGGCACCAAAGTGGCCTCTGGCCAGGACCCCATATTCCTGTTCTTGTAAGATCCTCCAACAAGAGGATTCTTCCAGTTAGAAGAACAAGGCTAATGCTTGGCTAATCACAGGGCTTTTATTTAGCCAAATGAGATGAGAGGTAAATTGCCAGAAAAACAAAAGGATTTTGTTTGCAGAGTGCAAAGAGAACTGGTGCTTTTGAACTGTAGTGCTGGAGAAGACTCCTGAGAGTCCCTCGGACAGCAAGGCGATCAAACCAGTCCATCCTAAAGGATATCAACCCTGAATATTCATTGGAAGGACTAAGCTACTGAAGCTGAAGCTCCAATACTTTGGCCACCTGATGGGAAGAGCCAACTCATTGGAAAAGATCCTGATGCTGGGAAAGATTGAAGGCAGGACGAGAAGGGGGCAACAGAGGATGAGATGGTTGGATGGCATCACTGACTCAATGGACATCAGTTTGAGCAAAGTCTGGGAGAGAGTGAAGGACAGAGAAGCCTGGCGTGCTGCAGTCCACGGGCTTGCAAAGAGCTGGACACAAATGAGTGACCAAACAACAAAGAGAAGGAAAGAGTAGTTGCTAGGGAAAACATTAGAAATGAGAAGAGAGATTTCTTGATAGATAGATACATACATACATATATATATACACACAGATATTTTTACTCACATGTATAATTGACATATAACTTTAGTTATAGGTGTATAACATGATGATTCAATATTTGTAAATATTATAAAATAAATCAAGCTACCCTCCATCTCAGGTAGATATTTTGATGGAGTTTGCTATGTGCTCTGATGAAACCCACAGAATATTCAGTATTTTGCCTCTTTTTCTAGCCATTAGTGCTGACGTGCAGTCCTCCTCTTTTTTCAGGCACAATGAAGACTGAACTTCCTGATCTCTGTGTGTCTGGCTAAGGTCACTTATTTGCTGTAACAAAGTCCCACAAATTTGGGTGGCTTAAAATGGCAGAAATTTTCTATCTCACAGTTCTGGAAGCTACAAGTTCAAAATCAAGGTGTCAGCAAGGCCATGCTCCCTCTGAAATCTTTCCATAACAAGAGGGGAAAACACACACACACAGGAAGGAGGAGGCCAGGTGATGGTGGAGGCACAGGTTACAGTGCTGCAGCTGCAAGCCGAGGATTTCCTGCATTTCAACACAGACCAGCGGCATCCCAATGTATCCAAATGACCAAAGGCTAGAAAGAGGCAAGAAAGGATCCTCCCCCAAAGATTTCACTATATAGAACTGTGCTGAGGGGGCTTCCCTTGTGGTCCAGAGGTTAAGACTCCACCTTGTAATGCAGGAGACGCAGGTCCGATCCCCGGTCAGAGAACTAAGATCTCACACGCTGGGGGGGCAACTAAGGCCATGCAGCACAACTATGGAGCCCACCCACTCTAGAGTCTAAGAATCACAACTAGAGATGCCTACACACTGCAGTGGAAGATGCTGCTTGCTGCAGGGAAGACCCCATGTACTGCAACTAAGACCTGATGCAGGCAAATAAATAAATGCGTGTATTAGTCACTCAGTCGTGTCCAACTCCTTGCAACCCCGTGGACTGTAGCCTGCCAGGCTTCTCTGTCCATGGGATTTCCCAAGTAAGAATACTGGAGTGAGTTGCAATTTCTTTCTCCAGGGGATCTTCCCAACCAGGAAAAGATCCCACATCTCTTGCTTCTTCTGCACTGGCAGGTGGACTCTTCACCACTGCGCTCTTGGACTTACAACAAATCCAAAAGAAGAGAGAGCTTCTCTTCACCCAACCAACGAATCCAGGGTTTCACACTGAGTGGACCAATTTGGATTAAGTAACCATGTGTGGACCTACCATTTTGACCCTAGGAAAGCCCACCACTGCCTTGGTTACATGCCCTTCCTTCAACCAATCACAATGTGAAGATGTCAGTGGTATGACATTAGCACAGGAGGTATCATTGTTGCAGGCTCAAGTGTGGCCAATCTCACTATACCACACCAAAGCTGCTAATGGAGAAAATAGAACAGGATACCAGGGAGGCAATGCTAATACAGACTGTAGGAGGCTGTTGCTGTAGGGCAAGTAAGAGCTCAGAGGACTTGTACCATGGCAATCAGTAGTAACAGGGGAAAAAATAATCAACATAGGTAAGAGTGACAGTGGGAGAGTTTATAGAAACACAGTAGGATTTGGTACCTGAGTAGATGCGGTGTTTGAGGAAGTAGGCGGAGTTGAAGAGTTTCAAGATTATGCCAGTGAGAGGCAATGACACTTACAGAGCTAAAGACTTCAGGAAGACACACAGATTACTAACAGAGTAAGTGTCTAAGTGCCACAGTTGAGATCACCATTTCCCATCCAATTGCTACACTGGTTTCTATAAATTATTAAAACTTGACAAGCTTTTTCTAGTCTCACAATTTTATGTTTCATGTTCCCTCTATCTTGCGTGTTTTTTCATGGTTCTTTGAATCACTGATCGTTTTCCTGACCTATCTAAAGGAGAACATCCCCCGAATCATGTATAACAACACTCTATTTATTAGAAAATATCTGAAAATACTAATGTTTATCTGCCCTGCCCCATGCTAGAATAAAAGTTCTATCAAGGCAGAATGCTCTTAATATCTTTTCCTTATATGAAGGACAGTCCTATAAAATAGGAGCACAAAAATATTTTTAAATGAATGAGTGAGACAATGAATCGGTTGGGTATCAACAATCAAAAATATAAACCCTGGTCCCTGTCTTTCTGAAACTTACATTATAGAGAGAGCCAAAATGAACCATCAGGACCACAGAATATAAACTAAATAGTCAGCTACATTGTGAATTCAATATCATTCAAAAATACTTCTGTGCAGTAAATTCCCACCAGCCCCTCCCGTTAAAATAAACAAAAAGGCAAGGTGTAAAAATAGATCTTCTAGGACTTAAAGCCACAATCCTGAGCAATCTAGAGCCTCTTGTATTTTCATTTCCTTTGAAAGCACTTTCTCTTCAGCTTCTGTTGTTTCCTTATGAATTTTCATCTTATTTTGATCCCAAGTACTGTCTCCATTTGACAGAGGGGCATAGTCTTAGCTGTAGAGGGGAAATAGGACCTTGTAGAATATGTGTAATAGTGATGTTCTCACGCTCAGTTCTGAATGGAGAACAGATTCCTGTGCATACTGGAAGCAAATACAGTCTTTTACAGTATCTACTATTAACACATAGGGCATTAATCTGTGAATGGTTTCCATATGACTACAACATACAGTAAAAAGTGGGGACAGGTCTAGGTGGGAATGAGGAGGCCTGCATTGTCTCACAAAAAGGATCTTCTGAAATAGATATGAACATCCACATCTGACAGAAATGGAAACCGATCTTCGGAGAAGTTAAATCACTGCTCACATATACAGGTAATAAGTGCTGGATTTTGATTCCTAATACTGCTCTTTCTGATGCCACGTTCTCCCTGTTAAATCTCGCAGCAGGAGAATAGCATACATGATCATTCACTCCTCTGTTCACTGAATCCGTCTGAAACTGACCTAAGTTCTACCAGCCTCCTTACAGTTATGCATGCTTGATACCTCACCTGCCAGAATAGTAACAAGTCATTTCCCCCAAGACTCCCTTCTTCCACTAAACTGCCTATATTGTCCAAAAACGTAGTGTTTTCAAAATTAGTTGTAGAAATCTGATGTATAGCATCATGCCTATAGTCAACAACACTGTATCATGCACTTTAAAATTTGTTAAAAGGGTAGGTGCTGAGTGTTCTTGAATACTGAGTGTTCTTACTGTGAATAAAAAAGGGGAGACCTTCCCTAATGGCTCAGTGGTAAAGAATCTGCCTGCCAATGCAGGAAACATGGGTTCGATCCCTGATCCAGGAAGATCCCACATACCCAGAGCAACTAAGCCCATGTGCCACAACTATAGAGCCTGTCCTCTAGAGTCTGGAGCTTCATCTGCTGAGCCCATGTGCCCTCGAGCCTGTGCTCTGCAACGAGAGAAGCCACCGCAGTGAGAAGCCCATGCACCCCAACTAGAGAGTATCTCCCACTCGCTGCAACTAGAGAAAAGCCCGAGCAGCAACAAAAACCCAGTAGAGCCAAAAATAAATAAATAAATCATTTTTTTTTAAAGAGAGAGAGACACAAGAAACCTTTGGAGGTGGTGGATATGATGATTTCACAGGTGTATACCTATGTCCAAACTCATCAAATTGCAATATTAAATATTTGTACTTTTTGTGTATCAATTACACATCAGTAAAACTGTTAAAAATAAATTGTATAAGAGCAAGTGGTGTAACAAATTCCAACATGCTGCCCCTGGCAAGACCTTATCATCCTAGGTTGATGTAATGGAATATTGGTCACCACAGAAATACTCTGTCACTAGTCAAGCTCCTTGCTCACAGCACTACTATTCTTCAAAAGAAAATGATCTCACTTCTCCAGGCTCCAGTATGAGCCAAAGAGATTCCAGGCTGAGACTAGTGTTCAGTTTTGTCACCATGTTCTGCTCCTGTTAGCCAGAGCATGGCTTGTTGTGATGGCTGAATCCAGAAGAGATTCAGACACCTCTCACAGTGGAGGCAACCAGCTCACCTGTAAGGTGACTGAGATTCAGGCCAGCAGCAGAGCTCTTCCCATCCTTCAGAAGGATTTTATCTGGAGAAGTTTATTGCCTTTTCCTACATCTAGCTCCTCAGCAGGCCCATCCAGCTTCAGTCTAATGATTCTCCCTTAATTAGGATCTCAGGGAGAAGGGACAGCTTTTGTTGTCCCTTCTCTTTTAAAAAGTCATGGGATCCTCATGCAAATGCATTCACCTCCTCTTCTGTCAAGTTCAGCTTTGCATACAATCGATCTAGAGAGTGACAATCTTGATAAAGTTATAAAAGTTTCTGTTATACAATATCTCAACACAATGGTTATGTCTCTCTCAGTGTACATTTGTATAAGTAAGTGGCCCCATTCAAATAAGCCTTCACAAGTGAGTCAGTTTCCTTCAGTTGAGATTTTAAAGTAGAAGCTGTGTTTTCGTTTGTTTTATTACAGATCAATACACATTTAAATGGCATTTATGGAGCATTTGCTGAGTATCAGATTTGAATACGATGTCCTAGTCTCTGCCTTCCAGAGCTCAGAGTTTAGTAAGTGGGTAAATAACTGTAGACCTCATTATAAGAAAACATAGTGAATACTATAAGAGAATAGCATATGCAATGCCATAGGTACAACATAGAGAAAGAAATTAATTCATAAGAAATTAAGGGAGGACAGGGTCAGTAGACAGTGAAGAGGCAATGATTAAGAGTTGAAGACACTTGATCAAGAAGAGACAATAGCACAAATATTTGCAAAGGCAAGACAAATTCATGTGGTCTTTTGCATGTATAATTTGGCTACCCTACAACCCTCTGTTATTCAGTAAAACACCAATCTCAGTGTTGCTATGAAAGTATTCTGTAGATGTGACTAAAGGCCATAGTCAGTTGACTTTGATTAAATTAAAATTTTCCCAGATTCAATTGGTTGAATGAAAAGCAGTCTGCAGCTGCCTTGAGAGAAGGGAAAATTTCACATATGGACAGAAGCTTCAGTTCATTTCCAAAAGTTCCAGTCTGCCCTCTCTGATGGCTTGCCCTGTGGACTTTGGACTTGCCTAGCCAGCACCTACAATCACATCAGTCAATTTACTGCAGTAAATCTCAAAATTTACTTCTCATTAGATCTGTTCCTCTGGCTAAACTGACTGATACAAATTTTGGTAACTAAAAGTGGATTGCTCCTATAACAAGTACTTTAAAATATCAATGTGGATTTGGAATTTGATAATGGGTGGAAGTTGGAATAATTTTGAGGAGCATCATAGAAAAAGCCCACATTGGCTTGAGCAGACTGTTAGTAGAAATATGAATGTCCAAGATTCTGATTGAGACTTCCCTGAGAGTCCAGTAGTTAAGAATCCACCTTGCAATGCAGGGGCCTTGGGTTCAATCCCTGGTCAGGGAACTAAGATCCCACAGGCTGAGGAGCAACTGAATCCATGCACCACCGAGCACCTGCATGTGCCGCAGTGGAGGATCCCACGTGCCACAACTGAGACCCAAGGCAGCCAAGTAAATGAATATTTTTTTAAAAAAAGGAACTGAAGAGCATGGTAGAAAAACACAAGTTGCTAACGTGGGCAGGAAGCTACGTGTACAAGTAAATAAGCCAGTGCAAACAGAGCAAAGTTTTTATCAATGCTAATATCTTAGATTGGGCTGCTCTAGCAAAATTATCATAGACTAAGTGGCTTAAAACAAGAAGAAATTTATTCCTCATGACTCTGAAAGTCCAAGATCAAGTTGCCAGGCAATTTGGTTCACCATGAGGATCCTCCTCCTGGATTACAGGAAGATGCCTTCTTGCTATGCCCTCATATAAGAAAGAGGTCATCTTTCCTTTGTCTCTTCTTAGAAGGGCACTAGTTCTATTCATTAGGACTCCACGCTCATGAACTAATTACCTCCCAAAGGTCCCACTTCCAAATGTCATCACATTTGGGGATTAGGCTTCAACATTTCAATTTCAGGGGTGAGTCACATTCAGTCCATAACACCAAGTTATTGAGGGATCTAATATTGGTAACTACTCTGAAGGAAAACCCTGGTGAACACCTCCCACTTTCAGTTTGTAAATTTGGAGTGTTACACCAAAGAACAAGGGCAAATACAAATTCAGATATAGCTGCCCAAACATTGCAACCGAGCCTTAAATGAGCCCCACTTATGAGTAGATTATGATAATTTTCTGCTACCGTAGATGCTGATTAGAGAACAGAATGACCTCTCCCCACAAGAAACAGAACATCATTAAGACCCTCTACAACTTTTCTCATACTTTTCCCAGGTCTTTACTATAAAAATAACAAATATAACCAAAAAATAAGATGAACATAAAAAGATACAGAAATAAACCCATCAGTGACCCATCTTCACTTTCTAACACTGTAGAAAAAAACCACCCACATTCAGAGAGTCAAAGTAACATTTATTATCTCACAGTTTCTAAAGGTCAGAAGTCCGTGCACAGGACAGCTGGGTTCTCTGCTCAGTACCCCACAAGGATGAAATCAGTGAGGCCGCAATCTTATCTGCAGCTTAGGATCCTCACCCAAGCCCCCTTGAATTGTTGAAAGAATTGAGGGTCTCATTTTCTTTTTGGCTGTTCAGCTCTTAGAAGCCACCCTCAGGTCCTCGCCATGTGACCGTCACACAAACTGGCGGCTTACTTCCTCAAAGACAGAGTGTCTCTTTCAGCTGCTATGAAGGAGTCTTATCACAAATCACTATGTAATCATGTCTGTTATTTAACATAACCTGATCAGGGAGTCATATCACACCATATTCACAGAACCACTCACACTAAGAGGGAGGGGACCATGTACATAAGTGGAGGGAGGGGTGGAACTTGGTGTCCAACTTAGGATTCTGCCTGCTGCATGACCCAAATATTGTTTTTAACTATGATTGACATCTTAAAAAATGAATAACAAAATGGACAATTCCATCAAGGAAATTAAACTAGCAAAAAATGCAAATATTGAACTGAGAAATGCAATAACTGAAATTAAGAACTCAACAGGCAGCCTTAGCAGCAAATTAGGTGCAGCAAAAGAAAGGATTAGTCAAATGGAAAATAAATTAGTAGAAAATATACAGGCTAAAGCACAGATTTAAAAATATTGAAAATACATAAAGAGGATAAGATAAAATAATAGATATATCTATACATATTATATCCATTTATGTAAATGATGTGTGTGTATATATATATATATATGAATGATAAGGTATGAAGTTCTAATATATATATATAATTGTTCTAGAAAAGATGAAAGAATGAGACAGACTGTTTAAAGAGAAAAGCAATGGCTGACAATTACAAAAAAAAAAAAAAAGATAGTTAACCCAGTATAATCAAAGCTATGGTTTTTTCCAGTAGTCTTATATGGACGTGAGAGTTGGACCATAAAGAAGGCTGAGTGCCAAAGAATTGATGCTTTTGAACTGTGGTGTTGGAGAAGACACTTGAGAGTTCCTTGGACTGCAAGGAGATCAAACCCGTCAATCCTAAAGGAAATCAATCCTGAACATTCAGTGGAATGACTAATGTTGAAGCTGAAACTCCAATACTTTGGCCACCTGATGTGAAGAGCCCCCTCATTGGAAAAGACCCTGATGCTGGGAAGGATTGAAGGCAGACGAAGGATTGAAGGGGACGGCAGAGGATGAGATGGCTGGATGGCATCACCAGCTCAATGCATATAAGTTTGGGCAAGCTCTGGGAGATGCTGAGGGAGAGGGAGGCCTGGCATGCCGCAGTGCAGGGGTCGCAGAGTCGGACACTACTCAGTGACTGAACAACAGCAAAACAACTCAAGCAGGATAAATATAAAATAAATCACACCGAAGCATATCATAGTCAAACAACTTAAAACCACATACACACACACAAAATTAAAAGCAAAGAAAAAAAAAGAACATTAACTTCAAATGAGAAATAATAAGACTTAAGAGTGACTTCTCAACAGAAACAATAGAAGCCATGAAACAATAGAAACTACCTGTGACAATCCAGAAGACAAATAACACTAATGTAGAACTCTGTGCTCAGAGGAAACATCCTTCAAAGTGAAGGTGACATAAAGGCATTTCCAGGCAAGCAGAAACAAATAATCTTTATCTAGCAGACATTCAGAAAAAGAAATTTTAGGTAGAATGAAAATTATCCCAATTGCAAACACAGAAATGAAGAATAATAGGAATGGCAAATATGTTGGCAAAACTAAATGAATATAGACAACACAAAAAAATTAAGATTTTATGGGCTTAAAATATATGTAAAGCTACAACAAATATAAACCACGAAAAAAGCAACAGAAATTAAAGTGTTCAAAACCCTAGCATTCTTGGAAGGTGACAGCAATATTAATTTACATTAAACTTAATAATTCTATAGAATGTAGAAATATTTGCATATTCCTAAGCAAGCATGAAAGAAAAAAGCTAAATACAAATGAATCAGATAAAAAGATTTAAAAGCATAAACATAAATAACTGTATTTAATACTAATGGACTAAATTCTTTCACTGAAAGACCCAGACTGTCAGACTCAGGTAAAACAGAAAACTAGTTTGCTGTTAAGAGATGTCTTTAAATACAAGGACACAGAAATGTTAAAATTCAAATGGTTTTGTAAGATGAACTCTGCAAAAACTCACCAAAGAACTCTGGTGTGGTTATATTGACATCAATCAATAGAAATGCTAAGGTTATTAAAAGAAGCATTGTTAAAGATAAGGAGACATATTTTGTCATATAAGGTCAACTTGCTAGATGTAGTAATTCTAAATTTGCATACAACTTATTAACTGTATAAAGCAAAACTTTATAGAAAAAGGAAAAACAGAAAAATAATCACAATGGAAAAAGAATGTGATGTATAAGACTTCTCCAATCTGAGTCTGTCTTCCCTGACTGTAACTCTTCATTTGTCTACCATGGGGAATTACATGACCCATTGCTCCCCATCTGTACATGTTGGTTTTTAACTTTCTTGGCTTTTACACGCCACTACTTCTCTTCATATCCTTTAAGCAAGCACTGACTGCCCTTAGACTATGTTGTCTTCAAGGCCCAACTCAAATATCACTTCTACCATGAAGCCTTCCCAGAGTCCACTGAGAATATGGAATTCCTCCCAAACTCAGAAACATAATCAAGACCCCTTGGTGTTTTCTAGCTTATATTGTAATTATTTTTTTCTCATGTCTTAATGCCTCCTTTTACTAAGGTAGGGCTTCCACATGCTTCAACCTTGTGAGGGTTATGCCTGACAAAACACCGTGCAGACCATAATGGGAGCTCAACTGATATCCGTCATATAAGTGAGTGATAAATTTTCCCGTTCACCTTTCTCCCCAAAGCCTCATCCATTTCCAAAGCATGAGAAAGAGAGAATTAGAGATCTGTCTCTGGAGGAAATGAGCCTCCATTCAGGCAAGAGTTCCTGGCACCAGAAGACCTAGAACTTTTGCAGCTAACTGCCCTTTAAAAAGGGATCCCTGCAACAATGAAGACACAGATGTGGAGAACAGACTTGTGGACACAGCGGGGGAAGGGGAGGATGGAAGTAGGAAAAGTGAGAAAAGGATGGAAGTAAGAAAGCGAGAAAGGAGGCTGGAAACATGCCCTTCACCACATGTAAAATAGATAGCCAGTGAGAACTTGCTGTATGATGCAGGGAGCTCAAACCCAGTGCTCTGCGACAACCTAGAGGGGTGGGATGAAAGGGAGGTGGGAGGGAGGTTCCAGAGGGAGGGGACATATGCATACCCGTGGCTGATTCATGTTGATGTATGGCAGAAACCAACACAATACTGTAAAGCAATTATCCTCCAATTAAAAATAAATAAATTTTTAAACAATTTAAAAAAATGAGCTCCCTGGAAGCTATGACAGAAATCCAGACACACAAAACCCTGCCTGGCTGAGACCTGAGGCACTGGTCATCTTCTCAGACTAAAGTAGATACCACTGCCTAGAACTGATAGCTCTTACCATCTTCTCTTACATCTAAATGGTTCATTCAAGCTACCACATTTCTATTTCCCTCCCCTTGATTTTCAACCTCTTGCCTGAGTTAAACAAGGATGGCAGGTAGAAGTGGCTGAGATGCTGGGACATAATTTAGCAATCCCATCCTTCTAAAAAAGCTACTTTGACGAGATGATTTAATGTCTCCAAGTCTCTGTGTCATCATTTATTAACAGGAAATAACAACACTCAGTACTCAGATCCAGGGTCACTGTGAGAATTAGATGAGAAAATACATGTGAAGCCACTCAGCAATGCCTGTGAAGAAAGGTTAGCTCCTTCCCCATCTTCCCCGCCTCAAGGGGCCATTTCCTCCGTTCAGAAAACGCTGGTGGAAGAGGGGAGATGACAAGCTCACACCCACTATCTCCCTGGAGGAGAAGGGAGATTCATCCTGCCTGGCTGGCCTTTCCAGGAGTCCCGCAGCCTTCTGAGGATCCCTTGTGCACTGAATGAAACTGGATTTCCAATGAAGTATTCCACACCAGGGCATCGCCCCACCAGAGGCTCTGACGCCTGTCCAAAATTGAGCTGAGTTTGCCATCTAGAGGACATGCGTGGACAGGCAGTCACCAATGCCTACTTGAGTGCCTGGCACAGAGATGGAGTTTCACTCCTTCCCTAACACGCAGGGAGCATCCGCTGTGAGCCACACAGCACAGAAGCAGAGCACACACAATGCAGCCCCTGCCCTCAGCAAGCTCACAGTTTTGGTGGGGAGTCACAGTCTAGGCTGATTTCAGGGTCCAAAGGGAGGCATGCTTTCTGGCAGAAGGACGACTCCCTCCTCTAACAAGACAATGGATTTGCCCGCGGTAAGTCACAGCATTCCCCAGGCAAGAATACTGGGGTGGGTAGCCATCCCCTTCTCCAAGGGATCTTCCCAAACCAGGGATCAAACTTGGGTCTCCTGCATCACAGGCTGATTCTTTACCATCTGAGCCACCAGGGAAGCCCAAATCATAGCCAGGAAGTAGAGTGGCTGAGCTGAATCTTGCACTTGAGGACTAGGGTTCCAATTGTACGGACACTCAATCACAGCTGTGATTGGACATTAGAGGGCCTTACCCCTTCATTTTACAGCCAAGGGGAGGAACAGGGAGCTGATCTGGGCCACAGAGCTAGAAAGTAGCAGAGCTGGACGGGGAAGCCTCTTGCAATGCCTGTGCTCCTTCTAAGACACCGAGGAACTGACCTACGCCTGAAGCAACCAGACACACCAAGGCAATGCAGTAGATGGCTGGGAATGGAGTTTTCTGGGCTAAGTGTCTTTCAAGGGCAGAAATGCAGAAGCCAGTTGTTTTTATATCTTGTAAAGGTCCTTACATGCCAACAACAGAATAAATGAGGAACCTTGGCCTCTGGCCTAGATTCACATGTCTCTTCTCACCCTATAAATCTGGTCCATTTGGAGAAAGCCTCTCTGACTTTCTTGGGTGTTCCTTCAGTCACTGGAAATGTCTCTACATTTGGAACTGTGCTTATGGTCCAGGAATCCCTTAGCTTCTGAAAGGTGGCAGTGTGGCTAGATACAATTCAGGACGTTTAAGGTAGAACAGAAATCTTTTTTCCAGAAGCAAGAAATGTGCTCCAGTGTAACTAAACATCACACCCACATTCTATCCTTTTCAGACCTGTATCAGAGCTCTTTATTGCATGTGTAACCAGTTTTAGTTTGTTCAGACAGTCATTAAACAAAGAGGTATCCTGCTCCTACTATGTGCCTAGTATTGTGCTAAGCAAAGCACCGAGGATTCAGTGATGACCACAGAAGTTCCCATCACCGCCCTCATGGAGCCCACAAGCCATTATCCAGATAACTGTGTCAAGTTTTGATGTGTGCTTTAGAAGGAAATATATATATGGGATTTAGAAAAATGGTACTGATGAACCTATTTGCAGGGTATGAACAGGGACACAGATGAAGAGAATGGACTTGGGGATACAACAGGCGGAGGGTGGAATGAACTGAGAGAGTAGCACTGATATATACACACTACCATGTGTAAAATAGACAGCTAGTGGGAAGAGGCTGCATAACACAAAGGAGCTCAGCTCGGTGCTCTGCGATGACCTAGAGGGGTGGGGGGTTGGGAGAGAGGCTTCAGAGGGTGGGGATGTGCACACACATAGCTAATTCAGATTGTCATACAACAGAAGGTAACACAACATTATAAAGCAATTATCCTCTAATTTAAAAAATAATAATGAATTTTTAAAAATAAACACAAGGAAAACGATGGCTTCTCTGAGTAAATGCCAAGGATTCACTAACTGCAAAATGAATCTGGACCTTAATTAGCTTTTCTGCTCACTCCCTATGTACCCAGAGTATCCTATGCTTAGAACTCTGCTCAATATTTTTGTTGTCTTAATTTTTCAGTGTGAGGTTGGATTTTGTTACAGTTTGTCTGAATCACCCACAAGACTCTCAGCTTCTTGAAATCAGGGGAAAATCCTTTTCTTAAGATTTTTCCCCCAACCCCCATCCCCGTGTCTGCTAAAATAGATGCTGGTTGACTTTTTGGAGTGAATAAAAGAAAGAATCAAATTGCATCAATCCATCAGTCAATCAATCCAGAATTAATACCAATATAACCACATTCATAGAAGTTTTAATTTGAAATACATGAGACTCTAGACATAGTTATTGATGATTGGCAAAAATTATAGTTATGTGTTTCCATCCAAAGTATATCACTGTGAGTCATTCATCACTTATTATACAAGCAATCTGTCAGACATAGGGCGGGATGCCATGTCGAGCAGGAGGTGAACATTTACATAAAGAATCAAAACATGATTGAGGGTTTTCAGAGAGGACCGTGCCTAATACTAGCAGGATTAATGAGTAATGAGAGTAGCAATAATAAGGCTCGTCTTTCCTGAAACCAAACTTCAAATCCAACCATAATTATTGGAAATAGTTGCCTCAATGGAACCCTGTGTTCCAGGAATGAGGGACAGTAAGGGGTATGTAGACAGACGGCTGCAAATGAGCCAGAGTGCCAGAGTGCATTCAGTTTCTATATGCATAAATATGGAGTACTGAGAAATAAATTTTAGTACCCCCAACTTGGTTTTCAATGAAGCTAGTTTTAGATAAACAGCCCTGGTCTCTCCTAGCCGCAACATGACCTTCCAGCCCATCCACCCTTAGCATCTTTATTCACTCTCTGAGACTTGGGTTAAATCACACTTTGACTGGACAGCACTCCCCAGTCCTTGAAAAGGCAGCCTCCTTGTGCATTGTACATCCTCTAATACGAAGGTTTTCATAAGAAAGGCCAGTTAGTACCTGTTGTTGTTGTTGTTTAGTCGCTAAGTTGTGTCTGACTCTTTGTGACCCCAGGGACCGTAGCCCACCAGGCTCCTCTGTCTGAGGGATTTCCCAGGCAAGAATACTGGAGTGGGTTGCCATTTCCTTCTCTTCGCAATCTTTATGACCCAGGGATTGAACCCGTATCTCCTGCTTTGGCAGGCGGATTCTTTACCACTGAGCCACAAGGGAAGCTCCAGTTAGTGTCTAGAAGAGTAAATTTCATGAACATCTATCTGCTATGTGCCCAGAACTGAAGTAGGTACTTTATCATAGAGTCATTTCATTTTCTTTAGCATAAAAGCATGATGTGGTATTCTTAACTCTGTTTTATACATAAGCTCCAATACTTTGGCCACCTGATGCAAAGAACTGACTCATTGGAAAAAACCCTGATGCTGGGAAAAGATTGAAGGCAAAGGAAAAGGAGGTAGCAGAGGATGTGATGGTTAGCTAGCATCACTGACTCAATGGACATTAATTTGAACAAACTCTAGGAGACAGTGAAGGACAGGGAAGCCTGGCATGCTGCAATCATGGGGTCGCAAAGAGTCAGGCATGAATTAGCGACTGAACAACAACAACATACATAAGGAAAATGATGTTGAGAGAAGTTACGTCACTAGCTTCTTGTACCCAGATAATAAGCCATAGAACTAGGACCTCAATCTAGGTCCATCTTCCGAACCCTATTTTCTTATACCTACACCAGTGCTTCACAAACTGTTGTGTTATCAACTACAGATAATGCTCACTTTATTTTTTTATTTTTCTATTTTATCTTATTATTGACAAGTGATACTACTTTTCAAACTATAATAAACAGGCACATTTCCTAATAAAGAGATTTATTTTTTAATGAGAGATTTAAAGAAATCTGTTATATAAGGAATGGTACAGTTTGCTGGACAAGACTCTTGGGAGTCCCTTGGACAGCAAGGAGATCAAACCAGTCAATCCTAAAGGAAATCAACACTGAATATTCATTGAAAGGACTGAAGCTCAAGCTCAAGCTCCAATATTTTGGCCACCTGATGGGAAGAGCTGACTCATTGGGAAAGATCCTGATGCTGAGAAAGATTGAAGGCAAAAGGAGAAGGGGGTGGCAGAGGATGAGATGGTTGATGGCATCACTGTTTCAATGGACATGAGTTTGAGCAAACTCCAGGAGATAATGAAGGAGAGGGAACCCCGGCGTGCTGCAGCTCATGAAGTCACAAAGAGTCGGACACAACTTAGGGACTGAAAAACAACAACAGTTAGTTGTGTGTATATAATACACCAAGAATGTGATGCACAACTGACTAATGTCTGGAAAACACTTTGCCCTTTAAGTGTTTCCCTATTTCCTCCATTTCTGCCCTTACTTTATGGTCTCTTAACCTTTAGACCAGATTCTCTCGATACCCAGTATACACCAAGAGTCATCTAAAAATACTGATGCCCAAACCCCATTCTAACCCACTTAAATGAGAATTTCCAGGAGTGAAGCCTAAAATTGGTGCTTTTTCAAAGATTCTCAGAAAATTCTAGTGGCGGTCAGAGCCAAGAACTGCCTTGGATGTACCAAGAGTACAACACACAGCCTAGCATGCAGTCAGAGATCATAATGACTACTCACTGAAGGAATGCCATCATTCTGGCTCCACACCAAGGCTAGGGCCCTGATAGGGGTCACTGGGGTTGTACCTCATATCGTATCTTCTAGCATGTTCATTGAGCACATAATGTGAGCCTGAACAAAAGGGCTCTATATGGACAGTCTGTCTGTTATG
This sequence comes from Okapia johnstoni, assembly GCA_024291935.2. Lineage (NCBI taxonomy): Eukaryota > Metazoa > Chordata > Mammalia > Artiodactyla > Giraffidae > Okapia > Okapia johnstoni. The sequence continues at coordinate 63,790,424 of CM044309.1, forward strand.
GACTGAAACTCTATTACGACCAAACTAACATTAAATGATTCCCAATTCCTTATGCATGTCAGCGTGTTTATATTGCTTTTCTACTTGCTGAAGGATATGAGGCAACTTAACCCATCCATGAGCAGAAGGCAACCATGTTTCAGAGGAGAAAGCCCTGGATCTATAGGTGGTCCCAATAGAGGCACTTCTTAAGCTGTCTACGCATCAATCTCAGCAAAGGAGATAGTGCCAAATCTCACCTAAAAATCAGTTAAGTGCAGTGGAAATGGGAGAAGGCAATGGCACTCCACTCCAGTACTCTTGCCTGGAAAATCCCATGAATGGAGGAGCCTGGTAGGCTGCAGTCCATGGGGTCACTGAGAGTCGGACATGACTGAGCCACTTCACTTTCACTTTCATGCATTGGAGAAGGAAATGGCAACCCACTCCAGCGTTCTTGCCTGGAGAATCCCAGGGAGAGAGGAGCCTGGTGGGCTTCCGTCTATGGGGTCGCACAGAGTCGGCCACGACTGAAGCGACTTAGCAGCAGCAGCGGTGAAAATATGATGGATTTTAGAATCAGACAAACCTAAAATTAAATTACCTCTTCCTCTCCTCAGGCAAATCACTTTTCTGTCATGAGCACTTTCTCCCTCATATTAAAATGAAAATGATCATATTTACCTAGTACGACCATAAGACTAAAGACATTAATGGAAAGCTCCCCAAGAGTGCCTGGCACATAGTAGGTACTCCATAGAGGTGGATATATAAGCTTTTCCATGATTGAAGGAAGAAAGGAATGAGAAGCTCTATAAGGCTGTATAGGACTATGACTATCAGATCTGTATGTTTCCCCCTTTACACGAGAACACAGGATTTTTTCCACCTTGAAGAGTCCCATTTGCTCTGGACACACTAGCTCAACGAGAAGATTCTCTAAGGCTTAGGAACGCGCGTCACTTCACTGAGTGAACGTACAGTTTTAGATAAAAATTCCATCATAGCTTTACTTTAGTTGAAAAGGATATGAATGATGAAAATTATTAAAGACTCTAGGATTTTGTATATGACTGAAAAACAAAGCCTGAGAAAGAGCTGATGTGTGGGGTGAAATCTTGGCTTGAAAGTCTGCCTCAAATGGATGAACTACAGTGGCCTTTTGGACCCTTTTCCGCTGAGAACTCAAATCAACTCTAACAGAGAAAGCATCGCTTCCAAATCTTTCAGATTGTCAGATTTAAACCTCAGGACTGTTTTCTCATTATCCACATAAAAAGGAAATTCTCCATCCCACATACTTGAGTTCCTGCTAGATGCAGTGCACCATTTCAGTCAGCAAGATTTTTTAATGCTCACCATATAGAAGTAACTAACTGAGGTGTCTCCTCTTTTAATTCTCTGACTTTTACCATGTGACAATCTATTTACATCATTACAGAGAAAGAAGAGTGGAGGGAAGACATTTCTGGCTACGGAAACACCGAGCAAAATCAGAGTCATGGAATAAATAAGCTTAGTGTCTTCAAAAAGGGAATCCATCTGCTATACCTTGAGCATAAAGGCAGGGGAAGTAAAAAGATTGAATAAATTATTCCCTCCCTGAGACTCCTTCTAGGGCACTGGAAATACAATGATGACCATGACATGGTCCTATCTTCAATCTAGATGATTAAATGAAAAAGGAAACAGATAACCATAATATTTCATGGTAAGTGCTACGATAGGAGTAAGAATAAGATACTATGGAAAACACAGACAAGGACTCACGATCCAGACTTAGGAAGGTTTCTTAAGAGAAGTCGTAGCCAAACAGGGTCCTGAAGAATGAATAAAGCTATTGAAGATGTGTCAATAGAACCATTAAGACAGAAGAAGAATCAAATTAAAGGCACCTCAGTTAAAGAGAACAAGGCTTGTCTTGAATACAGCCAAGAGTTCAATATGGTAGGTTCCTAAAAAACTGAAAAGTGATGCTGGAGTGAAAGACATAGATCAAGTTGTGCTGGACATTGCAAGTTGAGATTGTTATTTGGGGCATTATCCTAAGAGAAAAGGGGGCCATTGAGAATGTTTAAGCAACTGAATGATATAAAGAATGTAAGCTTTGGATGGATCAATAAAACCACTGATTGGTGGATGGGATGGAAGAAGCAAGACCGAAAGCAGGGAGATCAGTCCACTAATGATGGCACTATTCTAGAGGAGGAAAGACAAGGGCGGGAACTATAACTCTGGGAGAAGTGACTGCAGCCAAGCAATATGAATAAAGTGGAATCACCATGTTTTAGAAATTGGTTAGCTATTGAGAGGGAAGAGCCAAGGATAACTCTTCAAGTAGGGCCATGGGTGATATAACGGGATATTCACCAAATAACTTCTTGGTGTGCAGTATATGTCCCTAAGAATGTAAGGACCAGAGCTGCACAATAGTGTCTTTGTTGACACTGCTCTAATAATTCTAAGTGAAAAATAATGTATTTGACAATTCCACTGCACATGATATCTGAGCCTAACTGAAGGACTCAACTGACTAGCAAAAATAGATGGTTACACTAGTTATTTCAGAGAGTGAGTGGAATAGATCTTGCCAAGTTTATATCTTGTCACACAGTTTGACTTCCAAGACCTAAATACAAATCAAGACATCCCAGATTCAAACGCTTTTTGATCTTGACCAAGAATAGGAAGAGCTTCCCAGGTAACACAGTGGTAAAGAATCCACCTGCCAATGCAGGAGACGCAAGAGATGTGTATTCTCTCCCTGGGTCAGGAAGATCCCCTGGAGAAGGAAATGGCAACCCACTCCAGTATTCCTGCCTGGAAAATCCCATGGAGAGAGGATCTTGGCAGACTACAGTCCATGGGGTCGCAAAGAGTCGGACACAACTGAGTGACTGAGCACACAAGAATAGGAAGAGGAGAGAGAGCGGGGAAACAAAGCTTTAGCAGTATTTCAGCAGAAATCATTAGATATCCTGGACACCTTACACAAAACACAACCCTAATAAGCGAATCATGGATTAATAATCTCTGAGAGCAAAGACATCCCCTGCCCCAATGTCAAATCAGTTTAAACTTCATGGAGAACGTGTCTGGCTACAAGAGTTCTAGCTTTTGCCAAACCTCATAGAATGTGTTGGAGCCATTTTACAGACCTCTGCATTCCTATAGGTCTTCCCGCTCTAAGCTCTGTCCCCTCTAATGCTGTGTTTCTCTAGGGATGATGGGCCTTGGGTCTTGGGTTCAATTCAATAAATGCCAGGACTTGGATACATTTTAAACAAGTTAGAAGTCCTATGTTGTTTTCAATTAAAGGCTTTGTATGGCAAAGGATACCAGCCCAGCCACCAAAAATTTGGGTCTGGGGCAGCTTCTTCAGCCTTCCTGACAGGGCGAGTGTGTTGTGGTGAGCCTGGCTTCTGTCGAAAGCAATGAGAGAGACAGCAAGGGACATTGGGAAAATTAGACTTGGCAGCAAGCGAAGCCACTGAATGAATATTTAAATGCAAGGAGTGTGAAGTGTGGTTTGACCATCATGGACTGGGAAGCAAGTCCTCACGACTGAGAATTCTGGATAGAATTTGGGTCCTAGTGAGAAATGATTGAAAAGCTCCATCTCAAGGCAAAAAAGGAAGAATGGGATAAATATCCATGGTCAGATAGAGGGTAGGAATGAGTAAAACTATATAAGTCCTTTGTAGAATTTTACATTATTTTTGAAAAATCCACTTAATATCAGTTTGCTCACCAAATTCATTCATTCGATGAATACTTATCAAGCCTGAACTTGGTGTGTTTGGAAGTACTATGAAGGCTATAAAGGACTTTGATCCTGCAAGTCACAAGGACGACTGAAGATTCCATGCGCCACAACTAAGACCCAGTACAGCCAAATAGATAAATTTTTTTTTTAATGTCAAAGGAAGACATAAAAGTGATCTGATACAACTGAAAACTGAGCTTCATGAAAGAAGCATGAGGGACAAAAGAGAAAGAATGGGGATCACCAGCACTGCCCAGAGGAAACAAGGAGAAAAATACTACAAACAATCCTGAGACTTCCTGTCTCCATACCAACCAGCATACTGGATGGAGCTACAGAATACACTTAAGCCAGCTGTTTGTGTCAGGTGTTCTGTGATGAGATACAGGCAGAGAAAGAAATCATGATACAGATATTGTCATAGGGAAGCACAATGAGTCGGGCTTGCATTCACATCTCATCTACTATTCCTAGCTGGGTAATTCGAGCAAGTGACTTAACCTCTCTGAGCTTCAGTTGCCCAACTGTCAAAGACATTTCATAACAGTATCTCACTGGGCCACTGAGATGATAAATTTTTTAATTGCAAAATGCTCAGCACATAATAAAGTACTTAATAAATATTCAAAATATTACAATCAAGAACACTACAAAGTGCTAGGAAAATGGGTCAGAGACAGCACCTGGGAGGAAATCATGTTTCAGCAGTGCCTTAAAGGAGTATAGATGCTCACAAGTGAATGCTCTTCAAGATGGATGGACTATAATAATGTTGGAAGGAGCTAGAGGTGAGGGTGAGAAGGTGGGCATGAAACTTTGTCTTCAGCATAGCCCAACTGCTTTATTCTCCACCCCAACCTTAAGTACAAATCTAACCCTCACTACCTCTGCTTAAAACCTATGAATGATTCTCTCTGGATTGAGGGTAACATTCAAACTCCTTGGCATGCAGCATACAATGAATGTTTTCATTCAATGTGCATTTATTTAGTGCCTACTGTGCAAACTGTTCTTGCGAGGACTAACACATGGGCCTTGAAGATAAGTTCACAGACAAGTAGGAAGAAAGATGAATACCAAACAGGTTCAGCACAATATAATCAGAGCTATAACAAGTCTGTGCCTATGACACTATAGTGGAGAAAAGGACTCAGATCTCCCTTCGATTGGCAGTACCAGCAAAAGCTGTGGGGATAAGGTGAAGCTGAGTTTTGAAAACTAAGTAAGATAGCTTCTTGGCCTTTTGGCTAAGATCAAGTGAAAACTAAGTAAAAGAAGAAGGGGGGAAAGACATGGAAAACTTGGAAGCAAAACAAAATACCAGAAACGCAATCTGGATTCAACTGTTTAACAAGCTACTGGGCTTTGCTTTATTATACCTGTCTAATGGCTAACATTTCAAGATAAAAACAAGTTCTCTTTTTGTTTCTGGCTGTATGCTTGTGTGTGTCTGTATGTATGTATCTATGTTGTGTGTTATTTTGTTTCTACCTCCGAATGGTATTTGCTCCTTGGAAGAAAAGCTATGACCAACCTAGACAGCATATTAAAAAGCAGAGACATTACTTTACCAACAAAGGTCCATCTAATCAAAGCTATGGTTTTTCCAGTAGTCATGTATGGATGTGAGAGTTGGACTATAAAGAAAGCTGAGCGCTGAAGAATTGATGCTTTTGAACTGTGGTGTTGGAGAAGACTCTTGAGAGTCCCTTGACTGCAAGGAGATCCAATCAGTCAAACCTAAAGGAAATCAATCCTGAGTGTTCATTGGAAGGACTGATGCTAAAGCTGAAACTCCAATACTTTGGCCACCTCATGCAAAGAACCAACTCATTTGAAAAGCCCCTGATGCTGGAAAGATTGAAGGCAGGAGGAGACAGGGATAACAGAAGATGATATGGTTGGATGGCGTTGCCAACTCAATGGACATAAGTTTGAGTAGGCTTCGGGAGTTGGTGATGGACAAGGAAGTCTGGCGTGCTGCAGTTCATGGGGTCGCAAAGAGTCGGACACAACTGAGCTACTGAACTGAACTAAACAAACCTTCGAATGGTATTTGTAAAAAGCCCTATTCAGTAAACAAAAGATAGTTTAAGTTAAATTAAAACCACCCTATCTTTATTAGCATTAAATATAGCACTTTTATCCTGCCTAGGTTTACTTAAAATCAAATATGCTCATGCTATCTTTGTTACACAATTTGCCAGTAAGACAGGTAATATAAGAGGATGATTAGGTATTTACTGTTCCAGAAATTTTCATGAATGATCTGAACAGTATTGTTATGAACAAGTAAATATAGATGGGTAAAAAGTTTATAAATAAACTTTTCAACAATTTAAAACACTTGGCGTTTAAGTGGTGTCCTTAAGAGTTCAATATGACTGGAGCTTAGAGAGGTACAAGTGAGGGGCTGCAGGAGATGAGAGGGATCAACTGGGCAGAAAGTAGATCAGTGATCCTCAATGCTATGCTAAGAAGCTTGCACTTTATCTCGTGAATAACGGGGAACACTAGAAATGCCATGGTCAGTGCTGCAGAAGCTGATAATCTAGATGGGGCAGAAGAGCAGGAGAGAGATGACTGAGGGGCTATAGAGGATGAATGAATGAACAGATAAGTGAATGATTACAGAGATGAATGGTTCTGATAACTTCTTCTGGAGTTTCTACTTGCGGGAGAAAGGGAAGTGGCTTTCATATCCTTTTCAACTGCTATCCCCTCCCCCACCCCCAGCATTCATGAATGGTTTCTCTCTTTGACACGCATGTGTATCTCTTCCTCAAATGCTGGAATCTCAGAGCCACTTGTATTGTGCTGGTTATATTTAAACAATCCACTCTGGGAGGTCAGTACCCAAACCAGTTAAATCAGAATTCCCAGGGGTCCCAGGCAGAGACTAGAAATAAGCAGTCAAAGTAGTGTTTAGACCAAAATAGTCATCAAGTAGAAGTATTCCGGGTTCTATCCCTGTGTTGGGAAGATCCCCTGGAGGAGGGCATGGCAACCCACTCCAGTATTCTTGCCTGGAGAATTCCTATGGACAGAGGAGCCTGGCAGGCACTATAGTCCATGGGGTTGCAAAGAGTCGGACATAACTGAGCAACTAAGCACAGCACAGCATAGAGGTATTCTGAGATTGCTGTGACCGGGTAAAAATGAGGATGCCAAGATGAAGCAAAGGCCTGGAAAGTGGGCATAAATGATTAGTCTCATAAGAGGACAACACTGCTCTCAGATGCATCACAGTAATTCAGACGTCAGTGCTGGTCTCTTTTGATTCATTGATCATTAGTACTCATACACCAATCTTACGCATGCCAGGCAGTGGACAGTAGAAATAAAGAGGAGTAAAGCACAACCCATACCTTCAAGGAGTCCCCAGCTTAGTGGAGCATGGTGGGAAACCAATTATTCTCACTGCATTGTGATAACTGCAAAGACAAGTGAAGAAGAAGGGAATGTTTTAGGCTACCTGTTAGTAAAAAAAAAAAAAAAAGGCCTTAGCACAGGGAAAAAACAGTCAAGTCAAGCAGGATGTAGAAGGGTGATGAGTAAGACTTCGTGAAATCAAGCAAATAGCTCCCACAAAGGCACAGAAGGAAGGCCTGGAAAATTTGAAAAAGAACTGAGCCAATCTGAACACTTCCAGTTGAGAGCCTTGCTCAAGATCTCTTTGTCCCTCTCCACCTTGCACGCAGGGCAAAGGCCTCGAAAGGCGGCTTTCTACTGTCGACACCAGAAAGGCTGGTGGACAGACATGATCTTCAGGCGGAAGACAGCTACCAGTGGGGTCACAATTAATCAGCACATCAGAAAAACCTGTGATCCAGCCATTGTTAAGAATGAAAGCGATACTATACGGTCCATCTGTAGGGAACTTCCTAAAATACATGTCTGAGATTATGAACTTGGTGAGTTGCACAATAAACTAAAGGCAAAGCTGAATTCCTTTCTCACATAGCCGCTGGGTCTACTAAAAAAAAAATGGCATAAGAAGGTCCATGGCAGCATTTACTACATGCCAAATACTCTGCCTGGGGCTTCCCAAATGGAGCAGTGGTAAATAATCCACCTGTCAATGTCAGAGACATAAGAGACACAAGTCGGGAAGATCCCCTGGAGAAGGAAATGGCAATCTACTCCAGTACTCTTGCCTGCAGAATCCCATGGACAGAGGAGCCTGGCAGGCTACAGTCCATGGGGTCATAAAGAGGCAGACATGACTGAGCTACTGAACACAAATACTTTGCCTACATTTCCTCATTTAATTTTCACAACCACTCAATGAGGTAGCTGGAGGTTATGTATCCCCATTTCACAGCTGAGAAATTCTGAGGCTCAGAGAGTTGAAGTGGTGTCTGAGGTCATACAGCTCACTAAATGGAAGAGTCAGCAGCTGACTCTGGATTTAAATCAGTGTTGTGTCTACTCAGATCTTCCAGAGAAGGCCATTCCAGAAAAGAGACTGGGGTAATTTCAGGTGACTTGACTCACCGTATCAGACATGGATGAAGTGAGACAACTTTCTCATGCATGCCTTGGAGTGAATCTGTCTCCAATCCTGCTTAGTTACACCTGGCCAGCATCTCCTGTGCATCAAATGATACAACCCTGTGACTTGCTCTTTTCAAGGAGGGATTTCTGGAACTTTGTTATTAATAATAAATTACAAGAATAATTCTCATGGTAGAAGAATGTATGAGAAAGGCTCTGGGACAATAATTGGTAAACTTTCTTAATTCTTAAATGAATAGGAAAAAAAGAATGAACTAAATGAGATTTGGGACAAATGACAAAGTGAGTCAATATTCTCTGCTTCTCCATGTCAGTCACTTTTGGCCACTTTGGAGAGATTCTGTGCCTTTTTTAAACTTCCAGATTTCATACTTTCTGTTCAGCTTTTGCAACTTCCCAAGAGCATGGTTTAAAAAAAAAAAAGAAAGAAAGAAAAAAATAGAACCTCAGCCCTTCTGTATCACTTTCAAGAAGGTACCTTTTGCAGAAGGAAATTTGGGCCATTAAAAAACCCTCACAGGCTTGCTTCAGCCCTTCCCTTTGAGACCATTCTTTCCTTTTTTTTTTTGCTTTTCATTTTTTTCTGGCAAGCAAGCAGTCTTCGGATGATCAGTATTGCGTATCTTTGGGAAAAATTCATGCCAGACTAGTCAAATCGTAACGGCTGTTATCATCAGCTTGCAAAGTTTTCCAAGTTACTCCCCAGCAGAGAAACCACACACATACAAGCACACAGGTCTCCTCTAATTTTGACACTGGAAATATCTATTTGAAAGTTTTTTTAATTAAAAAAAAAATAATCACAAAACAGCATCATATAATTGCAAATCTAAAATAGAATCTAGACCATGCAGCATGCAACACTCGTTGCCCCCCTTCTGTCTACCTCTTAGCACACAGAAATAAACTCCGGGTGTCTGCATGGCACACTCTTCACAGCAGTCTATCTGCTAGAAACATCTGCTAGGTCACTCAATGTGAACCTCCCAAGCAGAAAGAGTATAGTGTACCATTTACTGGGAAAAAAAAAGACAAGGAGAAGAGGAAGAAAATGTGCCTTCTTCCAGCTTTGCCATTGGCTGGCTGGGAACATTTGCAAACCCCCCACACTGTTTCTTTAGCTTTGATTTCCAAATATTTCTAACATAACTACATTTGGCCTCATCTTCTTGAACAAAGGATGCTAAACATTTTTTTCTGTAAAGTGCAAAGTCATCATTCTATTCAACACAACAAACATTCTCGGGGGCGTCATAGCGTCAAGCACTAGGGGTGCAGAAGAGAAAGACATCGTCCCTTATTGTATAGTTTTGTGGTACTTTCTGAGATGATGCTTCCCAGTCAGTGTGCTGAGGCCCACACGACAGTTGTACCAAGGTGGTAATCCCCTTAGTCCTCAGGGAGGGTAGACAGGGTGGGCTGGCTGGATCCCAAGGATGGTCTACTCTGCAGTGAGCAAGCTCCTCTATTTATTCAGTGAACTGAGCAAGTATCATCTTTCCTGTGAATGCTGGACTGTGGATAAGACTAGGAGGAACTTGACTAAGATTATTAACATGACTTGGGTTATTTGCCCCACCTTGAATAACCTAATTGCATGCTTTTGAAGCTGTAGATTGCCTTTTAAGAGTTTGTTTTGTTTCCTTCCAGTTAATTGTCACATCCCACTGTTACTCCCTTCTTGGTGACCACTTCTAGTCTTCTTTTAGCCAAAAAAAAAAAAACAACAACAAAAACAAAAAAATCCAAATATGCAAAAAACACATTATTACTCAATAAACACTTCCTGAGTATCTACCATACGCACTCCAAGGTCTTACAGAGGGAGAGAAAGAATAAATGGAGGTGGTATGTAACTGCAGTCTTTAAAGGGGTCACAACTTAAAATGGTAAACAAAGTAAGGATCACTAGGCATAGCTAATAATTAGGTCTCCAGATGACTCCAAGTGGGTAGGATAGATGGTAGCTTTTTTTAAGTATTACATGCTATTTTAGAAATTTAAATGTTGCTGACAAATGAATGCATATAGCAAAACAGAAGCAGACTCACAGATACACAAAACACACTGCTGGCTACCAGTGGGGAGAGAGAAAGGGGAAGAGGTGAGATGGGGTATGGAATTAGGACATACAAGCTACTATATATAAAATAGATAAGCAACGAAGACATAGTGTACAACACAGAAAATCATAGCCATTCTTGCAATAATTTTTAATGGAATATATATAATCTGTAAAAATGCTGAATCACTATGCTGTATACCTGAAACTACTACAACACTGTAAATCAACTATACTTCAATTTTTTAAAAACAGCATTATATGCTTACTGTCTCGGTATAATGAACATAGATGTTTTTTGTCACACATGCATGAAGTCATTGTTTTGAATTCCAGTGTCCTCTGTGACACTTTGTACGCAGGACATCTTCAAAGTTTGCTAAGGAAGTAAAGAAATGATTGAACACAGTTTCTGACATAGGTAGGAGAGCTTGTATTAAGTCAGCTCCAGCCAGCTTCCCTTTTGATCACATCCTTGAGATAAGTCTATTCGCTGTGAAAAGCCTCTGGTTCTTAAAAGTGGAATCACATGGCAGCAAGATGTGGACAAAAACACATTTCCAATCCTGGCTGCCACACTGCTACTGCTGCTAAGTCACCTCAGTCGTGTCTGACTCTGTGTGACCCCATAGACGGCAGCCCACCAGGCTCTGCCATCCCTGGGATTCTCCAGGTAAGAACACTGGAGCGGGTTGCCATTTCCTTCTCCAGTGAATGAAAGTGTAAAGTGAAAGTGAAGTCGCTCAGTCGTGTCCGACTCTTAGCTACCCCATGGACTGCAGCCTACCAGGCTCTTCCATCCATGGGATTTTCCAGGCAGGAGTACTGGAGTGGGGTGCCACTGCCTTCTCCAGCTGCCACACAAGACAATACTATCTACCCACTGGAACTCTGATTTTTTCATCTATAAATGGGGCTAATGCTTATCCCATAAAGTTGTTACCAGAATTCAGAAAGGAACTGTCTATAGTATGCCTACCACTGCACTTGACATGCAATTGATTTCCAACTGGTATTATCTTCTAGAGCCACTCTTTTTGTGTGTGTGACCATCTTAGGCCAATAATTTAACTCCCTGAACCTTGGTCTCCCCACTAATACAGTGGGGACAATAATACCTTGAAAGTTTCAGTGAGGAGTTAACAAGACAGTTTTAGGAAACTGTCTACCAGGGGTCTGTAGCATGGTATCAAGAACTGATGCTTTTGAATCATGGTTTTGGAGAAGACTCCTGAGAGTCCCTTGGACAGCAAGGTGATCAAGCCAGTCAATCCTGAAGGAAATCAACCCTGGATATTCATTGGAAGAACTGTTGCTGAAGCTGAAGCTCCAACACTTTCACCACCTGATGTGAAGACCCAACTCATTGGAAAAGACCCTGATGCTGGGAAAGATTGAAAGCACAAGGAGAAGGGGATGGCAGAGGATGAGATGGTTAGATAAATGGCATCACCAACACAACGGACATGAATTTCAGGAAACTCCAGGAGATAATGAGGGACAGAGGAGCCTGGCGTGCTTCAGTCCATGGGGTCTCAAAGAGCCAGACACAACTTAAGAGGCTGAACAAAAACAACAAATGTACTTAAATATTACTTTCCCTTCACTCCACAGAGTTATTTTTACAAATTATGATTGACCGGAAATTCCGATCACTGAGGATTGCATTTGTGTGTGTGTATGTGTGAATTTCACTTGCCAAAAAGCCAGTATATATTTAAACACCATAAGAAAAGCCCATTGTAACCTACATGCCCCTTGGAACTATTTCCCAAGTCAGAAGGTCTGCGGCCCACATGGCCATGTTCATTTTGAGTGACGGGCTCTCCAGACCAGAGCCGAGAATCTGCAGAATGCTAAGCAGTCAGAGTCACCCAGAGGGAATGGGGCTGCATGAGCCTGAGTCATGTGGGATGTGAAAATTCTGCGCAGCAGAAACAGCAGCATCAGATACCGCCCGAAGGCTGGCTCCACAATGGAGGTCTTTATCTTTCATGTGAATCAAGTGAGAAAAGTGCAGTCATCTCTTCCTGTGGTCTACTGGGTTTTCATTGACAAAAACACTAAGAGCACTTTTGTTGGCTCACACGCTGCCCTTTCCAGCCAGCAAGGGCCCAGCCATGTGAAGTTGCACTTCATAGTTTCAATGGAGCACATCTCCCCCAGTGAGAGAAAAGGTTACTTCCTCCATCATCCTCCCCTGACCACTACCTCTGCCAGAACCTGTCATGTGCTAGAGAGAGAAGACAAAGCAAAAAAAAAAAAAAAAAAAAACACAGAGCAGCAAGCAGAAAAACCACTTCTCACTCTCACTCGGCGTCTGAATCCAAAATGCTCTAGTCCAGGGCTGTTATCAAGCTCTGTGGTCAAACCCCTTACCTGGTTATGATTCACAGGCAGAAACGGTGTGGGAAGTCCTCTTACACAAAAACATCAAGTAGCATGTTGGAGGTGGTGGAGGATGATCTCACAAACTATTCTATGAATACTTGCTTCAGACAAGAGAAACAAGACAATTACAGCTTTTCTTACTGACCATCCTATTTTTGAACCCACTCTTTGATCACCTCAGTTAGATGTGATGCCCCATTTTAAACCTCCAAAAGAGAGAAAAACTGAGGTCCCAGGGGTCAGTGATCTGCATGAAATCACCCAGTTAATAAATGCCAGAACAAAATTGCAATTTAGAGGAGGAAAATCCTTGTCCAGAAACATATTTAAAAACTTTGCTGAAATGAAATGCACACAGAATATCAAGCACAGAGCCTGGATTTCAGTAGGCATCCAGAACTTTTTCTTCTTCTTGGGGAAAAGGAAAACGTTCTGGTTAATTGATGGTTCTACCACACTGCAGGCTCTTTCACCAGCAGAAATCTTTATCTCCACAGATGATGACAACCACCACAATGACAATTATAAAACTTACTACTCTTTATTGAATGGCCATTACCCAACCACTTATTATTTTCAAAGTTTTAAATACATTTTAATCCCAATGGACCCCCAAAATAGGAAAATGTCACAAAAAGGAACACCTGTCTACTCACACTGGCAACCAGAAATATCATGAGTGAGTTCTCCCAAGCTTGGGCCAATTACCATGTGATAAGGGTAGGGTCACATAATTAATCACCTAAACCAAGACAGATATTAGAATGGAAAGTAGGGCTGTGAGTAATTACTCTGGGATAACATGCATACACGCAGGACTGTCCCGCACAAACCAGGACATATGGTCACCCTAGTTTTGCAAAACTTAAGTCCTAAGTCACCAATTAATTATTTTTCAAGTAACGATCATGGGTGATGAGAAAGGCATAGATCTTCGGTGGGCTCCACTTTAATTCTAGGCCTTGAACAACTTGAAGAGAGGCTACGATCCATATGCTCAAGGGAATATTGTCCCCGTGTTCACTTCTAGTTAATAAATCCCTTTAGGATGGGGAATATGTGTTTCCAGGGACCACAGTCAGCTCTCCAGGTGCTCACTTTTACCTGTGTGAAAATTCTTAGTATACTGAAATAGTAACAAGAAAGTAGCTTAATGCAGAGCTAATCAAAACCATGAAAAGTATGTGTTGCTCTATTTTGTCCCTAACTAAAGAATTCATTCTGCCTCCAGCACAATAAAACCTATCTCCTACAGCCTAGGGAGTATCCTTGTTACTCTCTTGTAGATAGTTTCCTCTCTCCGAGATGGGATTACATAAACCTTGCTAATTCCTGAGGACTTCATTCCTTTTCCCTGTTGTACATGCAGACTGTGTTCTTCCATTATTGCGCTAAGCATGTCACTTTGCCAACAAAAGTCTGTACAGTCAAAGCTATGCTTTTTCCAATAGTCATGTACGGGTGTGAGAGTTGGACCATAAAGAAGGCCGAGCCCTGAAGAACTGATGCTTTCAAACTGTGGTGCTGGAGAAGACTCTTGAGAGCCCCTTGGACAGCAAGGAGATCAAACCAATCATTCCTAAAGGAAATCAACCCAGAATATTCATTGGAAGGACTGATGCTGAAACTCCAATACTTTGGCCACCTGATGCAAAGAGTGGACTCACTGGAAAAGACCTTGATGCTGGGAAAGACTGAAGACAGGAGGAAAGGGGAATAACAGAGGATGAGACGGTTGGATGGCATCACCAATTCAATGGTCATGAGTTTGAGCAAACTCCAGGAGATAGTGAAGGACAGGGAAGCCTGGCATGCTGCAGTCCATGGGTTTGCAAAGAGTTGGACACAACTTAGTGACTGAACTGATAGAAGATGTGTTTTTTCTCTTCCTAAAATTACATCAATTTTAGAAGGCATACACTATCATCATTACCATTTTACAGATGGGGAAAATGGAGTTTTAGACAAGTTAGTTCACTTGCTTAAGACAAGTTAGTTCACTTTTCCATACAACTACTATGGCAAAGTTCAGATCTGCCCGATTCCAAATTCCAGGTCCTTAACCTCTAGTTAGAATAATTCTTATAATTATGGTTCAGTCCTTGATCATAAGATCTTGTCATTATCGGTTACATTTGATTCCCAAGTACATTCAATGACCAAGTCCTCTTTTTATATGGAAAGCCTGGCCCCTACAGACAAAGAGCATCCAGCGAAGTGTTCCCTGGAATTGTTTCCTACATTGTATTCATCAGTAGGAAGTTGGACTCCAGCAATTCTACTGAGAGAGGGTCAGTTCCTTTTCTATCCACTGTTTTTGTCCCTGAAAAGACAAAGGCAGTGTCCATCCAAAAAGAAGGCCTTTCTCTGACCTCATGTACCAATCTGTTGTTCAGTGGCTAACTCTTTTCCAACTCCTTGCAACACCAGGGACTGTATCCTGCCAGGCTCTTCTCTCCATGGGATTTCCCAGGCAAAAGCACTGGAATGGGTTACCATTTCCTTCTCCAGGGGATCTTCTCGACCCTGTGTCTCCTGCATTGGCAGGTGAATTCTTTATCACTGAGCCACCTAGGAATCTGAAGGGCACATAACGCCATTGACTTAGAAAGAATAGACCTTTATTTCACAGCAAGTAAGAGGAGGAAATGCCCACTTCCTGCTTCCTAACATTCTCTGGTGCTCTGGGCACCTCCATTGAATTTCTTCTTTCTTTCTTTGTACAAGCTTTCTTTCCACTGGTTAATTTCCTCCCAAGTGGGCTCCCTGCTGGAAGGTAGGGGAAGAAGATTTCCCCCTACCCCTTGGGACCACCAGACCTGAACAGCCTTCCCAGTGAGGGTCTATCAGAGGAAGAGAGCGCGATGGGCAACCTGAAGTGAACTGGGGTTGGTGCAAAAGCCTCAGGGGTCTCTGGCACTTGCTGCTTGCAAGCAGTACCAATTAACTGCTATTGCCCAATGAGTAGATGCTACAGAGAAACATAGTAAATGACTGAGTGTTAGTAGATCTGTCAGCTTGGAAGACGTCTTGTAAGTTATCTCGTTAGCTTGAGGTATCCACAACTCCAAGATAAAACAGAAACCAAAAACGCTACATGAGCTATGTTCCAAATTTCTAAGAGCTAAATACCTTTTTATTTCCTCTTGTCAGAGTTCTTGTTTTGCACAAAGATTATGCGCTACTTTCATGATTGCATTTGTTTACAATTATTAATCAA
Organism: Okapia johnstoni; assembly: GCA_024291935.2. Lineage (NCBI taxonomy): Eukaryota > Metazoa > Chordata > Mammalia > Artiodactyla > Giraffidae > Okapia > Okapia johnstoni. The sequence goes on from CM044309.1 coordinate 63,806,360, forward strand.
AACAAACTTTTTATTCATTAGACTTGATGAGCTAATTAAAATGTCAGGTTTAATAATAATTTGAGGAAGAAAATAAGATATACAAATCCATACTCTAATACAAATCAGAGGGTTACAATTCACTGTGCAAAACAACCCAGCTTCTCATGGCATTTAAGGTAAAGTTCTAAATCCTCAGTCAGTTCAGTTCAGTTGCTCAGTCGTGTCCGACTCTTTGCAACCCCATGAATCGCAGCATGCCAGGCCTCCCTGTCCATCACCAACTCCTGGAGTTCACTCAAACTCACATCCATTGAGTCGGCGATGCCATCCAGCCATCTCATCCTCTGTTGTCCACTTCTCTTCCTGCCTTCAATCTTTCCCAGCATCAGGGTCTTTTCCAATGAGTCAGTTCTTTGCATCAGGAGGCCAAAGTATTGGAGTTTCAGCGTCAACATCAGTCCTTCCAATGAACATTCAGGACTGATTTCCTTTAGGATGAACTGGTTGGATCTCCTTGCAGTCCAAGGCACTCTCAAGAGTCTTCTCCAATACCACAGTTCAGAAGCATCAATTCTTCGGCACTCAGCTTTCTTCACAGTCCAACTCTCACATCCATACATGACTACTGGAAAAACAATAGCCTTGACTAGACAGACATTTGTTGGCAAAGTGATGTCTCTGCTTTTTAATATGCTGTCTAGGTTGGCCATAACTTTCCTTCCAAAGAGTAAGCGTCTTTTAATTTCATGGCTGCAATCACCATCTGAGTGATTTTGGAGCCCAAGAAAATAAAATCTGACACTGTTTCCCCATCTATATGCCATGAAGTGATGGGACCAGATGCCATGATCTTAGTTTTCTGAATGTTGAGCTTTAAGCCAACTTTTTCACTCTCCTCTATCACTTTCAGCAAGAGGCTTTTTAGTTCTTCACTTTCCGCCATAAGGGTGATGTCATCTGCATATCTGAGGTTATTGATATTTCTTCCGGCAATCTTGATTCCAGCTTGTGCTTCATTCAGCCCAGCATTTCTCATGATATACTCTGCATATAAGTTAAATAAGCAGGGTGACAATATACAGCCTTGACGTTCTTTTCCTATTCGGAACCAGTCTGTTGTTCCATGTCCAGTTCTAAGTGTTGCTTCCTGACCTGCATACAGGTTTCTCAAGAGGCAGGTCAGGTGGCCTGGTATTCCCATCTCTTTCAGAATTTTCCACAGTTTATTGTGATCCACACAGTCAAAGGCTTTGGCACAGTCAATAAATCCTCAGTGGAGCCTAAAAGACCTCAAACAGTGGTAAAGAACTCCCCTGCCAATGCAGGAGACATAAGAGATGTGGGTTCGATCCCTGGGTCAGGAAGATCCCCTGGAGGAGGAAATGGCAACCTACTCCAGTACTCTAGCCTGGAAAATCCCATGGACAGAGGAGCCTGGCAGGGTACAGTCCAAAGGGTCACAAAGAGTCAGACACGACTCAGAGACTGAACAACCTACCATTCACCTCCTTATTCACTGCAATTGGTTTCTTGAATGTGAGAGTGAATATCTGTCTCAGGACATTTGCACAAGCTATTCCCTCTGCTTGGAACACTCCACCGTCCTCCATCCACTGGAGTCTCAGCTCCAGTTTCACCCCCTCAGCAAGGCCTTTCCCAACACACCATCCAAATTCACATCTTCCCAGCCTCCTCACAATCACCCTGAGAACAACACCTACCTTGTTTTCTTGATGATACTTACTACTGTCTGACATTATCTTGTTAATGTACATGTTCCAAGCTATTCTACATTTTAATAGAAGATATAATCACGGCTCCCATACAAATATGAAACAAACATATATCAAAGGTTTTTTTTGATGTTTACTTAAATTTATTTTTATTTATATGTTGGATGAGCTGCACAGCATGTGGGATCTTAGTTCCCCCACCAGGGATTGAATCTGTACCCCCTGCAATGGAACTTCAGATTCTTAACCACTGGACCACCAGTAAAGCCCCTCCAAGATTTTATTTAGCTCAATAATTAATGAGGTAACCACAGTGAAATGTGACCACCAGTTCAACAGAGAAGTCCAAATGCCACACACTGATATTCAGCTAAGCAATGTGGAAATGGATTTACAAACTTATGTAAAACAGGTAAAACTGCTCAATAGCATCAAGGTGATAAATCAATTGCATTGTATCTGACATATTTTGCAATTCTATGGGCAGGAATTAATATAATAACTAACAGTTTTCTACAACTTAATTTCCACCTCTACAGAGTTGTAAAGATAGTTGTATTACTCTTACTATCTGAAACTGTCCTTTGTTCCTTTTTTCTAAACTCCATGCCCTGAAATATGAAAGCAGAACCTTTGCCTGCCTTATTCACCAGTTCCCCCAAAGCTCTTAATCATGACTGATTTATACTCAGTGCTCAGGAATATTTGTTAAATAAATAGGTGACCAAAGTCACAGTTTCACTAAGCATAATGCCTTCCAGGTCCACCCGTATTGCTGCAAATAGCAAATTTTTCATTCTTTTTTATGGATGAGTAATATTCCATTATACACGCATGTGCGCACGCGCGCACACACACACACACACACACACGCACACACCCTGTATCGTATTTATCCATCCTTCTATTGATAGGCACTTAGAGTGCTTCCTTATCTTGGCTACTGTAAATAATGCTGCTATGAGCATTGGGGTGCATATGCTTTTCAAAATTAGCATCTTCCCATCCTCCTGACAGCCATGGGTTTCCTAAAGGGTCAAATGACATAATTTTTTATCTGAAGCACCATACCAACATAAGGGGCTTTATTTACGCCATTCTAATTATACAGCATAGAGGTTACTATGAATCTCTGGAATCAGCTGCCAGGGTTCAAATCTTGGCTTTGCAATGTGTTATATTAGCAAAGTCACCTAGCATTTGAAGTTCAATAAAGGTATAACTTGCCCAAGGGCACACAGCTAGAAAAATAGAAGGGTACAAACTTCACCCTAGGTCAGGCTAACTTTACCCTCCCAGGATTCTTTCCTTTGGGCCATTAGTCATAACCTTTAATTTCAGATTTCCAGTAACATTGTGATTCATTGCATTATCTGCAACTTCCACATCCTGGTATCTTGTTCCTTGAGACATCAAGAATCAGCTCTTAAGCACTGTCACTGAATTACCCAGAACCTAGTAAAACACCCGGCTCACAGTAAGCCCTAATACATCCATGTCAAACAAGTGAAGAAATTCACATATGTCCAAGTCAATGGGGAAAAGATAGAACAGTTGTCTCCCACCTATTCAGGATTTATTTAACTAGCAAGAATAAAAGCTGTGAAAACAGTAACCATTCAGCTCCCAGCAAACTGTCGTACCATCCCTGTTTAGTCTGCCATCAGCTTCAGTCAATGTGCAATCCTATGGCACGTTAAATGAAGAATTTGATCCAAAAGAAACACAATCAGTAGGTGCTTAGGCAATTGTTCTGATTAAACACTGCCTGCTGGAGTTAAAATACCATAGGCTGTTTGCAGAACTCCTTGATTTTAATTAGATAAACCCCATCTTAATAGCAAAGGTACAACAATGCATTCCTCAGGCCCCGTGGAGTGACAAATGTAATGATTCTATGATAGAGTGTGGTAATTCTGCATCCAGTTGGGGAAATTACAAGATGATCGATTAAAGTTGCCCAGTTTAATTCCTCCAAGTCTCATTTGGTGGACTGAGGTAGGCAGTTCTCCCTGTGTCAGGCTTCAGGGAGCAATTTATCTCGCCAGTATCCCAACTGGAAGGCGACTAACGTTTGTTATCAGCTGATTACGTACCAGGATATCAGCTTAGGCATTTGCATAGAGAATCTCTGTCAATCCTCCCCAGTGACCACTATGTTGCAGATGTGCAAACTGAGTCTCAGTGAGGGTAAATAATGTCTTCTGACACACATCTGGTAAGTGGTAACGCTTGGATTCAAACCTGGAATTGCCTGGTATCAAAGACATTGGTGTTTGTGGGGCAGGTAAGAGGTAGCCCTGCCTGGATTCATACCCTGGCTCTGGTATGCATTAGGAGAGAGCTTTGGTAAGTTTCTTAAATTTCTCCTTCCTCAGCAGTCTCATCTGTCAAATGGATATCACAGTAGTTCTCATCTCATAAAACAGGTATGAAATGTACATGAAACCACATAAAGACCAAAGCATAATTGTTAGCCACTAACTATTATCTCCTTAAGTGTTTCTGACATCTCTGAGGTGTTAAGAAGAAAAGACCAAGTATGTAACAGAGAAGAGCAAACCTGACTCCATATTAAATCTATTCCTTAGCTCTAACCCTGTGCTCTGTCATGCTGGCTCTGCACCGTTTGTTATAGAACGTTGCCTGCAGCCTGAAATATACAGGAGAACCGATTCTTAAGGCTCTGATCTTTAAAGGTGTAGTAACACTTTTTCCTTTCTTTTAGAGGTACACAGAACATAAGTAGACCTATGGCTGATTCATGTTGATGTGTGGTGGAAACCAACACAATACTATAAAGCAATTATCCTTCTATTAAAAATATTTTTTTTAAAAAAAGTTGTAGAACAAAGAAGAACATTTGTTGGAGATTTTTAAGAACATTGTGACTAGATCTATGTGGACAGCTGCAAGAACAAAGGATTCTGACACCAAGAAATCTGCAACAACCAGTCATATCCCCTCCCCTTTTAGTATAAAAGAAACCTTAATTCTAACTCAAGCAAGATGGTTCTTTGGGACAGTAGTTCACCATCTTCTCTGTCTGCTCACTTTCTAAATAAAGTTGCTATTCCTTACCCAAAAATGCATCTCTCAGGGACTTCCCTGGTGGTCCAGTGGTTAAGAATCCATGTTCCAATGCAGGGGATATGGGTTCAATCCCCAGTCGGAGAACTAAGATCCCACATGCAGCAGGGCAACTAAGCCCTTGCACTGCAACAAGAGAAGCCCCCGTGTGCCACAATAAAGACCCAGTGCAGCCAAGTAAAAATAAATATTAAAAACAACAACAACTTTTCTCTCAATTTATTGGCCTATCGTGCAGCAAGAAGTATGAGCTTGGACTTAGTGATGAGTAGAGTCTAGAGAGTTCCACATGTTTGGATGATGTCACACAGAGAGTAAGTACCCAAGCTAGGACTGAAGACAGCTCAGGACCTTTTTAAAATTCAACTAAATGCTGCAGACTTTCACTTTATCTCCACTGATCAAACTATCCAGGTAGGAAGCACAGATGCCCTAAGTGAGGAGATTGAGCTCAGAGCAATAAGATGACCAGACTCCAGACACTCAGATGTTGAAACAGAGAGGCAAGCTTAACTCTTCTCCACCCTACAATGTCTATGGCACTAGTGTTGTGAAGGCCAAGGTTAAGATGGTCAGAGTCTGAATGCCAGCCCTGCAGCTTCTTAACTGCGAGATTCAGTTCTCTCATCTGTAAGACAGAGATAGTCTTAGACCCTAAACTCATGTTGTTGTTATGTTAAATAACTTATTGTTGGGAAAGTGCTTAACACAGTACTTGGCATTATTTTGCCCAGGCGTCGCCAAGTTCCACTATCCCTGTGGGGAATAATATCTGCTCTTATTTTCTGTGATGGTTGTAGATACTAAATTATTTAATCCATTAGAAATGTTTAGCATGGTGTCCCATATATACTGGAACCATTCAGTAAATGTTCATTGTCTTCATCTCACAGGAGCAGAAATAGTGGGCGTACTGTTACCAAACTTTTGCACCTTAACCAGAATACTATTTTTGTTTGATTTGATTTCTTTCCTAAGAAATGTACTTGTTTACTCCTGGGGGAAGAAGAAGAAGGTAATAATTCTACTTACTATCCCCGTCCACCTTGCTAAAGATACAGAAAGACAATTTCACCTGCTTAGTATCTACCTCCTAGAATTGTTGAGAGAATGAAATGGGACAATTCCTGAAAAGATCACGGTGGTGCCTGGGGATCCACCATAACTTCCTGATGCTTCACAAACTAAACAAGTATCACACAATATCACAGAAGGGGATCTGAAGTTCTTTCAGCTCCAACAGTCTTCAAATGGAGGCTTTTCTATTTGCATGAAAGTGAAAGTCTCTCAGTTGTGTCCGACTCTTTGCAACCCCATGGACTATACAGTTCAGGACAGAATACTGGAGTAGATAGACTTTCCCTTCTCCAGTGGATCTTCCCTACCCAGGAATCAAAGTGGAATCTCCTGTGTTACAGGCAATTCTTTACCAACTGAGCTATCATCTATTTGCATATTAAACAGAGAAAAACCCATGGGCTTTGGCAGTATCTACCGGAGTTACAATTCATTTACTCTTGATGCATTAATTCTACTTCTAGAAATCAGTCCCATAGAACACTTTGATAGAGCGTGAAAGGACATACATGGAAGGTCATTCATTGTAGTATTATTTGTAAGTCAAGACATTAAAACAACTGACGTGTCCAGCCATCAGGTGCAGTTAAATAAGCCATGGTACATTCACACAGTGAAGGGCTATGTGGACTTAGAGAATGAGAACAGTCTCTCTGCAGTAATATAGAGAATTTACCAGGGTATATTTGTAAGTGAAAACAGGACTAAGTGTAGACCAGCTATAATATGCTTTCTCTTGTCTAAGACAAGAAAATAATCTCTGTATGTTTCATACATTTGCAAAAACAACAACAAAAGAGCACAGGAAATACAAACAAGAAACTAACAAAAATGTTGTTGTGGTTGTTGTTTAGACGCTAAGTTATATCCAACTCTTTTATGACCCCAGTTACTTCACAGGAAATGTATTGGAGAATTGTGGAGGGGAAAGAGATGGACACAAAACTTCCTTGTATTTGCCTTTCTATACTGTCACATCCTTTGACTGATGTAAGTTCATACCTATTAAAAGTAAAGCTAATTTTTAAAAGCCTTTCTAAAAATTGAAAATAAACCGAGACAAATAAACCTAACCATCCATCAATTTAGTAACATAACCACACAGAGAAATGATCATTTTTTTCCCCCCAAGATGCTTTGACCACAGTACTTTGACTGAACATCCTCTGCGGAACATGTTCCATGGACAAAAAGAACTACAGGGTAATTTAAATCTGACTGTAGTATGTTAGTGAGAAAGTTCATACTGTTATTCTGAAACCATTTTATTTGTGTCATACAATAAAACAAATGAGGAATTATGAATGACTGTCAAAGAGAATAAAAGATTCAATTGTGAGATCAAAAATTAACTATAAAACTAACATTGACACTGCAGTGGAAATAGTTAAATGATTGAATGATTCTACTAATTGTGTATTATCTATCTTAGTCCATTGAAATGGTCTAGCAATAATGTCACTAAAGTAGGTATAAACACACATAGCATTCTGATTTTGCTTTACAAAAATCTATTTTTCTTAGAGAACTGGCTGCTTTCAGGACTGGATTAGCAAAGGTACAAGTTGAGCCTGGAACACATTGTCATGTTCAAAAGCAAAGACGCTTTCAAATAGTAATTGGATATGTCAAAAGAACACAAGAACCACCTGGAAGGAGCTCATGCTGCCCAAAATTGTCATGACTGGAGTCCTAAAAGAAACAATGATTATAATGGATTGAAATACTTGGGACTTAGGAAAGCTGTGAGCCCATAATGATACTCAAAAAAAAAAAATCCTAGGAACAAAACTGTACTTGTTACCATTTGAAGTGGTTACTAAAGCAACATCTTCCTTTGCAAATTGGTAATTAAAGAGAAGTAATTAAGTATTCATCCTACCTTGTCTGTAAAAACTGTATTTCAGGGCAAATAGACCTATTTATGACAGAGAGATCTGCTTTATGGAAGCAGGTCAAGCAATAAATGTAGAAGGAATGTTAGAATTAAAAAAGCTAACACATCACAACTCCTAACAGATCCTGAGGTATGGAAGGTGGTTCTGTTAGCACAGAAGTGTAGGTGATTAAGTACAGTGTGAGGAGGGTCAGAGAAAACTCCCAGGGAGTCAGTGTGGGCTGAGGCTTGAATGTGAGAACAGAGAACAAGAACACAGGAAGACTTATCAGACCAGGGGATGTGCTGGGGAGCTGGGAAAGCTTGAAGATCTGCACTGATACTGAAGGTCATTGTTAACCATTCAAGAGGTCCAAAGTCAGCACAAACCCTGTACGTTGCAGAGAGTCCAAATTTTCTTTAGAAAATGCCTTTCGAAGGAGCTTTCTGGTAGCCCCATATGGGAGACCACCCCAGCACATTTCCCCAGAACTGGGATCACCACACTATTTGAGAAATATGAGGTGGTTAGCAACTGACAGCAAAGGTAGCACGCTCTGAGATGAGAGGTACATGGAAATTGTAGCCAACTGAGGGTAAAACAAGAGTCCTGTCTCTCATCTTTGACTTTCTCAGGGATGCATGGCACATTCAGCAGATTAACTCCCATTATTGACATTAGTAACACTGTTCATCTTGCTCAGTGTTATTTCCATCTCCTCTCAGTTGTAACTGAAAACATCCATGTAGCCATTCCCTGATGCTAAGTATTCACAGTGCTAAGGTATATACGAAGGGATGAGGGGCCAGAGGTGACACTAGAAAAGGAAGCAGAGGTCACATTAGGAAGGAGGTATGTTGGAACCGTGTAGGTGAGATGTTGGAGTGAAGGAAAGCTACTGGAGAGAGTTCCAGGTAGGGTATGGCATCGCAAGACTTGTGCTTTGAAAAGATTACCCGGGTTTCACTGTAAAGAAGGGTGTGGAGCAGCCTTAGAGAATGAACTTATGGTTGCTGGGGGAAGGGGTAGTTGGGGAGTTTGGGATGGACATGGACACTCTGATATATTTAAAACATAACCACCAAGGACCTACTGTGTAGCACAGGGAACTCTGCTCAATGTTTGGTGCCAGCCTGGATGGGAAGGGAGTTTGGGAGAGAAAGGATCCATATATATGTATGGCTGAGTCCCTTTCCTGTTCACCTGAAACTGTCACAACACTATTAATCAGCTACATCCCAAACAAAATAAAAGGTTTAAAGTGAAAAAAAAAAGAAAAAAAGAAGGACATGGAGGCCAAAGGAAATCGGGTGAGGGTAAGAAATAAGAACCTAGTGTATAGTACAGGGAACTCTACTCAATACTCTGTAATGACCTCTACAGGAAAAGACTCTAAGAAAGAGTGGATATATGTATAATTGATTCACTTTACTGTATAGCAGAAACTAACACAGCACTGTAAATCAACTGCTGCTGCTGCTAAATCGCTTCAGTCGTGTCCGACTCTGTGCTACCCCACAGACGGCAGCCCACCAGGCTCTGCCATCCCTGGGATTCTCCAGGCAAGAATACTGGAGTGGGTTGCCATTTCCTTCTCCAGTGCATGAATGGGAAAAGTGAAAGGGAAGTCTGTCAGTCATGTCCGACTCTTCGCGACCCCATGGACTGTAGCCTACCAGGCTCCTCAGTCCATGGGATTGTCCAGGCAAGAGTACTGGAGTGGGGTGCCATTGCCTTCTCCGGTAAACCGACTATATTCCAACAAAAATTATTTAAAAAAAAATAATGCAGGTACATAAGGGGAATATTACCATCATTGTGTTTAAATCTGACTTCCCTCTCAGGTCTTCCTCTAGAGACCAAGCATTACATGAACTGGAATGCAAAGTTTTAGATCTCAAGGGAAAAGTGGATGTCAGCTTTAAAATCCCAGTGCACAAAAGAGACGCTTTTTAGGGTTCTATAATAGATTCCTCAGCTACAGAAAGCCAATGAGTGAGAAGTGGCCAGTTCCCACTGAATTCCTCTAGGCAAATGAGAGGGACCACATGGAATTTCTTCCCAATAACTGAACCATAGTGGAAATTATAAGTGGGGTCAAGAAGGGGTCCTTTTCACTTCAACCCACCTAGAATATACTAAAAATAGCTGCCACCTGGAAAAACAAATACTAAAATTCTGAACAATTTACCTAGCACATATTCATTTATCCAGCAAACTTTATTGATCATCTACTACCTCAGGGACTGCACCTTAGATTTACAAAAACTAGAAATTAGACCCCTTGATAAATGAAACAGACAACTGAACAAGAAATTCAGAACAGGGTGATGGATGTTCTGATGTTGGGGAGTAGATCTTTCACAAAACCAAGGCTACCGGCTTCAGTGACCCTGGGAAGCTACACCTGAAGGTAACTGGATGGGAATGGGCTGCTTACCGCAGACAAAATGTCATCAGCGTGGAGTATGAAAAATGAAAGAACTCTGGTGGATTTCATTTCCAACCTGCCTCAGCATGCACCATGTTTTTGGTTTCCAGTCTCACTGTTAAAAATATTTTTAAGGTGAACCAGACCACTGTGCTGGTTAGTAGTTATAGTAAAATAAATAAAATTCAATTATTCTGTGATATATAACCTAAAGAATTTCATTTCAGGAGTTTAAGACAAAGGTGGGAATGCTTTACTCCTTTGCTTTTTTTTTAATTTATTTATTTTAATTAGAGACTAATTACAATATTACAGTGGTTTTTGCCATACATTGACATGAATCAGCCATGGGTGTACATGGGTCCCCCATCCTGAACCCCTCTCCCACCTCCCTCCCCATCCCATCCCTCTGGGTCATCCCAGTGTACCAGCCCTGAGCACCCTGTCTCATGCATCGAACCTGGACTGGCGATCTGTTTCACATATGATAATATATATGTTTCAACGCTATTCTCTCAAATCATCCCACCCTCGCCTTCTCCCACAGAGTCCAAAAGTCTGTTCTTTACATCTGTGTCTCTTTTGCTAACTTGCATATAGCGTCATCGTTGCCATCTTCCTAAATTCCATATATATGTGTTAATATACTGTATTGGTGTTTTTCTATCTGATTTACTTCACTCTGTATAATAGGCTCAAGTTTCATCCACCTCAGTAGAACTGATTCAAATGCATTCTTTTTAATGGCTGAGTAATATTCCATTGTGTATATGTACCACAGCTTCCTTATCCATTCATCTGCTGATGGACATCTAGGCTGCTTCCATGTCCTGGCTATTGTAAACAGTGCTGCGATGAACATTTGGGTACATGCGTCTCTTTCAATTCTGGTTTCCTTGGTGTGTATGCCCAGCAGTGGGATTGCTGGGTCATATGACAGTTCTATTCCCAGTTTTTTAAGGAATCTCCACACTGTTCTCCATAGTGGCTGTACTAGTTTGCATTCCCACCAACAGTGTAAGAGGGTTCCCTTTTCTCCACACTCTCTCCAGCATTTATTGCTTGTAGACTTTTGGATAGCAGCCATTCTGACTGGCGTGAAATGGTACCTCATTGTGGTTTTGATTTGCATTTCTCTAATAATGAGTGATGTTGAGCATCTTTTCATGTGTTTGTTAGCCATCTGTATGTCTTCTTTGGAGAAATGTCTGTTTAGTTCTTCAGCCCATTTTTTGATTGGGTCGTTTATTTTTCTGGAATTCAGCTGCAGGAGTTGCTTGTATATTTTTGAGGTTAATTCTTTGTCACTTGCTTCATTTGCTATTATTTTCTCCCATTCTGAAGGCTGTCTTTTCACCTTGCTTATAGTTTCCTTTGTTGTGCAAAAGCTTTTAAGTTTAATTAGGCCGCATTTGTTTATTTTTGCTTTTATTTTCCATTACTCTGGGAGATGGGTCATAGAGGATTCTGCTGTGATTTATGTCAGAGAGTGTTTTGCTTATATTTTCCTCTAGGAGTTTTATAGTTTCTGGTCTTACATTTAGACCTTTAATCCATTTTGAGTTTATTTTTGTGTATGGTGTAGGAAGTGTTCTTGTTTCGTTCTTTTACAAGTGGTTGACCAGTTTTCCCAGCACCACTTGTTGCTTTTAAGTGCTAAAATAAATAGTGCTAAATGATACAAAGATCGATGATTGATAAAGAGATTGCTAAATATTATATACAGCAAACTCCCTTTTTATATATCTGATATGTGTCACCTTTTTAACATCTTTGTGTCATGGTTATTTGCCTTCTTCAAAATACTTAATCAAAGGAAAATAACTTTTAGTTAATCTGAAAATCTGACCTGTCTCTTGAGAAACCTGTATGCAGGTCAGGAAGCAACAGTTAGAACTGTACATGGAACAACAGACTGGTGCCAAATAGGAAAAGGAGTACGTCAAGCCTGTATATTGTCACCCTGCTTATTTAACTTATATGCAGAGTACATCATGAGAAATGCTGGGCTGGAAGAAACACAAGCTGGAATCAAGATTGCTGGGAGACATATCAATAACCTCAGATATGCAGATGACACCACCCTTATGGCAGAAAGTGAAGAAGAACTAAAGAGCCTCTTGATGAAAGTGAAAGAGGAGAGTGAAAAAGTTGGCTTAAAGCTCAACATTCGGAAAACTAAGATCATGGCATCTGGTCCCATCACTTCATGGCAAATAGATAGGGAAACAGTGGAAACAGTGTCAGACTTTATTTTGGGGGGCTCCAAAATCAGTGCTGATGGTGATTGCAGCCATGAAATTAAAAGACACTTACCCCTTGGAAGGAAGGTTATGATCAACCTAGATAGTATATTTAAAAGCAGAGACATTACTTTGCCCACAAAGGTCCGTCTAGTCAAGGCTATGGTTTTTCCAGTGGTCATGTATGGATGTGAGAGTTGGACGGTGAAGAAAGCTGAGCATCGAAGAATTGATGCTTTTGAACTGTGGTGTTGGAGAAGACTCTTGAGAGTCCCTTGGACTGCAAGGAGATCCAACCAGTCCATCCTAAAGGAGATCAGTCCTGGGTGTTCATTGGAAGGACTGATGTTGAAGCTGAAACTCCAATACTTTGGCCACCTCATGCGAAGAATTGATTCATTGGAAAAGACCCTAATGCTGGGAAGGATTGGGGGCGGGAGGAGAAGGGGACGACAGAGGATGAGATGGCTGGATGGCATCACTGACTCGATGGAAATGAGTTTGAGGAAGCTCCAGGAGTTGGTGATGGACAGGGAGGCCTGGTGTGCTGCGATTCATGGGGTTGAAAAGAGTCAGACATGACTGAGTGACTAAACTGAACTGAATCTGAAAATTCTGAGGAGTTTTTATCAGGAAGCATACAATGTTGTACAAAAAATACTTTACATCCGATGTCCATCAACAGGTGAATGCATTTTCAAAATGTCATATATCCATATGATGAAATACCACTCAGCAATTAAAAGTAACAAACTATGATAATTCTATAATGTGAATGAGCCTCAGAAGTATTAAGATAAGTTTTAAGAAATTAAATACAAAAGACTATATATCATTTACATGAAAGGTCTAGAATGACTACATATTTCATCTTTAAGAAGTCTATGAAGAACCAATTGGTACAGATAAAAAACAGATCATGATTGCTTATGACTAGGAGTGGAGTTAGAAATTAATTGCAGACCCAAGGAAACTTATTGGGGTGATGGACATGTTCTAAAATTAGACTGTGGTGATAGTTACACAATTCTATAAATTTACTAAAATAATTAAATTGAACACTTATAAAAGGTGAATTTTATGATGTGGAAATTATAGTGCAAAAAAGTTATTCAAGCACATATGTCACATATTTCTAATCCAGGTAAATAGGAAGTATTTGAAGAAATTTCATGTACCTACCTTGCACTGACCATCTCCTTAAGAACAGGCACTTTTATCTCTGTTCCAGAAAACTGTCTCCAGATAAAGAATGCAATTAGCCCAGAGACACACATCTAATGCTAAGCTAAATTAGGAATGGAAGCCAACTGAACCCCCTTCTAAGTCCTGTACACAATTTGCTTCATCGTAAGGAGGACTATGAAGAAATACAATTCAGTCTCACTTCCATCTTATCTAAAAGTTCATGGGTATTACAGAAAAGTTTCTTTCAACATGCTCATCCTCAGTGAATCTTAAGTATTTGTTTTTAAACTACCTCATCATGAGAATACTATTAAAAGCAAAGAGAAAATAGTTAATTGCAAAAGAATAGCGAAGAAGCAATGAAGAAATTCTCAACAAAATATTAGCAAATCATACAGATTCAAAGAAGAATTAAACAATTTGACCAAGTAGAATTTGTCAAAGCAATATAAGGCTGTTTTGGCACAGAAAATCAAAACACCATACGATCAGCACAATAGACAGGACGTGTATTTGACAAAATCCAATCCACATTCATGATAAAACTCTCACAAAAGTTGAAATAGAATTAAACTTTTTCACCATGATAAAGAGAATCTACAAAAAAAAAATTACAGCTAACATCATATTTAATGGTAAAAAATCCACATTTCTCCATAATATCTAGAATAAAGAAAAGATGTCTGCCCTTGTTAAATATGAGATATTTAACATTAGACCAGAAGTTCTATCCAGTGCAATCAAACAACAAAAAGAAATAAAAGTTATCCAGGTTGAAAAGGAGAAGTAAAACTGTCTTCACATAGATCTGACATGTTCCTCATGTAGAAAACCCTAAGAGGTCCACAAAAAATACTAGAAATAATAAACAAGTTTAGCTAGGTCACTTGACAAAGGATCAATTATACTGATACACAAGAATCAACTGTCTTTTGTAGACGCATTGAACAATCTGAAAGTACAATTAAGAAAACAATTCAATTCACAATGGAATCAAAAGAAATAAATACTTAGGGAAAATGTCAATGATAGATGTTCAAGATTGTATACCTAAAGTTAGAAAATATTGTTTAAATAAATCAAAGATTTAAAAATAAAGGCAACACATGTTTCTGTATCGGAAGACTCGCTACAAAGGAAAACTCTACCCAAACTGATCTATAGGTTCAACGCAATCCCTATGAAATTCCTAGCTATCTTTCTGCAGAAATTGAAATAGCAAACAATATTAAGAAATCAGAATAAAATTAGAAGACTCAGATGTCCCAACTTGAATATTTACTGTAAAGCTATACTAATCAAAACAATGATACACTGCCATAAGAATAGATATGTAAATAAATCAACGTAATTGAGGGCCCCAAAATAAACTCATACATTTTCAGTCAACTGATTCTCAACAAAATGCCAAGAAAATTCAATAGGGAAGAAAATTCTCTCAATAAGTGTTATTAATAGAATATTCTCTTTCAGAAAGATTAATTTGGACACCTACCTCACACCATACTAACTCACAAATACTGACTTGAAATTGATCAAAGACCTAAGTGTAAAATCTAAACCTATAAAACTTTTTAGGAAAAAAAAGAAAGAGAAAATCATGATTTGGGGTAAGGCAATGATTTCTAGATACATTTCAAAACCAAAAGTAATGCAAGAAAACAAATTGGTAAAATGGACATGAATTTACAACTTTTGTGATTCAAAAGACACCGTCAAGAAAGAGAGAAGACATTCATATAAGGGGAGAAAGTATTTGCAAACCACATATCTGACAAGGCACTTCTATCTAGAGTGCATCAAATGTTTACAACTCAGCAACAGACAAACAACCAATTTGAAAATGGGCTGAGTATTTGCATAGACATTCTTCCAAAGAAGACAAACAAATGGCCAGCAAGCACATGAAAAAATGCTCAACATTGTTACTCCTTAGGAAACATAAATCAAGACAACAACATGTCACGCCCAGCAGAGCGGTTAGAATCTAAAACTCAGGTAAAAACAAGTGCTGACAGGACGTGGAAACATTGGAACCTTCATATATTGCTGCTAAAATATAAAATGGTACAGCCACATGGGAAAGCAGTTTGATGGTTTCTCAAGAAGTTAAAATACACTTACCATATGTGACCAGCAATTCCACTCCTGGGTAATGTCTGAGAGTAATGAAAGCACGTGTCTAAAAGAAAAACAAAAACAAATCTTGTACATGAATGTTTATAGCAGCATTATTCGTAACAGGCAAGAAGTGAAAAAATCCAAACGTCACTGCACACTTCTTATATGGATTTGCTAATCCAGCTTAATTTGAATGTCAGCTTCTCTAGCATTTCACATTTGTCTCTGAATACTTCAAATAATCAACATTTTGTATTCTCAAGATGAGACTTCAATTCTACCAACTTTGCTATTCTTGCAGCCTTGCATCCTTCTCCATTTCCTCCCTTCCCCAAACCCTGCCTCTGCTACAGTCTTTAAGCATAGGTGCCACAGGAAACTGGTGTTTTTCCCCTATATTCTTTGCAAATGGATTTTCAGCAGCTTCACTCTTTGTTCACATAAAGGAATTGACAGTCATTCCCCTATTTTCATTGTTCCTCACAGCTTCACTCTCTTGTTCACATAAGGAGTCTATTGACCAGTCACATGTTCAAGACCTGAATTAGCTTGTCAATTCAGACCTTGATCAATTCAGATTTGATGAGCTGACTGTGCAGCATAACAAAGTTGAAGAGTGCAAACCAGGCAGTGTAGACTGGGAGTCCCTCCCCTTTGCCCCTCAACAGACATGAAACCCTTTCTTCTAAAGGATCCAGAAGTCTAACATATAAGGGAGGCTCTTGCCTCTGTTAAGCTTTCTCCCATGACCTCCCCCACATGCAGACATATTTCTTTATCAGCCTCTGAGTTCCTAGGAAGGTGACATGGTGACCTACATCACACAGCTAAAGAATTACTAGCTTCATCCCATCATATCTTTTCAGGCAGAAAACTGAGGCACGGAGAGTCCCAGTGACTTAATCAAATTCAAAAGGAAGAATGAAAAATAATAATAGGATATTAACCCTCCCGCCCTGCCCCAGAATGTGAATATTAATAACTATAGTCAAATCTCCCTATTTGGCATAGAAATATTTCCTAGTATCCAAATGGATCTTCCCAAACTGACAATGGAAAGAACATGAATTTCTACTCCATCAGGTAATATTCTAGTTCTATTTCTTTCTATCTGTGTAAATGTGCATGTTTTTTTCCTTTCCCTTCTCCTTGCTTACTCCCTTCCTCTCTGCTTTACAGAGGACCTAAAGATTTGAATGTTTTCTATCTTTTAAAAGCAACTCTCCCCAAAAGAGTCACCAACACTCAGAATAACCCGTGACCACAAGTCCAAATAAAGTTCACATTGATCAGTCAATTAAAACCCACAAAGTAAATAAATACTACTGAGAGCAGCCAATAAAGCTGAAAATAGTGACAACCCATATAAATTTGCATCAGAAATATCACTTCCCTTGACATTTCTCAAATCAACCGCCTTTAGGCTCTTTACACAGTCTTTTCTCCAGCATTCTACTGCAGTTTCCTATGAGTTTAAGAGAGGTGTGTGAACTGATGACTTTCCAAGAAGTTCCACACACAGTCTCTCAGGGGAGATGATGCTAAAGACCGACCTGCTGCCTTCTCCAGTTCCCCTGTCCAGGTGTTCCTGGAGAGCTAAATCATGTACTAATGGAAGGATCTTCCACAGAAAATTTGGAAACGAAACTTAGGTTACCTGGAATTCATATTAAGTATTCAGCTGCAGGGAACAGAGAAAAAGTGGTAGGAAGAGAAATGCATGGATTAAAAATATTGGGAAGCCTAAGAGAAGAGAGAGGTCTCTGGAATCTAGTTAGCCCTCTGTTCCTGAGGGGTGATTGGTGAATGTCCTGTGTTGGCGAGAATGACCCTGGAGGTCAAAGTAGGCCAGGTTGCTTCATCAAAACCAGCCTCATAGCTACCTTTTGTTGAAAGCCCTTTATACAACGGGCTCCAAGCTGAAAAAGCTTTATATATATTATTACATTTGAATCTTAGATTCCCCACCTGAGACTTCTCAATTTTAAAATAAAGGAATTTTAACTTTGAAAGAACAGTGACCACTTTATCCCAGTGATAAGATATGAAAGATCCCTATTGGGGTCACTCTGGTTCCCTTTCGTTTCTCCTAAAATGCCTCTACTTAAAACTGTGAGAGTAGCATTGACATGTATACACTACCTTGTGTAAAATAGACAGCTAGTGGGAAGCTGCTGTGTAGCACAGGGAGCTCAGCTCGATAGCTTGGTGCTCTGTGATGCCCTAGACAGGGGGGAGGGAGCCTCAAGAGAGAGGGGATATATGTGTACATATCGCTGATCCACACTGTTGTACAGCAGAAACTAACAACATTGTAAAGCAATTATACTCCAATTTTAAAAAAATAAAATACTTATCATCCACCATTGCTTTTATACTATAAACCGAACTCCTCGCAACAGCCAAAAAGCCCGATATGATTATCTCACTCTTGCTTCCTTGTCTTGTCTCTTACTTTCTGCTAGTCCCTCCTTTAATCTTGTTCATTCCCGATATGCATAATTATGTTTTCTCTCCTGTCCCTTTCACATTTCCTCTTCCTCTCTCCCTTTGTCTCTCTCCCGCCTCTATTCCACACCACTTCATTTATTGCTCGGGAAAGTTGCTGATGAAATATTTCTCACCAAGTCATGCATAATTGGTTTAATGCCTTAGTCTCCCTAGAGCATTTGCATTTTAATAGAGGACAATATTTTATTAGCATTAATGTTAATTATTAACTAAAATAGCTTTCACTTTTATAGCACTTTAGAGTTTACATGGCACATTTACATATAGTATCAAATCTATACCCACAGAGGTGAAGAGAGGAACATGTTTTTATTGAGAGAAAAAAGCTACCTTGAAATGCATTTTCTTCCTTCGGTGTGACTCCTCCTTTTACTTGGGAGGAAGGGTACTTAAACTGAGATATTAAACGCAAACAATGAATAATGCTAAATCCTAGACAATCTGTACAATTAGGAAAGACTGATTTCTACATGTTAATAGGCATCTTTTACTTTGTTTATAATGAACAAGTAATGCTCACAGCAACAAATTTAAGAAGTTTTACCTCAAAAGAGAATTTCTGGTAAGAATATTCTCTTATTGGAAGAACAATCATTCATCATTAAATAAGAGTGTCATTCCACTTACAGTTGGCTTCCCTGATGGCTCATATGGTAAAGAATCCACCTGCAATGTAGGAGACCCAGGTTCAATCCCTGGGTCGGGAAGATTCCCTGGAGAAGGGAATGGCTACCCACTCCAGTATTCTTGCTTGGAGAATTCCATAGACAGAGGAGCCTAGTGGGCTACTGTCCCTGAGCTCACAAAGGGTCAGACATGACTAAGTAACTAACAAGTCCACTTTTACTTACAATCATACTGGAAACATAAGACTGGGATGTTAGGACATTTAACCAGCTTCCAACTTTGCATCTTATTGGCTCTCTTATACTTGAGAATCCATTATAGGGGAAAATGTGGTCTTTTCTTGCTGGATCTCAGTTCTCTGAAATCAGGTATTGAAAACTTTGTATAAAAGTAAGGATGTAGTGAGAGGAATTTTGCAAATCTTAATCTAATGGCTATGGCCAAATCACAATGACCTGAGAGAACAAAAATGGGTCAGAACTCTAGATAAGATACAATTAAGGTCCAACCCAGGGTTGCAGCAGTGGAGACAGAAAGAAAGTCGAATGTGTGGAGGTAACATGAATTTACAACATCTCCATCTATCTCTGGTATTGACTGAAGTGTCATCTTCCTGCCCAGAGGTGACTTTCCTAATCCCATTATTAACTTTGCCAAGAGCTCAAGAAGGGAAAGCCACAGTCAACACAGTAATAAAATCAGAGTCCCTGCTGTTTTATATACAAAATTTCTAGCATTCATTCAACAATTACTAAGAAGAATAAGAAACAGGACTGAGGAAAAGAGAAACTGACACTAGAAACACGAGTCATCAGGACCATGTAAATGAAAACTACAATGTGACAACATCACTTGCCCACCAGAATGCCTTAAATAAAACACACCACCGAAACAATGTAGCATTAACGAGGTTGCGGAGCCATCAGGACATTCCTGCTCTACTGGAAGGACCACAGCTTGGTACCACTTTTGAAAATCACTTGGTATCTCTGGAAGTCAAACACATGTGCACCCTCTGATACAGCATTTTCCACTCCAAGGTATAAACCAAATCAAAGTGAGTGCATAAGGTACACACTATGATTTCCCTTGTGGCTCAGACGGTCAAGAATCTGACTGCCATGCAGGAAACGTGGGTTAGATCCCAGGGGTTAGAGCCCCTGGAGAAAGAATGGCAACCCACTCCAGTATTCTTGCCTGGAGAATCCCACAGACAGAGGAGCCAGGTGGGCTACAGTCCACGGGTTACAAAGAGTCAGACACAACTGAGCGACTAACACTTTCACTAAGGTACTCACTGCCATATTTAAAATGGATAATCAATAAGGACCTACTTATAACACAGGGAACTCTGGCCAGTATTATGTGGCAGTCTGGATGTGAGGGGAGTTTGGGAGAGAGTGAATATACATATGACTGAGTCCTTTCGCTATTCACCTGAAACTATCACAGCATTGTTAATCGGCTATACCCCAACACAAAAAGTTAAAATGAAAAAAAAAGTAGTACATAAATATCCTAAAGAAGGTGAACAAGAATGTCTGTAGCACAACATACTCATAATTGTAAACAATGGAAACAAATATCCTAAGAATTTTTTATATTCATATAATGAAATAATATATACACAGTGATGAGGAAGGACAGACCACGGCTACACACAGCCACACGACTAATTCTCACAAACAGAATGTTGAACAAAAGAGACCAAAGAATATGTGTTCTATGATTCCATTTATATAAAGTTCAAAACAAACACAATTAGAAATCAGGGTAGTGGTTCCCCTCGCAGGGAGGTAGTGATGGAAAAAGAACATGAGGAGGTTTGGTCATTAGCTGTTTCTTGATTTGGGTACTAGGTGCTAAGGAGTGTTGATTTTTGAAAATTCATCAAGCTGTATACTTTTAAGATTTGTGCCCTTTACTGATGTTATTCTTTTTGCCTTTTCACTAAGTTATGTGTTTTTCAATAGTTGTGTACAGATGTGAGTTGGACCATCAAGGATGCCGAGCACCAAAGAATTGATGCTTTTGAATTGTGGAGTTGGAAAAGACTCGCGAGTCCCTTGGACAGCATGGAGATCAAACCAGTCAATCCTAAAGGAAATCAATCCTGACTATTCATTGGAAGGACTGATGCTGTAGCTCTAATACTTCGGCCACCTGATGCAAAGAGCCGACTCATTGGAAAAGACCCTGATGCTGAGAAAGATTGAGGGCAAGAGGAGAAGGGCGTGGCAGAGAATGAGATGGCTGGATGTCATCACTGCATCAATGGACATAAGTTTGAGCAAACTCCGGGAGATAGTGAAGGACAAGGAAGACAGGTGTGCTGCAGTCCATGGGGTTGCCAAGAGTCAGACATGACTTAGCGACTGAACAACAGCAAAACTGATGTTTTTTATGAAAGGTTTGTTTAGTGAGAAATTTACTTACAAGAGATGTGTGTGGCATTCCAAAGTCTTATCAAATCTACTCTTCAGTCCCTGGAGAGTCCCTTCACCCCATCTTTCAGGTTTCTGGGCCCAGTTACAAAATGTGTATCGGTAGGAGTGGGTTCCCCAGAAATTTTCAAGATACCAACTGAGTGTCCTACAATTCAACTCAATTCTGACACACTCTACCCAGAGGTAGCACCTGATTCCATACGTTAAGGGTTCAATCCTACAAACCTGCCCCCCACCCACTTCAGACACCAATACAAGCCCCAGGTGATAACCAACTGGCTATAATCAGAGGTTTCCACACCTCCTCCTCAGGCTCAATTAATTTGCTAGAGCGGCTCACAAAACTCAGAAACATTTTACTCCCTGGATTTCTGGTATTAGAGCATATAATTCAGGAACAACCAGATAGAAGAAATGCCTAGGGCAAGGTCATGGGGAAAGGACATGAAGCACACATGCCTCTCCAGGCGTGCCACCCTTCAAATTCACAGAAAGGAAATTCCCTGAACCCCGTCATTTGGGGGTTTTACAGAGGCTTCATTACATAAGCGTTAGTTGCTCAGTCGTGTCCGACTCTTCGTGACCACATGAACTGTAGCCCGCCAGGCTCCCCTGTCCATGGAATTCTCCAGGCAAGAATACTGGAGTGGGTAGCCATTCCCTTCTCCAGGGAATCTTTCCAACCCAGGGATGGAACCAGATGGAATCTGCCTGCATTGCAGGCAGATTCTTTACCGTCCAAGCCACCAGGGAAGCCTTTAATTACACAGTCATGTTTGACAACTCATTGGTCATTGGTGATTGATTCAACCTCTAGCCCCTCTCCTCTCCCCCAAAATGAGGGAATGAGACTGAAAGCTCCAGCCCCCTCCCTGGGGGGCACCCGCAGGCTTGCAAGTCCAACTTCAAGACCAAAGAAAGAGGCCTGACACAGCAACAGAGACACCAATCACATATTGAACAGGGTACACTTACAAGTCTGAAGTAAGTCCTGGAGTAACACCCCACTGTATATGGCAAACAACAGGCAGGATACGGCCGCAAACTTCACTCCTCCAGGGGGGAAGGAGGCTACCCGTTTATAAGGGGATTAACATAAGGTCAGCTCATCAGTTACCAGAGAAACCAGTGGCTGTGGTGGGGGCAAGCATGTAGGTAGTTACTGATTAAGCCCTATGATTAAGAGGATTGGATAGTCATGTGAGTAGGGTGTAGGTAAAGCAGGGATTGGGCAATCAGGAGATGTCGAGAGAGCAAGAGGACAGCCATATTGAGCAGCCTGACCATACCCCCACCCCACAGCTGGTTCCTCTGGCAATCAGCTCCCATCCTTAAGTGCTTTCCAAAAGTCACCTGTTAACAGAAACCTAATTATGGTGGAAAATAGATTGTCATGAATATTAAGACACCTGTTTCACCTTTATGGTTCTGAAGTTTTCAAGCAACCAAGGACAAGACACCCAGCAACAAAAGATACTTTCATTTCACTTAGCAGGAAATTCCAAGGGTTTTGAGGGCCAGGAACTGTGAAAGTGAAAGTGAAGTCACTCAGTCGTGTCCAACTCTTTGCAACCCGATGGGCTGTAGCCTACCAGGTTCCTCCATCCATGGGATTTTCCAGGCAAGAACATTGGAGTGGGTTGCTATTTCCTTCTCCAGGAGATCTTCCCAACCCAGGGATTGAACCCGGGTCTCCCGCATTGTAAGCAGACGCTTTACCGTCTGAGCCACCAGGGAAGTCTGAACACAGGAACTGTGAGTGATGACCAAATATATATAAGAAATATATTTTGGTCATATGAATGATTGATTATATATGTATTTTTTCTTTTTAAATTTTATATTGTAGTTGATTAACAATGTTGCATTAGTTTTGGGTGTATAGCAAAGTGATTCAGTTATCTTGCACCCTATTTTTAAATATTGTTTATCCAAGACATCCCCCCTAACTAAAAGCTCAATATGGTCTTATGCTATTGAGCAAGAAAACGTTTTTTTTAAACAATAGAAATGTATCCGCTTAGAATAAATGAAAATGAATATCTCAAATATACAACATGGAGAGTCTGACTTTTTAAAAATTAAGGCAAAAAAGATTGTAATTTATATTAATAATAAAAATATTAGGAAATTAAGAACAGTTCACAGAAAGTTCTTGAATTTTTCCCCTGAATTATATATATGCCAGGGACCTTCAGATTCAACTTTCTGGATTCAGTACTGGACCAAGCTAAAAATTTCAAGAGAGGAGAAAAAAAAACAACAGTAAAGTCACAAAATCATCTCTTCTGCTCATGAACTGGTGAGTCCTCAGTGGCAAATGGCTGAGTTCCTGAACAGTTGCTGCACGTTAGCCAGCTAGCAAGGCTGTGTCAGCTTTAGCATCAGCTACTGTCTGCACCTAAGCCACCAGGAGCACTAAATTTTCCTTTCATTTGAAATTCTGCCACAACCTCCACTCTAAAGGGCAGGCCTGAACCCAGCGGTTTGATGTCCCAAGCAGATGTGGAACATAGGAGCCTCACCGGGGAGGCAATTCTTAATGAGCATCTGCCTTTGGATCCTAGTCCCCAGACTATCTCTTTGCAACAGAAACTCGTCTGGAAACAAGACAATTATCTTTTCTAGTGGGGGCTGTGAGGGAAAAGGAAAGGCTGGAAAGTAGAAGGAGTTAAGGGCTGGGAAACCAACCAAATGTGGTTCACTTTCAGGAAGTTGCTAGGATAGGTCTTTCAGAGTGGCTCACATGGTTTCACGATGCATTTTCTTTGAGGTTCCCCCACTCCGGATACCCCAGTGCCCTCCTTTCAGCCCTGGCCCTTGCATCACCACCAAGCAGGGGAAAGAGCCGGGCCAGCGGTCACCGTTCTCTTGGATAAGCTTTACCGTAATCTTCATAAACCTCAATGCTCAAGGTGCAGAGGGAGATTGGAGGAAGCTTGTTTTTCCGTTGGTTTCTCTGTGACTTCTGTGGCTAGTCATTCCTAGAACAGGAAGCTGGAGAAACTTAGGTGGGAAACACTCTTCTGACCAGCCGGGTTTCCTCACCCTTCTAGGGTACAACTGATTAGGAAAAGCTTCAGGGTTACATAAACTCCTTCCTTGGCTGGTTGGGGAGGCGGGGGGTGGTTCTCATCAAAAGGTAAATGGGTTGCTCACCCCTGAGAATTGTGATGTCCCCATCCCTGCCCCAAGAAGCAGAGCAGGAATCTCTTGGTTATGTTTCAGTATTGTTGCCAGCCTCATTTCAACACCCCACTGGACCAGTCAGGAAGGACAACCAAGTCTATTCATTCATTCAACAAGTATTAATTAAGTGCTCACCGCTGCAGGGACCTGGGATCCGTCAATAACACGTTAGACAACTCTACCCTGGTGGATTTATCTTCTAGGGAAGGGAAACAGAATGAACAATAGTAAAGAAGTAAGTTAAAAGCATGTTGGAAGGTGAAAAGTTAAATCAATGGAAACAGAGAAAGTATAGAGCGGTGGGAGTGGGGAAATGAGAGTTCCAATTTTAAACAGGGTTCAGAGCTTGAAAAGATGACATCTGAGCAAAGCCTTGAAGAAGATAAACGGGGTCAGTTATGTGACCTCCTGAAGGAAAAGCAAAGGGCTAAGGTCTGAGTGTTCCCAGTGCATTCAGGGACCACAGAAATGGTCAGAGTGGGAGGAACAGAGTGAGCCAGGGAGAAGAGTGGGAGGTGATGTCTGAGAGATACAGGCCAGAGTAGGTAGGATTCTGCAGGTGAATGTAAGGATTTGGCCTTCTAGAATAAATAAAATGGTAACCATTGCTGTTCTGGGCAAAGGAGTGGCAGAATCACACCATCGTGCTCACTCTGGAGTGAGAACAAACACAGGAAGTCTCTTTGGGTATCATTATATCCTCTACTGGAAGTGTCTACAAGCTTCTGGGTCACAGCAGATGACCTATAGACCCAGCCATCTTGGCCTGGGAGGGCTCGGTGAGGTCAGGAAGCCTAACAGCCTATGTGCTTAACCATACAGTTTAAATCATCCAAGTGACCCATCAAGAATTACAAAGACGATTTTTCGTCTGCAGAAGGACTTTATTTTGAGACCCTCCCCTTTCCTTTCTTCAACTTCCTAGTGACCAAAGTAACAGATTCCAAGGACTGCTAGCTGGATGCAATCAATACACTCAGAACACAGAGAGCTAAACTGATTCTCTGTTCCCAGGTTCCATTCATACTCACTCTAACCTTCCAAGCTGACCACCCATAATGCCGTATGGAATGCAATATTTTCTTTAAATAGTGACATAGTGAGCGCACTATTATTTCAGTGATGTGGTAGACTGGGGGGACTCTTTCAAGGCCATCAGTCAGTTCATTTTGAGCAGGGCCACCAGCCTCTTTAACAGGAGGAAAGACTGTTTGTTTCTCTGGAGGTGTGAAACCAGGAAGAGAAAGACATTCTGGAAGGGAAAGCCACACTGAGGCCATGCCATCAGTTCAGTTCAGTTCAGTTGTGTCCAATTCTTTGCAACCCCATGGACTGCAGCACACCAGACCTCCCTGTCCATCACCAACTCCCAAAGACTACTCAAACTCATGTCTATCAAGTCAGTGACACCATCTAACCATCTCATCTTCTGTCGTCTCCTTCTCCTCCTGCCTTCAGTCTTTCCCAGCATCAGGGTCTTTTCCAATGAGCCAGTTTCTCACATCAGGTGACCAAAGTGTTGGAGTTGCAGCTTCAGTATCAGTCCTTCCAATGAATATTCAGGACTGATTTCCTTTAGGATGTACTGGTTGGATCTCCTTGCAATCCAAGGAACTCTTAAGACTCTTTTCCAACACCACAGTTCAAAAGCATCAATCCTTCAGCGCTCGGCTTTCTTTATAGTCCAACTCTCACATACACACATGACTACTGGAAAAACCATAGCTTTCACTAGACAGACCTTTGCTGGCAAAGTAATGTCTCTGCTTTTTAATATGCTGTCTAGGTTGCAAGCGTCTTTTAATTTCATGGCTGCAGTCACCATCAGCAGTGATTTTGGAACCCCAAAACTAAAGTCTATCACTGTTTCCATTGTTTTCCCATCTATTTGCCATGAAGTGATGGGACCGATGCCATGACCTTAGTTTTTTGAATGTTGAGTTTTAAGCCAACTTTTTCACTCTCCTCTTTTTCATCAAGAGGCTGCTTAGTGGCCATGCCATGCTCACCCCCAAATCCCAACAAATAATAGCAAGAAGGTAATGTTAAAAGTAATGCATGGAGATAAGCCAGGTAAGAATGGCTCACTGTTGAATTTTGGATCAAGAAAGTTAGAGGGGCTTCGCTCGTGGCTAGTGGTAAACAATACGCCTGCCAATGCAGGAGACACAGTTTCGATCCGGAAGATCCCACATGCCATGGAGCAACAAAGCCCAGGTGCCACAACTATTGAGCCTGTGCTCTAGAGGCTGGAGCCACAACTACTGAAGTCACATGCTGCAACTCCTGAAGCCCGTGCTTCCGAGAGCCCATGCTTCCGAGAGCCCGTGCTCCACAACAGGAGAAGCCACCCCAATGAGAAGCCTGCACACTGTGACTCGAGAGTAGCTCCAGTTCACCACAGACAGAGAAAAGGCCACGCAGCAAGGAAGACTCAGCATAGGCACAAATACAGAAAATTTGGAAAATAAAAAGTTATAGATTGGCCAGTCCTGATGTCAACCTATGGTCCCACAGGTTGAAACCCCAATGATACATATGCTCTGTTTGAACTTCACAGCTTTAAAAACAATTTACATTGTTGCAGGATATATCACACACAAAATGGTATTTCTTACTTCTCTTTAAAAATGTGACTAACTGGCCACATGGAGTTTATCTGGCAACACCAAGTCTACATTGCAAGGCAGCTAGAGTGACTGCAAAAATCAGGCAGATGGTCCCCAGTTCACCCCAAGTCCCATCTGATTTTTACTGATTTCTGACCCATTTCACTTATTAAAGATCTAAAGTTGTCAAGCCCTCACCTCATCTAATCCTTTTTTATATAAAACATAGAAAATAGAAGCCTAGAATGAGGGAGACAGAGTTGTCAATCATAAAATCAGAATCTGTGCCTTCCAGCCACACCCATATGTGCAAGGGCTAAAAATAAAAACCTCACGGAAGTCATTTTCCAAAGGCCCATCCTTCCTCCTCAAGCAACCTGGTGCCCCAGTCTCCATGACACTGTGGAATCAGGTTCTTGGTTAAGTTTCAGAATTATTTTTAATTTGGCTTTGATTTTGTTTTTCTTGTTACCCACAGCGAGCTGCATTTGTGGCCAAAGGTTGGAACAATCGCACAGGGTTCAGGACCCCAGGCTTCACCAGAGTTCAGGTGGAAACCGTAAAACCACCAGGTTTCAATGGAAGCTGGTGGAAACCTCTCGTCCTGCTTGGTTAGTGGTGTTTAGACTTTGGACTGGAGTCAAACTGCTGAGTCTGCCTGCCCCCCTCCCTCATTGGGGTTGTGGCCTGGCCTGACCTACAGCCAGTGGCAACTATGTTAGAAAATCCCATCTTAGGGACCCGACAGCATCACTCTGCATACTCTTCCATTTGGTCCACGCCTCCACCTACCCCCGCCCCCTACTTTGGACTTGGAAAGGCCCAGGCAGTTCCATTTCTTGCCCATTCTCATGGTCTTCAGGAATGACATAGCACTTTGCTTGATTCCTTGCCCCCTTTCCTGGGGAAGTTCCAGCATCAGATTTTGCTATAACAGGGGAGGATAAAAGCTCCATGCATCCCAAGAATGTGGCAGAGCGATTTGGGCAAACAGAATGCTTTCTTATTCATTCATTCACTCACTCATATAACCAATCAGTACAGAGTACCTTCTGGTCTAAGTGTTTAGAAGACCTAAATGTCACTGACATACCTGCTCTATCCTCAGTGAGCTCACAAAACCCAATCCTGAGCTCACAGTGTAACACAGGCAATGACTGAGGAGGCTCCCTGGAGCCTCAGTTTCCTCATTTGAAATAAAAGGACCCCACTGACTCCTACACAGATGAACTTTTGAGAACAAATGAGACAAGTGGATGTTACATTCTTTACAAACCACAAAGCACAACTTCAGCACCTGATTACTGACTCATATTTCACTCGTGCTCAAGGATTTGACTTTGTGGGCTTCCCAGTTGGCTCAGTGGCAAATCCACTTGCCAACGCAGGAGACACAGATTCTATCCCTGGATTGTGAACATGCCCTAGAGAAGGAAATGGCAACCCACTCCAGAATTCTTGCCTGGAAAATGCCATGGACGGAAGAACCTGGAGGGCTACAGTCCATGGGGTTTCAAAGAGTCAGACACGACTGAGCATGAAAGCATATGTGCAATAAAGGATTTGAACACTGTGAGCCAGTCTTTTAACTAAATAAATACAGAAGGGAAGTCTCATCCTTACCATCAAAAGCTAACAAATGTAGAAAGAATGATGGAACTAGAAAACCATTTGGCAACAATTCTAATAATCCTGCCAAGGCAGTAGATGCAAGAGACAAGAGTTCGATGTCTGGGTCAAGAAGATCCCCTGGAATAGGAAATGGCAACCCACTCCAGTATTCTTGCCTGGAGAATCCCAGGGACAGAGGAGCCTGGCAGCTTACAGTCCATGGGGTCCCAGAAGAGTTGGACATGACTGAGCACACGCATAATAATAATCCAGGCAGGCAAGAATTATGGATGCATTTTAAAACTAGTAGCTTAAGGTGTGAAGAGTAACAGAATGTTTATGTATTAAGTATCTTCTGCCAGGATACTTACAATTAATGAGAAAGACAGTAAAAAATAACCTGGCAGACACAACCTGCATCAAAGTCAGCATCACCAGTAATGGCAGAAATTGACATCACATGCCTCCTGATATAATAGATGGGAAAAAGCATCTCTCCTATGATTGTTCAGCTGATAATGCACAACCTGAATCTCATCATAGGAGACATTGGAGAAACCCAGATTGAGGACCATTCTACAAAATATTTGATGTGTACTTTTCTAAACTGCCATCATCATAAAAGAGACTGAGGAAGCCCAAGAGACACAAAGCATTGTGCAGTGTTTTCTTCTTCTGTATAAAATATCACTGAGATGATTAGTGAATCTGGATAAGGTTATAGGTAAGGTAATAGTTCTGTTTTAATGTTAATTTCCTAGTTGTGATGATTATGCTATGGTTATGTGAAAGAATGTGTTTGCTTTTAGAAAACATACACAGAGGTACTCAGAGGCTAAGGGCATCATATATAAAACTTACCTTCAAATAATTCAGTAAAAGAATTATTTGTAATTGTACATATGTGTGTGCGTGCTCAATCATGTCGACTCTTTGTGACCCCATGAACTGTAGCCTGCTGGGCTCCTCTGTCTATGGCATTTTCCAGTCAAGAAAACTAGGACGGGTTGCCATTTCCCGCTCCAGGGGATCTTCCAACCAAGGAATCAAACCCGTGTCTCTTGCACCTCTGCATTGCAGATGGATTCTTTACCACTGTGCCACCTGGGAAGCCCCATACATAATATACACATATATATGTGTATAGAACAATTATGTATATGTGTATTTATGCATAGAGAGAGAAAAATTAACCAAAGTTGGTAGAATTATTAACACTGGGGAATTCCCTGTACTAACTATTCTACAGACAGTTCGGGCTGCAATTTCTGGAATCCCCAGACGCCAAATGTGTTTCACTCATTTTCATCTCTGCTGTCGGGGCTTCTGATACTCATGACAAGGTGGGCAATGATGCTAAATGGGACCCTTCCTTCAGTGATGGTTTCCCATAACCACACACCCACATACCAGAGCAGAGTCATTAGGACTAGCTATCATTGCCGAGCCAGCTGGGGTGTTAAAAATTTATCTCCTGGAACCTACAGCCCAACATCATCTCTTCCATTCCCGATGGAAGGCAGAAGGATACCTCTACTGCAATGCACCATGCCAGCAGACATAGATCACGCAGAAATCAGGCGGCAATTTGATCGCGGTGCTATTCCCACCATCTGTTTGTTGTGCTGGATTCTTTACATGCCACTTGGGCCAGGCGGTCAGCTATCTGTCTTGGAAAAACTACTGGTAAAAATCAACCCATGCCTGAACCGTTTGCATTTTGGGGAGTCATGAAATGGCCAGTCCCAGAGAATGGGCAAAATGTAAATCGCCACCCCCACAGTGACAAGGATTAAACAGGACTTTGACCCCTCCCTTTCACTTGGTTGAAACAGTCTAAAGAAAGTGCAAGAGTGCCCCCTTCTGCCCAAAGGTGGAATCATTCTCATTAGCCCTTCACACATTTCTGTCTCAACAGAACTTAAAATTACGCCTTTCACAGAGAAATGTGATTCCAGAGCTCACGTTTTCAAACACTATGCTAAGCTGTTGCTTAAATCAGCACTTATCATCTACAATAGGATCTCACCTTTATTACTTCATCGTATCCCTTCCATGACCTCCAGAGGCAAAGAGACCCGTGGTCATTACATCCCCTAACAAATGACTTGAAACCGACAGTGAGGTTAATTCATCCAAGGCCGAAAAGACTCTCCGCTCGGTGTCTCCACCTTTCAAATTCAGTGGCTGCAAAGAAGGGCTTCTACACTCCCTCAACAATATGGATGAGATTCTGTGATTCTGAGTCATCCTTGATTCAACGAAGACTCAAGAAGAGTGGGCAACTGCCATTACAGGCAATCCACAATGACTTATATCATAAAAATCCAAAAGCGCAAATTTGGTTAACTTCCCTGCTGGGATGTGATCTGCATAGCGTTATCTTCTTAGTCCCTTATGAGCCCACTGTTTCTCTCTCCCCTTCCTGAGTAAATAGCTGCCAGAATGGGAACAGCTGTCAAGTCTGAAGAGAAAATTCAGTAGACCTAAGCGATGCTGAGCACAGATCCAGGTCTCAGTTATATACACACCAAGGTACTCCGTTTTGTCTACAAACACACTGATAGAGTGTAGAAGGACGTGCACCAAAATGTTAGTAATGGTTTCCTCCAAGAAAAGTTCAGGGGTGGGAGAAGACAGCCTAAAGCGAACTTTAATCTCCCTTGTAATATTTTACTATATTATCACATAAGAATGCATTTTGTTAGATATGCCAGTGAAGATGACATTTCTTCAAATTCAAGACATTTGTACGGAACATCTCAAATATCAACTGGGATAGCTTTTGTACCACAGCTACTGTTACCCAACACAACCCTTCATAGCTCAATCAGTTGGTAGGATTATAGGATGCTGTTTGATTTTTAGCCGCTAAGTCGTGTCTGACACTTTTGCGACCCCATGGACTGTAGCCCTCCAGGCTCCTCTGTCCATGGGATTTCCCAGGCAAGAATACTGGAGTGGGTTGTCATTTCCTTCTCCAGGGGATCTTCCTGACCCAGTGATCCAACCCGAGTGTCCTGCTTGGCAGGCAGATTCTTTACCACTGAGCCACCTGGGAAGCCCCAAATATCAGTGTTGGACCAGAAAATAACTCAAAAGTCCCTTCCAGTCCAGAGATTTCACTAAGTGTGCTAAGCATGTACCACTGGGCTGTGCAGGCCTGGTTCAAACTGGGTGGGAAAGACATACACTCCAGCTGCCAACCCATATGCTCACCCACATAATGCACACACAAGTGTCCATGCCCACATACACACACTCCCGCTCCCAATTACGTTCAGTGAAATGAGTCAGCTGCAAATGGAGGCATGGCTTCATATTCTCAGATCAAGTTTTCCAGCCTAGGGCGAGGAAATGGAGTCCAAGCCTAAGATGAAAGCATATTAAAAAATGTGTGTGTGGCAGACATAGAGAACAGACTTATAGACACGGGGGGTGGGGGGCGGAGAGGGCAGAGGAAGGAGAGGGTGGGATATAGGGAGAGAGTAACATGGAAACTTATATTACCATATGTGAAATAGACAGCCAATGGGAATTTGCTGTATGACTCAGGGAACTCAAACCGGGGCTCTGCAACAACCTGGAGGGGTGGGATAGGGAGGGAGGTGGGAGGGAGGTTCTCGAGGGAGGGGATATATGTATACCTGTGGCTGATTCATGTTGATGTTTGGCAGAAAATAACAAAATTCTGTAAAGCAATTATCCTTCAGTTAAAAAAATTTTTTTTAAAGTGTGTGTGGTTCTTTTCTGAGAGAGACATTCAAGTTACTCAGGATAAAAGACGGGCTTTCATGGCTGACTAGACAAGCCAAGTGGGTCCTCAGTGAGTGCTGGCTTCTTCCTCCCTCTTCAGATGCAGCGATCCAGCAGTCTGGGATTACCTACACGCAGCTGAAGATGGCTAGGATCGTTGTTCCTTTAGCAGAAAGCCAAGAGGCTACGGTTCAGTGAGGTGTACTGCATAAACTGGAGTGCCCTCGGAGATGACACTCTATGGTATGGAGAGGTGGGAGCCTGCAGACCACCCCCACCCCCAAGTTCAGAGGGCTCTTATCAGCCACAGGGGAAGGTTTGCTTAAACTTAATGATCCACCGTGGCTGTGTTCACCTTGTAAAATACGGAAATCTGTTGTGGGTGGTGGTTGTCCTCTTGAAAGTTTAACATAAACAGACCCAAGAGGGCCTGTTCATAGCTGACAATGGTGCCAGAATAAGAAATGTTTGGCTGAATAACTTAGATGGAGTGATTAATCATTCAGGCTAAAAAAATGAGGAGAAATGGAAAACGCACTGCACTTGGAAACGGAAGACCAGGGTTCAACACTTAGCTCTGTGACTCACTAGCGGTGTGAACTTGAACAATACAGTAGGCCTCTCAGAGCCGTATTTGTCGTCTATAAAGTAGGTATAATGCTAAAGTGTAATTAGTCAAAAGGTTGTCATATGAAACTAATCAAATAGTTCTCATGGGAGGGGAGTTTGGGGAGGAATGGATACATGTATATGTATATGTATGACTGAGTCCCTTTGCTGTCCTCCTGAAACTATAAACATTGCTAATCTGATATAAAATAAAAAGTTTTTTTAAAAAGGATCTTCTACTCACAGACATAGAGAACAGACTTTGGTTGCCAAGGGGGAGGTGGGAAAGGGGAAGAAAGGACTGGGAGTTTGGGAATAACAGATGCAAACTATTATATACAGGATTGATAAACAAGGTCCTACTGTATAGCACAGGAAACTATATTCAATATCCTGTGATAAACTATCATGGAGAACAATATGAAAGAGAATGTGTATATATACATGTATATGTATAACTGAATCACTTGGTGCACAGTGGAAACTTAACAACATTGTAAATCAACCATACTTATTAAAATAAGTTAAAAATATTTTTTTAATTAAATAGTTCTCATTAGCTTGAGATTACACATGAGAAAACTGAGATGCAAAAGGTTAAGTGGATTACCGAAAGACCCTCAGCGGGGCAGTCACCAGGTAGAGTTTCAAACTCAGGTATGTATGGCTGCTACATCTCGGTTTCTTCTATGCCACCTGCCCTACTGTTGCCTGGGATCCGATAGTGATTATCTGAACCCCATCCATGACTAGTCCCATCTTCCAGCACTCACCATATTATGGCATATATAGGTGCTTATTAACATATTCATTGAATCAACCAACCCAAGTTCAAAGAATGAGTGAGCTAAGAAACTGTTGATTCATTTGCAAATACTGTTAAACAGTTATATGTGCAACACATGGGATATGGCTGTTTCATGACCATAAAGTCAAACATATATTTATCCCAATTTGGTATGGGTGTTTCAAATATGAAAGCATGTATGTGTGTGGTGCACCTGTCACATATATGTGTGTGTCCAAAGGAGAGGGAATGGCATGAGAACAAGACGAAGACAAAAGCAACTGCCCTTCTGTAGCGGCCCCCTCAGTATGAGCTGGATGCTAGACGCCTGTCTTTGGAAACCCTGGAAGCCCCCTGGGTATGATCTCCCTCTACTCCTCAGCTGACAGCCCTTACTTTGCACTGCAGAGAGAACTGTCTTTGAGGAGCATTTCTAGCTCCTTTCTCCATCAGCGTTTGGTACTCAGAAAAGGTCAGGTTTGAAACTGGATCCACCCTCTGCATTGCCGAGGTTCTGGCTCAACAGGAACCCTTGGAAAGCTTTGTGATCAAATAACCAGTGTCATCAGATAACCTTTCATTACACAAGAAAGGCCACCGGTGCCTGCCTCTGTCTTGCCACGCTGGAGGAAGGGGATCTGGGGAATACCAAATTTCTAAGGCTGGCTCAGAAATGCAACTTGGCCTCCAAGACAATGCCCAGCTGCTTTTCCTACAGGCATTTTATGTTTTCTATTTCTTCTTGGCTAGTTTTCAGGCTGACCAGGAAAGTTTAGTGAACCCCTAGGCAATTAGGAGCTGCAGGGGTCAGGTTCTTACTCCACCATTTCCCAGCTGTGTGATTTGGGCAAATTCCTTGACCCCTCTGAGCCTAAACTTTCTCATCTACAGGATGGGAATGATGATACTTTGAGGCTGAAATGAATAGCACATGTGAGACACAGAATACAAATCAACTGGGAGATTTCATTAAGCTGCAATATTGTTAAGAACTAAAGGTACAGCTTTTATACCTCTATAGGAAGAGAGTGAATTTCATAGAAAACAAGTGGCTGTGAATTTATACTCCTCATTCAAGACCAAGCTCAGCATCGTCTCCTTGTGACACTTTCCCTGAGCCCCTTCAGGCATAGCTGAGCAGTCCTCCCCCAAGTCCCTCCCAGCACTCCAATTCCACATAGAGCAAATTTACCTGCAACCATTTGTCTACAATCCTCCAACTGATCATGGTCCAAGAGCCAGAGTTGTGATGTCTCATGAATCTTTCTACCTCTGCCACTCTGCACAGATCGTTCAATTAAAAATGCTTGTTGAATTCACTGACTTGAAATTTTAATAACCTACATGAGATGACCAGTTAGTCACTAAACAACGCACCAAAGTGTAGTGCAAGGGAAGATTCTTATGCCCTCTTTAAAAATGATGATATTGAGGCTCAGGTAGAAGAGATGATTCTCCTAACACTAGAGAGCTGGTGACAGAGCTCAGACTTGATCTGGGGTTATCTGGCTGCACCCTGCAAGCCTGCAAGCCTTGTAACTGTCCAGCCACAAGACCAAAGAGCCCAGAGACAGTGACAGAGACATCAACATTCTCTGGACAGGGAGACTCTTACAGGTCTGAAGCAAAAGACCCCGGAGCAACACTCCACCACATACAGCAGACAGCAGGCAGAACACGGCAGCAGCTCTCACTACACAGGGGAGAAGCCAGCTACCATTTATAAAGGGTCTTAACATTAGGTTGGCGCCTCAGTTCCTAGGGAAACCAGCAGCTGGGGTAGGGGGCAAAACACAGACAGTTAGTAATTAACCCCAATAATTAAGATGATTGGAGAATCATGCGAGTGAAGCAGGGCCTGGTCAAGCTGGGGATATACAGAGAGCAAGAAAACAGCCATCTTGAATGGCCTGATCACACAAGGATCTTTTGCTCTCAAACCAGTGTTGCCCCAAGAGACCCAATTACTGAACCCATGTCACAACTACTGAAGCCTACATGCTCTAGGGGCCACGGCCACAACTACTGAGCTCATGTGCTACAACCACTGAAGCTCATGCACCTAGAGCCTGTGCTCTGCAACAAAAGAAGCCACCACAATGAGAAGCGCATGGACCACAACCAAGAGTAACCCCTACTCGCCGCAACTAGAGAAAGCCTGCACACAGCAACGAAGACCCAGCACAACCAAAAATAGATTTCTTTTTTTAAGTGCTGCTTCTTGCGCCAAATATCTTCTCCCAGAGAGGGTTTCCCAATTAAATTTGAATTTCAAATAAACAATTTTTTGGCATGAGTATATCCCTTGCAGTATTTAGGACATGCACCTACTGAGAAAAGCACTTATTTGAAATTTGAATCTAACTGGGCATCCTGTACTTTTTCATGAATTTGGCAGCCCCACTCCCAGACTCCAACGTGGATCAAACTCATCAATCTACCTGGCTGATGTGACAACTTTTGTGAAAGCGATGATGTCAGGGGAAGAAGAACAGTGTGACACTAAGTGGGGAGCTTCTGACCACAGGCACCTGAGGAAGAGGCACCGAGAAAGGTGTGTTGGTTAGGAACAGAGAGAGGGAAAGAAGGCTTTGTAGTCAGAGCCACAATCCCATTGAGACTCTGCCCCTGTTCACCCAGAGATGCGTAAAGCTACAATAATAATTTGACAACCTCATAGAGTCAACACAATGATCAAGTGAGATAACGAATGTACATTTAGTGTTAAGGCCTGGGCCGTAGCACTAAAAGTAGGGGAACATAGCAAACTACCCAAAGTAACTTCAGTTTTATTCTTATTTTTGAGGGAGAAGGGGCATTTATCACATGTATTGCCTATATCCAGCACCAAAGAGTTTCTACATAGCTCAGTTGGTAAATCATCTGCCTGCAATGCAGGAGACCCAGGTTCGATTCCTGGGTGGGGAAGATCCCCTGGAGAAGGAAATGGCAACCCACTCCAGTATTCTTGCCTGGAGAATTCCATAGACAGAGGAGCCTGACAGGCTACAGTCTATGGGATCACAGGAGTCAGACACGACTTAGCGACTAAACCACCACCACCAGCACCAAAATGAGAATTATACATATATTGTCTCGTGAACCTCATAACAATCGCCCAGGGTAATTACGGATATTAACTGCCATATACTAAGGTTCAGAAAAGCTGACACCTGCCCAAGGCCCAAAGATGTTAAGCAGTGGAGATAAGACTTGGAGCCAGGTCTGCTTATGCTTAAAGTCACTCTTTCTCCACCGTACCAACTGCCTGGAAGGATCCTTTGGGGGTCTCTGCGTACAGATCGCCTGTTCAGGGCTACACCTACCAGGCTTCAAGCCATTCCTTCCCGGAACAGCCTTCTGACCCCTGACCAAGGAGGGTGCATGGGAGCAGAAAGTCCAGTCTTGGAGATAAAACACAGGAGGGTTCAACCTGAAACGGGGTATCCCCATGGGACAGTCCCCCTTTCACAGTCCTCGAAGTGACCAGCCTCTGCGAGCAAGGCTGCTCTTTCAGGGGTGACATCCAGTCCAGGCCCTCAGGCACCCTCTTTCGCTCCATCCCCCTCAGAGAGCCAGGGGTGGGCTGTGGAAAGACACGAGGGTGGACAAGTCTGAATGGAGCCCCCCCACCTCCAATGGTCACACCCCCCAGCCCCAATTCAGTTAAAGATTGCAGGAAGTGGTTTGTCCGTTTAGAAGTCCTCTCCAGCTCAGGGGCCTTTCTGAGAAATGAACTTGCAGTTCTCTAAAGATAGATTGCGCAAAACGGGAGGGGGCAGCCCCCAAGGACCCTCCAACAGCAACCCTCCAAGGACGCCCAGAGACTCTTCAAGCACCTCGTGTTCCCTGCCCATCCCGCCCCCCCGTCCCCGCCGCCCAGCAGCTGCCGGCCTCGGCTGGACCTAGTCAACGCCCCGCTCTGTGGTGTGCACTCTTGTGCAAGGCTCAGGTTTCGTGTCTCCAGTGAACAAACTCTGTTCTGAAGAGCTGAAGGAGGGGGTCAGGGGACGGGAACATAAAAACCAGGGGGAGGGGAGTTGAAGCTGGTGGGGGCGGGGTTTTCAGCTGTTGCTGTCATTTCTTTTCCATGGGCTCTTAACTGTAATTTCAAACTGCATCTGGGTTTTCTGAAACTATGTGATTTGAAGTGAGGTTCACAGAGAGTTTAGGCCTCCCTCCAGACTGCAGTTCTTTCATGCCTAGAAGGACAGGTGGCGGGATCTTGGAGACAGGAGTGATGGGGAGAAGCCGGGGGATGGCCCCTTGATGGAGGTGCAAGTAAACAAGCCAGCCAGCAACTGGCTTGGGCATCGGTGGAGAGTGAGGACAGAGAGCCAATACCACTCAGAAACTGACATTTCCTAGCTGTCTGTTAGGGCTGGCCTTTGGTAGAACAAATCCACTTTCTACTTTGGATGATGAGTTTTTAAGCAAGTGTTTTTGGAGAAAGGATGGAACACAAGCAAAAAATGCTAACATAGGCTTGAGGCTTCCAGATGCCATCGACTCCTATCTCCGATTACCACTCTTACCAGAATGACTCCTCTACTTATTCAGCCCTCAATGTTTATTTCAGTTTGTTTGCAAAGCATCTCTCAAGTAGTAGCAATGCAGAGGCAATTCAGACAAGATGAACTTACGGTCTAGTGAAAGAGAAAAATATATATACAGACAAAGAGAAGACTGCAGTTCCATGTAATAGCATGAGTACTGCAAAGCATGGGTTTCCAGAAGAGCGAGTGAGGGTGGAGAACATCTGGGAAGCCTTCCTGGAGGAGGCAGCAGTTGAGCTAGGTTTTGAATTCACTGGGCAGACAAGTTAGGCAAAACCAATTCTGACAGGAACAAATAGCACATGCAAAGGCACAGAGACATAAAACTGCCTGGAGTGATGGATGAGGGTCTGCAGTTGTGCAAGAGGAAAGGACGTTGGGCACAAGGGACCAAGGCACGCAGAGCATTTGGCCCTGGGACATGGCAGGCCAGGGTCTGCTCTGAACTCCACCCAATGCAGAGTGGGCTTTGAGCCAACTGGGAACCTATAATAGCAGACACAGTGGGGCTGGGAATCCCACAGTCAGAATCCCCACAGCTAGACAGGAGGTCATCATCACTTCACCCACTGGTCCCCGATTCCCCAGGAGAGACTTGCTGGGAGAGATTTCCACCGTGCGTCCACCCCAAAGTCTGACCCCACATTACTACCTGGAGCCTCAGGACAAGCCGCAAAATCAAGGTGCCTCATTTCCCTGGAGTGTCTGCTCACCTCCGCAGGCACAGCCTTATCAGCGATCTTCTATGTTCTCAGCCCCCCGCTTTGCAATGCCAGAGTCTCTGTCGCCCCATCCAGCACGCGGTTCTCCTTCACACATTCCCCCATGCCTTATTTTTTTCCCTTTCCACTGAATGCTCTTTCTTCCACCTCCACCTCCTTAATTTAAACCTGACTCAGAAGTATTTTGGGGAGCTGCCAGCCCTCCTCTCAATTCAGCATCAGGAGGGTCACCCACCACCCCATTCCCACACATTCCCACAACCTGGCAAAATCCCAAACCCAAATTCAGTCGCCTTCTTGACTGACTTAAGTGGATCTTCTATTGGGGTGACCGAGCAGAGCAGAGAAAATCACTAAGCTGTGTAGCAACACCGCGTCTCCACCATTGGACTTCAAAGGTGTTTCGTCAACACCTGAATCTTTCTGAGAACTGAGATCACCAGTCAACTCCTTTTCTTCCCAGTTCAGCAGGCTCTGCCATTGACTTTCAAGACCTTTCCTTTCAACATTCCTATCCAATTCTCAAATTTCCTGGTAGTGCAGTGGTAAGAATCACCTGCCAAAGCAGGAGACACAGGAAATGTGGGTTTCATCCCTGAGATGGGAAGACCCCTGGAAAAGGAAATGGCAACCCACTCCGTATTCTTGCCTGGAGAATCCCATGATCAGAGGAGATTGTCAGGCTACAGTCCATGGGGTCACAAAGAGTCAGACACGACTGACCACAGATGCATGCAATCCTCACCATCCCAGCATATAACCTGGCTTCCTAACGCAACAAAGAATTGAAGCCACTGGGTATCCATGACAAAAACCCGTGACTGCTCTTTCCCAAAAGTAATTATTTGTATTCTTATATCTTCTCCTCAGCTTCTCTGATAGCTCAGTTGGTGAAGAATCTGCCTGCAATTTGATTCCTTGATGGGGAAGATCCCATGGAGAAGGGATAGGCTACCCACTCCAATATTCTTGGGCTTCCCTTGTGGCTCAGCTGGTAAAGAATCTGCCTGCAACGCCGGAGACCTGGGCTCGATCCCTGGGCTGGGAAGATCCCCTGGAGAAGGGAAAGGCTACCCATTCCAGTATTCTGGCCTGGAGGATTCCACGGACTGAATAGTCCCTGGGGTCGCAAAGAGTCGGACACGACTGAGCAACTTTCACTGTCACTTCACTTTCATCTTCGCCTACCTTCACTATCCATTATATTCATTTTCTACTACTGCTGGGAAAACTACCACAAACATAGTGGCTTAAAATGACATGAATGTATTCTTATACAGTTTCAGAGGTCAGAAGTCCAAAATGAGTCTTAGAGGGCTAAAATCCAGATATCAGCAGAGCTATTTCCCTCTGGAGAATCCAAGAAAGCATCCCTTGACTTCTCTGGCTTCCAGCAGCCACCAGCCTTTGCTGGGTTTTGACCACATCACCCACTCTCTGCTCTGTTTTAGTCACTAAGTCACGTCTAACTCTTTTGTGACCCACCAGGCTCCCACATCCATGGGATTTCCCAGGCAAGAATACTGGAGTGGGTTGCCATTTCCTTCTCCAGGGGATCTTCCTGACCCAGGGATCAAACCCACATCTCCTGCAGTAGCAGATGGATTCTTTACCACTGAGCCACCTGGGAAGTCCCAGTCTCCACCTATGTGGCTACAATTGCCTTCACTTCTTCTATAGTTAAATCTCCCTCAGCCTCCTTCTTAAAAGGATACTTGTGAATATATTTAAGGTCCACCCTAAATTTTCAAGATAAACCCCACATTTTCAGATCCACTTAACCACATCTGCAAATTTCCTTTTGTCATAGACAGTAACACCCACAGGGTCTGGACATGGGGACTAGACACTTGGGGGCCATTACTCAGCCTAGCGCAGAATAGGGATGGGGGCTGCCCCTGCGTGGCCACCCCTCCACCTGCCCTCCCTCTGCCTTCTGTTTCTCCCCTTCCCTCTGGCTCCTACCTTTGCTCTT